>JAMJFZ010002981.1:14185000-14805000 GCA_026225945.1 Cricetomys ansorgei
AATACCTCAACTAAGATTTGTTTTGTTGTTTATAAAACTTCTAGAAAATAAAAAAAGCACAATGATCTTTTTTGAGAATATTGGTTTAATAAGAAAAAATATAGTATTTATTCCATATCAGAGATTATTTCAGGAGCTGTACAATCATATTAATTTAATTGTCACAATACCCCAGGGCAAGTGTACTAACTCTGAAGGAACTGAAGCATAAGGACATTGAGTAGTGTGCCAATCACCAGGTAGGACAGGGCAGCAATGCTTGCGTGTAAAATTACTCCATGCATCTCTGGTCTTTTCTGTGACACATACTGGCTCTCAGTGAGAACTTGGACGTCTTGCTGGCTGTGATCATTCCTGCCATATTTCATAAACTGATGGACACTATTCATACAGATATTCTGAATACTCCCTGGGTCAAACACATAAGCTTCAATAAACTATAGGCTTAGCCTGTGGTATTCACCATCTTTTTTGTAGAACTGAATATTTCAAGATAAAAAGTGTAGCTTCCAATGCCAGGGTGCCACACTGTGAGGGAGGCTGGATAGCTGTCTGCCATTCACACTTAAGCAGTGATGTTCTATATATATGGCTAACTGGAGACCTTCAGCCATTTTTTTAGCCACTTGCCTTATTATTTCATATATATAATATTACATGAACATGCCAAAATCCTTTTGCCCAAAATAATTAGCAATTAATGATGAATTAAGCCAAGTACTACATGTTGGTATCAAACCTATATAAGTCTCTCTTCTAGCTCTTTCTCTCTCCCTCTCTCCCTCTCTCCCTCTCTCCCTCTCTCCCTCTCTCCCTCTCTCCCTCTCTCCCTCTCTCTCTGTCTCTAACTTTCTGTACCTGCCTCATGTCTGCACATGTTTTTATCTGTGTGAACGTGTGTAGTATGAGTTTGTATTCAAATTCGCATGTGTATACTTGCATGTAGCTATCAGAAGGAGATATTGAGGATGTTTATTGGTTGCTTCTCCATCACATATTTTTGACACATGGTCTCTTACTGAACATGGAGCTCACTGAATTAAAAGTGTATCTGGACCATGGTCCCCAAAGAGCTACCTATTTCTGTCTCCCCAGAACTGGAATTACAGGTACACACTGCTAACCCTAGTTTTTGTTTTTTCTTCTTACATACATTTATTTATTTGTTTACATATTCATGTGTTTAAATTGTGTTTATGGATGTGTGCAATGTGTGGCATAGCATTCGAGCAGAGCCAGAGGAAACTTGTGGCTTTAGTTCTCTCCTTCTACCATCATGTAGGTATCAGGGATTAAACTCATTTTGTCAGACTTAGCAGTAAATGCCTTTACCCACTGGCTTGAGCCTAGGTTATTATGTATGTTGTAGGCATGAATACAGGTCCTCATTTTCATGCCTATGTCTCAAGCACTTTACCAACAAAGCCATCTCCTCAGCCCCTCAGTGTTTTTTTTTTTTGTTTTTTTTTTTTCTGGCCATTTCCACTCTCGATGGAAGTCTATTGCAACAGTTATTAGTTTGTATTATAAGTAACACCTATTCCAGAAATTGGAAGTTATGTCTATAAACTCCATAACACCAAGACAATAGTTGCTCAAAAGCATGCAAGATTTCATCCTGCATTCACTGCGATTTTTATGAGAACTTCTTACAAGAACAATGTATCTACATCTCCTTTCCCAGATATAATTCCTTCCATGTTCTCCCTAGTTCCTCACAAATTTATGACCCCTTTTTCTTTAATTATTACTGTTATGTACATGCATATACAACCTACTGAGTTCATTTAGCATTGCTTAATTTGTGTATATGCACATATACCCATGCTGACTGCTTAGAATTGAACAAACTATGCAGGGTTTTGTCCCTATAGAAAACTGATTCTCTCTCAGCAGCTATTGACAAAGAGTAGGGTTTTTTTTTTTTTTAGGGAGGAGACCTTGTGGAATTTCACCATCCACTTTAGCATTTCAACTGCTATTTATGCAGGTCCTGTTCAGGCAGCCATAATGTTGAGATTTTAAGATTTCAGTTTCCGTATTATGTCTAGAAAACAATGTTTCACAGCAGGTACCTTCCTGACCCCTCTTCTTTGATTTTCCCTGAGCCTTTCTGTGGGAGTTGCTAACTACTGAGTTAAACAATATATATATATATGTATCTCAGTAGTGGATTTCTATAATAGTCCCCATGTATTGCAAAATGAAGTGTCTTTAATGAGGGGTAAGAGTTACACATACCAGGTTGGGCCACCACCACATTCATCATTTTTAACTGTGTAGTCTTTCTCCATCATTGTGTTCAGTACCCTTTTAACAGCACTGAAAATCATGTCATTAGTAATATCCTACACAGAAAAAAGAAAACTCTGGAATTTTCTATAACTTGTTCACACAACAGTGAGATTCAATGGCACAGCCCTACTCTGAGCCAAGCTCTTACATAACAGCACCTGGAAGGTACTTCCTGGAAGTAGTCCTCTATGAATTCTTTTCACCAAGAACTTGGATTTTAAGTGTGAATTTCATCTGAGGTATCACTGGACAAGTTCAGTTTCATTGTTTCAATGCTAACTCAACTATTGGAGGGCTTTTGTCATCTCTTATCATCTATTGATTATCACCTAATAGAAATTTAAAAGGAAAAATGTCACCTTTTATTTGTCAGGGCACACACAATTCCAGTGTAACTCTGGAAAAAAGTCAACCAAAGCCTTTGGTTGTACCAGCATGTCAAAGTTACCAAATTTTCCTCTGAATTTGGTTAGATCGTGTTGAACCCTCATACCTCGACTCACACCATAACTCTAAAAGACAGAATCTTTTAGAAACAGAGTGTTCTTTTCAGACTCTTTTAAATAATCCTGAGAGAGAGAATCCATTCCTTCTGTTTGAGGTTGAGGCTTTATTCTTCACCCATCAGGATGAACAGCTTCATCCACTAAACTGCAGCAGGCTTTAAGAGATATCTTTGTTGTTTCTTTTGACATGCTTCTGTCAAGGATACTGAAAGGGATTCATTGCAGAGAGCTCCCACCCACTGTGACTCACTGAAGAACCAGAACACTGGGGAGCTGCTTAAATTGTTTCTGTTTCTCTTTAGCCCACACTGTTTCCTAAAAGAAAACACCCAGCTTTTCCCTGGCCTGTGATGGAAGCTGCAGTGTTGAGTTGAAACTTCATTTGAGGGCTCTGAAAGCTAGCGCAGTCTTACTGAGTTCTGTTAAATGTGACAGATGCAACATTTGAAGTGTAAGACAAACCCAGGGCCAGGAGCACCTCTGATTCAGGATTTACCAGGATCTCATACACTCACAAGCACCCATACCTTCCAGGGTTGACTTTGTGTGTAGAGATTTAGAAATTTTCAAATAGTGTTTGAAATATGGGCCCCAAATTTTAAATGTATTTGTTTTCAAGAATGGTGCTACACTAAGCACAAATGTGTACACTCAAATATGCCACAGTGGTTCTTCAATTTTCCTCTTAGATTCACACTCATTAGAGGAACCAGAACATGCTTTCCTAGCACATTGATATCTATTGAATTACCTTCAGAAGATCACTCCAATACTTGAGACTTTTATTCTCACATCCCATTGATGTTTTCATAGCAATTTCTAAGATGATTTTTAATGATTTCAGTCTTCTTGGTATGACGGTGTCTGTTTTTGTCTATTTAGAAATTACCACAGTTTGAAATGTCTTTCATGTGGTGTTTTCTTGTATATGACATTTTAGAACCAACCTTTCGAATTATAGTACCTCCTTTTAAGCTTTATTTTACTAAGACAGTTGCAAATTATTACAAATTTTATTTGATTTCTGGAAAAAATGTATTTTTAATGTCTTTGACATCATTTAACTCAGCAAATGCTGAAAAAAGCAATGTTAGTGTTTAATGCTCTAAAACGATTCACAGTTAAATATCCCTTAAATCAGTTGTGATATATGGAAACCTAAAACCTTTCCAGCTAGTCTGGGCAAAGCCAGAACAGACTGTACCTGAAGGGCTCATCTCTGGACAGTCATAGAAAAAAAATCTGCTCTCTGAATAATGATGTTAATGTAACCTTTAAGTTCTTCTTTAGCTGTCAGTAAGGGTAACAAATATATTTCAGAGTAGGAACTGAATATGATGCACCTGCTGTTGTTCTTCCCAGCACATGTTCAATTAAGGACTGGTCCAGTCACACTCCCATGAGCTAACAAAGGCTCAAAGAAATGCAGTTATTTACAAAACAAACAAACAAACAAACAATTATTATCAACTAGTAATTAAATAACCCATTTAACTAAGTGATTAATGAGACTGCATGCATTTGTACTATTTTTCAAATTTTGTTTTATTTTAAATTATCTCTCCCTCTGTGTGTGTGTGTGTGTGTGTGTGTGTGTGTGTGTGTTTATGTGTGTGTGTATATTTGTATATGGAGGCCAGAAAAGGGCATTGGATTCTCTGGATATGAAGTTACAGGTAGTTGTAAGATACTTGATAAGGGTGTTGGGAACTGAATCCAGATCTACAAGAACAACAGAATCGTCTCAACAGGTCTTATTTCTGTTCTTAGTAAAGTAAGAATATGCACCTTTCTGGTGGCCATTTTTCTCTCCTCCTCCTCCTCCTCCTCCTCCTCCTCCTCCTCCTCTCCTCTTCCTCCTCCTCTCTCTCTCTCTCTCTCTCTCTCTCTCTCCACAGTTCTCTCCAATATTAAATTCTTCTTCTCTTTTTCCTTTCATTTTTATGTTAATACACTATTTCTGTCAAGTCACAGTGTCAATTTTCATCTACTATGATCAACAAATTTGATTGTCCACAGGGAGGCAAAGACTAAAAGCATAAGACCCTCACCTCCAAATTTTCAATTCAGCAACACAAGCCCAGTGATTGGCCTAGGGTTGGAAAACCTGTAGAGAAAGGAAGTTGACATTTATTAAATTTTCACAGAATGAGTGAATCTCACATATCTTTACATATTTTTTTCAAATCTGACATCTCCAGGGCTCTTTTCATGCTTTACAGATTAGGAACTGGAAGTTAGTGTGGTTAAATAAATTGTCTGTGTTGCTTAAATCAATGTCAAAAAATAGAACATAAAATCAAATTTATCACCAAATAAATCACAGCACTAAAACAATATTATACTCTAATGTACTGCTCTCTATCCATATTTTAACAATTTTATGTACTTATGTTAGAAGCCACATAATGTGCTTTTCTGCATATTATAATGTTCATTTTTAAGTATTTGTGTTTATATATTATGTACAATTAGTTTTATCATAATACAGTTATTTGGATCATATATATTTAATGCTCTTTGTATATGTACTGATTTTAGAACCTCAAATGCATTGAAAGGAGAAACTTATAGCAGGTATGATTTAGATCTTATGGATTCAAATAGGAGTAAAAAGGTACTTGTTAATTTGGCCAAAGAAAAGTTTTAAAAAATTAATGATAATTATTATAAAACAAATATGCCATGCAACACATGACAATGACTTGTCTCTTAATTCATTATAATCAGAAATCTCATGTCTGATCTCCCATCAAGCCATGTACCACTGACTTCTGTGACCTTTGCTATTGGGCTTTAGACTACTGTTAAATCTCACAGACACCAACTCCCACTGTTCAGGAGGAAAAAAGTTCAGACTGCAGTTACTTATCTTTAGTTTTGCTACACACCACTTATTACCTAACACTTTACAAAATATCTTAATGCTATATGAATGTTTTAAATGTTTAAATAATACAATAATCATTTAAACCAACAAGGCTGTTGCCTGTGGAATTTCTAAGGGTTGAAAATGATGACTCTTATAGATGGCGGTACCATATTCTCTTGAATGATAAAAAGAATCATGCTTAGTGATAACCCTCAAAACCAGCCTTTTATATAACATTTCGGGAGATGAGATGGAAGATTATTTACGTCTATTTAGGCCTTCTAAATTAAACATGAAAGAGTGAAAATGAATTCTAAAATAAAGATAAAAGCAAACAGTAAATCAGATTGAGATTTCTTCCATAAAACTTCTGAATTTGATTCATGAGAAAAAATAATAGCGTGGGGGGAATACAAAAACACAGTGAAGAAAGTAAAGATTTTAAATGCTTAACACATAAGACAGGCTGAGTAAAGGGATTGAGGACCAATTGAACTTAGAATATTTAGCCTCCAAAAGAGGAGAAAATATGAAGAAAAAAGTTAATCAGAATATATTGTATGAGAAAAGAACCTTTTTCAACAAAGGGGAAAGAAAAACAAATATTGACACCCACTACCTCGATGAAAGCTTTCCTGAAAATAGAAACGACACCAGACACACACACTGTCACGTACACTCACATTTTCAGATATACATACAGACACGCACACTCTCAGATGCATACACACACTCAGACACACACAGACACACTCTCACATATATACACACACTCAGACACACATACAATCACATATACTCTCACATACATTCACACATTCAGACATGCACACAGACACGCACACACTCACATACATAACATACATACACACACTCAGAAACACACGTAGAGTAAGAGATACACACACTCAGACACACATACTCTCTCGTATCCATACACACATTCAGACACACATACAGACACATACACATTCTCACATATATAGACACATTCAGACCCACAGAGAGTCACACACACTCTCACAAACATACACGCTGTCACACACAGACACACTCTCACATGCATACACACACACAGACACACACACAGACACACACACTCTCACATACATACACACACAGAGACATACATAGTCATGCACACACACACACACACAAACACACACACACACACACACACACACACATGAATATGCAAAAACAACTCCCTCCTCCTTGCTCTCTCCTGTGTCTTGTTAATCACTAAAGAAAATGTTTCACTGCACTTTTAACAAGCAGTTATTTGCCAGAAGAGTGACCCTTTGCTTTTTAAATTTTTGTTTGCCAGTTTGAACTTTAGAGCAAAATTGAGAATTTACACTATTCATAGTTTTACATATAATGTAGTACATTATAATCTCTGAATAATATTTGATTATTTAGGAAAAAGTAGACTTTTTATCTAGTAATGAAAACATCTTTTCAGAAAAATACATTCAACTTCTCCAGAATAGAGGCAATTTTTTCATCTGTTTTATGCCTTTAACTGCCTAGATAGATTGTCAATATAAGTCAGCTGCATTGAACTGAATTCATTGCCAATCATTCTTTCCAATATCACTTACCTAACGCTTATAAGATAAAGAGGCTTTTAATATATGTTCATATGACTTAAATCATTTAGCACATACAGAGGATTCGTAATAAATGCTACTGATGCAACGTCTACCAAAAAACAAATATATGTGTGATGCTGTCCACACTGAAAGTGTGGTCTTATATGGGCATATACAAGCATCAGAGTTAAATAGAATTGTTTTATCATTATGCTTGGGTATAACTAAAAAGAAAACACAATACAAATTTTAACGATATTTTCAGACATTTGCATTTTAAAACAAAGTTGTACATGGACTACTAAATATCATCATTATATTGCAGAAACATTAAAAATTAAAAAAAAAATTGATGCTGGGCAATGGGTGGCTAAGGCCTTTTATTCCTGCACTTGGGAGGCAGAGGCGGGCAGATCTCTGTGAGTTCCAGGCCAGCCTGGTCTACAGAGTGAGTTTCAGGACAGCCAGAGTTACAATACAGAAACCCTGTCTTGAAAAACCAAAAAATAAAGTAAAATAAAATAAAAAATTAAAAGAAATTGATTTGGGTCTTAACTAAAGTCAACCCCCAGATCCCGTATGGTAGGAGAAAACCAACTAGATTTTGTCCTCTGACCTCCACACAAACCCAGTAGCACAGGTGCACACAGATTCACAGATACAAGCCTATAAACACACATGGAAAAAATAAATATTAAAGCCTTCCTCTCTACTACTCTTTTCCATCAGGTATTGCAGTTCGGTGTCAACAACAATGTAAGAGACTCAAATGATGGACTTGAAGTCCAATCCTGTCTTCTCATCACAAGTCCTAACAGTATTTTTCTGAATAAACGATGATGTCCGTTATGAAAGAGCTATGACTATTCTCTGCAAGAACAACAGCTTGTAAAACAATTGTGTTGAAACTTACATCCATACTTTCATTTTTATTTTATTTCGTGGTTTTCTATCACTTTAATTTGCCTTTATTTATTTATTTATTTTTCGTTTTTTTCAAGACAGGGTTTCTCTGTTGTAACTCTGAATGTCCTGGAGCTCTCTCTGGCCTCTGACCAGGCTGGCCTCAAACTCACAGAGATCCACCTGCTTCTTCCTCCCAAGTGCTGGGATTAAAGGCATGCACCACCACCATCTGGCTTAATTTGCCTTATTTTTTTATCATAATATTCATCAACACCACCATCATAGCACTCAGCACATTTATATTTTTCCTTTTTTTCTTTTTATTGAAAATAGATTTTTTTTTTCTCATACAATATATCCAGATTATGGTTTCTCCTTCCATTTACTCCTTTTCTCCCATCCAGATCCACTAAATTTCTGTCCTTCATTAGAAAACAAACAGCCTTCTGAGGGTGAATAAAAATAAAAACTAAAATTTAATAGCATAAAACAACTAACACATCAGAATAGGACAAAAGAAACTAATGGGAGGAAAGGAGCCCATGAAAAGGCACAAGAAACAGATACAGATGCAGAGACCCAAAGCTAAATACACACACACAGGACCTATGTGATTAAAAGAAAAAGTGAGGAAGAGAGGAAAAATAAATAATAAATATATAAATTAAATTAAAATAAGTTAAGAATTAAAAAAGATCTGATCAAGGGGCTATAATCAATATTAATATTTTTTAATAAACAACTTTTCTTTCTTGGAGTGGAGTGTGGTAGCATACACATTTAATATATGTAATCAGGAGGCAGAGGACAATATAACTCTCTGACTTAGGCTATCAGTGTCGATATAGTCTATTCACAGCCAGCCACGGCTACACAGTGAAACATTCCTTAAAATTGAATAAATATACATAGATATATATGCATACATTTTGTATTTGCAATCAGCTTTGTTGGAGACATGACAAATATTTGCAAATAGTGAGACATCTTATCCAAAAGTTTAGCCATGAAAAACTGTAAATGAACCTTAATTCTGGCCATAGAGATCTACTCATAAAAACATATTGAAAATAAGTGTGCACAAACCCACTTCCCTGAGACAGAAAATGTAAATGAGGTACTATAAGAGTGTCCTCCTTCTCAGAGTTTCTTAGAAGCAAATGAATTGGTGTGAAATTTGGAAGGATAAAAACACTGTAAGTAGCAATTAAAGAGCAAGTACTTCTGAGTCAGCTTTAAAAGACAGATCCTAATTCTGGCACTTTCTAACTGTACAGAAGCTGTTTCAGATTTTGATTTCTTTAGAATCCTGTTTTATTTTTAATCTAAAAACAAGAGAAATTTTCCTGTAATAGACTGAGGTAATGTATGCAACACTAAGAAAATACCTTAGCTTCCAATAAACATTCTGCAGGTTCTTGACATTTGTGAGAGTTTCCCATAAGAAACCTAGTGGGGATGGATGAGTGGGAAGCATTTAATGGTTTGTTCTCACACGCATAAGAGTCTAGAGCAATCACCCTGAAGAATTTTGTGCCTCTCCAGTTGTGGAGCACAGGCCAGTAGGATTTGCTAAAGGAGGCAGAGGCAGGAGGATGCCATGCCACACGAACGTGATGGTTACTGTGAATTCCTCTGTCAATGAACCAAAATCCAAATTCTTCTATAGAAATTTTGGCAAAATAACTTTTGTAGAGACCTGAGAGAATAAAGTCCCCTTAAAAGGGCATTTTTTTAATGATCCCTCACCCAAACTTACAGCAAAAATTAACAAGACCCAAGACTGTTCACTGCTACTAAGGTAAATGAAGAGAGCCTGTGATTGGGCTTCACAGGGTTCTGTTTGCACTATGTGGTGAACCAGCTGGTTCATCAGGGTCCTGTAGGGAGGGATTGATGGAAATTAGCTTCCTCACTTAGAACACAATACCATCTAAAGGAGAAATGAATTTATTCAGAAAAAAAATGTCCTAGATGAGATGTCCTGGGATACTTGTGTATTAAACATTGGGACTCCTGCATGAACTAGTAGTTTCATTTAAAGTATCAGCATAGAATGCCATGTGTTAAGGGGGCATTTTCTGGGCTCATGTACAAATTTGCATTTGAAATTATTTAAAGGAAAGTGGCATGGTTTTCATCAGGCATGGCTATGAACAGGAGCAAATGCTTAGAACAGCATTACTCATATATTGATTTTGAAACAACAACAACAACATCATCAACAACAACAACAAAAAAAAAAAACCAAAACAGCAAAACCAGAAAGAGTGTAAGCTCCTGAGTAGTTCTTAATCGCTAGGTCATGGAAAAGATCATAATGGAATGTAAAGTTTTGTTATCAAATTTAAGTTCTCCTTCAATTATATAATATTTATGTATTATTGACCCTACTCACATATTATAGATTTCAATACATTGTGATAACAATGAAAGCAATCTGAAGAATTAACAATAATTCAAGTTTGAAAATGAGAAGAATTGATATTTCTCTCAATCAAAGAAACAATAGTACAACAGAGCCATCAAATGAAATCTATCCTTTATATTTTCTCATATAATAGTGTTCTACCAAAGGCTGATACATGAAGAGAGAAGACCCAAATAACTATGAAACCAGAGACTTACAGAAGTTTCAGTTTAATCTACTTTCAAAAATCAATAATAACCAATGATCACATTGTTGCAGCTAATTTAATATTCTCTTGGATTCAAGGCTCTTGCCATCTTAAAAGAAGTTAAATTTTGAGAAAACAAACGTCATTGGGGATTGAAAAATAATAATCCATAATTGAATATGTTACAATTGCTAGAACATGAACAGTATTTCACAAATCAATAAATATTGAACTCAAACATAGATGTCGAAACACGCCACTATATCGATTTCTAAAACACAGATTTAAATGAAAATAATCATATTAATATGATACTATAAAATTATTACTAAAATCTATAAATGCTTTGGGATAAAAATAAAACCTAAGAGCTATAAGGAAAGATGAGCAGCAGGCAGTTCAGAGAGGAAGCCAGCTGGTGAGGTTCGATACGAGGATGTTTGCTAGAATGAAGGAGCAGGAGTCCAGGATGATGCTTGAGGTGGCAGGAGCACAATAGACAGAAACAGTACAACATATGGACCAATAACATGCTGTTGCTGTAGAGGGGATGGGAGGGTCCCCTTTAAAGGCCAAAGAGGAGCTTCACTCAGAGTGAAAAAAGAGAAAGATTGAGACCATAAGAGACGAGGAGTCATGGGCAGGGTTCTCTCAGAGAAACTCTGCAGCAACCTTTCCCCCAAGGTGTTCCGCTGAACCAAATGCCCAGAATAAAGGAAAGGTCTGATACTTTATCAGTCTTAGGGATGTCGTGACGTTTCACGTCATGTGATTTAGTTCAACATAACGTACATGATAGAGAGCATGCATGGAGCCAGCTATTGTTGGGATGATAAATCCGCAGCTGCTGTTGGGCCACTGCACAGACAGCTCAGCTCTCTCTCCCAGAGAAAGCTGCAGGGAGGTGTGGCCTGGTTCTTGGGCTGTCTAGCAGTGGTCACAGTCAGTGTGGGGGAAGCACAAAGAACAGTAAGAACAGGAATGATTCCTCTTCCCCTTTTCTCCCCTCCTCCAGCTTCTCTTCCTCCCTTATTTCCCTTTCCTACTGCCCTTCCCCTCTTCCCTTTTCCTTCTTTTACTAGGAGCATAAATGATAAGTTTACAATCCCAGGCTGTCTTGCAAATTAATGCTTCTACTTTCCTTCTGGAATCACCATGGAGATAAAAATAGTTTCTTTGTTGTCTGACTAATAGATTTTCAAAATCTTATCTCTACCATGTATTAGCCCCATTATATCTTGGTTTTGTTTAACTTAGCCCCTTTACCTTTCTCCTGTATTTAAATCAAAGAGAAATAATACCACCTGATATATAAGGTGCTATGATAGATAAGTAGTTATTTTGAAATATGAAAAGTTTAAAACTACATAGAAAATGGCTGACCCAAAATGATCACAGAACAAAGCTAACTTCTATTATCCATTCTTGCTTAAATAAAAGAAATATAGAGTATTGAGAAGCATTTTAATCATAGCAATAGAAGCTAAAGAGCCAGGAATGACCCCGTTTTCTATGATTCCAGAATGCAGATTGCTTTCTATGTATTCGTACAGTGCTAGCATGAGAATCGGAAGTCACTTCCTGGTCAGCCAATACTACTCTTTTTCTTCTATGTCTTTTTTAAAGACATAATTTTTATGAAACTTAAAATTCATGAAGTAATTAAGAAAATATGACTTAACTCCATATTCTGACAATACATCAGTCACTAAATAGTTCAGCACAAATGAGTGTGCACACAGTAAACTCTGTAATTTTATAGCATGATTCATGTGCTAACTGAACTGCTGGGAACTGCGACAAATTCCTATTTTAGATCAGTTGAGAAAATCTATGAGTACCTGGATTTATGGTCATTTTCTTTATTTGATTCATAATTTCTCTTCAAGATTCACTGTTTTTCAAATTAAGTGCTTTAGAGCTTTTACAAGCCTATGAAAATGAACATAATATGCCAGAAGAATGAATGATCTGCCTCAGGTCACACAGTAAGAAACTCACAAAAATGCTTAGGTCTGGCAATTTTAAATCTAATGTCAGTACATTTAAACTATTCTATTTTCTCAAAGGAATTACTATTCAAAAGCCAAACCACCGAGTCATGGGAAAGAAGATTGTAATAGAATTGATAGTACATACAATGCAGTATTTGTGAGCATGAAATCTTCTCCATAAATATGATAGTAGCTCTCCTTCATTTAGCAGAAATCACAGTGTTTGTAGGGAAGCTCCACCTGTCGCTTTAGGTCATCTGGTCCATACCCCTCCCCCGGGTGATACTATTGTGAGAACAAGTTGCTGTGTGTGTGTGTGTGTGTTACATTTTCCTGGAAGGTAATGAAGAATTGACACTATGAATGAAATTCAATTCTCTCAATTCAAAATTAAAAGATTAAGTTTTGTGTTCACTTTAATCTATCAGAGGGCAGATTCTCTTACTTTTAACCCTTTCCTCGGGGAAGCATTTACAAGGGAACAGCAATACAACTTATAATTTATTTTGTTCCCCACTTCATTATTCTTCATAACTTTTTAATTTCCTTGTAAGAGCAGCATCTTCCACATAGGCACGCTAAGAAACGGACATTTGTAGAGATTTTAATTTTATGGTGAAGAGCTATAAAGACTCATAAAGGACAGAGATGAATGAGTCATTCCTTTATAATTATTGGTAAGGTCGTTCACATGAGAGTTTTGTTATTTTTTTTTCCTTAAAACATTAAGTTATCAAAAGTTATATTATGGTAAGGAAGCATAAAACGAAGAAAGACACAAGGTCCTGAGAATGAGTATGGACGTTTCTCCCAGGATGGAGTCCACTGACAACCTTTGTAAAAAATTTAAATGTGGGGTTGAAAAAAAATCTTCCTCCATTGCACAAACATTTCCTTTTTAATTTTAAAACATTAAAAAAAGCTGGATTGGTAACATAGGAAATATATTGAAATCCTTCTTTATTACTTCTTTCCCTCTTTCATTCACCATCCTGTTGTGGGTCAGAGGTCATTCAGAGATTCATCGGTCTGACAATGAATACATTTTAATAATTAAGAGGCTTTATTACAGGCCAGGCCATGGACACTGACCAGGTCCATACTTGGGCTTCCCAAGAGTATGGCAGAGAAATACACCTCGGTCAGAGAGTTTATAAAGGCAAAACCAATAAGGCTACGTACTTCCCATCTTTGTCCAATCAGGAACAAGCTTACTTCCGTAAGTACTTGCCGCCTGTGAACCTCCCACCTCCATGTGCTCAAGCACATCCTGTACAGCTGGCTCAAGCAAGGTCATTTAGGAATTCAAAAACACATGGCTTGTTCCCTTACATGAACAGTCCTCAGCAGTGCAGAAAGTTATCTGTCCTTGGGCAAGTGGGGATTACAGAATTATCTCTTTTTCATTTTATAGATCTCTTTGGCACAGCAAAAAAAAACTTAAAAATAATTTTAACTGTTAAAACAGCTACAATGCTTGCATGGCATGAAAACTAAAAACTAAGTTAGTAAAGTGAATACAAGTAAGGCAAATACATGCCAGAGTAGTTCACATTGTGCTGAGAGAAAAGAGAGGCAGTGACAGCCTAGCACAGCGTGTTGTAGGTGTTCAGGACAAGTGCGGAGAAGCTGCTGCGTTAGAAAGAACTAAGACTCAGCCCTCTGCAGCATCAGTGTTGGGAAAAAGCATCTGAAGTAGGTCATTCAGCTTTGTTTTGCTTTTGTCCCTTCTTAAGAGATAGACATGTATTTTCTTGGGTCAGACTATTCTTGATGTCCCTTGCTATTCTTGTGCTTAAACCCAAACCCATATTTGACCTAGTTAGAAGATTAAGGGAAGATTTGAGAGGTTATCGGACAACAAAAGACAAAGCTTTTATTAACAGAATTCGTGGACTTCTAACATGTACCTAGGTAGAACTTGGTCTCTGTCACATATGTGAACACGCACAGAAGATGCTAGTCAGGGGTCAGGGAAACCGCCCCTCCCACAACAGTTTACTGATCAGCATTTAGATATTTAGATTTCAAACCTCCCACTCTTGTGAGAAATTCTTATTGTTTATAATCCACTAAATTCATGGCATTTTTAATTGATACACGAATAGATTTAGACAATACCAACTTACCCAACATACTATCTTCTCATATGTTCAAATTAATATCAAAAATGTTATCCTGT
Source organism: Cricetomys ansorgei (assembly GCA_026225945.1). Taxonomy (NCBI): domain Eukaryota; kingdom Metazoa; phylum Chordata; class Mammalia; order Rodentia; family Nesomyidae; genus Cricetomys; species Cricetomys ansorgei. The sequence goes on from JAMJFZ010002981.1 coordinate 14,199,969, forward strand.
ACTTAAAAGTTTAATAGCAAACGCTACATTATGTGTTACCGGGCTAGTTTGTGGTTCAAACACATTGATCACATAAATAGCTCAAATATATTGTGGCGCATTTATATCTCTTCTATACAGTAAAATCACAATATGTGGCCAGTTATAGTATTGTCTTGTGGCAGTCACTGTACTGAAACTTTAACATATTATTTGCTTCTGTCTCCATAGCACTCAGTATTGGCTGTAATTCCTGTTCTTAATTTGAGTAAAGAAAGTAAGTTGATAGAGTTAATTAACTTCCTGAATTTCTTTTATAGTAAATAGGAAAGCCAAGTAGACCCAGATGGGCTGACTTCTGGGCCCTTTGTCATCAAACACTGGCTAGTATTTCACTAAGCATGGGAATGCAACAGTTCTCTTCATAGTAACATTATATTGGCCAGCTTTCCAACTTTGTTCGAAAATGCATTTGGCATGAAGTTACAGATTATAAAAAATTAACATGGTGCATTTTAATTTTTTATTCTGCCTTAATGAGGTTTAAAAGAAAAAATACCCAGTAAGCCTTAAACAGACAAATAATCAATAGATATTATAATATCTGTCATAATAGAAAACCACACCTATCTCTTTGTTTGAATATAACATTGACAGGAAACCAAAAGTAATATTTGTATTATTACTTAGAAAAACTTTCAAACTAATAACCTTTAAGGGGCAATGATACTATCTAACCAAGTATTTTTGCTCATGTTTTCTATTAATTTTAAAAATATCCTTTGATTTATAAGCTTGTGCTGAGATTTATTTGGTTGAGTATAAAACTCTTCACAATGAATTATTTGTGAAGGAAAATGGTGCAGTTGGCTGACTTCCAGTGTAAAGTTTGTTGTCACAGTTCTGTTTTTGTTTACAGTTACCAGGTTACTAAGTGTGGTTGGGCAGCTCTGAGTCAACTACACTTCATCAGATAATCAGAACTGATAGAAATCGAATTATCAGCAAAGCATGTACATCTTCCTTCAGGGAAGAGTCTAGAGATCTGGCTCAAGGAGGCTCTGATAGGAAGAATTTGAAGAGAGAAAATAATGGAAAGCAAGAAAATGCATTAATTAAAATACCCCAAAACTTGAACACAAACACTTTTGAGTTCATGGGTATCCTTGAATGGAATGCAATGCTATGAGACTAAGAAAGAATGATCTGGAAGTATATGAGGGACAATCTCATATAAGACTTTGAAGCACTCAAATTCTAACCAGCCATTGTGAAAGTCTTAAATCAATGGGCATTTAAGGAGAACCCTTGAAGACCTTTTCTATATGAACATACAAATTATAATCATTAAATAAAAGTCAATCTAAGTCAACAAATGCCAAAGAAACATCAGAGCATAGAGAAATAACTCAGAGACGACTTACATTCTAGGTTGATAATAAGGTGCTTACTCCATCCTCAAGGATGACAAACAGGGCTGGTGGGGAGAGGGTGTATTCTCAATGTAGGGAAACTAGCTGTCAGGACAGAGATAAAAGTTCATTAAAGAAAAAAGAATTTTTTTAAAATTTCAATATTTAAATGTAGAAAGCATAGACATATGTATATATATAACTAGACATTTCAAATACAACAAGAAAATTTCTAGATTTCCCTCATATCCACTGATAAATCAAAAGTAAGTAAAATTGATCATCTGAGAAAGGATTAGGAATGGTGAGATGAGTAGACAATTCTCCACGGTAGGGAGATATTCAGTCTCTTGATACACTGCTTGCTTAGTGTGCATGAAGACCTTGGTTCCACTTCCAGAAATAGGAAGAAAAGCTGTTACTGTCTAAAGGAAAATATGAGCAGAGTATGTGAAACAATGGAAGAGAGAGCTAAACTAAGTGTAAGGAATTACACTGGCCAACATAGACAATTTATACATAACACACACCAGCGGCCATGAAGATTTCATCATAGAATCCACCTAAAACACAGAAGAGATTAAAAGTATGAGCCAATCTCCTGCAGCCTCTCAGGTAATGTTCAGTGATGTAACTTCTATAGAATTCATGAGACATGAGGAATCTTAGACAATGGTTATCTTTAAAGAAGTGCTGAGTGAAATTTTCTATGTAGTAAAGTACTACAGAAAGTAGAAGAGTGTAGAAACATGAAGTTTTGATATGGAAACTAGTAACTGATTGGGAAATATAATAAAATGTAAGGCTATATATAGCAGCTGTCGTCATGGGACATTAGACCAGGGGGTGAGGGTTGGAATCTCCTGCAACAGCCATCTGAAGGGGCTGCATGTGCATACTGGATGCCTCAGATGAGTACCCAGAAGAAAGCTTTCCAAGTCACAGCTGTGTGAGGAAGCCAGACTGGATATCAGCCAATCAGATGTTCCACATGGCAGAAACCAGCTAAGGCTTAGGTACCATATCTCAAATGACTCAGTGAGGAGCTTCTAAGCTGAGCTTTTCTCACATTCCTGACCTGAAAATTGAAATTGTTGCTTAGAGGTACTAAATTTTGATAGATGTTCTAATACAAAATTGATAATTAGTATAGTAATTAAATTTGTAATTAACTCTTTTCACACATGTGCTCTCACAACTTGCAGTGTGAGATGGCTTCATTAGCAGATTCCAATACCTTTCTAAATGCAGATGTGAAATTTTACAGAAATCAGAATAAGGAGATGTATTGCTATTTTGTGATGGAAGGCAGACATAACCTTTTTAAAAATGTAAAGTTTTGGGCTGGAGAGATGGCTTAGTGGATATGAGCCTTTGTTCCTCTTGCAGTGGATCCAGTTTTTGTTCACAGCATCTACATGGTATCTCAAACTGCCTGTAAATCTAATTCCAGATCAGTTACACCCTTCTCTCTCCCACACGCTAATGCATGTTCAAGGTACACGAACATACACTCAGGTAAGCACATACATGTAGTTGTTAGCCACTGTGTTGGCTCAGCAAGGAAGAAAAGATATAGAGACATTTTCATAAGTGCAAGCCCTGCCAGATCTCAACAGAGCGAACCACCATTCTGGACAGAGACACACTGGACAGTAGAACTCTGAGCATGTGCACTCAGTTTTTAATTGATTCAGAACTCTCAGGTGTTTTACTGATAGCACGTGATTATCATTAGCAATCAAACATCCCAGACATAAATCCAACAACTTCAAACAATACAAAATGCCAAGGCCTAAGAAGCCCTTCCCCCAATAGTGCACAAAACAATTATTTTATACATAACTAAAAATAAACTTTTGCAACACTCAATTTTTATAGTGACTTCAAAAACATAAAAAAATTCAAACTGAACATAAATTGTAAGGATAGAGACAAAGGAGTGCATGATAGGTTATTCTGAGAAACTGCTTTTTCTTTAGGAAGATAGCATTGTTTGATAATTTTAAAAACAGTGTAAATGAACATATTAACTGATCGATAGAGAAAATATAATTATCATAATAGCTTTAGAAGAAGAAAAACACTTGATAAAATTCAGCATCCAGGAATAGAAAACTATCTTAACAAATTAATATTCATACATGGACAAATCTGCTCTCATTGTGTGTAGTTAGTGGGAAATTATATATATACACACATACACATACAACTATATATATGTATATATGTGTATATATAATTTACATAAATATATATCCTTATATCTATAATTTATATTTATATGCATAACTATATATATTATACCTTATATCTATATTTATATTTCTATAATTTATACCTATATAAATTGTATCTATAACTTACTATATATATGTATATTATATATATATATGTGTGTGTGTGTGTATATATATATTTACATAAATATACACACACATACATACACAAACATATATCAATGGGAAAATATATATGACATTGGAATTTAGGAGAGATTTTTAGAGCAGGTACAATAGAACACAGGATTTCTGTACAGGTAAAGGAGAATAATGGGGGGAAGTTTAAGTGAAAGTGGGGTTGGATAAGTAGGAAAGAGGAGATTAGAGCAGGGATAATTAATACTGAAGATGTTTTGAAAAAAACATGTGGAAACCTGCACATTGGCAATCTTAACTGATACACTTCTGATTTCTTTCTGATCTCCTTTTGCCTAGCGAAGGAAATTACTTCTTGAATTATCATATGCAAGAACCACTGTAAGCCATGACGAAAAATGTCTTTCTTTGGAATCCCCTATATCGCTGCTTCTTCAAGGAGGTAGTCACTCTAGAAGCCCTGTCAGAAAGATAAATGCCCACTCACCTAAACTATGAGGGAAAGCCACACTCTATCCTTGTCCCTATGACTAACGGTAGAAGGAATCCTTTTTCAGTTTATTCTGACGCTGTCAATGAAAACCTGTGACACTCATAAAATTTCCCCAATATCCCATATTTTCCAAATGAACTGACAAGACAAATGAAATACATGAGATCAAAGAGATGTCAAATGCCCCCAAATGTAGAGAGCCCTGGTGGACACAGCCATGTTGGGCACACAGAAAGGACCCACTGTTTAGATACTTTATAACACAGAGAATCAGGTAATATAGAGAGCCTAGGCATACCTCAATAAGACTGTAAATGGATGTGGGAAAAGTTGTCAGGTACTGCACTGATCACGTTACTGAATTGCTAGTGCTGGAAAAGTCCGTTGATTAACATAAGAAAATCAATAAATTATTTTATATGTCAACAGGGATAGACCTGGAGGACATAATGTTGAATGAGAATAGTAAATAAATAACTATTAACCCTACCATTCCATAGTGTATGAGGTCTTTCCATCTTCTGGAATATTCTGCAGATTCCTTTGTGTCTTAAAGTTTTCATTGTAAAAAAAATCTTTCACTTCTTCATTTTGATTTGTTCCAATTTTTGAGGCTACTGTGAATTTCATTGTTTCCTGTAATAGTGAAGGATGACAATCAATCAACAGTACCTTTCAGTTCACATTCATGTTACTGTGGAAATAAGGATATATAATAAACAGAGCCATTAATTTACATGATGTATTTTTAAAACCTGACCAGAAATTGTGACAACAAATAAACAATGAATACAAAAGACAGCAGGTCTTCATTACCTTCTGTTACTAGACAGCCTAACAGACTAAAGGTAAATACTTAAGAATTGTATATATTAATTTTCTTTCTTATAACAACAGACCTGAATCTCCTGAATCTGAATCTCTATAGTTTTTTTTTTTACTGCTATAAATCTTATTTATACCACTATTGTGGTATTCCAAATCCCTTTCCAGTTTGACCTTAATTGCAGTACATTTTCAGTGATGGTAGGTACATAAATATATATTCAATTATTCTCTACTTGAGTAATTTTAAAACATGTTCTCTTGCAATCTCACATGATTTGCAATGGTTTTCTTTTTATTGTCTTTTGAAAAAATGTACAAAAATTGAACTTGATGGGTTTCAAAAATGAGAGCATGAACGTATATGGATAGGGAGATATTGGTAAACCTGGCAGCAGTGGGGAATGAGTATGGCCAAAGCACACTATATAAAAATTCAAAGAATTAGAAAATTATTACTTTTAAAATGTAACTAGGAAAATCACTGTCACCCTCTTGATACATTCCACATTTCTAAGAAGAAGATACTCAAATAATAATCATGTCTAGCTATCACTTGCAACTAGTTCAAGAAACTCAATTACATTTTGTATGACATATAAACTAATTAGACTTTAGTTTTCCATAGTAATCCCAGAAAGAATTGAGTGTGAATCTCAAAGAGCTAAATATACCAAAAACTGAATAAAGCCAACAGTGTCCTATTAATCTCCGGAGGTGACTTTGATGCTAAGCACATACATTTCCTTCCCATCATTTGGGTGTGTTTCATGTTGTGTTCTTTTTTTCAATTAAAATTTAATGTAGAGAAGCCTGGATGTATTTGCAATTTTTGTCTTTTGCTTTTAGCATAAAACCTTTTAATACATTTTATTTATTCTTTTTAATTTCATATTAGAAGACAGAAAAAGTGTCTTTATTATGAAATGTACTTTTCAAGTGAAAGCTAATCGGGGCTATCTCATTGGCCGTCCTTCACTATTGACATATATTTAGTTGGTATTAGTGATTTGTCCTTCATATGTGGCGGATGGTGAAAATTGCTGAAGTATTCTCATTGCAGAGTTCAAACCCTTCCCTGTGCATGCCTTCTCCATGAAGGCAAGTTTATTTCCTCACTTTCTGATAAATACTAAGAGACTCTACATCTTTAAAAGCCTCAGTGGACAGTTGACTTCATTCTGTATAGTAATGACAATTGTTTTTAACTGTGACAGAGACCTACCACATATCTGATCTATTTATTTTATTTCTTCTTTCTAGGACTTTTTCAAAACACTGTTGGGGTGTAACTATGACACTTTTAGGTGCAGATTTTATGTTGATGATATAAAATCTAAAGGACAGAATTTACCTTGCAGGAGGTTATAACTATATGTATCTCAGCCCCAGTTGAGTACTTTCCAGTTAATATGAATGTGTGTGTGTGTGTGTGTGTGTGTGTGTGTCTGTATGCAAATATATGTAATGTACATATATAATATGTATATTGTATACATATATAACATGTATATATGTATATATAATAAGTACATATATATAGTATATGTGTGCCTATATAATACATACACATATATATGTATATTAACCAGAAAGTTAATACATATATATGTGTGTGTTTGCATGTGAATATTAAGTTTTTCATGTACATGAGTTTGGTGTATATATCTGTGCATATGCATGTTCCATTGTTTGGGGACATGTATATATGTAAGTGTGCATGAATTTGTTTACATTTGCATGTGCAGGCCTGATTGTATATCTGGTTTCTTCTCCTGTCATTATGCACCTGATAGATGGAAGCAGGGTCTGTCATTAAGCACAGTGTTCCAGCTGTGCTGCTTTAGCTTGTTAGGCTGTCATCTCCTGTCCTCTGTCATCACCTCCTTCAGGCTAGATTTACAGACATGGCATCATACTCAGCCCAGCATGTATGAAGATGCCATATCGATGGCACCATCTGAACTCTGGTCCTCATTTTTGTGGGATGAGTGATTTACCCTCTAAGTTGTATTCTTAGCCTCATGCATATAAGATTATAAAACTACAATTTTAAGTTCAATAAAAGTGGCTTTAATATGAAGATCTTTTCATTTCTGTATGTATCATTACAATGCCATTCTAGGTTTTTAGCTCAAGGAATATGTCCTTTTTTTCTCTCTCCAAGAATGTTGCATTCTGTTCTTTTTAATATTTAAGGAATGTTTGCTTCAGTAAGATTTCCTTCTAAACATATTAGCTTCTTAATCTTGTAAAATTACTTGTCAGTAAGCATTATGAAAAGAGGAAATTGAAATAAATAAACACACACATCTAATGAGAACTCACGAAGCACCATCTTTTTTCTTACATCTTTAATTAAACCACCTAAGTTAATTGGTTTTTCTGTTGACAAATAATTCCATAACCGCACCATCTACTTTTTCCTAAGTAACATAAATTTTGATTTTCTCAATATTATTTATCATTCTTATCAACAGATTACAACATTACCATTTGGTATATTTCTGTTGTTTATTTCTTTCATTATCAAGAGTCTATTGTGTAGTTAATATATAAAAGACATTGAAGAGTTCCAATTCATCAATGGTTAGAAAATAAGTCTTGCCTGCACAACATTTTATCTTGATGGAAGAAGGAATAAAGAGGTGTTGCTGAGAAGCTATACTGATTTTCTTTTCCTCTTTCCTTGGCTGAGATCCCCTTTGCCATGGTGAACATGACTGATGAATTGAGAACTGAGCAGGTTTGAGACAGTCTCCTGCTTTCCAGCTTTTTTTTTTTCTTTTCTTCTTGAATTTAAATACCAAAAAGATCCCTAGAGTTTCTTATGTTATAAGTAATGTATTTTTCAGGAGCATCTTCTTTTTACAGAAGTCCATAATAGGCGACTTGACCCATGGTTATGTGAACTGTTCCAAAAATATTAGAAACAGCTGAGCATGTTGTTTTGTGCACAGACCAAAGTCACCTTCCTCATCCAGATTTTATCTGTAAAAATACTGTTTTTTTAATGCATCTTTCTATCTCTTGGTCTTAATTTTAATCTCTTTCTTCTGGGGTGACAAGAAATTACATTACTCACTCAGTAAGATACTCAAATACAAGATTTAATAAATCTTTAAAAATTCGAATTTGTAGAAACAACCATGCAGAAACCATTTGAACTAATAGTCAGTAAGCATTTTCTAAAAGCGATGAATCATGCAGGGATTTCACATCAGCCTTTCTAAAAGTTTACTAATAAGAAAGTTGTCTTTGTCCTTTGAAACATACATATATGAAATATATGTATATATATATATATATATATATATATATATATATATATATATATATATATATTCCAAAACAAAAACACTTAGCACAAGGCGCTGTAAACATTATACACAATGTAGAGTAAATGAGATCAGAGTTCAGACTGGCCGCCACTGATGGATTCATGTTTTTTCTCTGTAGACATGGATGGAGAAGCAGAATTGCCAAAGAGGTAACATTTTTACAATAGTATCAGTTGCTTTTGGGAACATGAAGTCTGATGTCTCAAAGTTTCTGTGTGTAATCATGGTTGAGTATGAACTTTAACACCCAGAAATGGATCCTAAGGCTAGTGAGATTAAAAGATTCAGCCTGAATTTGGAGCTGCAGACCAGGGAGCTTCCCTCAGGTATTTCCAGCCAGTTTGTAAGTGCCATCTTGACACAAGATGCAGGGCAGAACCAAGGCATCCTGAAGCAAAGATGAGGTTAAATAAAGAGATGGATTCACAGTATGAGTATCAAGACAGTTAAATGTTCAAGTGCATCCGATAACGCTATGTGGCTTTTGGGATTGCCTTGCGCGAAGGATGCAGTTCACAAGATAGTAATATGCACCAAAGTTTAAACATCGAGTAAAGTCGAAAGTGAAATTCAGAGATGAGCGGTTTGACTCTTCTCTCCTGTGATTAGGAATTCCTTTTGGATAAAGAGAGAATAAGATGTCCTGTCGGGGGGATTGGGAGGGATCAGGTTTAATTATGAGGAAGGACTGCAGATAAAGTTGAAAAACAGGTCACAGTGGGTAGACAAACATTTTTGCCTTAAGAAGTTTCATTACCTATTTTGATACTCTTGCTTGGAAAAAAAATCTCTTGAAAGGGGATTTTTCTCTGTATACTATCTTTGTAGTGGTTCAGTCAGTTGTGTTGATGTCTTTGACTCCAGATAGCAAGACACATTAATGAGGTCTTAATGGATTCTTTTCCTTTCTCAACTTCCCTTTATTTTCTCTGTCTTTCTAATCTTAGTAGATGAAACATAAGACAAAAACTGTGGAAATATTCATCATCATGTTAAACCAGCAAAAGAAAAGAAAGAAAAGAACAAAAGGGAGTTAAGACCAAACAATACAAAACAAAATACTAACATGTGCCTCTGGTAGGAGTTAGCAATCTTTCTGTAGATATATAATTCAAACTTTATAAATAGAAACACAACAGTAAAACAATGGAAAAGCAATCAAAAAAGAAAGCAGAGGTTAAGAATTTTCAAATACTGCAAGAGATCAAATTGATTGGAAATTCAACTGACTTTTGATGGAGATCACTGAACAATAAGAGAGGCAGTGCTTTAAAAAACGTTGAACTGGACCAGTGAGATGGCTTAGTCTGTAATAGTTCTTGATGACCAGAGTTTAATTCCCAGAATTCCAAATGCATGCCATGTCAAGTGGGCACAGGCACTCATATACATATGAGTGTGTATGATATATACACATATACACATATACACAGTGAAAAAATAATAAAATGCACATAAAATAAAACAAAATACATGGAATAAGGAAAGATGGGATTAAGATGGTTGGTAATTGTATACAATATATTATTTTCATCTTAAATATACTTATCAAGTAAATATGTGTTGACTATATGTCGTTAGCATTTTCAATACTGAAAATATTAAATGATACTTTACATTACATTATGCAACTATTTTTCAAAATGTTCACAATGATTTCATAGAAATCTTAGAGCACTAATTTTTATTTCTTTGTCATGTATTCATACAGTTTATACAATTTCCGAATTCAATCAAACTCTCAGTAGATTATTTTGAAGCACAAAATTCAAAGGACAATGTTTAATTTGTTTTATGACCACACTTACATTTTAAGTAGCTTATTTGCATAGAAACTGGGGCTGCATGAAGGATTTTAAAACAAATGTAGTCATTAATCTCACAGTGCCCGCAGTCATAGGTGGGCATTTTTAAAGTTTTGGGGAGATGATAGGCTCGTCAATTGTGTTTAAGGAACTTGCCCAGCCATCCTTTTTAATTAATAGTGAAGCCAAAATTGGACACCTAGTCTCCTAGTTGCAGAGAGTACACCTGCAGTAAGGAAGAAATATGTTGTTTCTAATTCATTTTATATATTTCATTTAAAATAGCTTATTTTTTAAAAGCTTATGAAATCATGAATGATCTCACCTAAGGAAAATTTTGGAATATAAATTTAATCATGTTCCATGTTTATAAGTATTTATCCACAGTTCAGGAACAATAGTCTCTCAAAATATAAAAACTGTTAAATATCAACTACACCCACACCATAAATTCTTTAATGACACTCCATTAAACTTAGAACAAACTCTAAATCCTTTAATGTGGTCTAAATTCCTTATTTTCACAACTTCATTACCTGTTTAAACTGGATTTGTCTTTGGCACCTAAAATAGAGAATGAAAATGTGGCAGTAACTTAAATGTTTACCTCTCACCTAAACACACAGAGGGTTGGCCCAGAGTTCACAGGACAAACAAGACTTTATTAGTAATTCCTCCTCAGGCAGCTGCCTCTTGTGGCTCCAATTTCTACCCTGGTCATCTGAATTAGCTGTTAAGGGTTGTTTTTAGCAGGGGATGGAGCTCAGTGGTCTAACACCTGGCTGGCATAGGGGCTGCCCTGAGCTGAATTCCCACAGATCCTGTGAAACAAAAAAGAATAAAAATCTTATCAGAGAAAAAAAAAAAAGAATCAAAAACAAAAACAAAAATCCTGGGCGATGTATCTCTGGACTGTTTTACTAAATGAGGATCTCTGGGTAACCGATTTACACTGCACCCATTCTTTCAACCACTCATCATTTCCTTGTGCTGCAGCTGTATCCCACCTACTCTGGACTTTCATTCCTTAGTCCTCAAATATTTTGTCTTGACTTTACTAGCATGGCCTGAATGTACAACCCACATTTTTAACTATGACCTGTCTTAGTTATCTGTTTAAAATAATAGTACAAGTATCATTTTGTTGTGTTATAATGTGGTTGATATAATTTTATGTCATTTTATATTCAATCTTCCAGCGCAGTGTTCCACCTCAGCGCAGTGTTCCACCTCACCACTCTATGGTTCCTTCCAGCAACTCTCTGTTCATGTTTCTTATAGCACTCATTAAATTTAATTTATAGATTAAACTAATGGAGATTTAGGTGTAAAAATAAATTTATTTTCCTGTAGATGAAACTCCTCAAAGTGAAATTAAACATAGCAATAGCTATAAATATATTTTCCTACAGATTGTGACATAGATTTAAACATAGATACAGGTATAAGTATGTTTGTGTGAATGTATGTGATTAAAACTGAAGCAGGGTTTCCATATGATCTTTTTCTCTCCCTATCTATCTATCTATCTATCTATCTATCTATCATCTATCATCTATCTCTGTCTATTTCCCTCTGAATCTCTATTAATTATTTTATACATAAGGTAATAATTTCTCATACTGTCATAGCAATATTAATAACTTGTATACAGTGCTCTCAAATAGTAAGACTCTTATCCTTTCCTTCAATACCACAGGGTTAAAGAGAGGTGTTATCTACATAAGCAATGAAATGAATGTGGACAGGAACCCTGAGCTTCCAGATTCTGAGGCTGTTATAGTAAGTGTCAGGTTCATTGACTGTTTACTTGAGTGAAAGGGCATTTTAGTTGTTATAATTCACAGGTAGTATGTCTTCCATTGTAGAGAGTTTTATTTTCAGAGTAATTGACATACAATTACTACTAGACACACAAATACATATAAAGTCTACTTTTCACAATATTATAACCTAAATGCTCTTAGATAATTCATATAAATATTCAAAGATATTTAATATCTTTAAATGTAATCTAATTTACACTTTATGTTTAAATGTAAAATTGCCACTTCAATGGACACCTGGATAGCGGGTTATATGGCAAGCAAATAGTGAACGGGCTTCTGTGTGGTTGCTGTTCATGAAATCTTTTGAAGATGATTTTAGTAGGAGGCCTTTGTCATTGTTTGTTTTTAACATGATAAAATGAAATATAGTAAGATAAAAAAAAAAAGCATCACATTGTGGCTGGACAAGGTGACCCAACAGAAAGAAAAGAGCCTCAAGAGCAGGTACAACAATCAAACCCACTTAGGAACACCCTTGGGATTCTCAAAAAAATACTAAGCTGAAAGCTTCAGTATGAATGGAGAGCCCTGTAGGCTCTCTGCTTGCTGCTTCAGTCTCTGTAAGTTCATCTGAGCCTTGATTATTTGATTCAGAGGGCCTTGTTCTTCTGGTGTCCTCCATCCCCTCTGGCTCTTACAGTCTTTCTTCCTCCCCTTCCAAGAGGTTCCCTGAGCTCTAAGTGGATGGATTTGATGGAGATATCCGATTTAGAGCCATATGTTCCAAGGACTCTTTCTCCATGTAATGTCTGGCTGTGGGTCTTTGTATTTGATCCCATCTGCTGCAGGAAGAAGCTTCTCTGATGGTGGCTGGGCAAGTAATTCATATAGGCATATAGCAGAATATCATTAGGAGTCACTTTATTTTAACTCATATTTTTACTTACTTACTATTTATTTTATATTTAAGTCACATTTATTTTAAGACCAGAAGAGAAAAATTATTTGGTTTTACCCTGCAACTGTGTTATCTAGCCTCTGGTTCTCTGTTATCCAAGCAGTGTTGGCTATGGGTACCATTTTTCAGAGTAGGCCTTAAGTAAAATCAGCTACTGGTTGGCTTGTGCCACCATTGCCTTAACATATCTTGCAGGCAGAACAGATTACGGCTCAAAGGTTTTGTGTCTGGGTTGGTGTTTACATTTCTCTTTTGGTAGCCTGCAGCATATATTCCCACACCAAATATAGGAGTGGAGCCTGCATGTAGGAGTTTGACTTTCCATATTCAATGACTTGTATAGATGTTGTCCTTGGAAATCCATGTTGTAAGTTTGCAGAGAGCAACCCATTGTCTTTGTAATAATTCTTTATACATGTAGAAGATGATGGACAGAGCTTAGACACCAGGGAGAGGGAAGCTGAGTCAGATAGAACAGCACCCGGTAGGCAGAGAGAAAGGGTGAGAGAGCCAGAGAAAGAGAGAGACAGAGACAGACAGACAGACAGCATGGTGAGAGGCAGAGAGAGAAGAGGGGGAGGGGGAGAGGGAGAGAGAGAGAGAGGAGGGGAGAGGGAGAGGGAGAAAAGTAAAAGAGAGGAAGAGCCCAAAGCTCATCAGGACTATATGGGACTGATGATGCAGTCCTGCTCATGAGGTAGGACAGGTACCTGTCTGGGGGCAGGTACAGGGCTCAGGGGGTGGGACCTGGCCAGAGTGTGGGAATGTTGGGAGCATGGGGGCTGGGTGAGCTCCACAGAGAGATCTCTAGCCAATTCATAATATTCCCCCCTTTCTGTTACTAAAAAGGCAAGGAAAATAGGAGCCTGACTGGTAAGGTGGGAATGGGAGCAAAGTGTTTCACTTGGTCAGGCTCTGTGATTGGACAGAAAAATCAGGAATAGGCAATTTATTATATCCAATTAGAGGAACAATGATGTAAGCCGTTTGATGACTGACATTAGATAGAGTAATTTAGGCTAATGGATCTATCTGTTGATAGATCTTGGTCTTTTTGGCTTTTATATAAGTACCCCTTTTGGTATGTCAATAGGCATCATACAAGTTATTCTGGCCCCAGTGTCAGGGAGTTTTCTTTTGACTAAAAGTTCCAGCATGCGGGAACTGGATGTCATATTCTCTTAGACTGCTTCCTGCATAGTAGCCAGGAGCTCCAGAAGACTGATAATTTAGTCAAAAGTTAAGGAAGGGGTTTAGGCAATGGGGTATTCATCAGAAGCATCTGGTTCACTGATCCAGCTGAACGGACAGGAGTGACATCTGCTGAACTGCTCCATGTCAGTTCTCAGCAAGTCCAGGACTTGCAGCTGTTTGGAGCACAGAGCTAATTTCGAGTGATGTCTGTCAGCTGAATAGAAATCTGTTGAAACATATGCTTGGAACAAAGGTTACATTTTAGGAAACTTATAGGAAATCTTACATTTGGAACTTTTAGGTCCATAATCTTGGACTATAGTGGGGAGGGGAAGCATTCCCAAGTCCAGGGAAGAGAGAGGTAAATCATATCCTCATGAATAAGCAGATGGGGGGACTTAAATTTGGAGTCTGACCTGTGGGAGGTGGATCCAAGTAGACTTTCTGAATCTCAGAAGAGATTTAATTTACAAAAAAGATAGATACTTTGATTTACCATTATTTGTCATCTGTAGTGAACTGCAGACTCATACCTTGAAGTTATAGAAAACGGCATGTACTGAAATGCATATCATAGAGAAAGCAGTTAATAAAACAGTTGGAGCAGATTTATAAATGAAGGAGATCCATACCTTTGAGTCATCAAAAGTCATAACCCTGTGCCAGAAGCATGAACATTTTTTGTATCTAGGAGTTGGTCATACAAATCGGTCAGAATTATAGCCTAGTGAGAAGCATCTCAAGTCTATATGTTGCAGACAAAAAGCACAGGAACTTTAAAATTGTGTAATAGTGGTATTAGTTTATCTGAAAACCATTAATAACATTTATCCAGAGTTTTTGTCAGTGTTAAAAAGCTGAGCCTTTGAAATATATATATATATATATATATATAATATATATATATATATATATATATATATATATAATGATTTATGTATTCTAATATCTTTATAACTTGTATCTATATATCTTAAATCATATTTTAGATCATCAGTGCTTACATAAACTTTTATCTAATCTTTTAGCATGAGAGAGGTGTAGGAATTATAAGGCAAACTCTTTTGAATAACCAATCTTTTATATATCCTAATACCTTTACAAATTGTATCTATATATCTTCTTTTTGATCTTTAGAACTTTACCTAATCATAGAGCTAGTAGATGTTTACTCCTAAAACTAGTTAGTCATCAAGCCATCAGAGATCTGAGGAAGGATAAATTATAGAATCTAGATGGTTTATATATTAATTAAAAATGACAGAGATCCATTACCTAGTGGTTCCCTGAGGTTCCTCTGTTTGAGACTGGGACACTGGGATGAGTTGGGGGAACGAAGGTTGGAGGATAACTTGGTGATCATTTGGGGATGGGGTCAGAGACAAAAGGGAGACCACAGCAAGTTTTCTACTACAGAGCTGTGACTTGATGTTGGGGTCAGATCTGGAGAAGCAGAAGGAGAGGTTGGGATCTGCTGTCAGCCTACTTGTTGCACTGGCAGGAGTGACTGAGTTAGCAAGAGGTGCCTGCTGGAGTAGGGAGCTGGAACAAAGCAGGGAGTAAGGGGAGGGAGGTTAGAAAGGGAACATCTCTGGGAAACACAGGAGATGGGACTAGAGGTCAGGGAAGGCTGCCACAGGTAATGTGCTGCAGAACTGAGGATGTGATTGGGGAATTGTATCTGGTTTTATCTGAAATATATCCAATATGGTTATTAAAATACAAATAATGAACTATGCCTTATAATCTGAAACAATGGCAAGACAATGCATTGTGTTCTTGGCTTTTCAGTTTGTCAAGGAATTGAGATGATCATAGGTAATCAGTGATAAAACCACAATAAATAGCTTATTCATGAAGTCTTCCAATTCACAGTTGTTAATAACAGACTGTCATGAGTGCTTTGTTTTGCCTCAGACCAGTTATAGATTCTATTTGAGCCCATGCTACACTGCTTCCAAATAGAAAATTAGGGAAGACATGAAAATCACCTGATTCAATACAGTGACTCCTTACAACCTTGACAAATCAAAAGCAGAAATATGATTATAATTTGGTAAAACTTGAGATCTAATAACAAAATTATTGTCCGAACTTATCTATGTGATAGAATTTATAAAGAATGTAATTGATGTAACAATATGCCAAAATTAGTTTTAACTCATTTTTATCAGTCAGACACAGCTCCTGAAAATAATAGATATATATAAATACAGTGTGAGAAATCACACAATTAGATGTGAAGATGTCTTTCAGGTAGGGACAGGGAGGTGTTGAGAATTTGTTAACAAACATATCATAAAGAATACTCAGATGCCAAACAGGCATTTGGAAATAAGAACTTATCTTTACAACTAATAAGATATATTGTAGGGACTATAGAGATACCTCAGTAGTTAAAAGTGTTTGTTTCTCTTATAGGAGGACCTGAGTTCTATTCCCAGTATAATCATGGTGGCATACAACTGTCTTTAATTCCAGATGTAGGGGTTCCAACACTCTCCTCGTGTCTCCATGGGTACAGGTACATGCGTAGATCCAGCAAGACATTCATACATATAAAATTAAAGAAATAAATCTTCAACAATTATGTATGCATATTAATTATTGTATATCTAATATGGTTTAAGTTTGTTCCTTGTGTAGAGATGCTGGTCAAGAGAGGGAGAGACAGGAAGTGAGCCAAAATGAATGACCACTAGCATTTTTTTGCTTGTTTTTTGGTTTGTTTGTTTTTTGTTTGTTTTTTAATGATATGATTTTGAAATAAGAACAATTCTTATTATTGATTAAAGTTATCTTGAGAATTTGTGCGTGCATGTGGAGTGGAGCAGGTCATACATGTGTATGTCCTGGAGTTGAACCTAGGGCTTCATACACGCTAGGTATGTCCTTTGCCACTGAGGTTTATCCCTGAACATCCATTTAATTTATTCTTTACTTGCTTTTAAGACAGATCCTCACAAAGTTGCCTAGGGTGGATCACTTTGTAACATGGTCTGACCTCGGAATACACCTGAGCCATTCTCCTGAGTAACTGCGATGACTGGCCTATGCCACTAGATAGAACAAAAAAAAACATTTAAGACAGTTAATAGGACAGAATGCTCTGCTTTTCTCACTGTTTGTAACCTATGGCGCTCTGGAAAATGATGCAATTTCCTAGAAGGCTGAAGAGTCCTATGCCATGACTCAACAACTATTGCTTCTCTGTCAGGCTTGAGTACATGAACCAAGATATTTCCAAGGTCTCCAACACTCTCTACAGAGTAGAAACTGTACTGTATCCTGGTTCCTAGTCATGAACATTATTCGTAGTTCACATGTTTACTAAACACCTACTGTGTACTCCGTGTCTCAATAGTTAATGTCATTAGCCTTTTCAAACTTTGGATAACAGGTAGGTCAGCCTTCCCATGACAATGTGTCTGATTCCTTCTAAGTAGCGTTGTTAATAGTCGCCTTGGAAAAATAGATTATGAACAAAACAATAATTACTCTTTGCTCTAAACCTGAACTATTACGGGATTAACAGAAATGGTTAGTAAATTAGTTATATTTATTAGTTTTATAATTCACATATTAATTTTATACATTAAATCCCTCACTGAACTCAGTAAAAGATAAACACAGGATGCTAGAGAAATAATTCAATAACTGAGAACACCCGTCATCAAGGAAATTTCTCTTTGCTATAGACTGAGACCACTACAGAAAAGCACAACCAACAAAACCTCAAAGTTGTGATGCCCAATCCCAGTGGATACATCTACAATATACTCCCACACTGAAGGCTCAGGGGAACATTCCAGGTCCAAGTGGGGAAAGTTTGTAAGAGTCAGAAGATTGGAGAGCTTGTTTTGAGATGGTGTCTCCTAGTAACATCAGAAGATAAACTAATAAGTCTCACCAACATGATCACATAATCGTGAGTTGAACAAGGATGACACAAATGGACATGCCAAAATGGATAGAGCAAAACATACAAGGGCTCAAATCCACAAAAGTACTATGGGCAACCGAGGAAAGCTGGGAGATAGAGAGATGGTTTTCGCAAAAAAGAGAGCATCGATCTTTTTTCTAGTGCCAAAAAGGTCAGCCTTGGAAGCACACATACAAGTAACATTATATGGACTTAGTTAAGTTATATTTATGAATAAGCATGTATATACATATATGCATGTGTCATAGTTAGGGTTACTATGAGTGTCACGAAACTTCATGACCAAAAGCAACTAACTTGTCGAGGAAAGGATTTATTTTGCTCACAGTCCATCAAAAGCAGTGGAACCAGAAACTCATGCAAGGCAGAAACCTGGACTCCGGAGCTGATGCAGAGGCCATGGAGGAGTGCTGCTTACTGACTTGTTCCCCATGACTTGCTCAGCCTGTTTTCTTATAGAATCCAGAACCGCCAGCCCAGGGATGGCACCACCCACAAGGAGCTGGGCTCTCCCCATTAATCACTAATTAAGAAAATGCCTTACAGCTGGACATTATGGAGGCATTTTCTTAATTGAGATTCCCTCCTCTCTGAGTCATCTAGCTTGTGTCAAGGTACCATAACACCAAACAGTACAGCATGTAATGGCAATTAGCAAAAAAAGAGGCCATAAATTTGAAGGAGAGTGTAGAAGGATATAAAAGAGGGTTTAGAGGGAGGAGCAGGAAGGGGAAGGAATAAACATTATAATTCTATTGTAATCTCAAAACTTTCAAAAGTAAAATAAGATCATTTGATGCTTTTTCAGAGGACCTAAGTTTAGTTCCTAACACCCACATAACATTAACTTTAGCAACAGGGAATTATTACCCCCTTCTGGCTTCAGGAGCATCCACACCTGAGTGTGTGTGTATACACTAACACACATTCATATAAAATGAAAAATTAATCTTTAAAAACAAACAAAATAAAGTCATGTGAGCTTTAGACATAAATGGCCAAGAGAAGAAAATATTTATGTGTTATTTTATCTTTTTTAAAACAGAAACATTCTGGCCTCCTCCTGTCCATCCATCTACATGAAGACATTTGTGAAGAAAAGGCACAAAGGAAGAACAGTGCTGGGTATATGCAGAGCAATACTGAGCCTTCCTACTGACATAAACAAAACCTTCTCTCCTGTGGAGAACTGTGTCAAAGACTGCTACAGACACTTGGATAAATAATTACATAACTAAATTGGAGGAAATACACCAAAACATCAGTCAGAAATCTGAACAATTTTATCAAAAAATATTATGTTCGTTTTTTTGATTTAATTTTTTACAAAAAAGTGACAGATGCCATTTTACTATTGATGCCTATCTGAATGGCTGGACAGGTCACAGAGAATAGCCAAAGGGTGGAGAGTTTTTGTTGATTATTTTTATAGTGACAATTTGAATAAAAGAAAAAATACCCCAGGGAAGTCTTGTTTGAGCTATAGTATTAAAAATCAAAACTTCAATTCTCTAGATAAACCAGATAAACCAGCTTGAAGATTATTTGAAAAGACAAATGTCCAACTTTTCACAGAGACACTATGATAAGAATAAATGAAATACTAGAATAAGAATAACTTACTTTAGCAAAAAGTAACCGTTAAATAGGAAAATAGTGTACAAGGACAGGCAAAGTGAAACAAGTATTTAAATATGACCATTTTCCATATCCATCTAAAAAAATTCAGTAAAATACTGCAGGCTTGCATACTCAAGAAATAGGTGTGCTGTTTGTACACTGGTTGAAATAAATTTGTGTAGATTTAGTTTGGGATAATTAATTGGCTGATCCTGAAGCTAGAGACTCCAACTGGGAAGTATAAGAAAAACCTCAGAGCCAGCATTTTACTGTAACCCTGAGTAATTCCCCCAGAATCAACACCAACATCTCCCAGAACGTACTGAGAAAGAACATTAGTCAACTTGCAAGGTGATGGGTTTGTTAATTTATTTGATGGTGTTATGGTGACCAATTATTTTAAAAACACAAGGTGACATATATGTGGAAGAATATTTGAGCAAAGAAATTCAGAAAAGAGGATTTGAATAAAGAGTTAATAAATCAATGACAGATGATAAAGGTTTTTCATAATTCCAGGACAGAATTACATTGCTAGTGAAGAGATGAAATTACATATATTGTGTATAATATGTATAGTATACATTAAATATATAATATAAATTATACAATATAACAGCATATATGTTACATAAATTATATAATGTATATTGTATTATACATATTACATACTACTCATAATATAAATTAGCTGTATTTTCAGCTATATATATGTAAAACACATATATGTATATGTTAATCCAGATTTTCTGTGTGTATATATATATATATAGATATAGATATAAATATATATCTAAACATACACAAACATAATCCAATAAAAACAGAAGCTATACTGCTATACTACATGAGAAAGTATATTGTTATATTCTATACATTTTTAATTCAAAATTTTTTGACAATTTCATAGTTGACCGCTGATTTTACATACTTTTCATCATTGTTTGCCCTGTCCAATGCCTCTCATATCCCAGTCCTCCATCTAAAATTGATGACCTCTTCATCTTTAATTATTATTGTTGCATATGCACCTAAAAGTACAACCAGCTGAGCCCATGTAGTGTTGTTCATAAATATGTGAGTTTTGGGATGACCACTTGGTATTAGAAAACCTACCAGGGTCTTGTAACTCTACAAGTTTTATTCTCCCTTTCTCAGAAGCTAATTACCTGTAGCTCATCATCTGTGGTGAGGTCCTAATAGATTTTCCCTATCCACATTGGTATGTTAACCAGTGTTTTCATGTTCAAACTTGTTTAAGCATCATATTCTTGAGATTTCATGGGAGCAACTTCCCTGCCATGCCTAGATTACACTATCTCATAGCACAAAGACTGGTTCCCTGGTTCTTATAATCTTATCACCTCATCTTCCATAATGTTCCCTGAGGCTTAGGCCCAGGATTTCTGTTGTAGTTGTATCAATTGGGGCTGGCCACCCTCAAAGTCAGTTTTTCTCTGATTGTTGAACAGCTGTGGCTTTATGTGGTAGAGTCCATCAGCTGCAAAATGTATCCTCTTTATGAGGGGCGAGAGCTTCACTTACCTTTGAGTTTAAGAATAAATATTTATAGCCTCTAAACTTAACAGATCCAAGAAAAATAAGTATTTTTGAAAGCATAAAGTATTCAGTAAAATGAAAGTCGCCCCATTTGTAAATAAAACAGCTAGTGAGTTAAAGACAGGAGTAAATCGTGAGATCCATTTACCAGAATCTATATAATACATCATATATAATTGCTTAAAATACCTAGGAAATTAAAGCAATTAAATTGTACAATGAGTGTACAACTACTGATGTTAGCATAAGAGCAGTTCATCATTAATTGTTCCCAATAGTTCTATCTGAAAACTCCTAACCAACGATGGTTTAAAATGGAGTAATGCTATAAATGGTAGAAAGACAACAAGTCTAGATTTTTTTTCTCAAGATGAGGTAATAGAATGAGGTAACACTATGGACAAATTAGTATAATTCTTACACACTCGTATTATAAACAAAAGATATATATATATATATATACATATATTTCTGGAAGTTAATTTAGCATTAAAATAATATTTCTATGTTAATGCCTATAACTATCAGTTTTAGAAGAAACAAAAAATGATAAAATGACCAACATTGAAAGTAGATATGAACTCTTATATAAAATTCAACACACAAACTTTATGAACACTCTTAGGAAACTTGAAATGAAATAAGACTGATTTGATAAATTTTGTAAAAAAACCTCTACTGAAAACTCATAATAATTATTAATAAAATAAAAGGTTCTTTGTTAAAAAAGTATTAAGATATTTTTTATCACTCAACACTGTTATTTATTAGAGTATCAATGAGTTTATACTAGGGAATAAAGTTAAGAGATATTATACATAACATTTATAAGGAAGTAAACTTTCCAAGGGATATGTTGGCATTTAGAGATCCCAAGAATGTTAAATTATAAAGTAACTTGTATACACATAAATATTATATTTATGTGAAAATTTAGCATATTGAAAGATTCCTGATCTCTATAAAATCAGTAGTATTCTTTTATAACAATAAGAATTAGAAATTTTAAGCCAGGCAATGGTGGCACACATCTTTAAGCCCATCACTTGGGAGGCAGAGGCAAGCAGATCTCTATGAGTTTGATACCAGCCTAGTCTACAGAGTGAGTTCCAGGAATACCAGAGTTACAAAGAAAAACATGTTTGGAGAAAAAAATAGTGAAAAAAATTCAGTTAGTACTGAAATGTATTTTATCTCTGAATAAATTTTAGAAAATAGAAGATATTTACAAAAAATATGATACCATTTGAATTGATAGTAGAGAAAACATACATAAATGAATATATGTTACGTTTATACACTGCAAATTGGAAAAATAGATATATCCAAATTCCCATAAAAATTCGATAGGGTGATGAAGAAAATGGAAATTTTGGTTTTGTAGTTTTCATAGGAATACAAATTTCTAGATTCTCATATACACATGTATATGTGTATGCACGAACACGGCAATTCTACATGGGTCACATAATTAATATGATGTGCCAGTAGATAGAGATTTGTTCAACAAGACATTACAAACCTCCAAGCACACAGGAACATATGTGCAAAATTATTTCTTTGAAAATGTGACCGTCAACACCACTGATAAAAAACAAAACATTATAAAAACACAGATAACGTCAAGGAAGTTTTCAACAGAAAAGAAAGGAGGAGCAGTCGAGTGTAGAACAAGGGATGGGAAGGAGAGGAAAGAAAACAAGGAAGAGACATGAAGAGGAGGGAGGGGAAAAGAAAGACTTAATTTTGCTGGTCGTTAGGGAAATAAAAAAGAGCAAGTTAACAGATATCTAGGTGTTAAAATGTTTAGCAAATATAATTAGTAATTAGTAAATTGCAGCATGAATATGCAATTAGATATGTTTGTAAACTCATCAGATTTAAACATTTCTACACAAAAGCATACAGTTACAGCTTTTGTAGGATTTAGAACTATCAGAACTTAGAGTGTAAAGGTAAATATAAGTTTTTAAAAGTTAAGGTTTCAATTTAAAAGAATAAAACAATGTTTATTCATATGTATATGAATTGATACAGTTGGAAATTTTATAGACTTGAGGCTCAATAACTCTCCTCAGAACATTTGTTTTGTGGCCAAGTTTGTTTTCATTAGGATTATGAACATATGTGCATGGTATAATAATTCATGATGAATGAAACTGGAGCAATTTCAAGTGACATCAAGAATAAAATGGGCAAATGAAGGGGCTGTTAAACAAGAACATTCTCCAGCAAAAAGGGATTGCAAAGTACATTAAAAAATAAATTGATTATTTTAAGTGTTATGCATTTGGTGCACAACACATAATATCATTTACGTAAAATACAAAATAAATGAAACTCAAAGTGCAGAACGGCTATATGGATACTTGCTTCGGGAAGCAATCTGTATATTAAGTTTGTGTTCAAGTAGTCTATGGTATAATTTTAAAAATTCAAGAATTCAAAAAAAAATTTAGTAGAAAAATACGCCAAAGCGGAAATATTCCACAGAAGAAAGGTAGGGGAAACCTGAGTGTTTATGAAACATGAAAAACTTCTCAAAATCCCCAGTAATCAGAGAAATTTAAGTTAGAAATAGCATTACCTTTTTGTCTGCTATTTCTGTAAGATTTAAAGTCTGTCAACATTTTTTTTTGAATGGTCAACACACTACAGTCAAAGAGAGCCCACTGAGTTCACCACTTGACTCAATCACTCTTGAAACAATCTTGATCCATTTCGTAAAACCTGGCACCTGTTAATATTATGGATTCTAGCAATTCCAGTCTTAAGAAACCTTCACTTGGAAACATTTTCTACAAGTGGATCAGGAAGCAAGCATGGAAATATTCCATGCAATGCTGTGTGAGACATGTGGCCAGCTCAGCCTTCTATCAACAGGAGTGGGGAATAGCACATGCATATCCATCACCTAGCAGAAGAATGTATTTCCATTAAAATGTGCAAAACAAACCCATGTTTATAAATACAAGTAAAGTCTAGCAACAAAATATGTAATAGACAACTTCAATATTCACTACAATAAGATGGCAACTATCATCCCTGCTAGCTGTGTGCGAGAATAAACACAGTTACAGATTGAGTATAATTTGTTATCTCCCTAAATTAAAGGGAGTCTCAAAGTAGACTTTTATTACAAGAGGACACAGAAACATTTGAATAAAATAGATGTGAAGTTGTCCCTCTGGAAAATGGAAATAGATCCTCTATGTAGCATTTTAGATATTTTGATGTAAAGATGCAGAGAATGTGAAATGTGTTCATAACTGTTTGTAGTTTGGAATTTTTTAACAAAGTGATGCTAGAGGAAGTTACAGGTGAGATTCCTAAGAACTTATGAACAAACATGGCAATGTAGTGAAGGCACACTGTCTGTTGAATAGAAGGAAAATAAAAATCTGTGGTATTGACTAATTGAACAGTGAAATATATTAGGTCAGTAGTTCTCAACCTGTGGGTCATGACCTCTTTGGGGATTGAATGACCCTTTCATACAAGTCACCTAAAATATCATATATTCACATTATGATTCATAACAGTAGCTAAATTACAATTATGAAGTAGCAATAAAAATAACTTTATGGTTTGTGGTCACCACAACATGGGGAACTGTATTAGAGGATTGCAGCATTAAGAAGGTTGAGAATCACAGAATTAGGTCATAAGAATTTGTGACTAGTTGAATTTATAGGAATCAGTGGAAATAACAGCAGGTTCAGTAAGAGGACTGAACAAGGAAGGTCCACATTCATGGAGTTACAATTCCACATAGAAAAGAATCTGGAATCGTGAGACATACTAAGCAGGATTAAGAAAAAGACTGTGCACTTGTGTCAAAGCCTATTACTCACAAGTTAGAGAGTTTATCAATGTAGATCTTCGCCATTTTGTAATAGATGTTACCATGGATGAAAGAATAAGGAAGGATTAAAAGTGATTAAGAGAAACAACCATAGATGCCAATATAGATGTCTAGAAGACCGTGAAGTCTATGGTCCTTGGTTTCTAAGAAACAGTAAATACTCTGGAGGCTGTAACAAGATAGAATCATCATTTCCACCACGTGTAACAAATAGAAAACTGCTCACTATAACATCTTCAGGAAGGTAAAGCCCAAATAGTAGACTTGAGAGAAGGATTCTGAAGCTGAGCACAGAACAATTTTTCACAGAGAGCATAGGAAACGGTCCCAAAGCAGGGATAGTAAAAGTAGGGTTATGTTAAAAAGAAGGAAAAGACATTTGTACATGAGTCCTATAGGAAAAGGTTTCTTGGAAATTGGACCTTTGCTGGTGATAGGCCCATTAGATGCCCACACTGGAATATCTTAAGATTCTGTAGGACACATGAACCCTCAGTTCAAATAAGAACCCCACACCATCATATATCCCTATTAAATTAATGTTCAATAAAGACTTTAAGATTTAAAAATTATGATAATTTTTGTAATGCTTTGATTGTAAATGAAAAGATATGCAAATTTTAAGTTGACTAAAAGTGATTTGAATGTGGAAAATAATATCTAACCTTCTTACAAAATTATATTGGCAAATTTTGAATAATCATCTTTCCTTAAAATAAATTTTTCAAAGAAAATAAAACCCAATTACCAAATAGACATCTTCTGGTTTGTCTTATATAACAAAGACTTTATTTTTATTCAATTAAACTATTCATTTGTTTTCATTTGTTTACTTTCATTCCCACAACCAAAAACTTGATACTTAAAATATCTTTTCAATTCCTTAAGACAATTAAAATATGTTTGTGTTTGATATGTTTATGATTCATGTGTGTGTGAAGTGAGGTGGGAGATGCGTGGCTGGATCCATCAATATCAAATACCATCTTGCTTGAATAGCCATTTGCTTTTGATGACTCTAGCTGTCCCAGAAACTTTGGCGCTTTCTCCATCTCCATCTCCATCTCCAACCCTGACTTAGAAACACTGTGATATTTATCATGCATTATCTCAGTCTGCTTTGCACACGTTCTAGAAATCCATACTCTAGTTCTCATGCTTAGTGGCAAGCACATAACCAGCTCTGCCATCTTCTAGTCCAAGATATCTTTAATACAGAATAATTCTATTCTCAAATAAGTATTTTTAAGTTAGACATGGACATATTTGTGATTTAGCTGCCTTACATCAGGAAGAATGCTAGAAGAACAAGACATACTATAAATTTTGGAGAGTTTGAGAAGGCAGAAGGTGGTTATTACAGAACTGAGAATGGACAAAGATATGCTCCTAACAAAAGAGAGCGTGTCCTTTGTTTTCTGGCATAGAAGGAAGATAAGGAGAACAGAAGTGAACCAGGAGCAGAAAAATTATAAGGTCCTCAACAAGAAAGATTGTGCAAACTTCTCAGAGCAGGCACGTCATCTGGTACAAGGCTGGTGACAGAACACTAACTTCCTGTCTGTGCCTCCCACCAGAGACTTCCTCAGGGGCAGATTCTCACTTCCTAATGCTGCACTGTCTTGAGAGGACACATGGCTTTGCTATCTCTTTTTCTACTATTGATGAACACATAGAGCTCTCCAGTCACATTCTCTCAACTGTGATGAATGGCTTTGTGTCTGATCTCTGGGCAATCACTGTGTCTTGCCATCCTGCCACAAGTGCACCTGAAGAACATCCTGGTGGCTTGTAAGCTTTGCACCTGAGGAAATAGAGACTATTAATACTCACTTGCAGGTTTGTGTGTGAACGTATGTTTGTATCTGTTTAGGTGACTACCAAGGAGGGAAAGAGCTGGATCATGCAGTAAGTGTTTAGTTTCATAAATGTCTGTTAACTTTATCTTCTAAAAGCTGGCTGTCATGACCTGTATTATTGGTCATGACTAATAACTAATGTGTATGAATATGAAGTTCACTTTTATACTTGATTTTTGTTACTCTTTTTGTTTTGTTCTATTTTTTAAATAGATACTTTGGAATTCATTATGCAGCATCTGGACCTCTCAACCCCTTAACTTCAGTTTCTCAAGTGCTAGGGTGGCAAATGTGCAGTCTGAAACTGGCTCTTTTAGTTATCCATAATGTCTTACTTGACGTCAAATGGATTGAGATTTACACAATGAATTCCCTGAAGACACTGTTTCTTGCTGAACCTGAAATTGTCTAGTGACCAGCAACCGCATGTGATCCTCTTCTCTCTGTGGTTACAGGTGCCTGATGCCATGTCCAGCTGTCTACATGGGTTTGGAGGATTGGAATTCGGATCCTCATGCTTGAGCAGCAAGCAGTTTTACTCACTAAGCCCTCTAGCCATTTCCTATTTTTTCTTTCAATCTTACATTACTCCTATGATGGATCAGTGTAGTAAAGAGAAAGGAAAGATAAAAAGAAATGTTCGCTGCTTTTACAGGCAGCCTTGATAGAGAAAGAGAGAAAGGAAGAAAACTTCACAGGCCTTTTAGGCTGTCCTAAGCTTGGAGAGGACTAGATGACAGTGGGTCAGACTAGGGTCTCAGTTCACTATCTGTAAACCCAGTCTCTCCAGCCGATGTTCTTCTACACAAGAATCAACACACCAAAAATGGTCAAACCAACCAATTAAGCACCAACCAACACTTTGCCCAGCTCTAGGGCCTTCAACCCTTATATAACCTAAGCAAAATTTCCCATAAACCCAAGTAGCACACAATTCCAAGAACAAGATACACATGACAATTCAGCTGCACATAATCAAATATTTCTACCAGCATTGAGTATTTCAAATCAAACTCATAATCATTCACCACACCTGGGATGGGAACATAAACCTAGTCCAAATGTCATTTTGCAGTTTTAAAGAAACCAAAATGACAAAACTTCTTCTAAGCATCCTGTTACAGATTGGTTTCCTAATTTCTCTATTTTCTCTCCAATTTCCCATTGATTTGTTTTAGGCAATTTATTTGGGTATAACCTGAACTTCAATTTTTAAAATTCTCTATTGAGATTGTGGCCCTTCCCTCTTGTTTAAACTGTAAGATCTAAGAGCCCTGCTAATTAACTGAAAATTCATTCCTGAATTGTATCATATCCTCTCCATAGGAACAGCATCTATTATACAAAATTCATATTATCTAAACACTTTGAAGATTGTCTATGCTTTGTTTCATGTCACATCAGTGAATAAATACATTTGTGAGATGCAGTGCAGTCTTTCAAGAGACACTGTGATAATCAAATGAGGAGATTTAGATGTCTGTGAGTTAGTCCCTAGTGTGTGGCACTTTTTTCAGGAAATTATGGAACTTTTATGAAAGGAGCTTTGACAGAGGAAGTACATTGGGAGGGGGGCAGTCTTTGAGTATTTAAAGCCTTGCCCCACTGTCAGTTCAGTCTCTCTGCTTGTGTCTGTGGTTGAAGATGTGATCTCTCAAATTCCTGTTGTGGCCACAGGCTGCCATGCCACATCCATCAATATGGTTGATCGCTCTGGAACCATAAGCCAAACACACTTCTTCTTTCATAAGTTGCTATTACTGACAGCAACAGAGAAGTAACTAATACAACACTGATGAAAGTTTTACACACACACACACACACACACACACACACACACACACACATATATGCCTTATAGTCAGCTTATTTCTAAGATGTGATTCATTCTGAAACAGACCTTAGGCAATTCATGTTAAAGCTCATATAATTACGTAGTACGTACAAAATAGACCTTTTAGGCTGTTGTGGACTGTATTGTGTCCATAAACATTTCACCTGAGATAAAGTCTGAGTTCTCTCTGAATAGCAATTTTTCAAGACATTTTACTTGGCATGATAGAATTTGACAGTGTGTTCCAATGAAGAGTATATAGTTATCAATCTGAGTGAAGGCTGAGTAGATACTGTTTGTAAAACTGGTTTAAAATAGAAAAATTAATATTAAGAAAACATCGGATACTATAAATTGGTGACTTTGTAGCAGCTTTATAACACCAGTGATATGCTTTCTAAATATGTTCTTTTGAGACAACTTATGATAAAAAATTCCAATTAATCTTTTTACTATAGTTTTCATTCACATATTTGAAAATGTAAGAAGGAGTTGACATTTTACTTTTTTAAATTATTATAAATTTTACATATGTTACTATAGAAATAATTCACTGTAAAAGTTTTATACAATATGACTTTTTCATTAAGAAACTCACATATAAGTTTTCTCCTGGTTGTCAGGCATATGTAAGGAAATTCTGATTTATTTATCAAGGATAGGTCACAAAATAACTCCATAAGGAGGATGAAACGTTCCCATGCCAAGGGGAAGTAAACAAGGCCATTGGTGTTTCAAAGGGCAAAGGCAAAGGATGAGAGAATCATTACTTAGGCTGCATTTACCTAAGTTGAAAAGTGCTTGTCTCTAACCCCTGTTTTTTACTGACTCTTCTCATATCTCAAAGGCATGTCTTCTGCACATAAATGACTATTCCTCGTTATTTTTGTGTTATTACTATGACACAATTGCCTTTCAAACTACATATTGCATAATTATTTAAAACATTAGCAGTTGGAGGAAAAATATCTTTTGAGTGGGCTATCAAGAATAAATTTAAACTAAGGTAGGTTAAATCATTCCTGGCTGGAGAAACTATTTTAATGTGTGGTAATGAACATAATTTCTTATTACGGCTTCCATTTAGTGTTTTTGTTACACGTATGCAGTTTAGTGATCATTCTCTGCAGATGTTCATGAATTATTGATCTAATCTCTGTTTAACAGCCAAAACCACTTTGCTCCATTTTTTCTATAAACGGTGGATATTATGTAAACATACAAAGAACTCGATTATTCATGATTTAAAATTATGCTTTCAAAGTACACCAACATGCCTTAAAATAAATCCAAACTTAGTTCGTTTGCACAGCTTTCTTCATCATCTGAAAATACGTATAGTTGCTGCAATGATGATCAGGTGTACCTTGGTCAGGAAAAGCAACATAATAGCCAACACTAAGGGAAATCTGATGACCGGAACCAACAAAAACCTTCAATTTTTAAAAGACTTTCTCAGGTTTCCATTCAGGTTACCAGAGTCTAAACATGAAGACGGGGTTTATGTCTTTGGGGCTTTTTGTCTTTGAAAAAACAACACAAATGTAGAAACTGGACTCATGTAACCTGTCAACTTTGAACTCGTGCCATGAGTCTATTTTTGTAAAGTTAAAAAAAAAAAAAAGTGGTTCTCTTGTCAACCTTTTATTCCACTTGAACTCGCCTAGAATATTCAAGGACAAAATGTATTTCTCAAATTTAAAAGCATATCAATTTGTATATGAAAGTGGAATGGTCACAGGGTTTTCCTACCTAATTTAATCCTTTAATGTACCGTAGCATCTGTATACAAATCAACTTTATTCTTATTGAAACTGTAGGTTGTTTTCAAACAAAATGTCCTGAAAAGAGAATTTAAGCATCCAGGAAAAGGGACTATGGTTGGATGAAAACTAAGTGCTAATTTTTGTTTAGGTGGAAGATGAAAATGTTGCTTCCTGTAAGGCTATGCATGTGCTAGTCACAGAGTCTAATCAGTGGGTCAGTTGCTGTTCACAACACATCTGAGGAAGTTTCCAAAGTTCCCTTCTTTATAGTATGGCGACAAAATAACTTGTAAATGATTAACTTGGTTGAGAAAATATTAAGTTTAAAGCCTTTGCTGTAAAACCTTCAGAGTAATGAGTGTAAGAGAGACTGAGAACAAGAAAGGCAGGAGAGGGCAGACCTGGAAAAGACAAGGAAGTATAGAAGTCCTAAACTTAGTTTTTTCCTGCTTTTATATTTTTTTCAGAGGATATCGACATGGAAAGTATATCTGAAAAGAACTGGTCTCAAAAATAATTAATTGTAAAGTTGCTGGGTCTGTAGCTCTTTGGGAGTGTTTGCCTGGATGTAGAAATCCTGGGGTTCCATCCCAGCTCTGCATGAGTATAAACTAAGCCTAATGTCACACATGTGTAGCACTCAACCTCTCAGCACTCAAAAACAAGAGGCAATTAGATGGCAAGTTTGAGATCATCCTCAGATACACATCAAAGCCAGCTTGAGATATGTAAGAACCTGTCTCAAAAAACAAAAGTCTTTCTGAGAAATATTGAAAATCTGTAAGAAATTTCTTCCAGCCGTATGTGGCAAAGACATTTTAGATTTAGGAAGGAATAAGACAACGATCCAGAAGATGTGGAAGTGCACAGCACTACAGATCCTCTCAGCTCCTTTGCAAGCCTTCCTTAGACCGAGCTTCAATACCACTGACCTAAGTGAATGCCATACTCAGTATATTTCCAGTACTTTGAGAAAATGCTTAAATGCCCATATCAATTAAGCAAAGATCAACTAAATTGAATGATGGAACATAACTCTAATTCTGACTGTATTAATAGTTGCCAAGTGACTTCACAAGAATACAATATCAGTGACAGCCATAGGATAATTTTAACAATGAGCGTGGACGAATGACTAAGTGACTCTTGGCCCTTAGCAACCAGATCAAATGATGACTGTAGGAAACACACAGCAAAGGTTTCCAGTGGCTTAGTTGTTAAAATAATGTGTAAATCATGGTCAGGGACTATGAAAAAGAAATTAACTTGAAAGACTATGGTCAAGAAAATTTCCTATGAAATCAAATTGGCATGAAACAAGGACACTTCATTAAAGATGAAGCTGTATAAAAAATAAAATAAATCCTCACGTGAGGTTTTCATGAGAAAAAAAATGACATGGAGAGAAGAATAAAAGAGAAAATTAAAAAAAAAGGAGAGAAAGAAAGGAAATGAGTAAGGGAGGGGCTGACAGTCAAGGTAGTTTTAGTCAAATTAAATTCATTTAAGACTAAGGAATATATGGAGAATGATTGATGTCTTTAAAATGTGGATATCTATAAAAATTCCTTTTATTTTCAGTGCAAATGCAACAATGGGCTTATTATGGTAAATTCTAAGCTTACATGACTAGAGTCTGTAAGAATGGATTAGGGAACAAGACAACATACATACACTGTACAAAGACAGAAAACAACAAGCAGATAAGTTCTACAAAATACCTCCTCATGGACAGCACAGCATGCTCAGGCCTTGAGCCATTTTAATTGTTAGAATATGTTGCTGGCCTTTAAGTCACCCAGTATGTGGTTCTCATAATCCCAATATAAAGGCTCTCTGTTATCATTTGTGGAAAACAAAACTTATTCTAAAGTTGGCACCCTACCTAATTGGGCTGTAGAGCTAGCCTTCTTGATTCAAGCCTTTCATGTGCTTGAACCCGTCAAGTCTGGTTCTGATTTCAATCCTTTGCAGTATAGGTAATAACAATCCCTACATGCAAATGTCACTACGAGTACTAAATAATATACTGAGCATGAATCTTCCATTTCTCAGGTACAGTTCCACGTGCCATATAAGGTCTTGTCAACTAAAAATCCTTTCAAAGTGATAAGGAATTCTCACAAATATGCCAGTTCATAGTCATAAACTGGCCAGTCTCAGCAAAGCCAAATAGAAAATGCATTTCTTTATTATGGTGTGTGTGTGAGAAAGAGAGAGAGAGAGAGAGAGAGAGAGAGAGAGTGCTGGAGGAGAGAATAGGGACTAAACTCAGTATGCATTCATCACTGAGCTCTACCCTGAGTCCTATGTTATTTTATGATTAATAAATTTTAAGCAAAAATGTAAAACAGACACAGTCAATAGAAGGCTAGTTAAGTTATCCATAAAACACTCCAAAGATAAATCGAAGTTGAACAATTCATAGTGCTTTTTTTGTTGTTGATATTTTGTTTAATAAGTTTTCACTCATCCCCACAAATAACCTTCACATTAAAAAAAAAAAAAGACTTTGGAATGCTTTCCAAATAAATATACAAAACAAGGCACCCTAAGATGCTTTAAAAATGTTACAGTTGTGTACAATGCAAGGAGAGTTGACAATTCGCCTCATTTTCTATCCATCACATTAATGGTTTGTGGATAAGGAAAAAAAAAAAAAACAGTTCATGCATGCCACATCTCTGTGTTTGGATAACTTATCTTTACAAAGCTGACATAAATGGAGATGAATGACTATTTCCTAACAGTTTGGGATTTGCTGCAGATATTCCAGGGGATTGGACTGGTCAGGTAAAATATATATATATTTAAGACAATAATTCATGCCAAAATTATACTCTTATCCTCCTCAATTTTGGTGTCTGGGGAAGAGTGACCTTATAAGGACCCTTCTGTACTTCAAGTGATAACTATACAAATGAATCTTCATTAAATAGCCCTGTTCTTATTTTTACACAGGGAAAAATGTATCTGCTAATAAATTGCCATCTTTGGTTCTAGAAAATCATTTCATGGCGTGAGATCTATATTTTAAGTGACTCCATTTGACATACTCATGAAAATTCAAATCTGGGAAAATAGATTCATGGAAAAATAATTTGAACAATAGCTTTGCTTCCACAGAATATCCTTTCAAATGTGTCTCCAGGTTTGAGTAGCTCTGTTAGTTAGCATCCTCTTACATGACATGAGAACAATGGGTTCCCTCATCACCCCTTGCCCTTCTAATCTACCTTTTCAAAGTAAGATCTTGGCATATGAGTTGCTTGGGTCAGCAAGAATATGAGCATGCATCTAGGCTACCTGTGTTTTTTATAGAACCATTGTATTATTTCTGCATTCAAGGCAAGTTTTAGTTCAAACAGTAGGATCTCTTGAATTATCACTGCTTTTAGGTACTTCTGGTGACTGACATGCATTGTCCATGGGGCATACTGAACCACTCACATGTCAATTGCTGGAGTCCTATGGTGTCACTATACAGTAGTCTTTTTGTGTAAGTGAAGGCAGAGAAATGATAGGGATGCACATGATACATTCTCTCTGCTTATTGTTCTGCTCTGTGGGCTCAGTAGAAAACAAAAGCTCAAGATGAAAATCATAACAGGCCATTAAATGAGTAGCTGTCCACAACTTTGATCCTTAGTAGCTGTGCAAGTCTCACAACCATGAAACTGGCTGTGATGGACAGTCTCATATGTCTTTGCATTTATTATAAATTCCTCACCTGCTACAATATTGTACTGGCCCTTTGAACCTACAGTTACCATTACCTCCAGCATATACCTGATCAATTACATGGAACTTAAGAATTCCCTTTACTCAGAGTAAACTATAGAATCAACTGGATTTTCCCCTTCTTTAATAATGTCTAATTAGTCAATAATTGTAGTTGTTTATAGTCCTTCATTTTTTATATTAGGAAATTATTTTAGGTTAGCCTAAGAGGAAAACAGCATTAGAAGTTCTGTCTGAACTACTATATGGAGGAATCAGACAATCAAAAGGGCCCAAGGAAGAAGGCCATGCACACTGTTACCGTTGTCTATATCTCTAAAAATCTCATTTTTTTCTCAAGTATGCCCTGAATTTGGGGCCAGTGTAGTTGATATTTATAGTCATTTGCAAGTGAGACAGTCTTAAAATTTATTTTCACTAACATAAGACCATCTCACCAACTCAAGGTTTGACTATAAGAGAGAAAAAAAATATTACTTCTATTGCTTAAAGGGGAAGATGTTGGTATTAAGGGATAATTTAGATCTTTGGCTCTGGAGCAGTTACATGGATTGCTATAAAATCTCATCAAGAGAAATGCCTGACTTGTTTGCCTTACAAAAGGGGTGGCAGATCAAGCAAACAAAGAAAATAATGGTTATGAGATTCTTATATCCCCAAGTCATGTGCCTGCAAATGCTTTTGCTCTTCTATTTCTTCTCCCCCTTTTGTCTTTCTAACAGATAAGGCTCTGAAATTCTATTTTAATGTGTCAGGCCACCTCCATTGATCTCTTCAATCACCATATCAACACAAGCTATTACATCTCCTTTGAAACATGGGGCAGATCCATTGCTGTGATGCATCAGCAGTGTGAACTTACTCTGTATCACCTGAGAACTAATATATACTTTCCACACACTTTCTAGTCGTGACGCTAATCTGTTATTTTTCCAGCCAATAATTCTTAGCTTCTAACCCTTTTTAAATAGAAGAATTCACTTACCCCAAATATATCTTGCAATTTCCAATTCTTTCAGTTGCTTTAAACTGACTTATTGTGTGTGTCCCAACACACTGCTCACAACCATAATGCTCTACTAGAGTCAGCAACCCAAGAGAAGATATTTTGAGGCTATAAACTCAGTACACTTGTTACTCTTTATTTACCATGTGTCCCATAAGCTTTCATCCTTGTGCTAGGATCTCCGAGAAGCCTTTATAAATGTATTAGCCAAAAGTAATCTGACAGGTATCTATGTTTTCACAGTAATATTTATTTTAAAACATTTTCTTTGACTTTTGGTTCTGTACAATTTTATGCCTATTATCACCTAAGATAACGAATGTATTTTTTTGAGGACTATTACACTCTCTAGTATACATATCTTATATAAGATATATAAGATATATCTTATATCTTCTAGAGGAGAAACTACAAGAAGTCCTGCCCATTGGGTTTATCTGGAAACCATGCATATCTTTATATAGAACAGGTGCCTACTTTTGAACACTAATGCTATATTTGATAGCTGCAACAGAAGTTGTATGATCGTCAAACACTGAACAACTTTTCTGTGCATTTTTGTAAGAAAAAAAATGCTTGCCAACCCCCACTGGATTCTGGCATGATATTTATGATGTAGTCATTGAACAGGAAGCTAATTTGCTAAATTTACACATACGTTTTGCAAGTTAATTTAAAAGTATTATATAAGCATATCATATTCTAGATGGTTTACTAAAGAATTTAAATGTATAGTCCATGCAACTAAGCATTAAAATTACATTGAAGGATTTTAAAGATACTCACAAATATTAATTTTTATTTTATGTATACATATGCTAACATTTATATTTGTGAACTGCATGTATGTAGTTCCTGCAGAAATTGGAAGAGGACCACTGGATCCCAGGAACTAGAGGTACAGGAAGTTATATGCTGTTGTGTTGGTTCTGGGTACCAAGTCAAAGTCTTCTGGAAGCACAGCAATCTCTCTGAATTTAATGTTCTTAATTCTTCTTGAATTGAATGTTTCATTTTAAACTTTGTAAACTGTTTTATTATATTTGTTGCATTGTATATTATTTTCAGGGCAGATCACATAACTGATTGGAAATCTAAACAGCAGTGTTACAGTTCACTCAGAATCACAGGAGTAATTTTTGCTGAGTATTGCTCTCACTGACATTTGAACCAAAAATAGAAAGTGTGATTTATTTTGTAAGTAAAATGCCAACATAAATTAATGTTTACTTTACTCATGAGCAATCATGATACTCCATAGTGGGAGGTACATAAATCAAAACTCATTTTACACATTTAAATTATAATGCACCTGATTATACAATTTTTTAAATCTAAAATAGTCATGAATTGCTTAAGAAAAACAACCAGTATTCTTAAGAAAGTTATAAAATATGTTAGTGTATAAACAGGTGAGCTACAAATGTCTGATCCCTACTATACATAGATGTTGATTGAACTATCAATTCTTACAGTAATAAAACAATTATTGTTGATTTCATAGATTCTGAAATTGGCAAGATGTGGATTGTTGGGTAATATTTTGCTATGGAATTTTCTTTCTTGAGCCTAGTATTTAGCACTATATAGAAAATGTTTAGAAAACCAGTTTAATAGTATCACCCACTCTCAGGATTACTGCTAATAAAATGCTTTTTCTTATTTTTCTATCGTTCTGATAAAACACCATAATGAAAGCAACTTATAAAAGAGAGCATTTAATTTGGGGCTTATGGTTTCATGGGAATAGAGTCCATCACTATAACAGCAGGGAGCCCTTTAGTAGGCAGGCAGGCAATGGAGCAATAGCTGAGAGTTCACATTTTTCATACAACCACAAGGCAGACAGGGAGGCACTGCAAATGTCTCCAGTTTTTTGAAATCTCAAAACCCACCCCAGGTAACACACCTCCTCCAACAAGGCCTCACCTTCTAGTCCATTCCACACAGTCCCAAGTGGGGACCAAAAACTCAAACAAATGATCCAAGGGGTTCATTTACATTCAAACCACCAAAGTGTTCCAAATAACTCTGGTGCCTAGAAGTCCTGGAGCCTAGAGGCTCCACACTTTGCATGCAGTATAAAAGCAGTCAGATCCTCAGATCACCTTGTTCCACTTAATAATAGATAGCTGGATTTTCTTCAGCCCTTCTTAAGGAGTGGCTACTCAATTCTTAGAGACAAATAACTCCAAGTTGATTGGATTTCCATTGTTTTATTTGTCAACTTGTCTGCAAAGATATTTTAACTGCTTCCAAAAATAAGTTTCTATAATCATCCATGTGCAAATACTTTGGATGCACATGAGTGCTTCATTTAGCTAAATATCAAGGAAGGCAATCACTGGATTGTATCTGAAAAGAATGTGTATTTGGTGGCCAGGAGAAATATTTAAAATTCAGATGTGATCTTGTGATCTCAGTGCTAGGAAGACAAAGACAGAAGATTTGAGGGAACTTGTGACCAGTCAGGTCAATTTATGTCATTAGTTCTAGGACAATGGCAGGCCATGTCACAAACGTTAAAACAAACAAAAACAAAGAAAGAAAAAAACAGAAAGAAATAAAAAGTAGAAAGAAAGAAAGAAAGAAAGAAAGAAAGAAAGAAAGAAAGAAAGAAAGAAAGAAAGAAAGAAAGAAAGAAAGAGGGAGGGAGGGAAGGAAGGAAGGAAGGAAGGAAGGAAGGAAGGAAGGAAGGAAGGAGGGAGGGAAAGAGTGGAGGAGGAATGAAACCTAAGGTTATCCATGGATTCCCATATATGCAAACATTTTCACACACACAC
Source organism: Cricetomys ansorgei (assembly GCA_026225945.1). NCBI lineage: Eukaryota > Metazoa > Chordata > Mammalia > Rodentia > Nesomyidae > Cricetomys > Cricetomys ansorgei. The sequence continues at coordinate 14,238,100 of JAMJFZ010002981.1, forward strand.
ACACACACACACACACACACAAACAAAACACACACACACAAGGAGGGGAGAGAGAGAGAGACAGAGAGAGACAGAGAGACAGAGAGAGACAGAGACAGAGAGAAACAGAGAAAGATTATAATTTGTAAGAAACTGTAAAACTGGTTTCCCAAGCTTCTTTACCATGGTACATAACCACTGGCACGGTAAAGCATTCCTGTTGCTCTATATTCTCCTCTACATTTAATGACATCTCCCTTTTGAATTGTCATTCAAATAGGTTTTCAATGGCTTGCATTGTTTTCTATCTCTCTCACTAAAGAATCTTTTAGCATGTATTTCCTATGGGACAGGTTTACTGTCAGCATGGGCCCTAGTTTCAGTTTTGTTGACAAAAACCTTTACTTCTCTATTTTTGACTTCCTCAAATAAAAGTAAATTTGTGTGAACAAAAGCATTGGAAAATGGGTGCAATGTATGTTTTTATGTAATAGTGAACTGGAGATCATCTCACACTAATAAATATATTATGCTAACAAGTTCTAAAGAAGCCATTTCTGTGGCTATAGTGAAAATGAATGCAATGCCTGTCTACTTTGAGGATCATTCTGAAAGGTAAGGAATATTTGTTGTTGCTTGGGAGAGGAATGTTCCTTTTTATTTTTCCCCAAAACTTTGATGTTCATTCTACTCTTACCTTTGCTTGCATGTGTTCTGAGGAGAAATCAGATATAACTTGCATTCATGTTTCTCTGTAGACTAAGCACCTTCCCTCAGGTACTGTCAAGGCCTTTCCAGTTTTTTCTTCCTCTTATTGAATTTGAATTTAAAATGCATAAAAGGAAGAGTTTGGCCATCTATTTTTCATTGTGTGTTCTGTGTCTGCTGGACCCTTAGTCTGAAGTTAGTTTGGATAATTCTCAGTCATTATTACTACACCACATAATACTTCTGCTCTCCTTCTCTCTTTCATCTTCCTTCTCTCACTCTCTTCCCTCCTGAACTCATCCTCCCTTTCCCCCCATTTCTCCCTCTCTCTCACTCCCTCCTTTTCTTCCCTTCCTACCGTCCATCTATTCTTCCTCCCTCTCTCTTTCCATCATTTTCTTCCTTATGCTTCTCATTCTTATCACTACTCTTATTCACACCTTATGAAAGCTACTGTAGAGAATTTAAATGGCCATTGTAATAAAGAGCTTCATAGCTATGAAGCTATGTCTATCACTGTCCTGAGCACAGGAGCTTCAGAGGTGGATGTGGAACCTTCCTGCATTATGAAAAATTACCCAAACAGACACTCTCCAACTGCTTATGTGTTTTGGGGGAAACATTTCATATACACATGAGTGATGATGAACTCAATGTCCAGGTTCCCTCTCCTTTATTGAGGTTGGAATGTGAGCATTTGGTAGTTCTAAGCTTCAAATCAATGGCTAATATTTCATGACTGGATTCTATCCTGAAGCAATCTAGAGAACTTTAGCATATTGCTAAAACTCACACAATTCCAAAGAATGCAAGAGATAAGTATGGCATATGTACCCATCATTACCTCACAGTGTCACAGTTGTGAAGCATGCTTCCTAAATTTAATACTTGGGAGGTGTTTGGAAAGTTCAATCATTCCTACGAGTAACATAGTTCCTCTTAAATTCTGCTTGTAATTCTGGAGAATAGTTTAATGATTCTGTTACCAGGATTTTTATCATTTTCTAATAAGATAAATTGAAAGTATATTTTATTTACTTATCGCTTTCATCTTTACATTCTTGGTATAGAACTTATGCACTCACACATGCTAATTAAGCACTCTACTACTGAGCCTTGTGTCCAGCTCCTGAAAATACATGCTAGATTGTGCGTTCCTCAACCCCTTGTCTGCTAATAAATATTGTATGACTATTTCTCTAATCAAAAATAAAACCAAAATGTCAAGAAAGCACATTTTCAAATAAAATTTAAACACAATGAAGTTCATATATGTACCCTAAATACTGGATTTTTTAAACTGTTCTTAGTATACTTTCATGAATCAAGTTCAATAGTTTTGTTGTTGTTCTTACTGTTGTTGTTGCTGCTGCTGCTGCTGTTTTTGTTTTCCCAACCTTTTAATCATGATTGACACCTGGCAAAAAAATAATGAAGTAGAAGAAATGCCCCAATGCAGGTATGGCATTATCTGACCACCTAGATACAAACTGGGTGTCAAAACCTAGATAAAGACTGGGTGTCCAACTCTGAAAGCATACAAAAAAAGGAAAAGAAGCTGTGTGCTTTCCTGCAATTATATTGTCAGGGTCTCTGCAGGTGTCAGGTAGAGAAATGAACCACATGAAGAGATAAGAATGAAAACCTAGTTCAGACTGACTTCATTAACCTGGATTAAGACTACAGGGAACTTTAATACCAGGAAGTTTATTGTGGTCATATTTAAAGACATCAGGCAAAGGGTCTTCAGGCAACAATAATTCACATATCAGGTTTCCAGGCAATAATCATTCCAATTCTAGGTGCACAAGGAAGCATAATTACACTGAAACTCAACTCAGGATAGTTGTCATTTCCTAAGATGGGTTCTAGAAATAGGCTTCCTGTACTAACTTGAGAGCCTAAGGGTCTGGCCTGGTTCCAGTCACACAGATAGTGTAGAGGTCAGTTGGGCGATTAGCCATCTCTGGTCCTGGTTGTGAGATCTTGGGGGAACCTTTAGCTACATCAGTCATTTAGACTATGAGGTATCTCTGGCCTTGACTATAGCTTGATATGGCCTGACCCAATAGATAACGCAGACCAGGCTATTAATCACTTCCAACTCTCAGTTTTCTGGGTGGAAGAACAGGTTTTCCTTACACCCTTCCTATTAGAATCCTGCATGCTTAACACTCCTGGCATCTCTGGAGATATGTAGGTGCAAGGACCTTCGTTCTATGCTCCCAACAATATGTGCCACATAGATAAATTCAAAGCACTTGAGAAAAATTTTAATGTTGCTGCTCCTGGAGACTTTTTATAAACCTTTTTCAGCCAAATACAGTTCAGATTGGATGCCTGTGAATTTTCTACTTTACCCTAGTTTTAGTGTATATTAATTGTACAAGGAAAGATGTGTTATACATTTGTCTTAGTTACTGTACTAGTGCTGTGAAGGGACACCATAACTAAGACAACTCTTACAAAACAAAATTACTGGGGCTTGCTTGCAGTTTTAAAGGGTTAGTCCACTAAAATCATGGCAGGAAGCAAACAGGAATGGAACTGGATCAAGAGCTTAAATCTTTAAGTCCTGATCCACAGGCATCAGGCAGAAAGAGAACGTTGGACCTGTTGTGGGCTTTTGAAACCCAAAACCCACTCCCAGTGACACAATTCCTCCAACAATGCCACACTTCCTCCAAAATACTTCCTATTTCTCTCTAAACATTTCAACTGTAAATCAAACAAGCAAATATATATTCCTATGGGGGCTATTCTCACTCAAATGACCATAAGTATTATTCTATCTTATTCCCTCTAATTTTGCCCTTTTCCCCTTTCACATTCACAGGTCGCCTTTTACTTTTATGTCATCTCCCTTACTTACCTGGGATTTCATAGATTGAAACAGTGTAGGCTATTTCTTTGTGATTCTGGCTTCCATTCATTGTCTTTCAAGTGGCACATTCTTTCCTGATTAAGTCAAAATGGACTCACCATGTATTTATTCCTGCTTGATACTCTCTCTTAATCCACAGAGAGGTAACTAAACTGACCCTAGAACTTTCAACTGTGAGTAGCACAATAAAAAACATGGCACTTGCACATTTTCATTTAATGTTTTGGGATAGTTCATTTGCACATTTATTGACTTGATTATTTGTGCCTTTCTTATTTAAGATAATATCATGTACATTCTTTGAATATTGATCTCCTGTTGGATGCAGAGCTGATACGGTTGGTGATATGATTGCTGAGTAAGGACCGTAAGCAGTAACATAGTCAAGGCAGTAAGAACCAGACAGTACTCACACCTTATGTACAAAACTTATGCAACATATGTTAGGTATGATTGTACTGACTTTACAAGTTACAGCTGTTTTATCATATTGTACTTTAAATAAAAATCGTACAGCTGTTCTGTTTGCAGAATATGCACACATATCCTTAATATGAATCCACCCATAGTATGCAAATGCATCACATGTGTAAGGATTTTCTCACAACAATGTGACTAAACAAAATAATTCTGACAGACCTAGGAAACCTACTGAATATTTGACCAGAGGTTGATGTCATATGCTTTATATTAAATATATGCCATTTTGTCATATAAAGTATTAAAACATGAGAAAAAATAAAATTTAATGATAACAATAATTTGGCCAATGTTGTTGCACTGAAAATATTTCTGCCATAGTAAATCATAAAAGGAAGAATTTGTGTTTTTAATGTCTATAAGAGAATGCTTTGCCAAGAAGTTTTTTGTACTGTGCAATCTTCATTATGGTTACATGGTACAGGGACTTCTGATAAGAATTTTGGGGGAGCTATTGAAGAGAGAATGTGTCCCCTTGGAAAACACAGTTGTGTATTGGCAGGTGTGGAATGAGCTGGGTGGTGTCAGGGAAGAGTAAGCATGAGAGGTGGTTGGGTGGTGACAGGGAAAAGGTGAGCTCCAGAAGCTGATGCTAGGGAAAGCAGGCAGAAACAAGGTTCAGATAAAGTCAGATAGTTCTAAAGAAGAAGAAAGAAGTCAGACAGTTGCTGAGAAGCCTCAGACATAGGTTACTGAGATAACTTGGTTAAAAAAAAAAAAAAGAATAAAAGGTTAATGGGATAAAGGAATTTGTTCAGTTCCCCAGGCTTAGACAGATTAAGACAGCCAGAAAGAGCTGTAAAATGTTTCTCTTTTCCTTCCCTTCTTCCCTTCCCTTCCCTTCCCTTCCCTTCCCTTCCCTTCCCTTCCCTTCCCTTCCCTTCCCTTCCCTTCCCTTCCCTTCCCTTCCCTTCCTTCCCTTCCCTTCCTTCCCTTTCTTTCCCCTTTCTAACCCTTTGAAGTTAATGCGTTTTTCAAAAGGTTATAAATTAGGATCTTTCTTAGTAACAGCAAACAGTTGGGAGAAGAGGAACCAGATGGAGTGAGTTCGATTAGGAGTCAAGCTACCAGTGAAAACGTAACAGTTACAAAAGGCTTCAAAGCTTAGATGCACCTTAGAAATGACTGCAGGCTTTAAGAGAACATTTACCTTAGAGCCCAGATCCAAGCAACAGAAAACAGTCATATACATTTTCAATGAAATCCTTTACAATATCTTTGCTATTTTTCTTTCTTTTCACTCTTGTGTGATGGGTCATCAACATGGGGCTAGGCAGATGACTCAGGGACCTGATCGGTGGCTGCGTAAGCTTGGTGATCTTACTCAAGACTTCCAGAAGCCATGTAAAGGCTGCACATGAGGACACATGTCAGTAATCCTCCAACAACTCTCGGTGCAGCTTCAATGGAATCCAGGGACAGATACAGGGACAATCAAGAGAGACGCAGCCTCAAAATAAGGGGAAAATGAGAGCCAGATTCTTAAGTTGTACTCTGATCTTTACACCTGCATCATGGCATATATGTGCCCTCACACCCAGGTACAAGCACATACACAAACAATATATATATACACACACACATATGTGTATACTATGCACATACATATAGAAATAAACATTGTTTTTTTCTAAAAAGAAAGAGAGTATGCAGTTTTTTTTCTCCTGATGTTCTGTGCTTAAACACAGGATTTTACACAAGTTAGACAATTCATTACTATGAATGGACATTCTAAGTTCTACGTATATTTTTTTTTCCTTAATTCAAATCATTATGAATTATTTACTGATTAATTGTGCCAGATACAATTTGGTTTTATTTGGTGTTTTTGTAATTATATACAAAGGGTCAAATCTTGGCAATGAAATTTGGAAGCCACACTTGTCATCAGAAGAAAATATACTCATTAATTTTCAAAAATATATTTTATTTTAATAAAGTCACAAAATTACAGAGAAAGGGGAGGGGACACTTAATTTAATGGGACTAAAATGGTTTATTTTAGATGCAAACAACCAGAAATAACATACAAAAGAACCAAAAACCAATGTGCAATGAAACAAGAAAGGTAAACTCATTAGGGCCAGTTTGCTAGGCAAACAGTGATTGGGCCAGAGCCTCGTAAGAAGCTTATTGTTATGGAACACAAATGCAGTCTCTGTTGTCCATAGTGCAGAACTAGCCACACCTGGAAGAATGTGACGAGCCAAGTTCCAATTTGTAGAAAATTAGAGTCTTACCTAAGATGTGCCGTGCTCACGATTGACCTGACACTACGCAGCTCAGTGCGATGGCGTGCACTGATATCACCACAGCAATGTCCATTCCATCTCTAAGGCAAACTCATGTGAAACGTTTCATATAACCAGAGAGCAACTGTCAATGTAGTTCACTAACACTGGCAAATTTTTAATAATCTAACAAGTTAATTCTTTCCTGCTGGCAGATGATTGACATGCCCTGGGACCCTGGGATAGCATCAGACCAATCTCCCATTCATTCAGACACAGGGAACAGATGGCACTGTGGCTACTCTGTTTACACTAAAATGATCCCATTATCACTTTATTTTTTCTGGCAAAGGGATTATGGATAAGGGAATTCTTATGGGCAGAGAAAATCACTTTCAAAAATTACACCCTTAACCAATGCAAAACATACAGATAGTTGGAGAAAAGAATGCTTACTCTTGACTGGCACTCCATATTTCAGAATGCTGGAGGCTTGTTACTTAAAACCATTTTTTAAAGTACCCTGAATAATCCTCATTTTAAGTCATTATTTAAATCTTTAAATTTGCATGTATTCATTTTATGTGTACGGGTGTTTTGCCTACCTGTGTGCCTGCCTGTGCACTATGTGCATGCCTGATGTCTCTGAAGGCCGGAAGAGGGTGTCACATACTCTGGAACTGGAATTGCCAATGGTAGTGAGCTATAATGTGGTACTGGGAACTGAACCTGGGTTCTCTGGATGGTCAGCCTTAACCACTAAGATATCTTTCCAGCTTCTCTATTGTCTAACTTAAAATGAGAAAATTGTTACTTTAGAAGAACTAGAAAATGCATTGTGAGAAAAATATGGGAAATAATTTAAATGTTTAAATATGCTCTGAGTTTTATTTTTTTTATGTCATTATAATTTTTATTTTAAATATGGAATTTTTATTTTACTGATTCAGTTCTTATTTTTTTAAACAAAGTCTAAATAAGTTTTTATCCAGTCAATAGTAAAAAAAGATTTTCAGAAAAGTAGTCTACTAATTCTGTATGTTTCCTTATTTTCATTATAAGATTTAGTATAAAAATAAAAATATTAACACAGGGTTATTTTTGTTGAAATTATAGGAAATCTTGATGACTTAATATGTAAGAAAACTCAATTCTTTAGATCAATAATTCTTGTCATGAGTAAAAGTAATTACTTTGAGAAGCAGTGTCATATTAATATGTGTTTAAGATACTTTCTTCTGTATTTTTCTTGCAAAGTGAAAAAGAGAATTAAACTTATTAGATCTTTTATCATCAATGTAGAGTTGAGAAATATTCCGTATTTTCTACAATGTTATTCACTTCAGGAAAGAAAGCCACACTTTGGTAGTAGAAGAATTAACATTTTCCAGACTCAATCTTAAAAAAGAAATTATTTTTGTCTGTGTTATCTGTTTAATGTTCAGGAAGTCTTCTACTGTGCCAATGAGTTCAAGATTCTTTCCTACTTTCTATTCTATCAGATTGAGGGCATCTGACCTTTTGTTGATGTCCTTCATCTATTTGGAGTTGAGTTTTGTGCAAAGTGATAAGTACAGATTTATTTGGGTTCCTCTACTTGTAGCCATCCAGCTTGACAAGCACCATTTGTTAAAGATGCTTACCATTTGAAGTGTGTGTTTGTTGCTTCTTTGTAAATAATCAGGTGTCCACAAGTGTGTCCATTTATATCTGGGATTTCAATTTGATTCTGTTCATCAACACGTTTGGTATGCCAATACCATTCTGTTTTTACTACTGTAGCTCTGTAGTTATCTTGAAATAGGAGATAGCAATGCCTCCAGCAGTTGTTTTATTCTTTAAGATGTCTTTGCTCTCCTGGAATTTTTTGGGTTTACACAGGATGCTGAAAATTCTTTCAATTCTTTGAAGAACTGAGTTGGAATACACTGGTGCAACAGTGGCTTGAATTTTGTAGGAGTAACCAACCACTATCTAGTTGGATTTAAGGCCTACTCCATAAGATGGAACCTATGCTTGACACTGATTAGGTGGCCAAGAACATGAGACTAAATATCCCATAGACCTAGGGGTAAAGCAATACAAACTATTGTAATACAAAAGTAAAATGACTCCTAGTAACATTTGCTATCCCCATCGATCAGTGCCTCACACATCCCTTATCAGAGAAGCTTCAACTTGAAGTAGATGTGAACTAATGCAGAGATTCAGAACTAGATAATACAGACAGAGTGAGAGGCTTTGGAACAGTCAGTCCTGAATAGGCTACCTCCATCAAACTTCTCTCTGCAAGTCTCAGGAAATTCTGCTGAAGGTGGGGCAGAAACAAAGTGAGAACAAGAAATGGAGGACACCAAGAAAACTGCCAGACACAACAGTATTAATGCGTATATGAGTTCACAGAGGCTGTGGCAACGCCCATACGGCCTGCATAAGTTCAAACTAGATGGGGTCTCAACAACAACAACAAATAGTTTTCTCCAGTGGCATCTCCCTTCAGCATAGATCTCATACCCAGAAGCAGATTGCTTAACACAAAATGAACTCAACTGTGGCTTTTGAGATTGTTCTGGTCGTTGTTGTTTCATGATGAATTATTTGGACATTTTCAATCTTACTTGTCTTTTGCTACTATATTATGCTTTTCGATTTTGTGTCTTTATGTATTATTCTTAGGGGGTGGGGTTCCTTTGTTTGGTGTTTATGTTTCTTGTGATATTTCAATATTTTCCTTTTTCATGTCTGGATTGTTTGCTTTTTAAAATTTCCCTCTTTGTTTTCTCAAGAGGGAGAGAAAAAAAGCATAGAGTTGGAAGAATGGTGAGGTTAAGAGGATCTGGCAGGACATTGGGGAGGGGAATTGTGATTATAATATATTGCTTAAACTTTCATTTAAAAAAGAAAAAAAAACTAAATAAAAATATTCTTCATAAAATTAGGATGACTAAACAAAAACAAAATTCTGAATCTCAAATAATGTTAAAAAGGTACATATCATTTTGAAATTTTATTTTGACTTCAATTTTAATTCTGACTTTTCTGAGTCAGAATTTTTAAATTGCTCTATAATGGGTAAGTGACATTGATGATGAATGGGTTATGGCAGGGTGAAGATATTCAAAAGGTAAACATTTCTCTCAGGAGATTTGGTGTCACTGTCTGGATAATATAGGGACAATGAAGATCAAGTCAACTGGACAAAGAAGACATACAGACATTGAAACAAAGCAAATTAGCAAAGTGATGACTGCCCAGTTTGAGATGTGTTTAGATGGATGTTAATAGCTATAAACTTCAGTGTGGAATTTCAGTGTGGATAATATAGAATGGAGAGATGGAAAATTCTGGTAAATACCTGCCAACAGAGCATCCCAGGTAAGGGAGTTAAATGAAGTGAGAGGCAAAATGCATTCTAGAAAACTCTACTGAAGTAATACAGTCTTGCAACTATATGTTTCAGAATAATTTGTCCTATTTTAAATGTTCAGATTACTGAACATTTGTTCTGGGATTTTATTGGGATAAGACATCTGTTGAGGTTTTGCTTTAGTTTAAATAAGGGTCATAAATCATCAGATCTACAATCCAGTTTGTGATCCATTGACTTCATGGAACAAAATTCGAACAGAACTGAGCCAATTGTAAGATAAAGATAAAAACAATATGAAGCCAGGTCTTGGTGCTATATGCCTTTAATCCCAGGACTTGGGAGGCAGAGGAAGGCAGATCTCTGTGAGTTGGAGGCCAGCATGTTCTACATAGAGTTCCAGGACAGCCAGAGTTATAACAGTGAATACCTGTCTCAAAAAAAAAAAAAAAAAAAAAAAAAAAAGAATATGCGAGCAGGAGTTCATGCCAAGGGAAAGATAGCTGAATGGCTTAACGATGCAGAAAGGCCAAAAGAGAGATCCAAAGTCTTGCCACTGGAATTCTAATCAAGCCCTAGTGGGAGAAAATGAAAACTGCTGGTCCCTGAGGTTATGAAAAAATTGAAACAACCAAGGGATGTCTTTCTTACAGAGATTTGATTACAAAGGAAATTTTTTAAGTAAGATAATTTGCAGACAAGAGTGCAAAGCTAATTGACGGGTCTCATTTTATTTTCTAAAAGTGAAAATCCCTCATTCAAATAAACCCAACAATGAGTGTGCCCCTCCTCACTATGTCTCTCTGTGTGTGTATGTGTGTGTGTGTGTGTGTGTGTGTGTAACATGACCAGTCTATCGATTTCATAGCCTGTGACTCTACATGATGCTAATTCAGGTAGTAGACTTCGAAGATTGTAATTTCCTCTCATCACAAGTAGCACCACAGGAGTCACATCTATGGGTTCATATATAATTAGAAAACAAAATATTAGAGAAGTCTTTCTTGTAAAGCAGGCTGGCAAGTTACCAACCATCACCAGCAGGTTACTATGAATCTAATGAAAGATACGTTAAGAGGCACAGTTTGAGAATATCTTCATTTCATAAGGAGTGAGCGCATACATCCTGAGAACGAGAAGTAATTGTTAGAAAGGCAGTGAAAATGTGACTATACCTCTTGTTACCCTGTGCTTGTGAGCCTTTGATGAGTTTCCATGCAAACTCCATGCTGTTGGAATGTTTTGTTCAGAACAGATGATTTGGGAATAAGCAAATCAAAGTAGCTGTTGTCATCTAGAGATCTCGTTACTGGAACTCAATTCCCTGTGTGGATACATTTTTATTATGTTTGAGCATTGAGAGAAGAAATAATTAAAATGTGCTTCATGATCCATGCACTTTGCTTCTAAAAGTATCAAATTATTATTTTTCTCAAAAAGGTTTTCTAGAGTCATGGCATACTACAGCAATGAGACATACGTTTTTGTATGTGTTTTCAGTGTCTTTGACCAAATTCAGTGAAACCACTGTCTTGAATATTTGTTGCCCATACTTAAATTATCAAACCTGTGAAAGGGGATTCAAACTTGGGAAAAAAATGCTTTAATGCTTTATTTGAAATCTTTGTAAAAGCCAACTGAAAATTTAGCTGTATTCATATCAGCATTTTCATATAGATGAGCCAGGGAAAATAAATTCCTTAAACATTTGATTTTTTTCCCAAGTAATTATTGGCTGTGTGTCTCCAGAGTCAATGAATATTTCTGAAAGATATTCACTTGTGATATTGCTATTTTGGGATTTTGTCAGTTACCCTTCTCCTTCTGTGAAAAAAAAAAACACTGTGACAAAAGGCAACTGGGGAATAAAAGGGTTTCAGTTGCACAAGGTAGAGTCCATCATGGTGGTGGGAAAGGCATGACAGCACTCAGAAGCTGGCTGATTGCATTTTCAGCCACACACAGTACTCAGAGGGCAAGAGGAAGGAGGAGTCAGCCTATAAACCTTAAAATCCCACACCTGAGTCCATACTTCTTCACCCAGCAAGCCTCCACCTCCTATGGTTCCCTAACCTCCCCAACACAGTTGGGGACCTAATATTCAAATCCGTGAGCCACTGTAGGACATGTCTCATGCAAAACACTGAAGGATGCTAATAGCAGATTCCACTTGGAAACCATGTGTGCTTCAGAAGACCTTCAGAAACTTATTATTGTCGGGCATTATCACTTTCACTGCTGACAATTCATGCCTATTTGAGACTGATAATCTGTGTTAAGTGATCTTCAGGATTGTCCAACTCTCAATCCTCTGACATTAATACTTCTTCCCTGATAATGACTGCAAAAACAAACATGTTAAGTAGTTTACCTTCATATACAGCCAATAGCAACTGAATAAAGATTAGGACAGACTTACATTCAACCTTGAGCTTGAGTTCTTTATCTTTGATTGCTTACTGCCTCTGACCCATCCAGACATTGTACAGATTCCTGACAAGAATTCCCCCAAGTGATACTTTGAGAAGTTAAAAAAAAATTAATGCAGCACCATAGTCTTTTATATAAATCAAAGGATGTTACTAGCTAATTATTTTAAAAATTTAACCTTTAGTAAGGATTCATTTAAAATATCTGTGCATGTATTTATGAAAAAATAATAATAGCTCAATGGTGTCTAGATCATAATTCATGAATGTAGGGTAAGCCATATACACTGTGAAGGTTGATTTTTAAAAATAATATTTAACAGTATCACTATTCTATATGTATGCATTACTATGAGAAAGTTCCATATCTAACTTAATTCAGAAATCTATTTGATGATCTACAGATCTACAGCCTTCAGAACAAGGGTGGCACACTCCTGTAGACCCTCTTATTTCTGTGACTGACCTGAAAATTAGACTTCCACAACAATGGCAAACAAGGGAAATATGACCATGTGTTTAATATTTTAAATATGCCCAGAAGTCTTCAGAAGGGAAAAGTATGACCTTCAGAAGGGAAAAAAGTGTGAGAATCATAACTTCACTCTCATTTTATGCTAAAGATGGTGGTTTGGATGGATGATCATTAAAGAGGTCTTTATAAGAACTTGATGACTCATACCTGAAATCACAGAACACGGGAGGCAGAGGCAAAGGGTTTGCTTTGAGTCTCAGGCCAATCTTGGCTATGTGATGAACACCAGGAAAGCCTGTTCTATAGTGTTGGACCCCAGTTATCAAAAATGCAATTTTTTTAAATCCAAAGATAAAGAAAGGGTCTCAGATTAGAGCCGTTAACTAGTGAAGTGTGGCCAGGAAACAAGTGGAAAATAGTCTGAGACAGACTCTTTCACAACTTCATGCATTTTCATTACAAGATCAAATCTCAATAAATGATACTAACAATCCCTCTTCTTCCTGGTATAGGGATAGCATCTTTGATGGCTAAGATTGGTTGTCAGCTTGAGAGCATCTGGAATAAACTAAATACAAGCTTCTGGGCACTCCTGTGAGAGATTTTCTTGATCAGATCATTTGAAGGAGGACCCATTCTAGATGTGGCCTGCACCTTCTGGTGGCAGCCTCAATAAGAGGATATGGAGTGGAAAATGAAAACTTCCACTTTTTGCTTCTTTGCCCTCACTCCAGCTAATTTATCCAATTGATGCAATATTCCTTCACTCTTTGGGTTTTCAATTTAGAGGGAAGACCAGCAGCTCTCAATGAATCCTCTAGCCATTCATCAGCAGATTGGGACCCCTGAGTCATCCAGCCTGTGGATGAGCACACACCAAATCCTCAGTCTTTCCAGTGGAAGAAGCCACTATTGGATTCTCCAGTCCACATCCTGTGCATAGTCCAATAAATTCCCCTTTAATTTATATATTTATCATATTGTTTCTTTCCTTTAGAAACCAGAATAGAGTTATCTTTCTCATAAAATTTTACGACTTGATTTTAGGTAAGAAAAGCATGCCCAGGGATAAGAGCAAAGTAATCAATGTGTCAGTGTGCTTTATTTTGGAGTAGAATGTTCTGGTACCATTCAAAAGCAAAAGGTAGCAATATTGCAGATGAAGAACAGACTCCTGTCTAGATCAATTATCTGGCATTTCAGACTGAAACTGGAGTCATTTGAGAAATATCTGTTTAGAACTTAAAACACTGCCATTCAAACAGACTGAAACTACTTAATGGAATGCTTGTAACAAATGGCCTCCTTGAATTTGACAGCTGTGGTTTCCTTGGGCTGAGAATTAAGAAAAGGGAATCTCCTTTGCCTCATCACTTCCTGTGGCTTGTGTAGTTGCTGCTGCAACTCTAATCACAAATGAACTACTCCACCATGTGTGAAAGGCTTGGTCCAAACTGTGGGATGATTTGGGGCCTAGGAAAGGAGTTAGTTTCTTAGGAACCATGCTCTTGAAGGGAGTCTGAGGACCCTAGCATCTTCTGGGCTCTTTCTTTCTTTGTTTTCCTGCCTGCTACTCTGAGACAAGCAGCTGCTTCTGCCATGGGCTCTGAACCATGAGGTGCTGACACGTACAGATTTTGAAGAAATGGGCTATCATGGACTAAAAGTACAGATAGGGCACAACAAAGCCAACCTCTGTCCTTATAATTTGATTTGTCAAATTGAATTGATATTCATTACAGTATCAAACAATTATGTCCATATGTAGTACTGATAGAAAAAAAAAACTGTAAGAAAATTAATTCTTCACTCAGGAACATAGTTTTATTTTTGGTTTGATTTCTGTGGAAGTAAATATTTTTATGATTTTTTTTTTATTTGTAACTATGGTGTAAAATACAGTTTTAAAAAATCAAATAAATGATACTTACTTGGGAGACAAAAGGAAAAAGACTGACGGGAAAGCAGAAATAAGACGACAAAGAAAAGCCAGTCATAAAAGGCTGTGCTGAGAAGCTCGCTTCCACTGTGGGCACCTGGAGCATCAATCCACTATGAAAACTGATGTGGTAAAGTATAAAACACATACCTAAGGACTGATCGCATGTGAAGCACCAGATTACTAAGGCATTTAAATACCGACATTCTCCAGTCATTGACTTAAGGTCACTAGGAATCAACAACCAATAAAAAATAGAATGAAGAGTGCTTTTCTGCCTTGTCTCAGAATCGGTTCTGCAATTACATTCAACAGTCGCCTCTCTGCATTTGATTTCCCTGTGCTGAGGACCACAGAAGAGGTTGTTTGAGCATGTGACAAATTGAGACTAACAAGTTTATATGGTAGAACTGGGCTTCAGTGATTACCTTTAAAAAAAAAAAAAAAGTTAAATAATAAAGATGGGAACCTGACCACAAGTCAGAAACTATACCACACAAAATCTCACTTCCTACTAATTACCAAAAAGCAACTGGTGATAGGGGGTATTTGGGCTCATGGTTTGAATGAATACAACCCATTTTATGGGAGGATGGAGGTGTGTAACTCTATGGAGTCCTGAGGTGATGATATTTTCTTTCTCAGAGTTGTGAGAGGCAGAGACCTCAGCAGGTAGCAGGGCCTGGTTATAAAAGGGGGCTCATCCCACAGAGACCCACTTCCTCTTGCTCCATCTCCCAAAGGCTCTACAGCCTCCCCAAACATCACCACCCACTGAACACCTAATGTTGAATTCTATGGGGCTCAGGTTTACTGAAAACACTTCCTGATTTTCTAATCCTACCCTCCTTTTGTCTTTATCTGAAACTCATTCTCTAACACTTCAGGTTCTAGTTACAACATTAAAATGACAAAAGACAGAGATTCCATGATGACATCATGATAGCAGAGAATAGCCAAATAGCTCAGTTTGAGACTAATACAATTTATTATTCAAACTACTTTCCCTCTATCTTTAACCATTTTTATGATGAGATGTATGACATGCAAGAAAACACTTGGTATCTTGTGTGAGGAATGGGTGACACAGGACCAAGATAGGTTATAACTCACTGCTAAACAGAGAAAGGACATCATGCATAAAGTTGTCAACACTGATTGAAGACTATTGTTTTCTGACTTGAGACAGTCACATTATTGTGAGTGGCAGAATCTGTATGTGACAGACTCTGCTTGAGAGATGGTTTCATTGACAATTACGACAGGGACCAGAACCAGGGATGCCACTCATCATTGGTATTTAGAAGGCAACTTGATGATCTGACATCCATTGCCCTTCTTAACTGGTCTATTTCCTAGACAGAAATAATTGTACCACGCCAGCCCGATGGACTGTAGAAATATTTCATAGAAATGTCTTCACCTCTTTAACTTTTCCTTTGAAACAGACATCTCCAGCCTAATACCTCATATTTCCATGTTTCTCTGTGTGTGCTTCTTTCACTCTTTCCTCTCTCTGTCTTGCTCCCTCTCCTATCATCCCATCCCCTTTGCTGTCTTCCTTTTCATCTCTCTCATTGTGTGTGCCTGAAATTTCTATCACAGGACTTCATTCAGAATAAGAAATCCAGACATGTTAGATCTACCTCCAGACATGCTTTTTTCTATGCCTAATAGATTTTTTTAGTCCACAAAGGGGGAATATGAAAATGAGTTACAGTTTCCAAAAAGCCCAATCCAGAAGAGAAATTAAGTCCATACTGAGCATGCCCTGAGCAAGGAAACTTGATGAGTGAAATAAACTTTAACCACTCCCCCAGAATTAAACACCACTTCCTCCTAAAGAAAGTTAAACCAGACAGGCAAGCATAACTGCTTAAACATTAGCTTAATTTTAACTTAACTTGAGGAATAATAACAGTCTAGTATTGAAGCCAAACCCTAGCTTCCTTTCCAAAGTGGGGAAGACCACTAGGCTTTCATATCATTTATATATTTGGTAAGTTTACATTTAATTGTTTTCATATTTGTAATAAAGTCACCACAGGGTGCAAGTATAGGTCAATGACATTTAATTAAATATGTTATTTTAACTTAATTATATGACCCACGTTTAATTAGGCTACATTCAGATCTGCACTCCTGGCAAATAGAAGGTTTCCAACACTAGGAGGTGCTTGGCTCAAGGTGAGGTGAGTACTTTCTGAAGTCTTCAGTAAGCACTTACTGTCCATCTCTCAGTGCTCCTCCCCCACCTCATTCTGGAGGCACTTAAAAGTCAAACACATAGATGATGTGAAGTTGTTGTTTTGTTTTGTTTTTCCCACAGTTGTTTCTTGTTAAAGTTATCTTAATGTTTATTAACTATTATCATTTAAATGTTTAAGATGTATAGCAATAACTCAATAAAAATAATCATTGAAACCATCATAACTGCATGTTTCCTAGTCCAGGGCATTTCTGCTTTCATGGTGGACTACTATAACCTGGGTCAGATGGTGCACACTTGTGACTCACCAGGAAGGAGGGTGCAGAAAGTTCAGGAGTTCAAGAACAGCCTTGGATGTGTGACACGTTTATAATAAGCTACATGAGACCTTGTTCCAAACTCCCCTAGAAAGAGCGCAGTAGTTGGGAGGAGGATAAAGAGAGTGAGAAACAGGAGGGGAACTTTAACAGTACTATAGCATCATAGAGAATCCAAAAGTTCCTCTGAAGGAAAGAAGCCTCTAAAAGTTGGCAGAAGGTAATAAGTAATTAGCTAGAACTGTTTCAATGCCAGAAACTAACCTGGCCTGTTTTCCTGGAGATTTATTTGACAAGCCTTGGCTTTATCCATATTCACATGACTATGCACACCAGTCTAATGTTTTGATATGTAAATAAAGCAGAAGCCCGCTGCTACATATCAAAGGGTTGCTCTATTTCCCTCCACAGTTTTTCTACTCCTGTCATCAGCCAATGTCCTTTCCATGCTTGTCTTCCTTGGGACATTTAAGTCTTGGGTGACTGAAGCAGCCAAATTTCTGGCTCTTCTTTACAAATATTTAAAAACTGGAAGAATGCCAGTGGGTATGGCTCAGCACTCAAAGATGATGGCTACAAGGTTAACCTGACTTCAGTCCCAGGAATCCACATGATAGAGAAGAGAAATGACCCCTAGTAGTTTATTTCTTTTTACTTACTTACTGTGTGTACTGTATATGTGTGTCTGAGTGTGTATCTGTGTACCACATGCATGTGCATCCTTGAAGAGGTCAGAAGAGGAGGTTTTTAAGTGAAACAGCAGTCACTAGGGAGATCTCTGATTGGTCAGGATCTGAGCATAGGTACTTACTGGATTGACTTCTTACATCTGGCAGAGAAGTGACGGGTTCTCCGGAAAGTGGGGTGCAAGAGAGACATGAGGAAAGCTTTAATTGGTTAGCATCTGGCTTTGAGGCTTTCTGAGAATTATGGGGATTCCTGAAGAGCTGAGGTCAGGGCCTGCCCATCATAAGAGGGTGCTCTGGTAGTCCTCTTAATATAAAGTTTGTTTCCTGAAGAAAAATTATTACCACTACAGTCTCAGCCCTTTGTTAAGAACTGTTGACAGTTCCCAACAAACCAAGATTTCTTGGTGTGCCAGGAACATCTTGTTTATCGAGACCCACAAAGGCCATAAAATTTCTCCATTTACAATACGAAGAATTCATCTGGTGGAAGGTACTTTAACAACAAAGACTTCAACTAGGTGCTCATACCAGGTGTCCCAGTCTCCATCAAACTTCCCACAAAATCCAAAGTCAGAAAGCACAAACTAAATAATCACAGACCATTTACAAAGATTTCCTCAAAGCTAAGATGTGAGTTATCATTTCCAGGTACATAGACTTAATTCAGTTTCCTACTACATTAAACCATTCTACATTGGATCCTCTGCATATATATCATGTTTTCCAATTCAGTGTTTTGATGAAATTCCTGAATGTGCAAACAAATGGATCACTGATTCCTGTGTCTTTCCTTGGGCTCTTTTGCTTCTATTTGTCTTATCCAATACCAACACCAATGTGATAGTTTTTGTTTTATATTATTTTCTTGTTTTAAAAAGTATTTTTAAAGTTTTCTTAACAATAATCTGTGCTTTTACTTACAAGATCTCACTCCTCGCTGATATTTTTTAGTAAGAAAAGCCTGTCTGTTGCTGAAGCCACTCAGACTGGGTGCTACGTAATTGCAAGCTTAAAAACAAGACAGAAGCCAAGGAAAAGATTCTTACTGGACACTCGGGTAGGAAGAGGAAACACTGTTCACTTCATGTCACTAAATAGTCCTGAAATTAATAAGTGCTGGGATTTAATCATCTTTAAAAATATTGTTGTAAGTAAAATAGCTACTTTAAAAACAACTTAAGTGTTATGTTTGTAACATGTTCTTTCAGTACAATTTGAAAGTTTAATATAGAACTGTTTCAGATGAACTTCAGTATTCATCCACGTCAGTTTTTTTTTTTTTTTTTTTTTTTTTTGGAGGGGAGCAATCTGTGTTTCTAGATTATAGTAAAATTATTTTCTATAAATGAGTTTCAATTATCATTTTGTCCTCCTTCTCTAACCTTAGCTGGATTACAGACAGCAGACAGACAGACAGACAGACACACACACACACACACACACACATACACACAAGCACACACACATATCCACATCACTCACATTTATTTCTCAATATTGGTAAGAAACTGAGGCCTGAGGAACCAAAGGAACCTGAGGGAATAATAACAAGAAAAAAACGTATAAATGTAAACATGTTTATTACAAGTAATTGAAAGTATATATTTGATGCAAGGTTGGCCAAATGCATTGATGCAGAGGGTGGAATACACACACACATACACACACACACACACACACACACACATACACACACATCCTGATTCATAGTAGGAAGCTATGAAATTGATAATGGATAGACCAGTAATTTTTTAAAATGTCTTGGCATTCCATGGCACAGTTATATTGATATATACCATGAGCCATCATGCCTGCTATTTTAGGGAAGGCACATGGACTGATAAAGTATGAACCATAGAGTGGGTAGACCATGTGTCCTACAGCCTTCAGCTCACACATACACAGGAATCCCTAAAAATATGCGACAAATAAGGAGCAAGATTTAAACTTTTATCATAAATCAAAGTACACATAAATAAATCCCAAATTCAGGACCACTTAAGAGTTTTTCTCCATTTCAGAAGAAAGAGTGGAAGATTGTATGAACCGGAGGATCAGGGAGTTTGCTGTGAGATTGTGACTCCCAGAAATGCCAGAAGCTACACCAAGAAAGTCTCACCAACATGACTGCCCAAGAATAACCTGAATAAGGACAGTACCAATAGACATGGTAAAGTGTAGAGGGAAAGTCCAAAAGGCCTTAATTCCACACAAAGAACTACAGGCAACAAAAGAATGCTGAGAGCAGGAGAAATAGACTTCCTCTGGTTATCCAATACCAAATGGTCAGCCCTTAATAGATAAACATATATACAAATAACACACAGACCGAGAAAGTTATAGTTAAAAACATATACGTATATGCACATATTCATGTAGCAACAATTAATGAAAAAAGGGTCCATGAATGTGAAAGAGAGAGAGGAAATGTATAGAGGAGGGCTTAGAGGGAGGAAAGGGTAGGAAAAATAATATAGGCTTATTATAATATCAAAAATCAAAGAAAAATTAAAAAGTTCTTATCCATCTACTCTTGTGGTATTAAATGTGCATTAATATTAAATATATTGAAATATATTTACTCAAATGTAATTGAATTATATGATGACAAAGTTAATAAGAAAAAATTAAATCATAAAGGAAACAAAAAAAGGAGTTGTTTTTAAGGTCATTGAGAGGTCATAGGGGTTAAGAGGCAAGATGCCTGCTGCTTTTCTCCAGGATCCAACTTCAAATGCCCAGCACCCATGTTGAGCAGCTCACATGTTCTATAACTGAGGATCCAGTGGATCTAACACCTCTTCCGTGAACTCTGGGAGCACACCTGCGTGTACCAAGTCACCACCTCCACCCCCATACATTCAGTTTAAAAAATAGTTAAAATGAACATTATAGAAAATAGTTGCTCTGTTTTCCTGAAAGCACACAAGAGTCATCTAGGTGGAAGCAGAAGCATCAAATGGTTGAGGAAAAAGCACTTCAGCTCTCTGAGTTGTTTCCAGATTCAGTCACCTAATGGTAGAATAGCTGAATTGTAAAATCAACCTCAGTGCTAGGAAAAGCCCATTTTTCTGCTTGGACTTAATTTAGCTCAATTTTAATGATCAGGATGTGTATTCATCTTCCCCATACTCCATACTTCTAGTTGACAAAATCCAACTTCTCAATTTGTCTTGAAGAGAATCAGTTGTCCTACTATAGACTCCTGAGTAAAAGAAGAGACTATTAATGCCATGGTTATAAAAGGAATTAAATTTCCAAAGTTTCTATGCTACAAAGTTATCCCTAGCAGGCATCAGAGGATACACTTCAGAAGCTGAATCACCTCATAATTGGCTCTTAGAACTTATGCTGTGAAGGCACAAGGACATCCAAAGTTTGCTTCCCTCCTTTTTCTGTCTCTGTATGAATATTCGGTATGTATTTTAATTGATTTCAATAGAAGCAACAACTGTATAAATTTTGCAACATGATGAGATAAGACAGCATGCAAAAGTCAGTATTTTCTACAATGATACTCTTTACTACATGCAGGGTGTGAGTGTGTGTGTATGTATGTGTGTGTGTGTGTGTGTGTATGTATGTGTGTGTGTGTGTGTGTGTGTGTGTGTGTGTAAGTGTGTGTGTGTGTGTGTGTGTGTGTGTGTGTGTGCATGTGCCTGTGACTGCTGCCAATAGGTCAGCCTCAGTTATTCTCAAGAGACACCCATACTAGGCTTTTTAGCTAGGGCCCCTTGCTGCGATATTGAACTGAATAACTAGACTATGCTGGCTAGCTAATAAGCTTCCTATGGCTCCCAGGGCTGGAGTTACAAGCATGTACCTCTATGTCCTGCTTTATATGTGGTGCTAAGGATCAACCTCAAGTCCTCATGCTTCTTCAGAAGCATTTGACTAACCCAGCCCTGTAGATATGTGGCATACGCATTGTTCTTTAGTCACACACAATTATCATAGCACTGGAAATAGAAACTCCAGATTTCAAGATGTTAATATGGAAATTGTCTACACAAAGAAATGATTACAAAAATAACTAATTACAGTACTAACTAATAGTATAGTATAAATGATAGCACATTCATAGAACGGTGTTTCAAAACACTCCAAAAAACAGTGGAACACACCATCCTATCAGGCTTGCTGATCGCTGTCACATAAGCAAGAGGCTGGAACTTTCAGTTCTCTCCTCCATGTCTCACATGATCTCTCCAGTGTGACCATCTTAGCATAGGATACTTTCTGTGTATACCCTCAAGATTCCTAAGATGCACATGAAGAGTGTAAACAAGATACATACAGCCTTCTGTTTCATGGTCTTGGCTCAGAAGCTATGTTGTGACCATCTTACCAGAATCCAGTTTCCTTGGCAGAGCTATCTCTCTACCGCTACATTACTAAGAGAAGATATAGAAGAACACATATGTTGGAGCATGAAGTAAAACCCTCCTCCCCCCATCCCTGCTGCAGGGAAAAGCAAGTCTTTAGAAGTTTAAGAGGATGATCTCACAGGGAGAAACACCTGCTCATGAACACATGCAGTCTACATACTGGCTCCCAAACACTTTGCCTAGAATCAATGGTAATACTGTCTCCATACCTGATAGCAAGGCTTGATTCTAAGAATCAACAACATCACTTCCCTGCAGGATTCTCCTTGATGAGGAGTATTTTTTGTGTTATCCACTATTGTAGCCATTCTTCACAAATGTCTACTGACTGTTGCCACCCAAAAACTGAATATTGAATTTAATTTAATGTAAATTCACTTAAATGTAATCTAAATAGCCTTGATGGGTCTAGTGAGCACTAAATTTCACTGCATATTATTATGAGGTAAGTTACAATGTTCTTGCATTTAAGATTTTAAATGCTTGTGATAACAGTTTATTCCAAGTACTGTGGTACTCTTTAATGCAACAGCAAAAACATTTAGGTTATAGGATTAAATTTCCAATTCAGATATTCTGTTCTGCCTTATAATTGAAGATCATTTCACTTTTTTGTGACCAAGGACAATGCAAACATGGAGAATTTTGATGTACGATTTCTGGTGTTAAGTGGAATCTTATCAGTTCATGGACTTTATAGAAATTAGATTTGTGTTATGTGATGTGACATTAGAAAGAAAAGACTCACGTTCTCCAAGAGCTTAGCTAACAATGAAGGTAAGAAACCAAGGTTGTACTGGATCTTGTGCGTGTTACCTGTGATTTTAAATGCTAGTCTAAACTGACCTTGCTAACCTTTAGATGGTGTTGTGTTGTTTGGAGTTCATGGATTTCCTATCACCAGGGAAGTTGTGATTGCTAATTAGTACCTGTCAGATTATTTGCCCTGATCAAGTATGCCATAGTCCTTCTGGAACTGTAAGATACTCAGGCTATTGATGTCAAACAACCTTCACCTGAATATGCTCTCAGGATGGAAACATAATCATGGCTCAATATTTCTTGAAGGAATGGCACTTTATAAATATAATATTAATCCTAATATGAACACTGGGTAGCCAATAGTTATCATGTCACCTTTAGCTAACCAATGTGACTGTACCCTCATTGGTGAGATAGAAGGGCTCTGTTTTGATTTGCTTTTTGTTGTTGTTTTTAATTTTTTTCTTTTTTTAATCCATGGAAACTGATCCATTTAATTAATCATTCTGTGTTCAATTAATGAATCCATTTCCATTTCTAGATGAGATATGAAGCTTGGCAGGCAAGACGAAAGAGTGTGATTATGATTCTGTTTATTCTGTGAGTAGCAAGTCACACTTCTTACTGGTTAGCGATGAGCGATATATGCCTCTCATCTTGATTTTTCTTTGTTATACTTGGAAGATATCTCCCCCTACTTATGAACTAGTGAATACAAACTGCACATTTGTAAAGGAAAGAAAGCTATTCACCTCACCAGGGCTCATTAATCTAAATCTCAAAGCCACCATTCCTTACTGTTTAGCTTCCACATGCCCCATGTTGGGAGAAAGTGACACACCTATAGAGATCAAGCCAGGTGCCCAGACTCACTGCAGTACAGAGGGACAAGCAAGGCATGGCTGAAGTCAGAAATCTTTGGCAGGCAACTGTGTTGATGTTCAGGACTGTGTGTTGGTGTTTCCTGCTGTATCCAGAGGCAAAGAAAGAAAATAGGACCAAAAAAAAAAAAAAAAAAAACAAAAAAAAACAAGCAAAAGTGATTCCAGGTTGGTGAAGTTGTTGGACTACATGTTGTTTGTTTCTGAGAAAACATGTTTGTTCAGTTTATGAAATTCAGTAAATATTACATTCAAAGACATGAACAAATTCTTGGTACAACTCTGCCATTGTCTCAGTGAATTGTTTGACACAAGTTAGTTCACCTCTGAGACTTTTGCTCCAGGTCTATAAGAAGGGAAAGACAGTAATGGTAAAATTGCTGGCTTATTTCAAGAAATAAATGAACAAAGCACTTGAACCATTTGTTACTCCAAGAATGATTTCTCAAACACCTGTGAGCCTGAGTCTCCTGAAGAACTAGTAAAGTCAGGGCTTCAAGTGAGTCAGGGGCAAATGCTACCAGCAATTTCAATGTCATCCTCTTTTCAACTGAACAGGCCACTCTATAACACACACACACACACACACACACACACACACACACACACACACACAGAGACAAACACACACAGGCACACACATACACACACACACACACATAAACCTATGCACACACACATACATGCACACTCACACATACTCTTTTTCACTCACACACATATACATACAATGAAACAGGAGTGGGAGAGAGGAAGGGAAGACAGGAAGCAAAAGGGGAAGGAAGACAGAAATGAGGACAATTCAATGAAGAGCTTTCAATAAAAACTAATGGATTTTATAGAAGCATATAGTTTTTCTAAATTATTCCAAAGGAAGCCATGATAGGAAGTATACGGAAGTCATAGCATAAAAATGTTTCTGGTCAGCAAGATGGTTCATTAGTTAAAAGTGTTAGCAAGCACTTTTAAAGCCTAAGGACCCAAGTTCAAACCCTGGGATCCAGATGGTACAAGGAAAGAACCAAGTTCTAGAAGTTGAACTTTGTTCTCCATACACCCTCTGTGGCAGATGTACCCAAATACACACACACACACACACACACATGCACACAAAAACTAAACCCCCTCTCTCTCACACATATGCTCACACACACACACACACACACAATTAAAAATAACTACTACAATGTTTCACTGGTGGGTCTCAAAATCGCAAAACTTTATTGTACTGCCCTAGGTGTATTTAACAGGTTTTTTAAAATCATTACTCATTGTGTAAAAATGCAAGTTTCCTTGATGTATTTCCTTCAAGAATGCCATGTACTTTGTTCATATTCACCACCATTAGTGACTCTACTTGGATCCACTCTCTTTCATCCCTGCTCCTCTCTTCCATTCTGATGTCACTTCATTCAAGGAAATGCGTCTATCTAAATCACATAGTCCTTGATGACTTCAAACCAAGGGTTTTTTTTTTTTTGTGGCTTTTTTTTTTTTTTTTTTGGAAATCTTTGGACACAACTGAATTTTTGTAATCATTGATAGGGATTATTTCATTTAATAGAGTCTCCTTCCTAAACTTCATATTAAAAAAGAAATGTAGGGATATGACTTCATTTGGAAACATGTGCTTTCAGATCTGTGATGTGTAAAGTATAAATTTTTATGTGCTCATCTTAGACAGGGTAGTTTTAATTTAACAAGAAAGTCTTTATTCACCATTTTAAAAACAACAGATAAAAAAAGAGCTATAAAAGTGTAGGTGTTGATAGGTTTGCAAGGCAAGGAGTGTCACGCTTGCCAGTAACCACTGAAATTCAGAAAAGAGACAAGGAAGGTTTTGTCTCATACAGTTTCAGACAACATTGAAGTCTGTTGATATGTTAACTTTGAACTTCTGGCTTTCTTGAAGTGTGAGAAACTTAACTTCTGTTATTTGAAGTTGCTACATTTACAGCAAGTAGTAAAGGTAGTTATAGGAAACAAATAGCATAGTGGGTCTGAAAATAGATAACCAAGACATTGGGGCATGATAATATCTCCCAGCAAGCCAAAGAATTCAGCTGAGATATGCATGTAGTTTATAAGAAGAATGTTATTCAGCCAAACCAAGTTAAGCACACACTCCACAGAGAGATAGAAGTGGCCTTCACAAAGAAGTAATTACAGCTCCAGTGGGTACTGATGGGTTTTTATAAAAGAGTTGATTAGAATATTTATGAGAGTGGTTGGCATATTCTTAGGATTATTTTTTTTATTTTCCCCTTCCAAACATGGTAGACCAGGTTTACTATTATACAGATTAAGTTATTAATAACTTTCTCACTTCCTTTGGAAGCAAAGGAAACACCTCCCATACACAACCACCCAGAGCCTCCTCTTTTCAATATGTACTTTTGTTAAAATCTGAGCTTTAGAGATCTCCATAGCCTAACTGATTAAGAGGATGGGTGACTTTCTGGAATGGTGGAACCTTAAGGGTTCTGCTATCTTCTGGGTCTTGGCTAATCTGAACAGATAAAGCCAGAAAGAATTTGGCTGTGCTTTTAGCCCCTTATCTTCCCTGGATGTGGCCACTAGCTTTAGGTGTTGAACACCTAAAAAGACAACTTCAATTTCACGGAAGAAGTACAGGATTTCAGTACTTTTGTATACAATTCAAACAAAGCTTAAATGATAATTACCACTTTTAAAAGTACAGCGATTTCATTAAAATTCAGTTTGACTCTGGGTCCTTCTGGCAACAGCAAAAGAGCAAGCTGCATTCCTATGTCGAAAGTGCCAAGTGAGTGGCAATTAAGAAAGTGACCTGGATCTTAGTTTCTGAAGAAGCAAGAAGACTCAATAGCTTCAAGGAACTTTCACTATGAAGCATTTGATTGTTTCTCTCTCACTGTTTCTCTGTCTCTCTGTCTCTCTCTGTCTCTCTGTCTCTCTGTCTCTCTCTCTCTCTGTGCTTGTGAGTGTGAAAGTACAAATGCCGCTTTATCACTCTCCATCTCAACCCCTTGAGGGACAGTCTCACTGGATTTGCAGCTACATGCAACCACCAGATCTAAGTAATCACTTTGCCTCTTACACCTACAAATAATAGTGCATATGTGGCTACACCTGGTTTTTTATGTGGATACTGAATGTTGAAACTCAGGTTTTCATGATTATTTAGCATCCCTCTTACCCACTGAGCTATCTCTCCAGCCTGTGATGGTGTACTGTGTACTGTGACTGTCAGAAGACACAATCTGCAGTTTTCCTAGTCTATCCATTATCCAAAATAAAGATGCTAGCTCGTGTAAGTAAGACCCTGGACTCTTCCCCAGTTCAACGCAGCGCCCCCCTGAAATAAACCAATGATCCCAAACTAAAAAGCATCTATCACCTGGGCTGGTTTTCCGGCTACTTAGGAAGCTAAGAGAAGAGTAGCATGAATTCAAGATTAATCTGAGCTAACAATGACTTGAAGGCCAGCATAAGCAATAAAATATTTCTATTTAAATACTTTTAAGCAGATAGAGTGTGTCCAGCCTTTTATTTGCTCTTAAGTGCTTTGTTAGTACATACTGAAACTCTAAACGATGTATCAAATTCCATTATCAAGAGACCCTGCTTTTACTCACCATTATCTGATGCCTACGCACCTCTGTGTTACACTTCTCTTATTACTTAGGCTTCTTTGCTTCCATTGACTCCCAAAGGCATCTTTCTGCCTTTCCTTCCACTCTTCACACTCCCATTGCTCTTCCAATGACAAGATTATACAGGCATTTTCTGTTTTATCTTTCTGTGTGCTCAAAACAGATTAGTATTTGTTTGAACTCAAGTATCTGGCACTGGGGCTGAATAACACTGTTTTCTGGCCCTGCCCTAACGCAGAAATAAATCTGCAAACGAACTTTGGTAGATACAGAGTTGTTTTTATTTTTTTTAAACAGGTATATTTAATAAAATAGAATGCTTGTATCCCACAAAGTCTATACAGCATAGAAATGGCATAGGTATGTATGCATGTGTGCACCACCTGGATTTCACAGTTTTCTTGGTGATTTGCTTTGACTTTGTTGTGATTTTTAGATTTTCAAAGATCTAATGAGAAATCATCTCCTCAGCACAGCTGCTTCACCAGTGAGAGAAGAAACCAGAGGTGGTTTTAACATATGGTAATCAACATGATGCCTGTTCAATCTGAGCTCCAAAATAGGCAATCTTACCATCCTCAGCGGCTCTACTAAATACCAATTACAGAACACATTCAGGTCATATCAAGACTGTTCCTCCTGGTGGGCTGTCCATACACAGTCCCATCTGTATCTATCACAAATGTGGGGTTTATGCTATTTTAATTAGTTTATAAATAATTCATAGCAGAGCAAGTGATTCATTCCTTAAAGGAATGAAAGAAAAATGACCCAGAAGACAAATAGTGAATTTAAATCTATGGGGATTCAGGTAACTAAAAGGAATAGTGTACTTTGAATTTTTATCCAAGTTTGTGATAATGAGTAAAATGCATTAATGTTCAAATAGAAAAAGTTGATATTAACCAGCATCATATTAAAGTTCAATTTTGAATATGCTGGGCTTCTTTAAATCATTGCTTCAATGTCTAAAATCCTAAAAGAAAATCCCAAGTTAGTCCTACATCCTTTCTCTTTGTGCTTGTGTAAATGATGGTAGATGCTTCAAATATGTTTAACATAAGCCATTCAAGATGCCTGTAAACCTCTGCAGAACTTAAAAATTATATGAGTTAAATTTCACCTACATACTTATTTGTTTTGCTTGTATGGTGTTTTTTTTTTTTTAACTTGCTTTTTAACTCTTCAAAATTTGACAAGTGGCAGTCATCACATAATATGTCAGAATTCTGGCTTCACTTCCTCACTCCTGCATCTACTCAAAGTTCTTGTGCATTCACAAAATATGAATATTTTACTCCTACAGTTACTCATAAGCATTAAATTATCTCTAAGAATAACATGAATCAAATTATTTTTTTCTGGTTGTGTAATATTTCAACATAGCTAGACTGAAACTTGCTTCCCAGAATCTTCTAGTCTGTATTTTCCAGTTAGGGAGCCCATTTCTCCTGTCAAAGTTTTGGAAGGAGAAGAAAAATATACACATTTGTAGTTCACATAGGTTAAAGAACACTCATCGCTTAGCCTCTTTAGTATAAAGTAGTACCTGATCATAATATTTCTATCTTTGGTTTTCTCCAGCTTCTGAATCAGGTATATGTTTACGTTGGCAACACAGGATACTAATTTCTATGGTATATCCTCAACTTTAAAGTCAGAAACAGCAAGCCCTGGCAGCTTTCAGTCTGTCCTGATCTTATCATATTCAAGGCTTCTGTTTGTTCTTTTGTGACCACTAGTTCCTCTTCTTGGTGTTCTGCTGGAGGGCATCAAATTCTAACACTGGGCGGGAAGGTAGGAAGACAGTATTCTAGGAATTGATTGATGAGTGAGTTTGAGAAGCCACAGAGAGACTAGGAGCCCACTCTGGGTCTTCTTGTCCAGAAAGACCCTGAGAAAGACACTGAGGCACGAATTGATGCAAAGACACGAGGTTTATTGATCAGGCATGTCAGGGTGCCCTCCACCGGGAGAGGAGGCACACCCCAGTGGGGTTCACAAGCCTCTTTTATACTCTTTGATTAGTCTACAGCTATTGTAACAGCATAACCTTTAAGTTGATTGGTCTATAGTAATTGTAACAGCATAACCTTTAAGCTGATTGGTCTACAGCAATCGTAACAGCATAACCTTTAGGCTGATTGGTCTATAGCTATGACATAGACTGGTATATTCTAGGTGTATTGTTTTGTAGCTAGGGAATGATGAGCTGACACTTATTCTTATGTGAATTTTACTAGAACATTTCCTTATCTGGGTGCCAAGTTTCCAGGAAAGTTCAGGCAAAGTTCAGGCCACACTTGTACATTCTCAAGCCTTATTAAAGTTTGGTCAAATCCAGCCTTGGTCTTACAAGTCCACACAGTCACACAAGTTTAAACCTTTTATATTCATCTAAAACATTTCCATGATCTGCACAGTTGTTACTTTCCAATACTCTGTGGGAACATGCAACAATGTGTGACTATAAGCAACCAAAAAGAAATAATATTATATGTGCTTATTCTAATAGTAATACAAGTTTAAAAGCTTGTATTTTCCTATGCATTTTACACTTAATTTTTCTGTGAGTAGTACTTTTATAGATTACAAAATATTTATATTTTATAAATTGCCCAAATTGTACTGAAACAACAACAACAGACCATTTTTTTTTTGTTCATTACAGACAATATGGCAAGCTCAGTCTAAGAACCTGTCTCAACCTATAGCCTATTATAGTTCTGGGCTCATTCAAAGGTTCACTAATCTGACCATAAATAAATTTTACAAAATAAGAGGCTTTATTAAATACTGGCCAGGCCACAGAGACTGGCCAGATCCATACTTAGGCTTCCCAGATTATGGAAAATAAACCCATTAGTTAGTGGGCTTATAAAAATAAAACACATAAGGCAATATGCTTCCCACTTTTGTTCAATCAGGGACAAGCATACATCCCAATGGACTTCTTATCTATGTAGCTCCTGCCTACCTATAATCAAGCATATCTTGTGCAACTGTGTCAACCAAGCTTGTTTACAAAAGTGAAAATATGTGGTTGGTTATTTTACATGAACAACAACCCCCGGCATTTCAGGAAGTTATCTGTCCTTGGGCAAGTGGACCTTACACTTAGAGGTATTTTTGTTTATTGATTTTTAGACCCAGTAATTCAAATCTAAAATGTAACTTTATCCATCAGAGCCAATTGTCCTTTTAGTCAGAAGGAAACATACAATATAATATAAAAGCAGTGTATAATAATGGATCTAAGTGGTCTTCCTGTCTTCACATAGCATAGAATGAAGGGATCATAATTTGAGTTAGTAGTACTTAGCATGTGCATGTGGTTTCTTATTCTATTTTCCTCTTGAACATGTGATCTTTCGATGTGTGATGATGTATTCCTTGGCTTTATTATGAAATATATGTGATAGTAGGTTAACTGAATTATTTAATTATAATCATGTAGATTCTCCAGTAAATACATGGGACTGTGAAGAAATATTACCTCTATGACTACTTTTGTTACTCAATACTGGATGTCTAGATCATAAGAGCCACGGAGCCACTCCTGGAGACAAAGTAGCATCTTTCATAGGCTCAGGAGAAAAGACTAGTGTATAGATAGTCAGTGTTTGAAGTCTCTGAAGTTCATGGCACCTGTTTGATTGGAAAGCTAAAGCTTCTTGACTATTAAACTCCTAGAATCCTTTTTAATATTCCCCAATAACAGCTTGTCATTTCTTCATGAAATAATCAACTTCTGGTAAAACTGATGGATCAGGATCCAAGATAAATTATAATTTGAAAATAAAAGGGCCTCTCCATGTGATCTCTGAAAACACTATGCATCTGTAAGGTAAGTGACAGATTAGACTAATCATCCCTGTTTGCAAAGTACCTGAACTTAGTCTAAGTTTAGCTACATAAATGGCAGGGATTTCAACTGATGAAAATGTAAGTAAGATAGGATCTTATCTTACAGTATATTCAAATAAAATTAAAAGCTGTTAAGATGATACCCAATCAGCTGTGTAGAATTTGTAGAAACAAGGATGGTAAGCAGAGTCAGAAAGGAAGTGTACTGATGTGCCATGAGCTATATGGGGAAAGATATGGTCATCAGTTACGTTGTTCGGGCCAGCATTTGATGTTGTTTTAAAATTATTATTAGACCCCCTCCTGTACAGCAAAAGGCTACTAATGACCAAGACAAGACTGATATATTACCAAAATTGTGTATATGAGTTCTCCAAAGTAAAATTGCCAGAATGATCAGAAAAAGAAATATTAAAATTAAATCATCCCTTTGTCTATCTGATTTATGGATTTCTATTGTTATATTGAAAATAAAGAATGAGGAAAGAAAACAGAATGAAGAAAATGACATTTTCCTTTAAGTCTTTGATGGGAACCATACTTAGAGTCAGGGGCTATTTTTTATAGGCTAAAACATTCTATTTATACAATCGTATCATTTACAGCCAAACCTTCTTCACATATTATATATACCAGGACATATGATTGCATTGGTTTAATTTCCTAAGATGTTGAATTCTCTAGCATAGAATCCTGTAAAAGGTTTGAAATCATAAAATACGTTAATATTCATGTAAATAGAACATGACCTATATGTCCTGTGTATTTAGCTGAAATTCCATCACTTTAAGCTCAATAATTAATCCTTAGAGGGAAGAACTAACTTTAAATAAGGTTAAGAGGATAGTTTCAGACCAGACAAACTTTGGTAGAAGAAATCAAAACCAAAATTCATAGAAAAGTAGGTGCTCTGGAGAACTAAGCCTATATATCCTTCCTGATGTCCTATGGAAACAAGCCCTTCTGAGGTTATGGTGACTCTGAAATAATACAATTTAGATAGGTTGTATTCTATGAATATTTGTATCCCTGAGATACATTCCAGGTCAGTTCAAATCTCTTTGCAAATATTCATGGTTTTGCATTCAACACTAATACATGCTAAACTCAAGATGGGCTATATTATTTTTTATTTTGTTTTTTTTTTTGTTTTTTTTTGTTTTTTTTTAACACAAACCAAGCAAAATATCTATACCATATTTCACCTTCACACCTGGTCATTAAAATTAAACTGATGTGCTCTCAGTGCCCTCTGGGGACTGAATTAGTAGCTTTCATTGCTGTAATGAATTACTGAGGTAGGCTACATTCAGAAAAAATTTAAGTTTATTTAGCTCAGTTTTCAAGGCCTAAAGTCCACCTGTATGGCAGAGTCAGATGAGGGTTCCGTAGCAGATGTCAGAGCACACACAGAGGTCGCTGCTGCATCTTGAGATGGAAAGCCAAAGAGATTGAGTATTGGTGAGGCTCAGCGTTTCACAACAACTTGCAATCAATCCTAATTTACTGTCAGAAACTAATAATCCCTTTAGTGGTCCAAAGTCTTAGTTCTGAAGCAGTCTTTTTCTCAGTATTTCCACATTGAAGCCCAAGCTTTGCACACATTGCCCTTTGGAGAGACACTTTAATTACTGAAGGCACAGTAGGGCTCACTCCATTAAAAAAAAAATTAGGAAGACAAAGTGCTTTGCCAGTCATGGGTTATATTTAGTGTTCTATGGAGCAATGTAAGCTTAAACATTTCCCTGGATTTTGGCTCCATCTTTCTGTTTTCTGAGTTCACCTTTCATGCTATCATTATAACAGCCTCTGTCATCTAAGACAGTACCTTGAAATTGCCCCTTTCTTTAGAAAACACATTGACCTTCAAGGTTCAAGTTTGCTATTTGTTTATTCTTCTTAGTTTTAACTGGATACTGTTTCCACGTGTCTTCATTCACTAACCCTGGCCCATTAACCTCTGTTGACCTCTAGACCATGTTGCTCCCCTACCTTCTAATCCCACTTCTGGTTTCTAATGGCCCCTACCCTCTGGGATCTGTGCCTGGAGCAACACTTTCATAGAAGGATTTGATTTTATGCATCTCATTATGTCTTTGCATGTGGTGTTTGTAATTTAAACTGCCTGGGCTCAGTGTGATCCGTATAATTCAGCAGGCAGGGAGTTTCTACTTTTACTGGAAAGTCAGTGGTATGGTCCATCATGGTAGAAAACCACCCTGCTAAGAAAATAACAATCTAATGTTTGAGCTTTATTTGGCTGCTTCTATTCTTGTCACACGACTTGCATTACCTTTATGTCTGGAAGTATGTCCAATTAGTCATCTCAATCCTGGTGCCAGGAGTACTAGTGTTACTATTAGATTTGTGCACCTGGCTCTTTCTTACATAATGGAAATGAGAGTGAGCGGGACAGTCAGTGTCTATGAGGAGCCTTGCAGGTCAGTATTGTGGAGACCACTAATCATATGAGATTTTGTCCACTGTGAACTTCATGCCCCTGCAATTTAACTTTACTATGGTAGAGACTTGAAGGTCACGTGGATAAGAACTCAGAACAAGGTCAGTGTTCTGAAGGACTAAACTTTCTGACATGGAAAAAGTAAATTTTATAAAAAGATTTATTTTAGTATATTTTAAATTAGGTGTAAGTATGTATGTCTGTGTGTGGATGTGTGCACATGACTTCAGGTGATCACAAAAGACACGTGAATCAGATGCCATGGAGCAGGAGTTATAGGCACCTGTAACCAACAACCAGACCTGGGTGTTGGGAACCTTATTTGGATGAGTTGTTGTTGTTAAGAATTGTGTGTGTGTGTGTGTGTGTGTGTGTGTGTGTGTGTGTGTGTGTGTGTGTGTGACATGTGTTGTAAGTGCTTGTGGAAGCCAGAAGAAGGTGTCAGATATCCTAGAGTTGGAGTTACAGTGGGTTATAAATGGTCTAATGTGGGTCCAGGGAAACAAACTCACATCATCTGGGAGAGTAGTTAATGCTCTTAAGTGCTTAGCTATCTCTGATTAGAGAAAGCCTTAATTCCTTCCTAGCTCTTATAAGTCAACTAAGTCCATATATGTTCTAGGCTCAAAATTGACATTCATAGAGATTAAGTGCCTTTCCATCTCCTACTTTATTTTTAAATGTTTCATTATTTCATAGATATAAGAAAATATCAATTTAGAACCTACTACATAGCTGTTGCTGTTAAAATGTGTTTATTCTGGATGTGGGATGAAATTTTATGTTAATGAAGAACATGATGAAAAATTCAATGCTGAATGCTAAAAATTCTAAAGGAGCAATCAATTTGGTATCAGCATGCTTTGAACTCTTATCAGCTATCAATTATAAATTATATATATATAAATAAAATTGTATGTATATAAAATGTATGTATATATATAAAATGTATGTGTGTGTGTGTGTGTGTGTGTGTATATATATATATATATATATATATATATATATATATATATAACACATCATAATATTGTACAATTCTAATCCACAGGTTATCACTAGTGTGAAAAGGACTTTCCAAATTTTCTAATGGCATAGTGATATGCACTGAAAACCTTTAAAGGCTCATTGATCAAGATGACATTGAGAATCTCACTCCCTCTCTCCCTTAATCTGAAGCAGAAAAGGAAAAAAGCAAGAATATCTGGGTAAGTAGGAGAGCTCTGCCTTCTTAGAGAAACCACTGGCACCTTGCTTCTTATCCTTTCCCTGGGAAGCAGGACAGCATGGCAGCTAACATACATTGTGGCAAAGTCTTGGTTTTACTCCAGAGGTCTGCAGTTCCCAAGAACTTAAAGACCTAAAACAAAGAGTTTTCTCTAATGCCCTCTTAGGAGGGGTCCCTGCAGGTGGAGATCTCAGGCTCCTTGGTGTAAAGCAAATCTGATCATCTCAGATAATTACCTCCATTACAACTTCACCTTCCACACAAAGCATATAGCTACCCAGTGACATTGACTAGCATTGCTGCACAGTTTGAAAATGCCTTCTATTTAGTAATAACCTGTAGGTTTAAACCTTGGAATAATATGGATGTCTTTACTCTTTTGATAACTAACTTGAATAGAGATCACGATAAACTTAAATCAAGTTGGCTGCTCATTTTGAATTGTTACCATGTAAAGCAGATCTGTGGATGCTACTTTTAATTCTGCTTATGCCTGTATCTGACATGAGAATGTCTTACTGTTTATCCAGAATAAAAAACTGAAAAGTTACCTTTCCTTAACGTTCAAAGGAGGTTTAAAGTCTGTTAGTTATTCATTCACTGTGTATTTACCAGAAGCTAAAGGTAGACGCCTGGTGCCGAGAAAAACTGGAGGCAATCTGAGAACACAAGCCTGGAATTAAATATTACTATACTTCTAGGAAGCCTAGATTTAAGGGATCTCAAAGCCATGTTGTGATTCTAAAATTCTAAATATTATCTGTATTTTTAAAGATCAACCACAAAATCACACTTAAATTTTGTTGTTATTAAAGTCTCTGTATTTCCATAAAAAGTTGATTTTGGAGCTCAAGGTAAGTCAAAATAATGTCAACTGACTGGGATATTTATGTTCTGGATTTTACCCAAAGCTGGCACCTTTGAATTTAATACAATGTTTGAAGAAATATATTTTCGTTTTGTTTTAAAAAGCTTATGTGAATTTTTATTGAAATACCTATACCTACACAAATACAAAGGACTGACAATATCGAAATCCCCTAGCAGGGGATTAAAAGATCTAAAATAATACATTCTGAGCAAAAAATTTCCATGTAAGGAAATCTAGACACATAGAAACTATGAATAAAATATCAACCAATATTATGCAAGTATTGATTGACAGCCACAGGCTTGCTTATGTATATTTTTTGAATGAAACTTTTATGATGTCATAAGGATAGCTTTTCACATTTCATAGGTAAACACACTAAGAAATTAAAATTTATCTGGAAGCTATGCTTCATTAGTTTTTCAGCAGATGAGTGACAATGTTATGTTCCGTGCTATGAAAGCCATGTGATAAGGGCGAATGGTAAAACAGAAGGAAGGAACAGAAGACTAAGAAGATCTAACACAGAACTGACATTTGTCTAGTCATAAGGTAATTTGTTAAAATTGATCTTATCAGTCTTCGAAGCACAAAACAATGTATTAAGGATTAATCTTAAATATTGGCAAGAGCTTTGGCCTATTGCTCTATACAGTATACTGTGTTGTAGCTGACAGACTTTGTGGACCACTGTGTTTTTGTTCCCAGTACTTGACTCTCTGTCACTGTTGAATAAAGTACACCATGCACAATATGTAAATGAGTGGACGGCTCTGCTTTCCAGGGAAACTTTCTTATTAAACAAGCATCTTTCTTAAGCACAAAAGTTTGCTTGTTTCTAACATAAATTTCACTGTAATCAAAAGTTAGCACGGGATATACAACTATGCTTCTTCAGGAGGACACAGGGCATTTAGGCACTCAATATAATGTTTATTCCAAGTTATTTAATGTTTAGTTGTATAATATTAACAATGTACATAGTTTTTAGTTGTCACTCCACTGTAACGTAGTACCCAAATTTTGAGTAGGTCGTTTCTAAATGGAAGCATCGATAGGGTAAAAGATACCTTGAAGTATCAACTAGAGGAAATATATTGATCCACTAAATTTTTAATCACAAAGAATTGGGTTAACATTGCAACATACTTGAAATGTAAAATCAATTACAAAGAACTAAATGTAAATCCATGGCAGCTCGAGGATTGCATCTGTGTGCAAAAGCAGTCTGGGACCACGAGGACTGTCAAGTTGTAATAAGTGAGTCAGAAAGGTTTACTTATTCATAAGAACACTCTGTAACATAATTGTCACAGTATTTAAAATATCATTTTTAAAAATTGTGAAAGCACAATTTTATTACTTGAAATTCACATAATTTTTATAAAACTTTAGCAAGCCAAGATACATAGATCAAAAACCGGAGTTGGATATGTCGGCTGCATTTCATTCAGAGATCCAATAATTTCGGAGGACTGGATCTACATCCTACAGTTCCACCTTCTTCCCCTTTCAGCAGCAGATTACTCTTGCTAGGGGGAAAATCAGTCAATCATTTTGTAGCTCCATCTTGCCCTTCAGGTCAGGCTGTGAGTCTTGTTTCTGAGATTTATGCCATTGGTGCTTCTCTTCTAATTGTCCCTCTGTAACGGGGAATGGTTCGAAAACACCAAGGTACTGAGTCTTCCATTCCTCTAGAGCCTTCCATTTATATGACTGAAGGTGAACTCAGACGAAACAAAACTTTATCAATGTTTATCAATGTGAGATTCTTCTTTAGGATGAACACTATAGATCTCAGGGGAGGACCTAAGAAGCACCTCCGTTCTATAAGAAAGGGTTAAAAGGCACACTCTTGTGAGGGCCTTTGGAGGTATTCACAATCATTCTGATTTTAACACCCAGTGTCCATGCCTAGATGACAGTGGTCCACTGCAATGGCTGAGAATCCCATAGTACTGGAGAGACATGTACGGGTGCTGCATTCTATCTAAAGAGGCGAGGAAGAATGAGGATTCTGGGAAATAACCTTCATTCTTGTCAGGTTTAAACATCTTTAATGCTTGGTATGACTTTAATTTTAAAAACAGGAAAAATTCCTACTGAAATTAGTTAAAATGTTATATTCTTCAGTCTGTGCATTTTAATGAGTAGGTGTACATTCATATACAGCAAAAAAAACTTGGAAAAATTTCATTCAGCTGCTGAGTTATTTTGTCGTCTGAAATAAGAGCAACTGTTACTCGTTTTGTTTTGTTTGTTTTTCCTGAGAAACTAAGTCATTTTTTATCAAACTAAAAATAAATTTATGTGACACAAGAATGTATTGGCATCTATACAAAAATACTTTGTGCTACTTTGAAAATTCTTCATAGCTCACATATTTTACTGTTAATTCAGGCAGTGGATATAGCATATAAATATATGTAAGCAGTATCCTTGATCCATCATTCCTGTCTCATGTGCCTGCTCTTCTGCATCATTTTCTCATACTCTCTCCTTGGTACCCTCAATTTGGATTCTGTTATGCTCGACCAACTGAAAGGGAAATGCCCTTTGGCATCCTCATGGCTCCACTCCCACGTCTACAGCTCCTCATCCTTGCTGACCTCCTTGTTTGCAGATATACAGAAGACAATTATCCTTCAAAATCCACAAACATATGTAAGAAAAATGACAATGGATTACGGAAATGCTATCATCTTTGGCACCACTACTTAATGGCCTTTCTGGAAAATCTGGTAGAAGCTGGAAGAGTGATAAGCATCTTGAAAAGATGCTTTCAGAAGTGAAAATTTAAAGCTAAAGACAATGTGCTTTGGAAACTTCTGTCCATTTATCTGTATGTTGGGTAACTAATATCTGTGATATATAAGTTCATAGTCTATTATTCATCTAACGTATTCCTTTAAAACACATTTAGTTGACTGTGTAGATGACTTTGTACACTGTTGGAAGGTAAGGCGATGAAAAGTGACATTGGGGTATGGGTAGATGGCACAGTGGTCAAGAGAACTTGCTGCTCCTGCAGAGAATCCAAATTCAGTTCCCAACACCCAAATAGTGGTTCACAACTATAAGTCAACTCTGGTTTCTGGAATCTGGCAGTTTCTTCTGAACTATTCAGACACTTGTAATGTGCTCAGTGCACTTATATATGTACATGTAAAATACTCATTTATATAAAATTAAATAAATAACTCTAAAATAAATGTTAAGTTACATATTCTTTTCCAGGTAGTGGTATATGACTTTCTCTGGGAGGATGCACAGCAATGTCTATTTGATCCAGATAGAGAGGGAAAGACAAAGAACAGACCAGGGAGTGGTCACCTCCAACTTCAGGTGGTAAACCAATAAGTGTATTGGGGTTACTTAGAGGAACATAGTGATCCAGGCAGGTTCATCTCCTGAAGGCCCAACCAGCATAGGTAAAGACAAACAAAACTGCACTTCTGGAGTCTGCTGCACCACTTAAGAAATGTGGTGCCCCATCCTACCCGCACACCCCCATGCTTCCTGCCTTGGGATATACTGTCCCCAGTGGGTAAAGTATCATT
Source organism: Cricetomys ansorgei (assembly GCA_026225945.1). Taxonomy (NCBI): domain Eukaryota; kingdom Metazoa; phylum Chordata; class Mammalia; order Rodentia; family Nesomyidae; genus Cricetomys; species Cricetomys ansorgei. The sequence continues at coordinate 14,277,460 of JAMJFZ010002981.1, forward strand.
TCTCCTTTCCTGCTTTCCAGATTTTTTTTTAAATATTAATTCTCAGATCACTTGATACAGATCTGTGTTAGTTTCATTGAAGATTCATCAAGCCTGGTGAATCTACAGATTTTGCCAGATTTGGCAGGGAGAAAGGGGAGCTGTAAGTTTTTCTCACATTTGGGAAGAAAATGAGTTTGTAGGGTTTTGGCAGATGATTACCACTACTTCGTTGAACACCTCCCCTATGCCAGACTTGTGTCTCCTTCAAGGACTCCGAGAATAGGTTACATCCATTATTAAAATTTTACAACTCCATGATGTTTTCCTCATCTTTTATAGCTTTTGTTTTGTCTTTTTTAGGCTGGATCATTGCTGTTGGTACATCTTCACATTTCTTCATTGTTTTATCTTTCAATTTGTCCTGTTACAATCTTCATGTAATTTATTGTTGTTGATATTTTATTTTTAAGGTATTTTTCCATTTTCTTCATGATCATATCTTCTAACTTGATGGAAATTCTCCATTTACTTTTGTGCATACTTTAACTTTTGATGGCAATTTTGTTTTAGAATGGATTTTAAAATACTTATCACACAATCCCAACACCTGTGTTATCCCAGGTTTGACATCTGTTACTTTTCTTCTGTACGCACACTGAGATATTTTTGTGAGCTTGTTTGTGATGAATGATTTTGAGGTGCACTTAGATATTTGTGAGTACAGTATGAGAGGACCTTGGGCCTTATTTATGTCTTTGGTAGACTTTCACTGATATTTCTCAGTTAATCAGGGTATAGTATTATTCATGTTGTAAAGTCAGGCTCCTCACTAGAACTTAGATGCTCTTGGTTAGGGAGTATTGCCTTATTCCTGTTGGGAAGCCTTGGATTTCAGTTGCCCTGACAGACACCACCCTCTAGAGTAAACAGAGGCATTTCTATTTGGCTACCCTGTTACAATAGAAAGTAGGGTTTCCTCTGAGGAGCCTTGTTGGAGGGAAGTTCAGTATCACTCTCAGTATCTGTTGACATAGTAGGGAGGATCTTTGTTCTCATTGTTCCTGTGAGAAAGCACTAGCTTCTCTGTCTTCTTTGGAAACTGGCTGTAAGGAGTAACTGCTATTTGCCAGAAAAATCCAAATCTACATTCTACACTCATTTACATAATAAGGCTAAGGTAAATAGTCTTTATCTAAAATATTCTGCCTTACAGTGTTTCTAGTGTGCTCTTTAAAGAGGATAGATGTTGACTGGTACCTTTTGCTATTGTTTCCATTGGCTTTTCCGGATTTCCTCCATCCCCCCATAAGTCTGTGATACACAAGGCCAAAGGAGCCCTGATGCAATGGTCCATGTCACATGTCAGCCTGACTACAATGCCTTTGTAGAGCATTAACCAAGATACTGCTCTAATGGTATTTCCTAGAGGTGATTAAAGTATAATTAGTTTATACAGAGAAAGGAAGCTTGTTCTTGAAAGTAGATAATCTGAGAGTGCTTTATTCAATCAGATAGAAACCCTTAAAAGCAAAACTGAAGCTTCCTCAAAGAATGGCATTTGCCTGTGGCATGCAGTTTCATTGCTTGCCTGTCCATTTCAACCCTCCCTATGTTGACAACATGGCCTACAGACTTTAAAATTCCCACACCAGTCTACGACCACATGAGCCAATTTCTTGGGGGTAAACAGTAATAGGAGGAAGTGGTGTGTTACTATGATAAAGTCTCCAAACCAAGGAATTGTTTTAGAATCTGTGAGTAGATTCTAAAAGAATTTTTAAAAGGCACAATAAAAATATTTGTATCACTTCCACTAGGGGGTTTATCAAAGTATGGATGTCAAGGACTATAATGATGTTCAGGAAGAAGAAGACAGCCATGATGAAGGAGCCTCGCATCATTTCCTAGACTGGAGCACAAACCTAATGACCTGAGTTAGATCCTTGGCTCCCACTGGAGAAGAGAACTGACTCATAAACTGACCAGAGTTAGAACCTTGATTCCCATGGTAGGAGAGAACTGACTCTCATAAATTGATCTTAACCTCCACGGTGTGCTCTGGTATATGTGTGTGTGGGGGCACATACACACACATACATGCAGGCTCACACACATACACATCTACACATTAATAGTAAAAAATTAATAAATTTTATAAAAACAGCTGAAATATTCCATGTCTGTGTGGATAAAACAATTTCAGCTGGTGAGTTTACACATTTTCTGAAAATATCTCTGAAAAACAAAAAATAAAAAGTTACAGGGCAAATCCCTGTATAGTCATGTACCAACCCACATGGTCGGTATGACTTTCCCCTCATATTGCTCAGAAACAGGCCCCACTGCCCCCACCTTGTTCATATCTCCATATGTATGCAGCAATGCATGCTTACTCTGTAAGTCATCCAGTTTTACATGCTTTCCTATAGCTTCATGCCCAGTTCTGTCTGAGCTGCTATAACAAATGACTATGACAACTTTAATGAAAAATATTTGTTCTCACCATTCTGAAACTAAGATGTTGTTTTCTGTCAAGGTCTGCCTCTAAGACAGAGAATACTGACTTCTTGTATCTATACCTTGCAGTAAGAGGACAGATGTGTTTTCCCTCTTCTTATAAGAAAGAGTACCTATCCCACCAGTGAGGGTTTCATGCCAAAGACTAATTATACCTCTAGGATCCCCCTCCCCCAAATACAATCATATTGAGAATTGGGTTCAATATGTGGATCTTGCGCTTATGGGTGAGGTGTATACACATGTGTGAACTGGTGTATATCCCAATGCATACTCGTGTAGACTAGACAAGTATTGCTTCAGCAATCAGTCTTTCTTTATCAGTCTCTACCATAATTTTTGAAATAGATTTTCATTGAATTGGAAGTTGTCAGCTTCAACTAAGCTAGCTGGCCATTGAACTGCAGGACCTACCTTTCTCTGCATGTAGCCTCAACAGTAAGTACCAAGTCTTTTGTTTTCCCAATTCTATCATGTCTCAGTCAGGCTAATATTTAGTAGAGAACTGATGAGCCTTTTTTTTTTAAATTAAGATATACTTTGGAAGCTGGGTGATGGTGGCACATGCCTTTAATCCCAGCACTCAGGAGGCAGAGGCAAGTGGATCTATGTGAGTTTGAGGCCAGCCTTGTCTACAGAGTGAGTGAGGATAGCCAGAGTTACAACAGAGAAACCCTGTCTCGAAACCACCCCCCCCAAAAAAAAATACACTGGAAACAGTATGAGCATCAGCAGGCTGTGGACTCAGGCCTGCCGGGCTTGTATCTTACTGTGACAACTGTTACAGGATTCCTTCGGCATGTTTGACTACACGGTGCACCCATCTTTACATTTTGAAAAGGTGTCCAATTTCTAACATTTTCAGGAGAATACAAATGCTGAACACACATTCCTTTACATTTCAAGGCTGCTGTATTATCACTTCAAATTTTAAGGTGCCATTATTTTTTAACCTTACCTCTCATAGGAAGGCTTCAAACCAGCTTCTGTACCGGCTATATCCTTTGAAGGTTGAAAAAAAAACTCCACTTTCTAAAAGTGTGATCCAGCACTAAAATGTAGATGATAACCTTTTTCTCGATGTGTGATCAAGAGAAATTATTGAACCTTAGAGATATTTTTGGATTCGACACAAATAACGGTTAGGAACTATTGAATTGCACAGTTTGCAATATTGTCTAGGCAACAGTGTTTAGCTACTATCATAGGTATCTCCCAAGTCTCTACCGAAGTCAGATATTTCTTGTTTATGGCATCACAAGGAAGAGCTGAGCTGTCCTCCTTTCACTGCCTCCTTGTTGACATCTTCCCTCCAATCCTGGATCATGTCACTCATGCCTTCCCTCCTCCTGAGTGACTTAGGTTTGCAGTGCACCGCAAGCCCCATCTTATGCAGTATCTCTGTGGCTCTCATCTCTCTGCCTCTGATGTTTTGGTTTAATCTCACCCTGCAAAGAAACCTATCTTCCCCAAGTTCCTGCAGCATATGCAGGTCATGACAGGCTACACTCTTGAAGCATGATTTTTGAGTCAAAATAAACCTTGCTTTTCTCTTCATTGGCCAGATATTTCACCCCAGAAATAATACAAGTAATTAACACACTGAGACTGTTTAACACTCATTCTAGGATATTTGTTAGGAAAACCTCAGCAAACTGATAAATACTTCTAAATGATTTCCAATTAATAAATAATATGGTTTTTGTTGTTTAATTTTGAAGAGAGGTCCACTTTGTAGCCTAAGTTGTAATCATGTTCCCCATTCACTTGGCTATATGTAAAATAACTCATCACAAAAAGGGATCCTGTTTTCAATGTTCTTGGTCTCTTTTGAATCTATTTTAGATGGATGCTTTTGCTTAATAACTTATCTTTTTAAATATTGGATCTGTTCTTTTGTTGAAGATGAGGACCAGGTAGTCAGTTTAAAATATTATATCAATCATCATGCTTTTACACATATTTTTATATTTCTGTAAGTTGTCTTCCTCAAATGGATATTGTATTACAAGACATCATCCAAGATTTTGTTATAAAATAACAGGGACTTTCTGAGGTGACTTTTTATTTTTAAAATGCACTTCCAATTAGCTCAAATGTAGGGATTTATGGAATAAAAATTTGCATCGGTTTATCAGAAAATAGTCAAAAACTTACAATTCATGGCAAGAGAGTTGGAAAAAAGTAAATCTTTATGAACCTAAACAGAGAATTTATGTGACTAGATTCCTTTTAATTGCCTTAGAACTGGGCTAGAGAGTGTGCTAGACATCCTGCTCTTCAGCAAAACATGGACAGGACCTCTGCATTATGCCTTAACCTATATGATCTCCTGTCTCTCAATACACTAGAATGAAAAGCGAGTCATGAGGCAATCAATACTGTTGGACTACTTGGACAAAAACACATTCCATTTCCTCATTAGCCAGAGAGCCAAAGACAGTAGGGGGAAGTTTCCATCTGAAATTACTCGCAGATGGAGCCTCTGATGAGCACAGAATCAAATGCATTTTATCAAAACTAACTTTAAAAATGTATGTTGTTTCCTCCTACTTATTCAATAATTTATTAATTTCAGCCTGCTTTTCTTTTCTCAATGACATTTCCATTTTGTTTGTCTTTTCCATTTTTGCCACCTCTGGGAGTTGTATTTTAAGTTAATTTTTGAATGATTTGAGGAAATTTCATTTCAGTTTTTATAAAAAGAACAGTGAATCAGTTTTATAAATCTTTAAATTGGAACATAAGGATTCATTTTCATTGCTTTGCTTTCCAACAGAAACCACCTAGCAAGATCAAAGGTGCTTCCTTTCATTCTTGGATCTGAGAGAATTGTTCACACTCTAGCTTCATGCTGTAGATTGCAAATTTAAACTAAGGATCATAATTTCTAAATTTTTAATAGCAATATCACAGACTATAAGTAAAACCAGTGATATTAGTTTTAATACATTTTATTTAAATTAGTGTATTTTAAATATCATTTCAACATACAACCAATACATAAATAAACAATGGTCTCTTTTCAATCCTTAGTAATAAGTGTTTGAAATCTGGTATGGAGTTTAAAACTATGGCACATATAAATTGGGACAAGGCTTATTTACTCGTTCAAGAGCCATGTGTGATAAGTGCCTCCCTCAGCTGACAGCACAGTCTCTCTGACCTAAGTGCACTACTCTATCAGGGCTCAGTATTTCTCAAGGTTGCATCTCAACATGATCCAGGTCTTTTAATCTCTTGAACATCCCTCCTGCTATCACCATCACTACTCCTTTTCAAAATATATTTTAATTGTATCTCAGGATGACTGTAGATTGTGCCAGACATGGTAGGTTTATGATCAGTGCTCAGAGAACGACTAATATTTGAATTAAACCACATGAAGTTATTTAGCAAGTAGCACAGATCCATTTTAATAGCTTCGAAGAGCTGTTAATTGTTGGCTCTGGACCACAAGCTGAGTAACTTTCTTTCCACAATCCAAACAGAACAATGCAAAGTATTGCCATTGAAATAAGGTAGACTAGATGGAGGTGATATATTCTTATAACATGTGCTGTTATTGAAATTAAACATGATCACATAAGTGGCAACATGTGTAAAATTGTAGACATATGTGACAATAAAACATGAACAAAAAGAAAAGCTGCAAACATCACCAAGTCTAAACGTAGTCAATGGACAGAATTCTGATTTTTCAATTCATTAAGAAGAAATATGCTCACAGGTTGAAGGAAGCTAGCTGTTGTGGAAATTTATTTTTAGTTATATTTAAAATGTTTTATGCACTGTTGGGTGAGGAGGTCTGGGCATTCTGAAGAGGTGCTGGACTTCTGTGGGGGATGTTGCGTATTATCTGCATATGGTATCAGTAGAACACCTAGAGAATTCTGAATCAATAAAACACCTGAGCTGGGATGCTTGGGTTCCACTGATGAGTATGGCACTGGCCACGATGGTGGAATCCTCTGCTGAAGTTGGGCAGAGTTTGCAGATATGAATATGCCTCCTTGTCTTCTTTGGTGAGCCAGAACAGCAACATTCAACTACAAAGGCTATCAAACAGTTAACCTGTTTTGAGAAATGATGCCCAAATGAAGTGGAAGCTAGCCTGTCATCAGTTGATACTTACTGACCTAAGGATCCTGTGATATCTACTGACGTAGCAGTTTTCTTCCTATCTTATGATACACATCTAAAAAAGAAAATAACTGTTTTAATTTCTAATTAATAATGTGGCAGAAGAAGAAACTGATCATATAGAAAAGTTTAAATTGTTCAATTATTTAAAATAATGCAGATGGCCACTATAGTTTATTCTAAATAATTCCATTGTTAAAATGAATGAGGCATATTTAACGGTTGACATTAGTTAGTTTGTTTGAAATGCTGCTCACTCAGTCTTTATGGTGTTTTGATTCCCTGGAAACATTAGTTTCTGATGTGGCTTTCATGCACTTGATTTACACACTTGAGTTTCTTAGGTATTGACTCGAGCAAGCTAACAACATGGGTGATTTTGCCCCCTGAATTCTTCAGGATTTCTTTTCCTTCTAGGTCACTTTGCAACTTTAAAGGGAAGGAGCTAGTTAGATATTAGTAAGTCTGAAGGACATGGAGGTTGAACTCCTTTCTCATAGTCAACAGTTTATAAAATTAGCAATGTGAAGTGTGGGACATGTGCTACTGACAGAAAGAGCAAGACATACTTGGGCATGGTGGCATACCTTTAATCTGAGCACTCAAGAGGCAGGGGCTGTTTGACCTCTGTGACTTCAAGACCAGGTGGGCTACACAGTGAATTCTAGGCCACTCAGGGATACATAGAAGGACCCTATCTCAAAAAAAAAATACTGATCCATATCATCAGGGAAACATGATATAAAATATGAAAGAGCAGGTTGCCTCTAGTAGGCATGAAATTGTTTTCTGCATTACAACTAAGAGGACCAGCGCCCCCTGGTGGTGGGCGGCCATGTCCTAGCTCGCTGCTTCCCTTGAGATCTTCCCATGAGATTTAAGGAGACAATCCAATGTTCTGGTTCTGACCAATCAGAGCGATCCCCTAGCCACTACCTGTTTCATTTTAAAAACCCCTGTGGTTGCATCTCAGGGTTGCCATGTTTTGTTGCTGTTATTGTTTTTTGTTTTTTAATTTGTTGACCCTGGCATGCCAGAATGTGCCCCATGGATATTAACTGTTTTATATGTATGGCCATACATATATCTCAGTGTCTACTTGAGCTATTTTTGGCATCTAACAAAATTTAATCGAATTAGATTAGTCACTAGGTTACCCATCAAAGTGCATGTCTTAGAAAGGGTGCTGAAAATGAACAGGTTGCCTAGGATGCTGCAGCCATGGTAGACTAATTTAGGATGTGCTTTCATGTGTGATGTTTAGAAGGTTCTCTGGGGTCGAACATCAGACTGCTAATGTTTTAATAGTTCCCATGAGAGTCCTTAGTTATAGTCCTGCTGAATATTCCAGGAATCATGTAACTATATATTCACTATTGTGTGTACTGGGTTTTTTGTCATCTCCAAACAGTTCAGACTTGAAAGAATGTTTCAAGTCATTCTCCCATCGGAAGCATGTTAAAATCAAAATCAACCTGTACAGCAGAAGCTGGCAAGAACTTGCTTTCACTGACATTTTTCATTAAATGGCTTTTTGACACTTTCATGTACATATAGTATATAGTCCTTTCTAATCACTCTCATGCTTGTTCTTGCTTATCTTCCTCCCACCCAGTCAACAGCCCTTGAATTCCTTCCCCACATCCAGGTTTTTGCCTTTGTTTTGGTTTTGTTAGTCAGGGTCATCTCTGTGGCTCTGCATTTGGCACAGTCCACTGGAGCTTGGTGGGCTCACCAGTGGCTTCACTGAGAAGACAATGACCCCTCCTCTCCCAAATTTACCCTACATCCAGTAGTTCAGCAGAAGTAGGGTTCTCTGAGCACCTCTCCCACCCATGACTGATGGTTGACAGGGCCACTTTTGTGAAGGCCCAGTTCAGATAACCTCAGCTGCTGGGAGATCATGGTTGTAATAGCTAAGACAGGCCTAGAGATGGCATTTACAAACCCTTCTGTCTTTCAATTCTTGAATTCTGTCTGCTCCTCCAAAGTGTTAGCATAGCCTTAGAGGAATAACTGACTTGTTTAAGGCTGTTGAGCCATTGAGTGTTGAGTGTTCTCAGCACTTTGAACAACTATGAGTATCTGCATTAACGTCTGCTTACTGGGAAGAGATGCTCCTCTCATTAAAGCTGAGAGAAACATTTGTCTAGGGATATAAATACAGATTTTTAGAAAACAACTTGATACTATGTCTTAGACATTTTTGCTGTTATTGTTTGTTAAATAGCTTTCGATCGTTTAATAAGAGTCCAGCATTGAAGTTTCTAATGCTCTTTATTAATCACAAACCATGTCAAATCTCAGGGAATTCAGTACCCAGGCGGCTAGGCAGACTTCACTCCTTCCCTCACAAGCTCTCTCTCTTCTCCATCTCCTTCATTTCATCCCTGCTTCTGCCCCAGACCTTTTTAAACCTTTTTCCCCTAGCCCCTCTCCACAACCAGGCCTTCATTACAACACAATGTAATAGCTAAGTCAGGCCTAGAGATGGCATTTCCATGTAGCTTAGTATGCTCGGCTCGGCTGGGGGTGATCAGAGACTCTGATCACCTGCCTGCAGTTCTTTCATGTCATCGGTCACCTTCAACTGTAAACAGTTAGTTCTATCTTGTGGAGATCTCAGCAGGGCTAGCACAAGAGTGTGAATGGGTAGGAAGCAAGGCCTGCACCTGCTGCAAGGCATCCGGCTTCACAGCTACAAGGCATCAAAGCCCTTTTACAAAGCAAAACAGCACACAAGAGTAAAATATCCCTCAACATTTGTTTTTCTTAAGGAGTAGTCTCATGTATTCCAAATTGGCTTAGAATGCATTCAAAGGATGACCTGGAACTGTGATTTGCTTGACCTCCTCCAAAGCGCTAAAATTCTTCATGTGTGCTATCATACTTGGTTTAAGCAGTGCTGGGATAGCCTCCAGGGCTATGTATGCTAGGCAAGGCCACTACCAACTGATTATAACCCCAGCCCTTCAATGACATTTTTTAAGGGTTAAGAATGCTGAGAGGCAGCAATTACTCACCCAGGATTATTGTTGCTATCTAAAATGGCAAAATAAGTCATAATTGTTCAAGATGAACTTGGCTCATACCAGTTTGGAGTATGAATGTTACTCTTTCTGCATTTGTCTAGACACTATTATAAGGACTAAAACTTTTACAAAACTACACCACTTTTTCTGATTGTTTTTTGATTCAGGACCTCTCTATGAAGCTCTGGCTCTCCCGGCGCTCCCACTATAGATCGGGCTGGCCACAAATTCACAGATATATGCCTACCTCTGTCTCCCAAGAGCTGGGAAACAACATGCCCATATCACAATTTTTTTTTATTTTTCTAATAATCAGAATGTGTTGATTCTTGTGACAGTGTATCAAATAATATCTTTGTTCATGAGTCTTTACATTGCTAGTTGTTTTATTGGTATATAATGTCAGCCTTGAGTAATATAACTTGTTCAAAATGTGATTTTAGCTTCTTGCAGCATGATAAATTATTTTTCAGAATATGGAAATGCTACTTTATAATCTCTTTAATTCTATCAAAGTTACAGAGTTACTGCATTTTTCTCCAAATAATCTTTAGTTTAAAGATTAAAGGCAAAGAAAAGCAAATCAAACTTCCTGACGTTTCAGGGCAAACTTGTTTGCAAAAGTCTCTTTGCACCTTTTCTCTGCATGAAATGGTGTGCATACATGGGTGAGTAGTAACCTGTGCAGGGGGTATGCTTTTAATCAGTAGTAAAATCATAGGAGGGTTTAGCTGCCAGTAGAGTCAAACAGCTGGACAAAAAATCAGGATGTTAAATTAATAAACCAAAATTGTTAGTCATTATTTTAGGAAGTAATAAGCAGAACACCAGGAAGTAGCTTACAGCAAATAGTTAGGAAAATGTGGAAAGACTGCATTGCATGATTTATGAAGGATATTCCTAATTGCTCCCTTTGGGAATATTTAAATGTGGCCAATGTGATATCGAGAAAATATATTTTTGAACTGACTGGTGGTGAGGGGTCTAGAAGCAAGATGGAGCTAGACACAAAATGAGGGCTGTCTTGAGGATTGTGTATATGCATGCTATGGGTTAGAATGTATATATATGTGTGTGCTTTTATATGTCCTTGTGTGTATGGCATGTACACTCATTCGTGCATAGGTGTTCATTGTGTTCAATTCTGCCAACTTCAGGTTGTGTTTTATATTAAGGAAACTGTGACTAATGTGACCATTCTGTGAATGAAAACAGCATTTGGTCAAGTTTTTCTGGTGTAGATCAAGTTTGTGAATGGTGCCTAAATGGTGGATTGTCAGAGATCCTCCCGGGAACTATAATGTAAAGAGTATAGCCTAACTTCCTTATGCCCCTATATGGAGTTAACTTAAGCTCAGAAACGAAACAAAACAAACAAACAAAAACCAAGGCTTTGGGTTTTCTAAAATGTTATATTGGTATTTACTAAACTTAATATTTATTTATTGATTGATTGATTGATTGATTGAGACGGGATCACTCTACATAGCCCTTGATGTCCTGGAACTCACTATGTAGACCAATTTGGCCTTGAACTCACAGAGATCGACGTACTTCTGAGTGCAGGGCCTACAGGTATGCACTAACATGTCTAGCAGTACTTACTAAGCTTCTAAGTAAAAAGTTCATTGCTCTTCAGATACAGGACCCAGAGATCTACTTTGTATATCTTGTACTTCTTCATGACTATTCTTAGATATTTTATTTTTGTTCATCATAAATGGTTTGTTTTTTATATGACTATTACAAATAAATCTGTGTAGGTCTACAGTAAAGCTTCTGACTTTATTTCCCTGCAACTTGGCTAATTTCTTCCATGGATTCTGATAGATTTTTAAAGGGGCCTATAGGCTTTACTACATTTAGGATGGGTTTATATTAATTTCACAGATTCAAGGAGAAAGACCACCAATGAAAATCGTGGCTAAATTAACCAAAGCAAATTTTTTTTTTAATTCGTTACATAGGGTATCTATCCCTACGGTGGAGTTCATGAGATCAGCATTGGACATGGAGAAGATAAGTTTTTTATAGTTTAGGAGTAGGGGGTTTCCAAATGAGGGATTTCTCAGGCAAATAAGTGGAGTTAAAGAAGCCGAATATAAGCAAAACATGTTAGTCATAACAACCTCCTGAAATGAAGACATGGTTGCAAGGTGATCATAGGAAAGTGGTCATAACAACCTTTTAAAACAGAGGCATGGTTGCTGTTTCCTGGGTTAGGCAGTACAGAACATTTTGTAGTTAAGGTTACGGGTGGTGCATAGCCCATGCCTTGAAATATAAATTTAGATATAAATAGGAATGAATCGAGTTAGTCTTTACTCTGAGATGACTTTCAAGCCTAAGATGGAGGCAGACTGGCTTGTCAGTTAGTGATGTTGACAATTGATGATTATACACCCTCCTTTCTCACATCTTTCCTTGATAACAAGGTTAATGCCCTTGCCTTCATTCTTACAGCTGCTTTCAGTGTTTCCTGGATAGTTTACGTTGTCGTGTCTTGTTTTTATTTGTTTGTTTTTTGTTTTGTTTTATTTTTAACTTAACATGGTTTTAAATGCTCTTTGATTTCTTCTCTTATAGGTTGGTTACTTAACAATGAAGAGTTCATTTTTTTGGTGTGCATTTTCACAATTTCCAAATCTTTCCTGTGTGTCTGAATTCTCTCCTTTCTTCTTGATTTGATAGATATTTGATAAAATCTTAACTTGTGACTGATCACAGTCTGTATCCTAGAGTGTTGGAGATGAGTGTTCTGGAACATGGAGGGGTTAACCCTCGGGGAGTGAGGGTGGCAAAGTCCCCAGCCCAGGAAACAGTCTCTGCAGACCAGCCTCATGGTACAGATCTACTTTATTTTGGAACAAGCAGCGCTTTTAATAGATGAAACAGGGTATTACATAAAAAAGAGGTCCAATTGATTTGGTCCATACTTACTAGGCACTTCAATCAGCCTACTGGAAGCTAGCTATAGTTGGGGGGTGGGGGCAAGGTTGGGAGAGGTCCAACCATCTTTAGGCATGTATGTTTAAGCTCTTAGCCTATCTCTTTCTCCATTGTTGGTGAGCAAGGTATCCATAAAGACGGGGTAAACAGGCACCTCCATGGCAGGCTTTCCCATCTTGGGGCTCAATTGGTATTCCAGGATCCACCATTTTAAAGGCCACAAGATATGCTGCAAGCCAGGCACTTGCTCTGGTACAGGTGCTGATAGCATTTTCTCTTCTACTTATTGGGATTCCTTTGTCACCAACACTAGAGAATGTCCCACATGCTGACAGCAAAGGCTGTTCTGAGCTGCTGGGTTCATGTGTTGCAGGTGTCTGGTCTTTAAATGGTTCCAGGTATGTTAAAAATGCACACATTTGTTGGTATTCTGTGTGAATAGTCTGTCTATTGATGCAAGGCAAGTGCTGATGTCCCTTACTGTATTTGAGTCAATATCTTCCTGTATGTCTATTAGTTTTTGCTATAGACATTTAGATTTTCTGATAGTGGTATATCCATATTCATAACAAACATTTACATACAAATGTATAAGAGTTAAATCTTAGGAGAGTACATTGTAGTATCTTATCACCATGGGAATTACATTCAGAGATCAGAAAAAGGATAATTTTAACTTGCAATGATAGTATAAAAAGCACATTAGTGACAGGATGAAAGATGATAGGAGGATAGACCATGTGAATAACTTTTATAATAATAATCTATAGATGTTAATACAACACCCACATATCCCCAAGATAAAGACTGCTAGATATAACCTAAGTTCTACATATAAAATAAGTTCCAGATTCTCTCCTCTTCCTCCCTCTCTCTTCCTCTCTCCCTCCCCCTCCCTCCTCTTTGTCTCTCTTTCTCTCTCACACACACACATATATACACACACACACACAGAGAAATCTCCCAGAAATACCTCCACAGAACCCCCTTCTCTCTTCAAAAAGTCCACCTGTCCTCTTTTTTGTTCTCCTCCCAGCCAATCAGAAATAGCTACCTTAACCCTTTTCCAACTGTAATTCCCCTTCCTCTCTCCCTGCCTAAGACCCTATATAATCCATCATTTGCCAGGGTTACATCTGTCTCTACTCTATTCAGAGACAGTTCTTTGTTGCAGCCACAACCCCTCCCACATGTGTGCAGTGCAGCTCAGAAAGCTGCCTGCCTCTCTCATCTGCTCACAACACAACCAGGCAGCTTCCTTCAGCCCTGAAATCACTCTTACAGGTCCAGGTGCTACGGATCTGTCCTGAGCCCACCCATTCTGCAAGGCCCAGTAGGGTTGGCCTGGTGGGGAAGGGTGGAGCACAAGTGGCCATAGCTCTGGGTCTCTAACTCTCCTTCTATCTCTTCCCAATAACCAATAATCCAAGGCCTGGACATTCAGTCTCCACCCCACCCTCATCTTCTGCTCTCAGCTAGCTTTCTGTCTTCTCCCATGAAAACTGCAGTCCCACTATACAATGGACTCCTATCTGCCATCCTACAGCATCTGCTGTCTGGTCTCTCCTAAAGTGTGTTCTCTTCGTTGGAGATACCTACCCTGTCTTGTTATCATCCCACTGCTCACATCTGTGATTCTTCCCTTCCCCCACAGCTTCCCTACACTCCCTAGTACATGATAATTGTAACAACTTCTGCCACCACACAAACAAAAATAACTCCCCCTTTCAAATTTAGGAAAAAAAAAATGTATGTTCTCCTGTTCAAGGTCATAGACATTTGAATCTCTTGCTAAAATATAAACTTTCTTTCTCTCAGAAAATTCCCAAGGTCTACTCAGGTTCACAATACAAACTTTATTTAGCCTCTGAACTAACCCAGGTATACTTAATTAGACAACAGTCCTCAAACTCCTCAGAGATCTGCTTGAATGTAAAAAGAAATAAAAGGAAAGGGACACAGATGCTTAGAGATATGGTGGAGGAGAAAATTTATTGTAGATAAAAGGGTGACTATAGCCAGAGGCAATATTCTGGGAGAGTCCATGGAGAACTTGACCAGACTGAGCTGCCAGGGTATGTGAGGGGAAGGGGGAGTAAAGAGAGGAGAAAGTGGGGAACCTCGAGACCAAGAAGCCAGGAGACAAAAAGAGATAGAGTAAACAAACTGGCTGGATTATATAGGGAGAGCAGCCCAGCTCCCTGGGCTGGAGAGCTCAGGTTAAGGGATAGGGTATGTAAGCCAGGAGACCCTGCAACACATAGGTACTGAGGGTGCTGGGAGTACCTAGCAGCCAGGTCTGCTTTGATAAGTTAAATTGGTACCTCAGCCAGCAGTTTGACCAGAGTTTTAGACATAACAATACTGAATATGACATTTAAAATGTTTAAGCTTTCTGGGCAGTGGTGGTGCACGCCTTTTATCCCAGCACTTGGGAAGCAGAGGCAGGGGAATCTATATGAGTTTGAGGCAAGACTGGTCTACAGAGTGAGTTCCAGGACAGCCAGTGTTACAACAGAGAAACCCTATCTTGAAACATAATAATGATAATAATAATAATAATAATATAAAAATTAAATAATTAAATAAAATTAAATAAACAGTGACTTTTCCTAGTGGTAACTTTTAATGTTGTCAGAGCAAACAGATGTAGCAACATACCAACAAGTCTAACCACTGGAAAAACTGCCCCAAGCCTTGCCTGCTGCCACAGACCTGCACACACTGTGAACACTTTTGGGTTGACTGCTATCCTCTGTCTTTTCAAAGTAGGGTTAGTTGTCCCATATTCTTCTTCTCAGGAAAAAAATTTCAGACCCAGACTTCTAAAGACATATGCTACTCTGTGTGACAGCTGAAGCTCAAATCTCTATGACAGTTGAAAACTTCTTCTGCCCTCAATGAACCATGTGAGTCTAAGCTAACCATTTCTATGAAAGTATGTTATTTAAACTGAGACAGATGCCATTTGGATTATACTTCCCACTCACATTTATTCTTCTCAGATCTCCGACAACATTGATGGCTATCTCTAATTTAATAAGCACCCAGCTGCCTGGTCAGTCAAATTCATATGTATAATTTATCTTGCTGACAGACTTAACACTAAACAAGATTTAAAATTTCTAAAAGTTTATAATTTTAACATTAATCAATGGACTTCACTCTAATACCAAGTCTCTTCTAGCCTTCCACCAAACCTACCTAACTCTCACTTTGGCAAATAAAACTTTTCTATGTAATCTACTCCAAACCTGTGATGCGTCATGTATTCATCATGCCTTCCTCTAGTAAAACAACAGTCTCTCAGAGTTCACATTCCAGGTCACCGGAAGCCTGGCTCAAGTTCTCCACATATCCTGACATTTTCATATCCCATGCCATCCACTTACAGCCGCAACTGCAGTTAGGCTCCAGGAATTCCCACATTAGGACTATGTATCTCACCTAAAAGCTGTTAATCTCCCTCCTTCTCTCTCTCCCTCTCTCCTTCTCTCCCTTTCTCCCTCTCTCTCTCTCTCTCTCTCTCTCTCTCTCTCTCTGATTTCTCTATACTCCCTAACCCCTGCTTTTCGTATTCATCCTCCCCCTCCAGTTCCTGTTTCCACAGGATCACTCTTTCTACTACTGCTTTCCATTCCCAAACAAGATAAACCTCAACATCTTTGTTTGTTTGTTTGTTCTTGTTTTATTGTTTTGAAACAAAGTTTCTCTGTTGTAACTCTGGCTGTCCTGGAACTCACTCTGTAGAACAGGCTGGCCTCGAACTCACAGAGATCTGCCTGTCTCTGCCACCCAGGAGCTGGGATTAAAGGTGTGTACCACCACCACCTGGCTCATGTTTCTTCTCACACTCCTATTTTTACTATAGCCAAGTGATTGCTAATATGTCTAACAATTCCAAATCATCAATCACTCCTACTGAACAAATTCTATACTATAAACCCAAATAATCCACCATAGCCACCTTCTCTCCGATATCCATACTCTCATGGCCAGTCCCCTCACTTGAGTCAAGGTCATCCAACAAACTCTCTCTTCTCAACTTCACTGATCCTTCCCTTAATGTCTCTCTCTGCTTTCTTTATGCATCCCTTCAAAGCCTCTTCTAGTAGCAACTCTTACTAATAAATTTTATTCACATTCTTCTCAATATCCCTAGATGCCCACTCCCAAAACCTTTTTGCCTTCACATGGACAGATCCTGACACTCAACAGTCCCAACAACTAACCTGGATTGTCCTTCCAAGGGTTCGGGGATAGCCACCACTAGGGCCAGATAATTGCCATGGACCTGGCCTACCTTCCCTTTTCCCTCCTGCCACCTCCAGTACATAGACAACCTCCGTTACAGTACTTCCCTCTTTGACAGCTAATCTGGCACTGCCTCACTTCTCCACTTCCTGGACTCTGGGAAATACCAAGTCTCACTTTCTAAAGTTTAACTCTCCTTTACCCAAGTTACCTATCTTGGATTCTCTCTTACCACAACTCCGAAACAGCATACTTCGCCCATCTCTGTTCCTTATCTCTCTTCTAAACAAAATCTTTTCTTCTTATACATGGCTAACTTCCTCTACTCATGAGTCCCTAGATACTCATTTCTGATACATTCTCTATATCAGGCCTTTCTGGACCTCCTCACCAGCCCCTTCCTCCCATCCACAAACTCAAAAGCACTCTGCTTTCTGCCCCAGCCCACACAATCTATTCCCATCACCCTCTCTCACACAGCATACCAGTTCTAAAGGACTCCAGTTCCTTCCACCATCTCAGATTCCATTCCTCTAACCTTCTCTTTTCGAAAATATCACTCACATTCCTTACTTATCCTCCTCTCAACCTCTCTACACTTATTCCTTTGCCTCAACATTCCCAAGATCCTCTTCACTCCTGTCCCCAAACTCTCAAAGACCTCCTCTTCATCCCTCTCATATACATATATGTTGGGGCCCAGGCTATGAAATGCTTTAGCTTGACAAGGTTCCTGAAGCGATTCACTGCCGGGAACTGGAACTCCCTAACTGCCTTGCTCCCTTGTTGTCCTCACTGTACGGTGGCATATGTTCTTTCATCAATAATAAGATCTGTATAAGCCAATAGTAATAGCAAAATCAATCCCTGAGCTGGCTACTGTGGGCTGTAATGAAACAGCCATGCTACCCAGAAGTAAATCGCAATAAAGCAACCCAGGTTTATTGCAAAGATTTAAGAAATATAAAACCCAGAAAATTCCCCTAGGTGTTAGCAGTCACGTAGAAAACAGCCTCTCCCCATCACCTATCAGCAGGGATTCTTTCTTCCCTGAAAAGCCCAAGCGCCACCTTGTCTCAAGAAGTTCAAAGGTGCTGGGCGGCTACCCCCACTCTGGTTCCCGCGGACACTTGACCTACGAGGTTGAGGGACCAGTCAAAATAGCACAAGCCCAGGGCAGGAGGACCCCCATAAAAGCCCTCGACGGGGGGCGGGGGGGTCTCTCGCTCTCTTGCCTTCTTCTCTTGCCCAGCTCACCCGCCCTCGTCTCTCGCCCATGTGCGGCGCGTGCACCAAGCTCATTTAATAAAAAAGCTTTGTGCGGTTCTTGCAGCGACCCAAGACTGTCTCATGTTTCTTTGGGGTTTACCCATCCTTCATGGAAGAAAGAACCCCATTTCCGCGGGGGCCAGAGCTGGACCTCCAGGACCTCCGCACATATACATATACATATATACTTCAGCCTTAGTATACCCGCCAACCAACAGCCTATTTCCCCACCTGCCTGCTTCACTTCTTCCTGAAGGTAGAGGTCTCTTCCCCTTTCTCTGGTGTTGGGACACCTCTTCCCACCTACCAGGAACATGGGTCTATAAGTTTCAAATGTATACTTCAGATAAACAATTTTTCCCTAAACTCCTTAACTTTATCTCTGTCTCTAATCTATCTGTCCCAACAGGTTTCAAATCAGCTGCAGTTGTTCTAACAATTCACTAGCCCCAGCTGTTTTCTTAGATCTATATTCCTGACAGAGTCAAAGCAAGTAGCCCCAGATGGTCCAGTCTCACAGACAGTCCAACTTGGCCCACAGTTCCCTATGGAAAGTAAGTGAAACAGCTGGCCTTGGCCAGCTTCCTTGGGTCCCCAACAACAACACTCCAATGCCAGCAGGAAGTAGTCATAAGAAGCACTGCCCGCCCCCCTTCCTAAAATTTTAACAAAAGGTAGAATGTTAATACATATCCCACATATCCCCAAGATGGCAAAATGTCATGAAAAGACATAAGTTCCATCCTTGCACATACACACAAGTTTGTCTCCTAGAAATCCCTCCACAGCACCCCCACCTCTCTCCAAAATGTCCACAAGTCCTCTCCTTTTTTCTCCTCCCCACCAATCAGAAACAGCCATCCCAACTCTTTTCCAATGGTTCCCCCCTTCTTTCCCTTCCTACCTAAGACCATATATAACCCACCATTTGTCTAAGGGCCAAGTCTGGCTGCACTCTATCCAAAGGCAACCCTTTTCTCTCTTGGGGCAAATATCCCTCATTTCCTGTCCTCATCCCCTGTTCCCTGTACACTGTCCTTTGTCCCTCTGGGGAAATACAGCTGCTTTGTGCTAAGAATCTGGTGTTCGGGTGTGTTCTGTGCCAACTTCAAAGTCCTTTAGAGATCTTTACAGTAGATATTGTCAAAAAAAGTAAAAAACTAAAAAAATGTTAATATGACTGTATTTCTTGGGAATTGCAAAAAAATATCTATCTGCTCATTTCAGAGAGGGAATCAAATCAGGACCAAAATATGACAACCACTAAAGTCAATCTTGGTGAACTGATGAGTTTTATTGGAGTTACAGGAATATAGGTAAGGGGATACTTACAAGAACAGAAATGATTCAAAGGCAGTGGCATCACCAAAGCCCACCATAGCAGGAGCAGCTGCTCACCAAAGCTGGAAAGCTGAAATACAGTGTGGCCTACAGGCAGCTCAATAGGTTACAGGCAGTGTAGTTGGGCCTCTTTCAGGCAACTCAGCTTATTTGAAAGAATCTCTCAGCAGTCCTTAGTGCTCACACACAACTGAGCTTGAGAAGTCTAGTGAATATGGTCAGTTTCAGCGATTCCCAGATGCTATTTTGAGTTATTTACTTCCTGAGCTTAAGAACCCTCTTTGCAGGATGGAACATTTCACCTCCCCTTAGTAGAGAGCTCCCTGTAAACCTCCTCTGCCTTAAGGAGCTTTCTGCTTTGATGGAAGATTTTAATCTCTAAGGAAACTTATACAAGAATTTTATAAGCCATGATTCTAACATCAGTATTTTCATAATTTCATGTTTTTATGTTGGGGAAGTTTACTTTTAGTTATGTTTGAAATTGCTTTATGCATGGGTGGGTGAGGGGCTATCCTAGGCTTTTTGTATTGTTTATAGGTGATAGATTTCTGTGGGAGTTGTTTAATTGCTAATGATCTGCATGTGCTATTGATAGAATACCTGAGGAGTTTTGAAAGAATAAAACACCTGAGCAGACAGTCATGGGATTCCACGGTGAGTATGGCACTGGCCACGATGGCAGTTCCCTCTGCTGAGGTCTGGCAGAGTTTGCAATCATGAATATGCCTCCTGTGTAGTCCTTGCTGAGCCCACACAGTGGTATACTACAACTACATTTTTATACCATAGTGATGATATAAATATATAGCTTTACACATAAGCAATTCTTATAAATACAATCTCAGAACTTTATATCTACATATCTACATATGTAGATATATACATAATCATTTACTTTTAAAGTAATTTAATGTAATGAAAGTTGGATTTGTCAATAGGAGTTCAGACACAAGACACAGCCCATCCTGAGGCAAATTTTGCCTCCTTAAATTTCTACCCTGTGGTGGTTCTCAGATGCTCCTTCCAAGGGTTTTCTTTTGCCCCTCCCCATTTCCCTGTTCTTCTCTGTCTCAATGAGGCACAGCAAGATGTTTGCACTTACCTTGCAGCAGATCATCCTAAAGCAAATGCTGTCTTTGTCCCTTGCTTATTGCAGGGCTGTTGAGAAGCTATCTGGCCTATGTAGTACTGCACTCTGCATTTTCCCAGAAGGGTCATTAGTGTCTGACTCACAAGGTGTTTGAGGGGAAAGAATGGAAGCATTTCAAGAACATTATGGTCTGGCATGCAGAATTTAGTAGCCATGATTGCTGTTTTCACCTTCATGAAACTTTTTCTTGATTGGAAATAAGTACCTCTTTATGTGCACAAATGTTGATGTACATCATATTCACATATGTACATATGTCCACGCACCTGTCTGCTCCTCCACAGACATTGGACTATTGCATATAAATAGTCTTTTTACATTTTCATTTTCTATTTTATTCCAATAAATCCAACACAGCCAGTTTAAGCAAACCTGATAGGCTGGCTTCTCACAGAGAGCATGTATTCAAGATAATGTTCACAGCTTGCTATAAATACCAGCCTGCGATCACAACCTGACACAACCATAAAATGTACTTTAAAGAGAAATATAGGAAATGGAAGGAATAATGGGGACTGTAAGTTTATTCTAATATCTTCTGCAAAGAAGAAAATACGTGCATGAAATACCATTGAACTGAATGCTGATACACAATCTGTCAAAACGTATTTCACATTCTCATCTGAGATTCAAATAACATTCTATTCTTAGAAATACCTTTTGTTCAAAGTGTCTCCTCTTCCCACACAGTTCAGTGAAATAACTTTTCTTTTGTGAAAGTATAATGCACTGCCTAGAGATCACATGTACTATATCATTTATTTTAATTAGCTGGTACACTTCAAATTCAAATTAAAGTTCGTACCAAACAAATTCTCCTTCTATCCTATTGCTTTCAGGGTGCTTTTCCTCTGGTGTTTTTCCCACCATGTTTCTCATGTTTACTAGGGGAGTATTTATGCAGAGATGTGACTTTAGACTATTGTCTTTTTATTTCTTAAGCTACTCTAGTTTCAGCTTCATGTTTGAAGAACGTAAATGCACAAGATGAGGAGTAAGGAAATTGATTTCCAATATTATATATCCTAAAAATTATTTCTTCTATTATACAGCTCTGGCAAAGACTTATACCTCTTTTGTCAGGAAGAGAAGCTCACTATCAGTTGGGTGTGCAGACATACATTCATCCATCAAATCAAGGGTTAGGGTTCGGGTTTTTGATCTGTTAGCAGCATATCACACAGAAGTCATTGCTATCAGGAGAATTGAGAAAGAATCTAGTATCCTGTAATTAAAAACATCAGTTCCATTGTATCTGCTGCCCATCTCTAGATTATGCATCAGTGATAACATTCTAGATACTACCTTATGCCGTATAGCCCTGAAAGTTCTGAAAAGTCCTTTGCCAGGATGCTATAATGGAAACACACAGTGAGGAGATCACTAGTGTTGGAGAACTGTTATAGAAGTTATTTCTCTTTGAGGATCTGTGCAGATGACATGCTGGAATTAGGATAACATGTGAGAATTACTTATGTCAGACTTTACAGGGGATTTTTTTTTTTATATTTTGTGTTAGTAATTCTGAAAATATATAAAGCTCTAAGTCAGACGAAACTGGTGCTTTGATACTTAGGTGATATGTTTTAGACTCAAAGAAAGTTAATTTCTATAGAAACTTAAGAAAAAGATATCTAAATAATGTATTTATTTGGTGTTTTTTTTGTCTTAATTTTTATTAGCCTACATGCAGTAGCCAATAGCATGTAACATTTATATGCATTTTAAATATGTGACCTAATTGTATATCAAAACTCTATATTAATACTTAATATCTCTTTAATTTGAACACTTAGTCTCATATAAAGATTTATTAAAATAAAAAATGATAACGAAAATATATTTATGATGCCCATAACCCACAATTTTTCTCTTGTTTTAATGGAAGGAAAAACCCTTGTCTTGTATTGCTTTACTGAGATGGCATTTCTTCTAACCCAGCAATCCAAAGCCTTTTCTCTGTAGCACATTTGGATATCAATATAATCAGTTTTTCCCACCATAGGAACAGGTGTATTACATGACTTCAATACTATAACACCTACTAGCATGTTATATGTTGATAATAAAAGCTTCCCTCAGGCAGTGTGTGTGTGTGTGTGTGTGTGTGTGTGTGTGTGTATGTAAAGGGTATATGCATGTGAACAGTAAGTGCTCACATACTTGAGCATGAATGAGTTAGTCAGAGAACTGTGTGCTTCCTTTAGCCTCATTGTTCTCCAACTTATTGTATTGAGTCAGAGTCCCTCACTGCATTAGCTAGGTAGCCAGCAATCTCCCAGGATCTGATTGTCTCCATGCCCTATTGCTGAAGGTACAGAGACACAGCCATGTCTAGCTCACACACATTCTCTCTCTCTCTCTTTCATCTTTCTCTTTCTTTCTTCTTTCTTCCTTCATTTCTTTTTTCTTTTGTTTTTGTTTTACAAGACAAGTTTTATCTGTGTTGCCCTGGCTGTCCTAGTAGACCAGGCTGTCCTACTAAAAAACTCACAGATCTACCTGTCTCTGCCTCCCAAAAGCTGGGATTAAAGGTGTGTACCACCAAGCCAGACTCACACCTGGCCCTTCTGCTTGTAGAGCATCACTCAAGCCCTCCCATGCTTTTACTAATGTACTCAAATGATACTATACAGATTGAAGATTTCCCTATAAAAGATGAAGAATATTTTACCTAATATAAAATATACAAATATATATATATATATATTATTCAACATTTGTTTTTAAAAATCTGGAAAAATGAATGAAAGAAAGAAAGAAAGAAAGAAAGAAAGAAAGAAAGAAAGAAAGAAAGAAAGAAAGAAAGAAAGAAAAAGAAAAAGAAGAAAGAAAGAAAGAAAGAAAGAAAGAAAGAAAGAAAGAAAGAAAGAAAGAAAGAAAGAAAGAAAGAAAGACCAATGCAAGATTTATTGATTTCTTCCTTCACGTGCATCCAGAATGCTGTGGGACAGACTCCAGCACTACTTTATCTTGCAACCCTGAGACCCTATGTCTATTAGATGACTCTTCTTCACAGCTCTTATGTAAACTTATAACTTTACGTAAATGGTACATTTAGGATGCACAGACTCAAAGCACAATGGATGATTCACATGGCTGCAATGACCTGGTTAGATTTTTGAGTGCCCATTTTGAACTTTTTAATATATAAAATCAAGAATTCTTGTAAAATGGTTTGTATCAATTTACAAATAAAAGCTCTTATATTTTTTGAGAGTTTTTTTGTGTCATTATAATTCCTTCTGGCTTAACCACTTTTGTGCCCACTAGCCAAATTAGAAAGGCTAAAATATTGTCTATGGAGAGGAAAAGTCAGTAAGCACTCACACTGATGTACATCACCTGTGCATGAGGCCAGTTCATTAAGTGCATTAGGGGGAGCATTAAATTTGTTCTGATTTTATTAGAACAAAAAATCACAACCTTTCCTAGAATTAGAATAAGCTTATTCATTCTTAAACTATGTCTTCTGCCTTGTGCTTAGTGTAGCTCAGAGATGTTGCTGAGCCTTATAGATGGTGTTGTTTCTAAATCCCTATCTTAAAGTCTACATTTGCAGACCTGCAGTCAGGCAGGCCAAAAGTAACATTCAGTATCTGAGGGGCCATGACATCTCCAATAAAAACACACTTTTGACCAAGAAATCTTTGTTTTAACTTCCTTTTCTATTCCTTTCTTGTGCCTTTCTTCTACCTTCTGTCCCTTTCCTGACCTATTGAAAATTATTTTTTTTCAGAAAAGCTTATAAAAATGTAAGCACAGAAAAGTCAATCCCTTAAAAGAGTCAAGTAATAGCAACAACAAAACTGACTGTTACCACCAGCATGATGGAAATCCTTTTCAGAGGAACAGGATATAAAATATTCATGTGTTATTTCAAAAAGTAATCATATAGGAGGAATATCAGAGCATGGGCTCTACTGTAAATGCTGGTGCTGTTCACGTCTTCTTGATGAGACATTAGGCGACTCTAAGTGTCTCATTAGTTATAAGAAGGAAACTCAACATTTTACTGGTCATTTTCTGAGTAAAGAAACAATCAATAAAAGTGGAGACACAAGATCGCTAAGGCTCCTCTGCTCTTATGTAGCTCAACTTTGAATTAGGAGATAGAGTGTAGGCAACCCAATGAAAGAGTGTACTAGAAAGTACAAGAAATTCAAAAGTATTCAAAATCTATTAATTGATGATTAATTATAATAAGGAATGTTCAATGGTGAAATTTAAGAATTGGATATTTTATTTATACATGAGTGATTACTACAATTAGATTAAATGTCAGTTGGTATGACCTCATAAAATAATTTTAAACCAAGTTCTGTGACAATAAGAAGAAAGTCTGATTAAATATTTAATTCCCCTCATTTCTCTGTCTTCATCCATTGAAGAGGTATTAATAGTATGTGGAAGTCAGATGATGAATGGAAGGTATTTATCAAAGGTATGCTGTATATGCCATGTAATTAAAAAAAGGTAAAAATAAATAAATCTAAAAATATATTACATAATACGTATCTGAAGGCTACCTTATAGCTAGGCCCTTCTGAGCATGTAGAAGTCATATTAGGACAAATTAGTTCACAATAGACCAAGATAAGAATCTAATGTGTGTTCTTCTGGGAAAAGAGTATTAAGTCTTTCTTATTATTAGATTAAGGTATCTATTTCTTATTTCCAGTTATATGATTTTTTTCATATAGTCATTCATGAAACAAATAATATTTGATGTAGTAATTCTTTGAAAGTTAATTTTAAAATCCCTGCCTGTCTAGCCTCTTTCCATAGTTAATGTAATATATGAATCTTTTCTATGCTGAAATAGTGGTCATAGTATGATAAAGCCTGGATGTAAAAGCCGAACTCATGCACACTAATTATCTAATATTGGCCATTTTAAAGTAACAGGTAAGCTTATATAACATAAAGAATATGGCTAAACACTGCAGTTTCAAACTTCATCAGGTGAAATGTGGCAAGAAATCTGATTAAGGCTTGAGTCAGACTTTAAAAGTATATAATTGTGAAAAAACAAAGGCACTTTAGAAGCATGTTTACTTTATATTAAAAATTTTAATCATTTCTCTATGCTGTCCTTTATTAAGTATTTCTAAATTAAGAGATTCAGATTTACATATCCAGACTACACACACCCAGGGTGATAATGAAACTCTTGCAAAATTCCTCTTCATACAGAATAATATATTAAAAGTCTAATAAATGAATGACTTAATTTTAAACAGTGTTCGAATCTTACTCAAAATTAGATAAGTAGCATTTCTTTTAGTGTGTTCACCTTCCTTAGAACTGTTATTGAATTTGGTCTTTGGCAGTTTCATATATGAGCCAAGTGCATTCTGTTACTGTACCCCTTTACCTTCTCAGAAACTGCTCCAATTCCTATTATCCCTCCTAAACATTTGACCATCATTCCCCAGACAAGGACAGATTCCTGTGATATTGGGGTACAAATGATTTTTCAGGGAATTTGGCTCAAAGGAGTCTTGTTGAAGCACTTGGAGATCCAAGCCCCCTGAGGAAGTGCCACTGTATCTGAAGATGCCCCCATAGTCAGGAAGTAAGTTTCCGTTTAAAATTTTTTCATAAGTGAACAAATTTGTGAGAGGTCAGATGCTGTGTGGAGTGGTAGGTGGTTGATAATTCGGGAGTTAAGTGAGGCACTGAAAGTGTTGATCATAGTGAAAACCAGGGCAGAAGAAATTCAGGAGTTTCCCCTTAGGTCTTTCACTGTGGGTAGGAGAACAATGAAGGGTATAATGGTAAGAGGGTGATGTGCCTCGTCGGCAGATAGAATGTACAGTCTTTCTTCTTAAGAGCTCACTCAAGGCTGTGCGTCCTTGAGTTTTTCCTGTAAACTATGGCTATTAAAGAACATTTGTTATCTTAACCCTTTCATTCTCCTCAACTAACCAACATGGATAAAGTTAATTCACTGGGACATCACAGCAACTTTTCCTGTGCTGTTGGCGTTCGCTGCTCAAAGCCATAGAGTCTGCATCTTTAAGAATTTGAATGTTGCTTCAGAGTCTTGACTTGTCTTACCCAATACATTAATTCTTGCTTCCTGGAAATCTAACTCCCTGCTTTCTACTTCCTTCTCCTTTAGCTCTTACTTCTTTGTGTATTTAGAAAGACCTAAGAGAGTTGAGCATCATTCTCTGCTGCATCTTCAGCCATTCAATTTGTGTCTTTTATCTTCAACAATTCCCCCAGGTACTGTGTACTGAACTCTTCCATATTCTTCAGTACCCACCATCAGAGCATGTCTCATTCTCTCAGAGTTCTGACGTACATACTGAGTTGTTTTTTTTTTTTTTTTTTGCTTTGTTTTGTTTTTGATTATATTTAATCACAGATTATAACAAATTAGAATCAGTTTTTTTTTTAATTTACTGTTTTTAGACTTACCTCTCTCTGAATGGTGAGAAAATACACCAGAAAAAATCAAAATTTAAATAAGATAATATAGCATATATTATATTAATGTAATATATAATAAAATACAAACAAAAGTTTTATGAAAATAGAAATTTATGGCAGAGAGAGAATATGTGAAACATTTATTCAATTAAATATTTATTTAATACAACATTTAGAAAGGATTGTTATGCTTGACAATGAACCAGCAACTGCAACCTAGATTTACTGTAAAAGAAAATGCAATTTTATTTCAAGGGTAATTTAATATGTGAAAGTAGATTTTTAAAAGGCCAAACTTTATTAGTGGCATTTGTGATCACCAGAGACTTTAGCTCACCAGCCAGCCCATGTGTATTGAGTTATATTAAGAATCAGGGATGAAGAAGAGCCTAGAAACCATGATTTTTTTAAAAATATTGACTTTTGCTGCAGACTCTTGACAGAATTGGCTTCAGAGTACTCTTAGTATCAGACTGATGTTTCTACTTGGGCTCTCTTCTTGTGGAAGAGAAGAAGGGCATTTGTTTTCTTGCACAATTACTAGTTCTGTTATTTCCTTGGTTCCCTGCCAACATTCAACCTTGGAAGGTGATACACATGACTTCTTGCCTGTCCTCTTGTTTTATTTCTAAGTTTGCTCAGCTGTAGAATGAGATTTGCTTTCCATATTTGCTTGTTTGATGTATACAGTTGCTGTAGACTGAGAACACATGGCAAAAATGGAGGTGTTTTTAAGATACAACAATATACATATGTAGCACTGTCCCTTAATTACCTGAAGAGTGCTTAAAATGTTCCTTCTAGTGAGGATTCTCTGTTTATTGATTCTCATATGAAAATTCAGAAAAGAGTATGCATTAATATTTATGTTATTATAGGTATTGTTACTATTTAGGCTTTACAAATTAATATATGTATACATTTCCAGGTTAGCTATTCTTTGCCATGTTAAAAAATCTTTAATATCCCCATACAAGGTTGTAGTCACTATTATTGATGAGTAGATAGGAATGTGCAATAAGAAAAGAAATATAGAAAACTCTTCTCCAGATCTTCCTATATTGACATGTACTTTAATATAAATACCATTTAGGTTTACATGATCACTTTTCCTGGGCTTCAAAGTTCTACTAGTGTTTCTGCTGGATAATAGTGGTGATGATGTTGGTTAGTAATGATTGTGATAGTCATGGTAATGATGTCATGGTGATGATGCTGAAGAGACAGTAATGATGATGGTAGTGTTGGTGATGATAGTGATTGTCATGGTGATGATGGTGATGAAAATGACGACGATAATGAAAATAACTATGGGAATTTCTAGGGAATATTTCCTCTGGAGAAGACGGAAAAGTAGGGATGTGTTAGATGTTTGATTTTTTTCCTAATTGTTCATATTGATAAATTACTGAAAAACTTGTCTCAGCTCTTCTCTTTTCTTTGGAATATATTGTCAAGATCACAAATTATCTCAATTATTTCATGTCATAGGTTGTAAACACATATCTACATGTTTAACTCTGGAATTGTTGGACTCTATCTGATAGCCTATTAAAATTCATCGTATTATTTTCTCCTATACAACCTCCTGTAATTTACTCTTTATTTCATCTTTACTCTCCAATGGAATGCTAAATACTGGACGTTTTCTGTAAGATTTCTACCATGATTATGATGTGGAATGAATTCTCAGGTTAGAAGATGGTCATGGAGTGAGATGGTTCAGCCGGAACTACTCTTCCAGAGGACCAGTGTTCATTTCCTGAGAAGCCCACAACTGCCTGTTGCTCCAGCTCTAGAGAGTTGATGACCTCTTCTGACCCTTGTTGGCAATTATATTCACTTGAACATACTCACACATAGACATATATAATTTTTAATACAATTAAAAGCTTTTTGTTAAAACATTCCACCTATGTTTTTCTGAACTACATTCACCATATGCAGACTGTAGGAACAGAAATGACTGAGAAATCCTTCTAAGCAAATAAAGTGGTATAAAATTCCAGCCGGGGTAAGTGCACTGCATCCATGCCACGTGTCAGGCTTCTCTTGCTGTTGTTGCTAATCAGCACAAAATTATCACAGACTTGTGGACCAGATGCAACACTGGTGAATTACCTTTCAAACTAGAAATATGCTGTTCTAAAGTAAAGAAAGCTGTGCCCCTTGGGAAATGTTCCTGTGATTTCCCCAGCTCCTGGAAGACACCTAAATATCTTCATTCATGGATTCTATCTTAATTAAAAACTAGCTTCAAATGCCCACCCCCTTCTGTTCTTTCAGTTCATGGTTTTAATGAATTGTGAATACATTGGGACCACCAATATAATCTTGAATCATTTCTCTATTTAAAGATTCTTAATGATTTATACCTGGAAATGATCTTTTACCTGAAAATGTTCACAATTTACAGAAAATAAAATTCTGTCTTTGGAGGACTATGATTATGCCTGCCACACTTTTTAAAAGATGTTTTATCCTATAAGGTCACTTTATTATTGTTTATTTACAAATGGCTTTTAAAATTATTGACAATTGACAGAAAATGGGACAAATATTTACTTTCCTCTTTAATTTCTATATTCAATGCTTTGTTTGAAATCACTTCTCATTTTAAGAACATTCAAACTATAAATCTAAAGTTCCTATATGTTTTTTTTGTGGTTTCCCTGACTGAGTTCATTTTACTTGAAGGTAAACATTCACAAAAACAAAAGTATTAATGGTGTTACAGCATTTCTCATTTCCTTCATTCCCATAGTTTCTTTTGAATCTTGTTTTCCTCTATCACTGTGTAGTTTCCCATACTACAATTATAGACATGTGTAAGATCTCCAACCTTTAGTTTTCATGACTTTGACATTTAAAAAAATTTTCCAATTATTTTGTAGACTGTCTCTCAGTCAGATTTGTTTGAGATTTCATAATTAAATCCAGAGGTGATGCTGAGCTTTGCTTAGTACAACAACACCAGACAGTAAATTCTCCCAACGTACTTTCCTTCTAATGATGTCCTTTTGATCACTTGGTCCAAGTAGCTTCTATATGTGAAAGTTTCTATATACCTCTTTTGATCAATATTAAAAGTAAGATGAAAGGTACATGGGTCATTAGCAACTAGCTACCTGAAAGAATAATAACCACTTTTTTCCTTTAAAATAAAATTCATTATTTTACTTAGTACTAATAGCTAATCATACTTCAACCTGAATGTTTATGAATGGGGAAATAGTTGTTAAACATTTATTATTATATTATAATAATTAAGACAGAGACTAAAGTTGTTTTAATTGTATACTTTAATTGTAAACTAAAAAAGCAAGTACTTAGCAAAATATGGACTCATAATTAATACAGAATTTCTAATTCTGAAACAACCTGATTAATCTCCATCTTAAAAATACATAGTCCATTTAATACACAGAAAAATATCTAATCGACCACATCAAGATTAAATCTCTCAATGAAGTAAGAGAAGAATTAATATTCCTCAGCCTGGTAAGGGATGTGCACAAAAATCCTGTTGGCATTTCACTTAATGGAGGAAAATTGGAGTCCTCCACCTAAGCTAGGAAAGAGGACAAGGCTATCTATGTACTCTTAATTCTTTACCAAACATGGAATTGGAAGTCCTTACCAAGGAAATTATACAAAACAAAAACAAAAACAAAACAAAACAAAACAAAAAAACAAACCTTGAAATAAAAAGCCATATACACAGGGATGGGGCGTTTAGGTATCATCTCTTTTTAGCAAATGGTGTTTTTTCCTTTCTTTTTTCCAGACTTCTCTTAAAATATGTTTATTTTTTAATTTATATAATTCTACATATGTTTCTGGTACCCTGTGATGCTTTGACACATGTGCATTCTGCATTTATTCCAGTAAGGATATTTATATCCATGACCTCAAATATGTGTTAGTTCTGTAAATAAAGCAAATATAATCCTCTATCCCACCTGTCTTGAACTTTATCACACATGACATTATCCTGATTGTAACATGGCCCCAGACCTTAGTAGGTCCTGAGACCTTAGCACAAATGAATCCATGATGGAAGTACCATCACGCTTACATTGGGCTGTAAGACTCAGCATGTAGACAGCACCACTTGCCAAAGTTAAAACAAAGATCTAATCCATCGAAGTCCGTATAGTTCTGGGAAAGTCTCAAAATGTACTGACCTTGTTTTTTAGCTTCTGTAGCTCTGCTTCTGGCTAACTGTTCTTGTTAACTGAAGTATGTCAACATAGAACAGGGTTTTTGTGCTCAGAACTCACCCTGAAAAAGGCTGGGGGGGTACACTGGGATCCTGTACACCCAGTGTGGTTCAGCAGATTGATAAAGACTTTCTATTGGTTTAAACTCCAGTCTGAGTCTTCTCTAGTAGATACCCCAAAATATTGATCACCCTATTTTGCCTTGGCACAGAACTTATTACTTAGATGTAATTGAAGTTTAATACCCTTCAATCAGCAATTTTTTCTTCCCACTTTCCCAGAATCTAGGAAGCATTATTCCACTTTCAACTGCTGTGAAGCTAACATTCTAGAGTAAATGTAAACTAGGAGGAAAACATACTCTTGTCACCAGCTCACCTTTGTGCTATGTTGGGACATGCTGTGACCTGGTTTCAATGACATCTGATAGGGGATAGTTAGGTCATTCCTGGATGGGTTTTTCTCTTTGGATGACCTGTCTATCATTTAAAGAGAGATGTTAAAGTCTTTTTCTCTTATTTCATTGATGCCCATCTCCTCCTTATGGTCTAACATATTTGGGAACTGCACATTGCACATATTTAATCATAAGTGTGATTGAATCAGTCCCTTTATTGCTATATAAAAATCACTTTATAATTACTTCTACTGACCTTTGCTTTCATTAACATGAAATATCTTTTTCTATCTATGCTAGTTCATATTTGATTATGAGAAAAATACCTGAGGCTAGGTAATATACCTATTTTTAAAAGTTTGCTTTAGTTCACAGTTGTGGAAGCTAAGAATCCAAACAGCAGAATGTGTTTTTTGAGGAGGGCTTACTTGGGTGTGTCCCATCATTGTAGCTGTCAGATGTAGATGTAGATGTAGATGTAGATGTAGATGTAGATGTAGATGTAGTGTAGTTGTAGATGTAGATGTAGATTCACTAGAAAATTAGGAACAGAGAACAGTTTATTCTCTTGCCTAATTAAATCACTGGTTCTAGCCTGGATTCCTAGAACTTTGGAGAATTTTATCCTCTTTACAATCTAGTCTTAATCTTTGAACTGTAAGGTTTCAGCCTTCATACAATTTAGAACATTTAACCTGCTAACCCAGACCTAGAAGGCTTCAGCCTTAGCCTTCTGAGACCTACTGATGACTGAGCCACTCTGACTAGCTCCTTCTGAACTCTGACTCTTCTAGTTCAAGTGACTCTTTAGCCTATTTTTCCCTGTCTCTTTAGCCTGCTTCTCAACTGACTCTTCTTAGTTAATCCTTCAACTGACTCATTCTGTCTGCTTCTGTTAATTGATCTATCTTCAACTCTTATGTAACTATCTTTTACTAAGCTGAGAGCCTGATTTTTCTCCTGAGAGTTGGGTATACCCTTACTCTGCTAACT
The DNA here is from genome assembly GCA_026225945.1 of Cricetomys ansorgei. Taxonomy (NCBI): domain Eukaryota; kingdom Metazoa; phylum Chordata; class Mammalia; order Rodentia; family Nesomyidae; genus Cricetomys; species Cricetomys ansorgei. Next base: position 14,310,154 of record JAMJFZ010002981.1, read on the forward strand.
CTTCCTCTGATTAGTCACTTTGACATTCACTCTGACTGATCTCAAATGTCACTTCCTGTGTGACATCTGCTTCCTGTGTCTGCTTCCACTTCCTGCTCCCCTAGGGATTAATGGGGTAGACTACACAGACTTCTGAATGCTTGGATTAAAGGTGTGTCGGCATTCTATCTAGAACACAGCAGCCTCTGAATGTAGCTCCTGGAATGTAGACTGTAGCTTTCACACACAACTATTCCTCTACATATCATAGTGACTTAGCATGTTGGCAGCATGTGTGAAGAGTCAGATCACATGGGAGTAATAAGAAGCCAAATAGTCAAACAGAGGACAAACTGGTGTCTCATGAGATCTTTTAAAACTCCTGCCAAAGCATGCTTTCAATAGATTAAAAGCTGCCTCAAAGCCTCATTTTTAGATGTTCTGGCACCTCTTAAAATTTTAATGCTGATAACCAAGATTCCAGTAGGTAATTCTTAGCCAAGCACTACCCTGACATTTTTTTGTTCTATGATCCACTTTGAAATCAAGTGAATGTATTGCAAGCAGAGCATAAATATGTTTATATTTTAAAACAAATATAGTGTAAGTAGCCTTTAAAATATTAATTTAACAAATTTATATAAGTTCCTTTATCATAATTTTAATATGATCACTGATAAATCCAGTAATATAAATACTGTGAGAAATATCTGTTGAAATTCTTTGATGAAGGAGCTCTGAATTCTCAGGCATGAGACTCACTTTCCTCCCATCTTCATTAGTCTAATTAAAACTGAGCTGAAGCTATGCATCTCCAAAGTTGGCAGAATTGCAGTTTTTGTTGAGGAAAGAAAATTATATCATATTTAAAGAAAATTGGTTAGCTATATTTGAAATAGAGATTTTGAAAATTCTTTATTAGAATAGCTGTAAGAAGTGATTTCTTATTTCTGTTTAATTGCCACCTCAACTAGGTCCTCTTCGAAGAAATCGGATCAAAATTCCACAAATAAGGTAATTTTACTGGTACAGCTACTGTAGCTAAAATGAGTTCTATATAGATAAATATACAACATCGAGGAAACTTATAAACAGAATGAACTAGAATATCTTCTTTTGTTAAATTGCCAAAACTATGTTTACATAAAATATTCACATTCCAATATTTTCAATATGTTTAACCTTCGTCTAAACAATTATCAGAGGCTGTTGTGTTAGTGAATTTCAAATATAAAAAGTGTTTGCTAAAGTTTTCTATATGAAGTCAAATGATGTATACACAGTACCTACTTCTGTCTAGTGTGTTCGAATAGTGTATTCTTTTTTGCTTTTAATTTATTTTATTTTTTCTCTCATACAATACATCCCAACACCCCTCCTCTTTTCCCTTCACCCCTCCAGTTCCTCCATCTCCCCTCACTTTCAGATCCACCCCTAGTCATCAACCAACCAATCCTGCAATTCTCCCCTCCCCCAAAAGAGCAATCCTCCCAGGGTTATAACTCAAACAAGGCATAGCATAACAAGAGGGGATAACACCAGGCACTACTCTCTATATTAAAGGTGGACTAGGTAACCTGCAGAAGCAAAACGGACCCAAGTGTAGGTTAAAGGAACAGACAACATGCAGAGTTCGAATACTATATTCTTTCAGTAGAGTTTTAAAGAATCTTTTGTCTTTGACCTATGTAAAGCTTTGCAGTATCCACACTCGCTCAGCAGTCTTCCAGCCAGCTGCTGTGCTGTTAAAAGATACAAGGTCTACTTAGAACAAGTAACTTGGCTACTTGTTCTACATCAAAGAAAAACAGATTTTCTTTTGGGATAATGTAGACCAAGAGTGAAGCATATTTGAATCCTCCACTTCTCTGTGTGTATCTTTCATCAATCCCTTACAAAGGGATTTGCTCTATATTTTAAAAATGTATTTAATTAAATTAATTGATTAATTTGTTTGTTTTTTCAAGGCAAGGTTGCTTTGTTGTAAGTCTGGCTGTCCTGGAACTCACTCTGTAGACCAGGCTGGCCTCAATCTCATAGATCAGCCTGCCTCTGCCTCTGGAGTGTTGGGATTAAAGATGTGCACCACTATTTCCTGGTTATCTTTTAATTTTTTAATGTTTTTAATTGTTTAGATTTATTTTATTTTATCTCTATGAGTATTTTTCCCCTAAATATGTCTGTGCTATGGATGGCTGTGAGCCACCATGTGGGTGTAGGAATTGAATGTGGGTCCTCTGCAGGAGAACAAGTGATCTTAACCACTGAGCCATCTTTCCAGCCACTGGGCTGTATCTTTTAAACAGCACAGAAAACATGCTATAGGAGAGGAATGAGCCTCTGGTGAGAGACCCTTTGACAAAAATCAGTTGTGGATGGCTCCTAAGAAACACATCTGCAGTTGATGCTGGCCTCCACATGCATGTGCCCATGCACATATGAGTACCCACAAAATAAATAATCAGTTTTTACCAACATTTACAAGGGGAAATTGACTTTATTAACTCCTGATGACCCAGAATAGCACACAAAAACATAAACATATGTAATCAACTGATGTGGCTTCCAACATTTCTATTAGATTATTATACCATTGCTTTCAAAGCCTTTGCTTTTAGTTAATGATATTATATTCAACTACATTTATATTTGACTAATGCACATGCATTATTCTGGGCCAGAGGCACAGAAGGATCAAAAAAGGACAGATGGGGAATATGGCCTGAGACTAATATGCATTTGGTTTAGCTTGCAGAAACTGTTTACATGGTAATTCCAAAACATGGCTTTAAGATTGGTTCCATTAAGCAGACTAAATACAGAGTAAGGAGACATATTGAGGACAAAGTTTTCAATGGTATCGAGACAAATTATTTATTTGGTTGCAATGTTGGGCAAAACTAAGATTTCTCAAGCCATGATATGTTTTCAGAAAAAAAAAAAACTTTCCCTACTAGCAAAAACAAATATGGTCAAATTCTATTCTCTGTAACAATATAGGCCAGTCATTCTCTGAATACATAGCATGGGAAAATGATTATGCATGAATTTTCTTTTAACTATCATAATTTCTTTATGTGACTATATGAAATAGTCATCTTACTCTATGAACTATAGATAAAAAAAAGCCTTGGCCAAATACACCTGATATGGTATTGCTATCTAAAATAAATATATAAAGACCATAATACAACAATGCAGTTGACAAATGGATTCAAAACCCATATGGAGATGAACTGAATACTTTTTAAATTAGGAAGTACAAATGGCCAATGAATAGTAAAATTTTTCAACATTCTTAGCCACCAAGGAAATCATAAACACATGTCAAGTTTTGTGGTGTTTCACAGAAAAAGGTATACCTACACACACGTTCATATGGAGGGCAGAGAAGAGTGAGCCAGAATAGCATGGCTCAAAAAGACAGTGTGGGTATCCCAGGAAAAATGTGGCACAAAGCCATAAAGCTTGAAGAAAACATACCTGAAGTTCTTTCAAAATTCATGACTTCCACCAACACATATATCCAAATGATGCTTGGGAACACCCAGGAAAAATTACAAGAACAGAAAAAAAAAAAGCTCTTAAAAGTCAAAGACAAGCACATCATGCACTGGAGGCAAGGAGGAGAGAAGAGAAACGTGCACACCCCAAACCAGTAGAGTTGCAATTGGCTTATCATAAAAACCCTGTGCAGGTTTTGTTTTTGTTTTTGTTTTTTGTTTGTTTTTGTTGTTGTTTTTATTTTGTTGTTTTTAATGGAACAAATGGAATCTTACAATATAACGCTATAAATCAGCACTGTGCCCTCAGAACTAACATGGCATGTTCTTCCTAAAGTGAGTCAAATGAAAACTTCCTGGAGACAGTAAATATGAGGAGAATTCATCACCAGAGCTACTTAACAGTGAGCTTACATTTTCGTGAATGCAAAGTCAATATATCTGCAGCTATGACAGATGAGGAAGAGTTAGTACAAATCATCAAAAGTACGCTGGTTACTTCTAAAACAATGCCTTTCTCCCAAACAATGAGAATGTGCATGTTGTATTGAGGGAACCTAGACTTATTTGTATAGACAGGAGTCAACCCGTTCCTGGCATGGTTAGTTTGAATTCATAATTGAACTGGAAAAGAGGGTAGATTTGTGTATGGGTATGTATACTCAAGGTTACAGCACACACACATTAAAGATTAAAGAGATGGTAGCAACGTCTCGGAGAATGCAGCGTGAACATGGGAAAGGTTTGTTGAAATAGAGGACAGAGCACTTCGAAGGCACATTAATGTGGAAATTTCCCTCATGATGGTGGCTGCCTTGCTTAGTGGGTCACGAAACTAATCTATAAGATGAAAACTTTAACTCAACATGTTGGGTATTAAGATTACAAAACCACCAATCAGCCAATTGGAGAAGCAATAGGGTTTAACAATAACCCTGCTGCTATTTCAGGGTGGGTAGGACAGCAGGAGAAGGTGGCAGCACAGAAGGATTGATTCCATGCTTTCTAGTAAAGGTAGAATTCTCATTGAAAGCTGTGTATGTTTTTATGTATACAAATATATAGGTATATATAGGTATATATACCTATTTCTATATGTATAAATGCTAGGGTTTCCCAAAGTTGTACGCTGAACTCTAAGCACCATTGTCCATTACAAATACAAACACACACACACACCACCATGTAGGTAATGAATGTAGTAGACACAGTACATGTAATCTCTCAGTGCTTCTGTTTCTGTTCTCTGTCTCTCTTTCCCTGTCCCCCTCACACACACAAAGCCAGAGAACTCCTCCCTTCTCTGAGCATGTCGGAGGCCACACCCTTCTTCTCATTTATCAATTTTCTCTTTTTACTTCCTGTTGCATGGCTCTACTGCCCCAAGGCAGCACCTCTGTTTACAAAATTTCCCGTATAACTATGAATTTGTACTCATTCACGAAAGTGATATATTTTTCGGGTAGTGTATGCAGAATGTGTAGACTGTTTACAGCCCAATGTGGCAACAGTTAGGAGAGCCTTATGAATCCACTGGATCGTAGACACAGACCACATGACTGTGTTACAGTGCCATGGAAATTCAACTTATTTGTGAGAATTGATGTAAAACATCATGGTCAAGGAAAAACATTGCTACTGATCTGGTGAACTTCAGTTAAATACTATAAATATGTGAAAAATTCGGGCTTCCACGGATAATTTATTAAACATTTCAAAGCACAGAATATATTTGCACCTGCGTGTTGGCCTCCTCTGCTGTATTCACTGTGACAGTGACAGAGTTGTAACCTCCAAACTGCCCTTACCTGATTGTGTGACATTGTGCTACATACATTTTTACAATTAATATAGATTTCAAATTACATAAAATTATTAACCTTTTATTAAAGCTGTGGTTTAAATTTGCCCTAAGCTTCATTTTCTGGCCAATGAAATCTGATAAAGTTCATGTAAATTCATAAATACTTTTCTTCGAAAATGGATTAATTCACGGAAGTTTATAATACTGCTTAGATGTGAAAAGTTTATCTTTTGTAAGTCTTATTTTGTCCCTCGAGTTCACAGTAGTCTCATTGGCTGCTACATATTTAATTATGATACATAGGAGTTACAAGAAAAATTTTACTGGATTCAAGAAAAAAATATGGCTCCTGAATAAGTAAAGAAATGGCCATTAAACAGCATAAACAATTGTAGCATGACTGTTTATTCAAAAAAATTGTTACAGAGAATTTACAAAGAATACAATTCAATAGATTGGCTTTAATGGCATATTCAAATGACAACGTATTTCACTAGGGCACACAAAGAAACAAAGGATCTGTGTAGATTTCCTTTGATTTGGAAGAAAGTAAACATTTCAGTAGTTGTTCTAGATTTGCAGAGTAACATAATTCAAGTTAGTAACTATTGAACAAAAATGTTTTTTACTATGCATAGTAATTTCCTAATTTGCGGTAAGCTGTTTCCCCATGAGGTTTTCATGAACTAGAGCATCCTAATAATGGATGTGTACTAGATGCTGTATGACATAGTCACCACCTAGTGAGCCTAAGGGAACTCTCCTCTCTACTGTAGCATCCCTGCCTGTCTGCTGAGCTGAAATGGGAGTGAAAAAGAAGGCTTCAGTTAGGAGATGAGACAAAGGCATAGGAAATATATCCAGCTCCAGTTGACTGCCAGTGTGGCACATTGAATAGTGGCCCAATTTCGGGAAAAAAAAAAGGCCATTGAGAAAAACCAACTGCTGTAATATCTTAAAACACGCCGTTTTCCTATAGGTCTTCTGAAAATAAGATAACGAAGTATATCTCAGCAAAGATTCCCAGTATCTCTGGGTTATGCTGCTGATGTTTTTTTCTTATTTGGCTCTTAACGTTTAAGCAATCTTTCACATCGGCATGTGCATATAAATCAAATAACAGTTGCTTCGATTGTGCTACTACCAGAAAAAGTAAACACCAATTACACAGATCACAGCTTCATCTCTTGATGATCTATTGTTCTCTGCTGCCAATTACAGATTCCAGTAGGAAAAAAAAAAGTGCTATAAATTACATACCTTTCACAGGTCTCAGGTGATCATGAATTTCATTTTACTTCATAAAGTTTATAAAGTAGAAGAAAATGTGCAATAAGACAGATTCTGCAAAATCCACATTAAAGAATTGAAATGAATTTTTTTTTTTTTTTTTTTTTTAGATTGAGCATAGATACCCACTCTTACGTCTGCCCCTCTCCTGCGGGAACTCAGACTCACTCTCTTCATCATTCCACTCCATTCTCTGTTAAGATTTTTATCAGGAATGTTCCCACACAAGCTGGTTGTGGCATGTGAGGGTGTTTTGAAGACTGAGGTGGAGTCTTTAGGAGGTGGAGTCAGGGTACAAAAGTGATGCTTAAGAATGTGCCTTTGAAAGTATCTCTGCTTCTGGCTCTGAAACAGGCCCGAAGTTTCTTTTTCTGTTTTCATTGTTGCCATGTTGGATGCAGCTGGTGTGATATCCTGCCACACATTGCTGTGTCACTGGTAGTGGATCCCGACTGTGTAGGCTCACATGGAAGACAAGGAGGCACAATCACAAGTACTTTTTAAATTTTATCTAAAGGTGAACAAATTCATGACACATGACTCATCATAGCAGAATAGTTTTTGTATTTTGTTGGCTGGCATCTTCAGATTCTGCTGATTGGCTTTCTCTCATCCCATGTTTTTCTTCATATAGCATCTGTCACGATGATATAGCAGTTTGGGCAGTATGGCCAGTATGTGGTCAGTAAGATTAAAAATATACTGTGTAAGCAAAAGAATTCACACACTGATAAAATAGCAGGAGACTAGAAGATTTTTAAAGCTAGACAAAGAATTGAAAATCTCTAGCCTGGCCTTTCAAATAGATAAAAATATGAACTTCCAAAGACAGAATTTGATCTAAATCTGTAACAAGTCAAGAAAAGAAACAAATAAAAGAAAAAAGCAAACCTCTTAGTTACATAAAGGTTCATTTAAAATTGTTCAAGAAGTATAAAGTAACTTATAGGCAGAAAACATTTTGAAGGAAAATATATGCCTAGAATTAGAAAGAACACATTGATGATAATTATGTTTCATCACATCTATGCAATTATTAAATGTTTATAAAGACTTGAGCCTGAACTTTACAGCTTATGAATAAATGAGTAGGGGTATCTCTCATAAGTAGCCAGAATCAATATATAACTTTATGGAAATGCCAGGGAAGGAGGAACAAATGTGAACTCTGAGATGAAATGAGTCCTCCAAATATGTTTTTTTTTTAAAAAAAAAAAAAAGTAGAGGGATGTACATGATCTTATTATTTCTTCTAAGAAATTTGCAATCCACATAACACATTAAATAGAGTTTTAGAAAAAAATAAAAATTATGCTCATCACTAATAGAGCCTGTGCCCAAAATAATAATGATAGAATAAATTAATAATAATAATAATAGTGTTTATCTGTGTTAAACCCAATATCATTTCAGTGTGTGTGTGTGTGTGTGTGTGTGTGTGTGTGTGTATGTGTGTGTGTGTATGTGTGTGTGTGCAAAACAGACTATATTTTTTTAACTCTGTTCTTGCTATTTGGAATATAAAACTATTAATAGTTTAAAGGATATGGTTCTATTATAAGATGTCCTATCTCTGTTAAATTATGTCATATGAATACTGAAGTACATTTTGATACATTTCAAGGCTCCAGAAAAAGATGTATTAGCTATTGGAACCCCAACTCCTATCTCTTCAGTGTTCTTTCTTTGGAAAGTCTCCAGCACTTAATTAAGTTCTTAAATCTTTTTTCCCTTGCCTCTTCACATTCCCTTGAAATAGGGATTAAACCTGGAGCCTTAGCTAGGCATCTGTTACATCTGTTACTGCTGAACAAATTTTCAAGGCCTTTTTTGGGAAATGTGTTTTTTCATGTTTGTTTGTTTTGTTTTGAGCAAAATATCGTGTGACTTTAGCTTGGGGCATATGAATAAATGTCATTCATGTAATGTAGGGGACCAAACACAGATCAAATTAATACTATCACTAAAGTCAAATATGATGAATAAGGCTTTATTGGGCTTACTTCCTTATAATGGAAGAGTTTTGTACAGGAGCATAGAGGACTCAAATGCAGACACTTTACAAAAGTCTACTCCAGCATGAGTGGAATCTCATGAAAGAAGCATCCCTGGAGTTTTTTGCATGCCATGTAGACAGCTAAAAAAGTCAGAGAGTTTCTTCTGGTTGCTTGGCTGCTCTGGGAATTTTCTATCTGTGCAGCCATTGTCACTGCTTATATAAACTTGGAGAAGGAGGGACCTTATGAAGCTGGTAAGTTTTGGGGATTTTCCCTAGCCTAGGCAGTTGTTTCCTTCCAGTGTTTAAACAAGCTTCTTTCTTGGATGTAATGTTTCAACTCTGAGGAAATTACTCCACAGTATACAGTAACACAAAGTTTCTAAGACTATTTTTGAATCTGTAATCCTGGAAGCTTCAGCTTTCAGGGTGGTTGGAATTACATCCTTGTACCACTTGGAATTTCAAAGGAGATAAGTAACAAGACTACAGTTTAAGGTCACATTAACCATTACACAGGTATTATGAGACACTCACTACCCAATGCTCTTCAATAGGTCATCCAGACAAAACCTAAACAGAGAAATTCTGGAGCTATCTGAAGTCATAAGGCAAATAGACATATCTGTTATTTACAGAATATTTTTCCCAAATGCAAAATAATATTCCTTATTCTCTGCACATCGTGGAACTTTCTCCAAAATTGTCTACATAATCACACATAAAACAAGTCTCAATAAATATAAGAAAATTGAAATAACTCCTTGCATCTTATCAGACTACCATGGATTAAAGTTGGATATCAACAGCAGAAACAACAGAAATCTTGTCTACTCAATGAAAAATTGGTCAAAACATAAATTAAGAAAGAAATTAACAACAACAACAAAGAAAAATTACTTAAAGCCGGGAGGTGGTAGCACACATTTTTAATCCCAGCACTCAGGAAGCGAGGCAAGAGGACCTCTGTGAGTTTGATGCCAACCTGGTTTACAGAGTGAATTCCAGGACAGCCAGAGTTACAACAGAGAAACTCTGTCTTGAACCCCACTCCTTCTGCAAAAAAAAAAAAAAAAGGAAGAAAGAAAGAAATTTCCAAAATTGAATGAAAATAAATACACAATGTACCCAAACTTTTAGGATACAATGATGGAGGTTCTAAGAGACCAATTTCTAACACTAAGTGCCTTCATTAAAAAATCAGAGAACTCTCATACTACTAAATTACCAGCATATCTGAAAGCTCTAGAATTAAAAGAAGAAATCACACCCAAAAGGCGTATACTGCAGAAACCAATCAAACTCGGGGTGTAAGAAATACAATAGAAACAAATAAACAAAACAGTATAAAGAATCAATGAAACAAAGAGTTGGTTCTTTGAAAAAAAATGAGAAACCCTTATCCAAATTAACTAAAAGGCAGAGAGAGATTATCCAATTTAACAAAATTAGAGATTAAAAGGGGGACATAACAACAGACATAGAGGAAATACAGAGAATCATAAGGACATACTTTAAAAACCTTCACTCCACCAAATTGGAAAATCTAATAGAAATGAATAATTTCCTTGATTTATACCACTTTTCAAAGCTAAATCAACACCAGACAAGGAGTTTAAACAGACCTTAGTGAAATTGAGCAGTCTATCACCAAAAATACTGCGGGTCCAATGGTTTTAGCACAAAATTCAACCAGACCTTCAATGAATAGTTAATGCCAACATTCCTCTAATTATTCCACCAAAAAATAGGAGCAGAAGGAACATTCCCTATTTATTTTACAAGGCCACAGTTACTCTGATACTGAAGGCACATAAAAATCCAACAAAGAAAGAAAATTGCATACCAATTTTCTATTTGAACATAGATGCAAAATTTCTCAATAAAATGCTTGCAAATGAAATCCAAGGACACACCAAAATATCATTCACAATTATCAAAGTAGGCTTCAGCCTAGAGATGCAGGGATGGTTCAACATTCATAAATCAATAAACATCATCCACCATATACACAAACTGAAAGTGAAAAACCAAGTGATCATTTCATTATATTCAGCAAAGGACTTTGAAAAACCCCTTAATAGTAAAAGTCCTGGAGATTAGCAATACAAGGGACAAACATCAATAAAATAAGAGCAGTTTGCATCAAGCTCATAGTCAATATCAACTTAAACGGAGAGAAGCTGAAAGCAATTTGACTAAAATCAGAAACAAGACAAGGTAGCCCACTCTCTCCATACTTGTTTAATATAATAATTGAAGTCTCATCTAGACTAATAAGACAACTGAAGGAGACCAAGGGGATACAAATTGGAAATGAAAAACTTAAAATACCTCTATTTGCAGATGATATGATAGTTTACATAAGTGAGCCTAAATTTCCATCAGGAAACTTCTACAGCTGATAAACAATTTCAGCAAAGGAGCAGAATACAAAGTTAACTCACAAAAATCAGTAGCCCTTTTATATACAAATGACAAATGGACTGAGAAAGAAATCAGGAAAACAGTACAGTCACAATACCTTCAAATAATATAAAATATTGTGGGGGTAATTCTAATTAAGCAAGTGAAAGAATTATATGATAAAAAATTGAAGAAAAAAATTAAAGAAGATATCAGAAGATGGACAGATCTCTCATGGTTGTAGATCAGTAAGATTAACATAGTAAAAATGGTCATTCCTACCAAAAGCAATCTACAGATTAAAAACAAACACCATGAAAATTCCAACACAATTCTTAACAGATTTTGAAAGAACAATTCTCAACTTCATATGGACAAACAAAAAAACCAGAATAGCTACAACAATCATGAGCAATAAAAGAACTGCTGGAGGTATCACCATCCCTGATTTAAAGTTATGATACCAAGCTATAGTTATAGAAACAGCATGGCATTGGCATAAAACCAGAGTCAGTAATCAACAGAATTGAATTGAAAACGAAACATAAATCCTCCACATACCTGTGAACAATTGATTTTTGACAAAGAAGCCAAAAATACACATTGGAAAAATGACAGCATCTTCAACAAATGGTGCTGGTCAAACTGGATGGCTGCATGCAGAAAAAGCCAAATGGATTCATACTTATCACCCTGCACAAAAAAAGCAACTCCAAATAACGGGGAGACATAGCCCCTAGTAGACATCTATTGTAACTAAATGAAGCTTCTAATACCAATAATGGTTTATATCTAATTGAGTTTTGGGCCAACGAGATCCCATGGTAATCCTCAAACAATCTAGGCTGCTGATGAGACTATATGTTGCTCTCCACAAACCCATTGCTGAAGAGAATGTTACACAACTCACTGAACATGGATAAATTGAGCTGGTGCCCACACAGAGCCTTCACCCCCACGTGCTAGAATGTTTGGTACATGAAGATACTCTGCATGCTACCAAAGCAGAAGTGTAAAACCAAGCCAGTTACTAACACTCTAATCTATGTTCTCTTGTCTACAAGATATGCTAGTTACATGATTGCATAAATTTTGTGAAAGTAATCGAATCAGTAATCTGATTTAACTTAAGGCCCACTGCATGACATGGAACATATACCCAACACTGCTCAAGTGACCAAAAACCTGAGATTAGATAGTGCAGGGATCTAGGGAAAAAGAAAACTCTATTTTTAACCATAGCAATAGAAAGACTCCTAAAGACATTCTCCTATAGTCAGGTAAATGCTTTGCACAGTCATCTTCAGAGGAGTTTCCCCCTGCAGCAGATGTGAACACAACAAAGACTCACAGCCAGACATTATACAGAGACATTGGAACATTCAGCCTGAAAGAGGATGACTCCATCAAATCCCTACCCTCAAGGCTCAGGGAACCAACCATGGGGAAGAGAGGGCAGAAAGAATATGAGTGCCAAAGTGGATGGAAGGCCCCAAGAATTCAAGATCCTCTAAATCAATAAGATCCACATATATATGAACTAAGAGGGACTGTGGCAACACGCACAGGACTTCCTACGGTCAGATGGGATCCTAGAGCTGAAAGAAGAAATGGACATGTCCCCATGCTTAACCCAGCAGCTATTTCCAATTAATAACGACTTGCAAATAAAAATTTAGTTTCTTTCAAAGGAGTTTTGAAGGAAGCAAACTACTATTAAGGATTGACTGTATATGCAGCAGTAGATGGCCATCAAAAAACAAACTCAATGGCATCTTTGGAGGTTCCTTGTTCCTTCGTAATGTATCAGAGCTTATCCATTTTTTAAAACTTTTATCTATATTTATATATGTATGTATGTATATGTATCTCTCTCTCTCTCTCTCTCTCTCTCTATATATATATATATATATATATATATATATATATATATATATATCTCCCAACAGGTCCTTTGCACATATATTATGCCTTCCAGTTTATTGTTTTGATGGAATTCCTGAGTGTGAGAAGAAGTAGGTTTGTATCTATACGTTTTTTATGCCTTCTCTTGTGCTCTTTTCCTTCTTTTTGTCTGTTATGCCCTATTCTGATGGGTTAGGTTATCTTTTTAAAATCTTAATATATTTTATGCTTTTATTATTATCACTTAGAAGCCTAGGGTTTCTTATTTTCTAGTGAGACACAGAAAGAGAGTAGATCTGGAAGTGGGGGAAGGGGAGAAGAACTGGGAAGAGGGAGAGGAAACCATAATCAGGATATATTACATGAGAAAAAAGATCTATTTTCAATTAAAAAAATTTGTTGAGCAAGTTAGATTTGCTTCCTTTTCCTGGACTTCTAACACTGAATCTTCATCATTTCTTCACTTTGAGTGGAATAGAATTTTGTACGGTTCACTATTCAAAAAAGTAAGGAAGCAATAATATGGCCTCCTATTTTATGGTCTTTCTTCCCTCTGTCCTTACACAGATCTTTAATGGCAAACTCTCTCTGTGTTCTCTGTGGTAATATTCATTGCAGACATCATCACGGATGTGAGGTCTCTCCCTTAATTAAGAACTAAAAGGCTTCATTTCCTAAAACAAAAGCATGTGGCAGGTTTTATTGATCAGGTCTGTGTCGCCAGCTGCACACATTAGTGGTGGTTATTGATTACTCTGGCAGTAATAACTTGGGTTCCCTGTCAGGTGGAGTCGACATTCCTGGGAAACATTTTCTTGCAACTCTAGTATGGAAGTCCATGCTCCCCACGATATGCACTGAAGCATCTTTTGAAAGCTTTATTGTCAATGAGTCACTCTTTAAAAATACAGCAGCTATCATTTGAAAGGTTATTTGCTCTCATCATTAATTTTTTTAAAATTTCTTCCCAGTGCTAATGATGTACTTAGGAACTGGCAGACTGCTGGTAACCTAAAGAACTACAATCGCCTAGGCTTACCATTGTCTCAATAAGTTCTCCAGCAATCATATCATTTGCTTACCTAGGCTGGGTAAGCAAGCTCATTTAGGTTGCTCATGTTCAGTGCTGGGATCTCCATGTGGGGCTTGTTGAGGAGTTGATGAAAACAGATTGGAACACTTGGGGGCATTAGCTCATTTAAGTTTTAAGTATTCTATTTGCAGTTGAAAATTTGATAATTTGTGTTGATAACAGCTCTGTTCTGATGGAAGAGATTCTGGTGAAAATTGTGTATGAGGCAAAGGAGGAAACACAGCTAAGAGAATGCTAAGAGATGCCATTGGAAGCCTGGACTGTTTATGAAGATATTTGAATTTAAGGAAAGTTGATCTCTTTATATCAAAACTTCAGGTTTTTTAATAGCCTGCTGGGAAGATTATGATGAATTCCTGAATATGTTGTGAGGGTCTCTGGACTCTCTGTTGAGTAAAAGAATACATGAACATTTCCCATAAGCTACTTCTATATTGAACCTTATCAAAGGCTCAAAATTCTTTCTTTCAATCTTTCTGATTGAAAATCAGTCCTGTCCCTACCACAGTCACCCTGAAAGCAGGGATGCTATTGCTGTTACTCTCAGTGAACTACTCTGATATTTAACTAATATCATACTGTAAATTCACTGGAAACAAAAATATAATGGACAAAGTAGTGGTTATTCATGGCTCAGAGTCATAATTTCATCTGGAAGGTAGATAAGGTTGTTATTTTAATGGCCATCCGTAGGCACATGGATTTGGCAAAACTGTATTTATTGGTAGTCATAGTCCTATCAAGATAAAATACAAAACATTTCTATTGAATTTTACTTAGATTATTTATACCGTAATGATTTTTTAATTGCTGGGGTTTCCCACAGAATTCTTGTTTTTTTTCTCAGAATGACAGAGTTTGTATTAGTAAAATGGACTTATATGGGGTGACAAATGGCCACATATTACCCACAAACTATTATGCATTTTAGTGGTATCAAGTACAGCAGTTCATGAGTGCATCAAATTTTTATTTTCTAGTAATGATATTTTTAGTAATGACTTAGTTCCTGACAACAAAAATCTAAACCCAGTCCAACGAGTGTTACTGCTCTGATATCACCCTAAATTACTGTTAAGAAAAATAAATTGGTGGAAAATCTTTTCTTTGTATGAAATCACAGCATATAAATATATGTACATTTACATAAATTTGTATATATTTACTATTATCCTTGGGACAAGTAAGAACCACTACCACCACCTCATTCAACAATAGACAATGATTTCCCAGGATGTGAATGCAAGTCTTGGTTTTGGCCTCACAGTGCCTTGAGATGTTGAGTGAAGGAAGAATAAAATTCAACTGAAGGACTACAAAATAAGAGTTAAGGGACTGGGGAAATGTCTCAATGGGGAAAGTACTTGCTGAAAAATATGAGGAAGAAGTCAGGTCACCAGCAACCATAAAAAATAAACAAACAAACAAAAAACCTATACATGGCTGCAAGTATCTTTAACCCCAGCAGGTACTTGCTGGTCAGGGAATCTACCCAGAATGGCAAACATAGATTCAGTGAGAGGTCTGAACTCAAAAACAAAGTGGCGAATGATTAAAAAGACATCCTAAAACCAGTTTTTAGCCTCCACATGTGTCTGAAATGGTAGGCACATCCACACATACAAGTGCACTCACAAAACACACACACACACACACACACACACACACACACAGACACACACACGCGTGCGCGCAAGGCATGTAATGAAAAGATAATAAGACTGCCATTATTTAACAAAAAAAATATCTTAGATAATTGATGGATATACTATAGCTTCTGAATGTGTCATGAAGTATAAGTGAGATCTCAGTCTAGAGAAGAACTAAGACCCTGGCTAGGCTTTGGTTCACCAGGTTCTACAGAACCATGTATAAGTGCCTCATCAGAGAATATTGGTGATTCAACAATAGTGTTCTCTCTTTACGCCATACATGTGCCTCTGCAATCACTGCCACCCTACCACACACACATACACAGATACACAGACACTAGCAAGGTATCTACATGTTTTCTCCATGCCTTCTTAGTTTTATTCCACTTATGTTTGCCCACCTCTTTTCATGGAATATTTATGATCTCACCTCTGGTCTTCTTGACACACATCTATTACCTTACCAGGCTTGAACACCTACTGATACAAATCTGGAAATATGTCCACCTCTACATCTTCTCTAAACACTTCGAATAACATCTGCAATGTGATGTTCATTTTAACATAAGTGCAATAGAAATGATACTTTAGAATGTTTCTTTTATCCCAATATATCACAGCTTCAGCATGGTAAGGAATTCCTTCTCTCATAAAATATCAATTGAGTTTGCTGTTAGTTTTCTTCTATATTATACAGTCCACATTGCTTTTTGATATTTTCCCCTAACCTATGAAGTTGGGAGTGGCTGCCATGAGCACTTTTACTATACTTTCAAGGAATTATGCATTTTCTGGTTGTTTTATCTCCTTTGTATCAGGTACTGCCTTGTTTCACTGTCCTAATTCTATATGCAGTGTGGGATTTCTATGAAGACTAAGGCCTGGCTTCAAATTCTCCTTTTTTAAATGGAAATGCTATGTCTCTGTAAACTGCTGCCACACTTCAAATTCCATTCATGCATTGCTAGTTTCCTGTAAGAAGTTTTCAATAATGGGAATTATGTGCTTTTGTGTTGCCCTGAGCATTGGAAGTGAGTCTGATCACCTTAAATAATTATTCCTGTGTCTTTACTATTAAAAATGTTAAGTTAGAGATTCCAAAGGCCATAATCTTGAAAACTTCAACTTCTCCTCAGAACTCATCCAGATAATCCCAGTTTTTCCAATCAGGGGCTACAAAAAAAATCTCAAGAATCATTTTTCATTCTTTCCAAAACTATTTTTATAGTACTATGTCCAGAAACAAACTAGTGCTCAGGTTACCATTTGATGACGTTCTTTTATTACCAAGACAAAACATGTGCTTGATTTTTTCATGGCCAGGATTTCCCAAAATTATCAAACTCAGACTAATTTTCATACACAGTTTCCACTGTAATGCCTTGCAAAAGACTCAGTCCTTTGCTCCTCAAACCAATGGTCCCAATATGCCAGAGTCTCAGGAGCAGTATAGTGAGTGAGTTCTGCTCCTGTACACCAATACACCCAACCTTCATATGACCTTCTATCCTGGTCTAAAGATCCTTTGTACAATCTTTGAGGTGTACCTGGAGTCTCATGAATAATGTAGTGTCACAGTAGTATCATAGTAACAAGACTGTGTGATTACTTGACTCTTGTTTGCTGATTTTCTTTGAATACAAGCAATTATCTATCATTCAATATTTCGGAAGTGTGCCACTCACCTTACACAGACTTTATGGTACCAATGGCACCAAATATTCACCACTAAACATTTGAAGCAGTGAGGAATTTAATCAAGAGCATCGAGAACTCTGAAAACTTCAATATTAACAAAATCTGCTCCATATGTCCTGGCAGAGAACAAAAGGTTTCAAGGCTATAAATATCCAGTAAGTACCATTCTTTTCTTGGCATGAAGAGCCTTGAACAGTCTGTACAACCTCCAAGACTGTGATAATAATATTTTAGAAAAAAATTAAGAACTTGGACTTAACTTAAAATTTTAAATTATAATTTATTTAGAAATTATGGATTTAGTGATATATAAAATGCTTAACACTTTAAAATATGGGACTTATCTCCTGTGTTCCTCAGTCATCCTTCTGGGAAATGCATGCTTTAAAGTTCTTTCTTTCCCAATGCAGGTTCCCACCACTATCTTCCCCTTTCAAACTCTTTTTCTCTGTAATCTCTCACCAATAAAATGAAAAAACAGCCCCTTAATAATCTTTTATTGTCTCACTTGGTGGAGAATGAGACCAGAGCCCTGAAGATTGGAGACTTTTGTCAAGGTCAGATTTTCAAAATCCAGGCAAACAGTTTTCTAACTTGTGAAAAACATATCCAAATAATTTAGAGATGGTTTAATAAAACACAGATGATGTTTCCATTATTTATTAGGACTGGGATAACTGGCACTCTCAACTAATAAATGTGGATGGGTCAAGCAGGGTTGATGATTATAAAAATTATTTCATGAACATGCTTCAATATTTGACTGTGGATAGATACGGCAGATAGAATCAGGACAGGGCCTCTTATCAATCATATTGGATTGATACCAGGATTCTGTATTTAGATTTCTCAAAAAAAATCATGTCCTTCTGGAGGAAAGGAATAAACCCTTCCTAGACTTCATAGCCCCTCTAAGATTTTCCTCCAGGAATATACAAACCTCAGGGAGTTTATCACAGCTACCAAATCTGTTGCTATTACTGAGAGACAATCTCAGCAATCCTACCCTAATTATATGAAACCAAGTCAATACAATAAGAGTCCAGAGATTAAATCAGAATTATTCTTGTGTCTCCTAAGCTCTTCAAGATGGCTGCTACCAGGCTTCCTGCCTGGAACTGCCATAGAGAAGAGAAGTAAGCTCAGGGTCAAAAGTAAGTCTCTGTATAATCCTTCACTTTCTCCATGTGGGTATATAAGCATAAGACAAGAATTGACACCTATTCTATACATGGAGATGTTATATTTAATTACTAGATTCTTGGAACATTGTATAGATGCAAAGAGTTATAATATGAGCTAATGAAGTGTCTTCTAACAAGAAAGTCACAGCTTGGAAAGCTTAATTCAATCAGAAAGCTCACAACACAGAATAGAGATTTCAATTTTTCTATTACTATGACTGTAACCAATTGGTGAGTAACAGAATAAAAAAATAAAAAAAAACCCAAAACATTGTAAATGTTACAAATAGCACCAAGGATGTCATTAGAAATTGAGATCAATGTGCCTCATGTGTATGTATGTATATGTATGTGTTTGTGTATTTGTGTATATATTTTTTGTATATTTATATGCTTTTGCATGTGTGTTTATATGTACATATGGGTTTGTGTATGTATCTTAATGTGTGTAGATATGTATTTTTATGCATATGTGTATATATCTGTTTGTGTTTGTGTGTGTGCATGTGCATATGTGTGTGTCTGTGTGTGTGTATTTCTGTGTGTATGTGTGTGTATGTGTGTGTGTGTGTGTGTGTGTGTATACATGTAAACCCAGAGTCTCTTTGTGATTTTGGCCAGTCTATGATGATGATGGATATGTTGACATGTTCATTACATGATGAACTTATGTAGGTTTCCAGGTGGTCTAGAGAGGGCACACACAATCAGGAGCCTATCACTCATGCATCTCAAGGAACTGCGAGTATCATCGCCTATACAACCACAACCACATTTGAATCTATTTCTGCTCTAAAAAATGTGGTTTCTTTTTGGAAGAGGCTCAGAGTTTGAGTTTAATCCATTGAGAAGAGACCAGACTCAGTTTCTGTTTATCAATTAGACTTGACTTATTTATATTTCTATGATTTCTAGGTAGGAGCCACAATTAGTCAATGCTCTATTGGCCTTTACAAAATCACTATTTAAATTATTTCCTTGAAAGACCCTATTTGATTTGCCATTTCCACAATTTTCTACTAATAATAATATGCAAAGATTTCTTAAAATGTTCATACTTTTAAGAAAAAAATAATGTCATGGGCTAATAGTTGCCAGTTAGGTGTTCTGGCAGGATTATTAATTATGGGTGAGTCACCTTGTAGTAAAGTTCATAGTCATATGGCCTTGAAAGCTGTGGCTAACCTGGCTCTTTTGCTGAAGTCTCTGAACCAGTAATTAGGAATCAACAGAATTTCTCATTTTGTACATTTGAAAATCTGAAGTCCGTATGACAATATGTTATATGGCTTGTACTTCAGGCACTAGCTACCAAAAGAAAATAGTCAATCAAGAAACTGCATTGTAAGGAAGAGTGTAGCAGAAAAGGCAGGCTATTCATAAAGATATGCATTCCTTTTTACTTTAAAATAATAGTCTTGTAGTTTTGTTTATGTATATGAACGATTCGATTCACCTGTTTATGTGTGAGCACCACATGATGTGTGATATTTATATATGTGCCCCCAGAGGTCAGAGAACAGTACCCGATTTACTGAAAGTGGAATCATAGACAGTTGTGAGCTGACATTTGGGTGCTGGAAACTAAACCCTCTACAAGAGCAACAAGTGCTCTTAACCACTGAGCTACTTTCCCAGCCCTCTATTATCTTTCTTGAAATTCCGACCAAACAAAGAATGTTAGGAAATGAGATGAAGCTGCCTTTGAAATTTCAGTAGACAGAAGTGCTGATTAGACAATGAGACAACCATCATTGTTGGTTGTGCATGCAGATTCAGAGGGTACAAATGTGAAGTTACAGAGAACAGAATTCAAAGCAAGGGTGAGACCCAAGACAGTCCTCTGTGTTGCTATCATCCCATATATCTGTTGTGTACTTTAAACATAGCTTTGTATGTACACATTTGTTCCAAGAAGTTTATACAAGCATATGGCATAAAGAAAACTACATTTTAATAATATGTAATTTATTTAATTTCAAGATATCTAGCATCAACAATATTTTACCTCACAAAACATTTGAATTGCCCCATTTTTTATGCATAATCTATGTTTATAGGGGGCAATGTATGTTTATGGTGATACGATTGCAGTATTAACAGAATCTATCTTCCATCTTAATCTCTTCTGTGCAATAAAATAGAGGATGTTGATATGTTTATTTGTATCAGACTGAAGCTGGAGCGAGAATGTGTGTGATTATCAATTGAGATATTGAGTTTGTTTTCATGAGGAAACATTTTAAATACAACCCATTAACATTCCCTGAATTCATGCAATGTTTTGCATTTAACATAGATGGCATGTAAAGGGGCAGAATTCTCAAAGGAAAGGGGTGATATACACATGCATTCATCAGTGAAGAAGCCAGCTAACAGAAAACAGCACGGCACACATTACACAGAGCTGGACAGCTGGAACTCTGCATGGGTCCTGGGAGAAATGGATTCCACACAGCCATCTGTTCTCCGACATCCTTGACATTCTAGAATCGATTTGCTACCATTGCAAGTCAATTAAGGACATTTGTTTTGAACAGGGCACACAAAAGTAAAATACAAAAAAAAATAATTTAACTTCCAAATTTTGCCTTGTTCTCTCAATTGGGAATAGAAGTGAAATAAAAGAAAAGATAGAACTGCCCATACACCTTTATAGTTTTAAGTCACATGAACTGCTCAGATACTTCGCAAGTTGGAAAAGGATGTAGATATAGATATTCTGCTTGGGAAATTACAGTACGAGTGCTTCCTTTCCACAGCTAATTTAATATTAGGAATCTTGGCATATCACATATATATTAGAACTGACCAGGAAATTATTTCTAGGTTTACAAAGCAGCTTTTCATAATTAAACTAAATCTGAGTACAGATGCATGGTTTCTTGCATTCATCTGGAGAACCTGACAATTCTTTCAGCATGTTGGTGTTTTCACAGGATGGTTACCACTAAATTCATATAAAAGGATAATTGTACTGGAAAGATTCATTACAACAATTAGACACCTTCATCAGTATGCTAATTATAGTAGTATATAAGGTGATGGAATGGAAGTAATCACTGCTGCACAACTATTCAAACTTATAATTTACGCTTGAGTGCTCTTTTTTATGTGTTCTTGCTTAAGTGGAGGTAATCACATCCTCATATATGAAAATGCAAATAGTGACTTCACAAAGTCTCTAATGCTATCCGAGAGTAGCTGTTGAAATGACCTTAGTAATGATCATTTGAGGTGAATAAGTGGATTATGGCCTTTGGGAAAAAACCTTCTACATCCAGGTTGGGGGGAGGGATAAAAAATTGTGCTGCTTATTTTCTATAAAATGACATGCATCAACATATTGATCTTACTCTAGACTCATTATTTCAATAGTAAAGTCTTTGTTTAGAAAAAAAAATGTAGTATTTTGCCTGTTGGTAAAAGTTTCATTATTTCTTTGAGTATGAAATAATACCTGGGAGTTATTGAGAATAAAGTTTTGTCCACTAAACTGATAACTCAGATAAATGTCCAATGCTGGCTAGATTTTGGTCAGTTAATTGATGAAATGCATAGATAGGAATGTCATGAGGGCAAGTCTGTCCAGTTTTTTCTTGATTAGTACTTGATGTGGAAAGGCCCAGCCCATTATGGGTCCTGCCACTCCTTAGAAGTTGGGGCTGAAATTTACAAGAAAATAACCCAGGTTATTCACTGTAGTTGTACACTGCTGTGGTGGCTCACAAAGAGAGATAAGGCGGTGTTCTTGCATGAACCGTGCAGATCTCAATAGAGGGAAACACCATCATGGCAAGCACCAACCTCGACAGTAGAACCCCTCAAGTGTCTCAGCTCAGGAGTTTTTATTCTATCAGAACTCTTTAGGTGTTCTACTGATACCACGTGTAGATCATTAATAATTAACAACCCCCACAGAAATACAACACCTGCAAACAATGGGACATGCCAAGAACCTAGGCCTCCCAGCAGTGCACAATTATTGTACACATACCTAAAATTAAACTTTCCCAATAATTCAGTAAACAGCATTCCTGCTTGGCCTTTGCGTCTGCTCTGAGAGGTCAGGCAAGGCCTTTGGTGAATGTGCAAACTCACTTCAGTAGAAGTCCAGGGTTTAACAGATCATGGAGAGAAACTGAGGTTTATTATCATGTGGCAGGGTCAGAGTCCCAGGTGAAGGTGCAGCCCACTAAATGCAGAGTCCCCAGAATTTTGGCACTGATGCTACTTTGGGATGATCACCAAGGACAACAGCAGCTGTGGATTGGAGTTGCCTGAAACTATAGGACAACCTGCATGTGTGGTGGATGGCAGGGCCAGAGAAGCAGAACTGCCTAGGCCCTTGGGAGCCAGAGGATAGTGAGTGAATGAGTCTCAGGTGTCAGACACTGAACATTTTACACAATTGGACTTTGGTTCCACTTTGATTTGCCTTGACTCTTCCCTCTTGGCATAAGAGAGTATTTAACTTAATTCAATTTTAAGGGATTCCACAGATTTGAGAACTTGGATATTTTAGAGAAATTTTGGAATTTTAGAGAGACTTAGGATGTCTTAAAGAGATATAAAATACAATGTATTAAATATTAAAAACGGTCGGACTTTTCAAAGCTGAATGTTTTCTATTATGAGGTTAATATTAGCATATCATCTTGGGGACAAATGAGAAAGGGAAGGATGTAGGAGAATAGTGATGTGTTAGTGTTTAGAGTTGGCAAGAGGACAGTTGTGTTGGTTAGTGCACAATAACTTGGTACAAGCTAGAGTCATTCATGAAGAAGTAATCTTAATTCTATCCAAAACTGCTGTTGGTCATTATGTTTTATCACAGCAATAGAAAGCCTGACTAAGACATGTTCTAATTTATTTTAAGGATTCAATTTAAAACTGACATATCTAGAAAATCTGATCAGTATTCTATTTAAAACTTACATCTAGGAACTGGGAAGTTGGCTCCAGTCAATATCTTCTCTGAATGGAGGTCTTTGTTTCATCTCCGGAACCCAGACTAATAACCTCAGTCTCTAACTATAATTTACCTCCAGTGTTTGAAGGCAGAGATAGATGGAGCCTTGTGATTTGGCCAGCCTATAGCAGGTTGCTACCATGCTTTTTTAACCTCTAGCTCAGGAAAGTGAAAAAAATAAGATAGAAATAAAGCAAGAAAGAAAGCAAGAAAGCAAGAAAGTTAGAAAGCAATCTTCACCATCCTTGTAGCCTTGAAAGAGAGAAAGGATGGAAGGAAGAAATATTCACAGCCTTGTTTAGATGTCTGAAGCTTGGAGAGCAAGAGCTGCTAATGAGCTGGGATTAGCATCTCAACTCAATACCCTTGAACCTAATTTCTCTAACTGAAATTCCTCTAAGCAATAACCAATCAACCATAATCTAACCCACCAAAGGCCAACAACCACCCAGCCCCCAGCTCTCTGGGTTTGAACCCTTATATACTTTAAGCAAAGTTTCCAGATATCCAAGCAGCATGCAACCATAAGGAAAAGCTACACATGGCACAACAGCTACATGTAACCAAATCATAGCCACCAGTAACAAATAGTCTAAATCAAACCCACTGCCATCCACTATAGTTGGAATGGGAACAAAACATAGTCCAAATTCCGTTTTGTGTTTTTAAAGAAATCAAAAATCACAAAACTTCTTCAAAGGGTCCTTCTACATTTCCCCTCTTTTACTAATCCATAAGGTATACAATATTGATTACTTTTTCTCAGAGGCCTTCTGCTAGGCCATCTCTTCTCTCTTGTCTCCAGGAATTTATTAAATGAAAAACTCCTCCAACTTATACAAAGGTCTAATCAGCTTTTCTACACATAAACACACTTTTTGGGTCAGCAGTTAGGTAGTCAGGAAATCTCCCTGGCTTAAATTTGTCTTTATCAGTTTTGATGGTACCCACAACTTCTCATTTCTACTGAAAATATACACATAGCCACAGCCCAAATGCAAGATTCTTGATTTCCATTCAGATGTTAAAAAGTCTTTATAACATATGGGTTGATTTAAGTCTATAATTCTTCCTATTGTCCAGTGTCATTTGGCCACAGTTGTTCATGTCTCATTAACATTCAGAAAATTTAAAGTTTGTAGAGTGCTGTTTAGTTTGTTTCTGGTGGTTTTTGTTATTGCTTTTTGCTTTTCAAGCATATCGTTTAATGTCTGATTAGACCTTTATGTAACTGCTTGTTCTATAAGATTGTTTTAGGTATACTAGTAATAAGTTTTATGACATAGTATGCAAAAATACTTTTCATTTTACTGAAGACATGTACAGGGGCATTATCAGTCTTGATTTGTAAAGGTATTCCCATGATAGTCATTACTTCCAGTAAATGAATCAGCCTTTTCAGAACTCAAGGGAGAATCCAGTTGAAAATTCTGAATATGTATTGATGGTATGGTGTATAAATATTAGTTTTCCAAATTCTGTAAAATGAAAAACATGCATATGCCAGAGATCCCCTCCTTTAATACCCTTAGTGTTATTTCCAACAGGCAATGGGACTTAATTATACAAGGAACGTGTTGGACATTTTTTTTTTAATCTCTTTCTTTTGCTACCAACTAAAGGAGAAGTTCCTTTTAAACTTTTGCTGTTTATGTGGTGCTTTTCATGAAACTTTGAGGCTTCTATACATTTCCTATGAATAACTGATTGATCTCATCATTTCCTTGTGCCAACGGGCCTGGCAATCCTGTGTGAGATCTAATATGAGTAATGTATAATAGACAATTTCTGTCTCAAATTGCTTGTTGCAGTTGCAAAAGTAACAATGATAATTCTGAATTGTCAGGAAGGAATTCAGCAGTTTCTATATGCAAAATAACCCTTTCTGCATACTGAGAATCAGTAATGATATAAAGAGATTTGAAAAATCTGACAATATCATAAGAATAGAATACAACTCTGATTTTTTTAACTGAAGCAAATGAACTTTGACTGATTTTATAGGTATGTCCTGTCATTTTTTCTGCCAGGTCCCAAGCTCCTGACAGCAAGGAATTCCCCTGTATATCTTTCTAGATCTATACTCATTCACCCAGTGTCCAGCTTTGTTACATCTCCTGTATACCCCAAGAAGCTGGCTCCTTTTTATCTAGCTGATATTTAAAGAAAGCATTGGCATTAGAAATGGCTTGTATATAATCCCTTTGTGAATGACCATTTCTTCCAAAGTTAAAGCATCAGACATTTTGGTATTTAAGCCCTCTTTTTATAGTTTGTCCTATTACAGTGGCTGTGTACATACTAGAACTGATATCTGTGGTAGCTCTGATCCACTGATCCAGTGGTATGAAATTTGATTTTAATGGCCATAAAACACTTTTATATTCTGTACTGACATTTTTGAAAGCCAAGCTCTCAATCAGCAACTGTCTTGCTTCAGGGTCTGATACGGCTCTATTCACAGTTTATGTTAATCTTTGCAAAAAGCCTGTGAAGGCCTCAATTGAGCCTTGTATGATTTTTGTGAATGAGGTGGATGTTTTTCCTGGTTCCTCTACTTTTTCCCAAGCTTGAAAAGTCATTCAGTGACATTGTTCTATGGTCACATCATCAAATCGAATCTGTTCTTGTAATTCAGCATACTAACCCTGACCAAGGAGCTGATCTCAGATTATATTTATTCCTCTAGCTCTATTCTGCTGTTCTGTAGTCACTGCTTTTTTTCTCCACCAAGTTAACCACTTCAGCTGAGGACCTACCTCTAGTGTAGCGGTTATTAACCTTTTCTAATCATATAAAACTATCCAGAGATGTAGTGTCCTGATTTTCAGCACCTGCTTCATATAAGGTTAGTGTATGCCATACAAGGTCCTAGCTTCCCTCAATTGCTTTAAATCAATCATTTTTATCAGATGCTATCCTATTTCATTATAACCTTGGGGGTTATCCTTATCAACTGGAATATGCTAAATTGCTACTGAAAATGCCAAAGTTGATTTTGTGACAGTAGGCTGCCTTTCTTCAACCTCAAGTGGCACTGAGGGTACACAATTCACAACCTTGCTTGGGGAGGACTGCTTTATCTGACCACTCTCCCATACAGACTCTTCCATTATTCTCCTGACAGGACTATCATTCTGTATAACTTCCTCCCTTTCACCTACCCAGGAAGGGGGAAAATCCTTCTTTCTGTCACTTGGAATGAACCCAGTTTTGCTCTCTGCTTCTTTTCTAGTCTTTCCACCATTTCTACCCTCATCCCCATATTTCTTCTAGTAGCATCACCAATTTCTTAACCTTTCTTGAGTAAGAAGAAAAGATTGATCCCTTTTGTTTTCCCTTTTGCTCAGCTTTTTCTGATCCCCTCTGCAACTCTTCTAGTTTCATAGCCACTACCTTAGCCTTTTTTGAAAATAAATAGAAGAAAAAGAGGATGGAGAAAACAAAGAAAATCACCGCTAGGAGCAAAGTTAGATATATCCCAGGGTCACAGCCTCTATGAAGACTTTACTTGACTTTTGAACTAACGTACCCATACCTTCATCTTCTGCCTTTCCCTCTAGCGCACTTAAAATCAAATTTCCCATTTTTATTTTTTATCCTTTTTCCCCTAAGCCCCACATTGCAAGTGCCTCTGTAGCAGGTTGCTATAGTGCTTTTTCACCCTCTGTTCAGGAAAGAGAAAAGAAGGATAGAAAGAAAGAAAGAAATCTTCAACACCCTTGTAGGCAGTCTGAAAAGAGAGAAAGGGAGGAAGAACACTGTTTGGCTACTCAAAGCTTGGAGAACCATAACTGCTAGTGAGTTGGGACAAGTATCTCTACCTAATATCCTTCAACCTAATTTCTCTAAACAAAGTTTCTCTAAGCCATAACCAACCTACAAAGGAACTTACCAATGACTAACAACCATCCAACCCCCAGATCTCCGGGATTCAACCCTTTTATACTCTAAGCAACTTCCCAGAAATCCAAGTAGCATACAATCATAAGGACAAGCTACACATGACATTATCATCTGCTACACTTGGGATGGGAACAAAACATAGTCAAAATGCCATTTTTTTAAAAGAAGCCAAAATCACAGAACTCCTTCAAAGCATCCCTCTATACCAACCAATCTAGATCAAATGACAAGCTCCATGTTTGGTGAGAGACTCTTCCTCAAAAATGAGATAAAGGGTAATTAAGAAAGCCTTCTGATGTTGACCTATGGCCTCCACAACCATATGTGAATGTGTGCATGCACTTTTGTGCGTATAGGCAACATCAAACACAAACAAAAATAAATAAATAAACAAAACTAGATCTTTCTATAGTTGCAGATTTTCCTACCATAAAATGTTCAAGCAGTTATTTAAATTGCTGCTCATTTTTTTTTAAAAAAAAAAAAACTTAGTAGAAAGTAACATCAATCCTATATAGTATCTATTACCCAGAAAAAGATAATCCTATAAAACATTAATTTTTTAAAATTATAGCACCTTAACACCTAAACAATGCAAACATAGCTCTTTTACTTTTGGGGGGAGGATTGTTCAAGACAGGATTTTTCTGTTTTAACTGTCTGCCCTGGAACTCATTCTGTAGACCATGCTAGCCTTGAACTCCTAGAGATCTGTCTGCCTCTGTCTCCCAAGTGCTGGGATTAAAGGCATGAGCCAACACCTCCTAGCTTTGCAAACAAATTTCTTAATCCAGTAGTGTCAAAATAACAGACAACAGCAAATAAATATAAATAAAAGTAATAGTAAAAATTTCACTATCATACCAGTACATAGCAAAGACAATTTTAACAAAATCCAGGAGTAAGATATAAGAATTTAAAATACATGATGAGGCAAGTTACATAGAATAATAGGCTCCACAAAACATACAGGTACTATAACTGTTCTTTGGAAAATATATTACATATTATTTATTTATTTATTTATTTATCTATTTTTTTAAAATTTTGTGTTGTGAGCATATGTGTGTGTGTGTGTGTGTGTGTGTGTGTGTGTGTTTGTTTGCGTGAGTGTTCATGTGGTGGTCAGAGGACAGTGTTGAGAATTGATTCACTCCTTCTACCATGAGGTTCTCAGGGTTTGAAGTCAGGTCATGAGGCTTAGTGGCAAGCTTTTTTCCTGCTGAGTCAGTCAACTTGCTGGACACATCACCACTATTCTTAATGGAGACAATCTGAAATCCTTTTTTGTTATTCACAGAAGCAAGGTTACAGTTAATGCCACCTCCCAATTCTTCATGCAATAGTCTGTGGAAATCTAGCCAATTCCAAAGTGGAAGAAAGAAAGAAGAAAGGAAGCAGAAAGGAAGGTTGGGAGGAAAGAAAAAGAAACACAAGGCATTTAAGATATAAAATCTTAAAGAAGGGTTTTATTTACATAAATATTATCAACTACATAGAAAAATGTAATTTAAAATAGTGAGGAAAGCTGTTAGAATTAATTTGTTTAACAATACAGGACATGTAAATACAGTCACCTTCTAAAATCAACAATAAACAGTAAAATGTATTAAACATTAGTTCCATTATACTATGCTACCACCTCTAAGCCTGAAATGTTTAGGGATAAATTTGCCAAAATATGTGTAAAACCTGCTCACTCTACCTACAAATGTTACTGAGAGAAAGAAACTGGGGAATTAGAATGTGTTAACCCGGAAACATGTCACTATGACATCTAGGTTATTTTGAGCTGAGGACAATTAAGGAATTACAAACATTGGAGTAAACATTTCCTCCATCTGTCAGAAAACCACCAAGAGTCCCTCCTTCTCACACTTATAGAAGGAGCAAGAAATAGTTTTATCAGAGAAAGAGATGTAGCCTGGAGTATAAACATAAACCTTATCAGGATCTTTTTTCTACTTTGAACGTCCCATTACTGCTGTTAGAAAGCTCAGAAGCTCCTCTCCTTTCCTGTAACTCACCTTCTCCAGCTGCTCTACAAACCTCAGTTTCTCTGAGGATTGCCTTTTCTACATGGTCTCCCATGCTTATTTCATGTAAAATTTTAAAAGAAATATATGTAATTTTCCCCCCATATTTTGATTTTGGGTGATTTATTTTCAGGCCAGGGCACTGATTTTAAATGAACTATTTCCCTCCCATTCAGAAGCAGAAACTAACTTGAAAAAGCATCACCAGTATCTGGTTGCTAGCTCTCCTAAATTAGCTCAATGATTGGATACAATGGGCATCAAAAACATCAGTAGGGTTTTCATAAATAATAATTTACCAATATATTTTAATATCTACATGAAAGTGCAAAGAATATAACATAAACAAACATTTAACTCTGAGTACTATAAATATTTGATTTATTGCCCTGTTTCTTAGGGGTTACCTGTAAGTTGCAGATCACCTGTTTGTGGTAGTCAGAATCTAGGATACAGTCGGATGATGGAATCATCTGTACTAGGGTGACACTTTTCAAACACATGTCATTGCTTTTACTTTGGGTCCATGGTTTCCAGAACTTGTAAAAGGTCTGTGTTACAGATTAAATATACAATATGAGCACAAGATGCTCACTCAATGTCAGTGCCCATCATTCATGAATAAGCAGAGAACTAGGCATAGGATTGTCAATTTCTCAGTAGTACAGAGGAGTCCCCAGCCCTTGTGTGGGGATACTGTCATGTGTCTGCTCATCTAATCTTCCTGCCTTAGTCCACGGACCTCTTTAATACCATGTGAAGACTTCTCCTACAGCCTTGGGGAAGAGGCTTCTCTGTAGAAGGCAGCTCAGCTCTGTCAGTTTATTGATCCGGATGTTACAGATGGAAAGTTCATTCCTGAAAGAATTCTCTGCGTGTGGTGTCTCTATGTCTATCTGTCTCTCCAGAATAATCACTGCACAGTTTCACAAAATCTTAGCTATCAGTTTAAATCATTAACAAGTGAAAGATCATTTCACATATTTATAATCACATTTAATCTTCACAACAATATTATAAGAGAGGTTTGCAGCACAGAAGAAACAGTCAGGAAAATAGGAAATGTAGATACCAGAGACTGCCATTAGACAGTGAGTGCAGGTTGTCATTGATCACACTTTAAAGATGAGCTAGTGAGTAAAAATATGTAGTTCAGTTCATGTTATTAAGTTGAAATTACAAGATTTACACACAATGTTTGGGGGAAGTAACATTCATGCTGCTAACCTACAGCCTAGGAGTTTCATCTCGGATACGAATGCAGTGAACTCTGGCAGATACCAGACTACACACTTGGATAATGAGTTGAAAATGTTCCTGCAGAAGGAACTACTTATCAAAAATTCAGCAGAGTTAGGAGTAGACATCATGTAGAATGCAGCTGAGATAGGCCTAAAGAATGAGAAAGTTTGACTAAGGAAGAAAAAGAAGACACAATCTGAGAAAACCATACACACACATTCACATGCATACAAATGCACACAAACACACATATGCACATACACACACACATATAAAGAGGCCACAATATACAGCTATATGCATGCATATGTGTGTTGTATTTCCTGTCTTAGAAAAAGATAGGTGCAGAAAGTAACAAACTTTATTCTTGCTAATACAAAACTAAGTAGATACAGCTGAGATGTTCCTGAAAGTTTAGCCAGTACTGCACTAGACAATCATTGACTATTTCCTAGAATTCTGTCTTTCTTCATCTTCAACTCTTTAATATCAATTAATAGTTTAAACTGTGTCCATGATTTTTCAAACAGTCATATAATGCATGCACATTCCTGTCTTCTAAAATGTGAGTGCTGCCCAGGTGTTCAACGCCTGGGAGTGTGGTCTTTCAGTTTCTCTGTGACATCTGGAATGCAAAGGGACAGTGTTCAGGTGTTGCCCTGGGGACATAAGTGCAAGGCTGCTAGCTTTCAGAATTTGAGAAGGGAAATGACAATTTTTCCTGCACTGCTTTTGTGCTTTGTGCCTCTAATTTCCAGTGGAATCTAGCAAGGATGGTTTTGCCCTGAGGGAAATGCATGATCTTCAACTGATGATGGGGCCAGTGACTGAGAGTTTATTATTAGATGTGCCTTTCAGAAGTGAAGTTTTAAAAAGTTTCACAAGGCCTTGTTTAAATTACTGTGGCTGCTGGGCACCTGTAGTTTATCTGCTAACCAAGTATATATGTTTTATGAAGCTATTTAATCTGCAATTCACTTTTTTACAAAAGGCAGTCACCATAGCAACTGACATCTGAAAGTTTCCTGCTAGCTTTTACACAAAAAAACATTCTGAACTCACAAAAACATACACACATACACAGAAATGTATACATAGGTACAAATGTATGCTTGCTCTTTAGAGCATCATGGCTACTTGGCTTCAGAGGAGGGCCTGCTTATTATTTCAGTCATTTTTCCCCTCTTAATCTCAGGTCAGTGCTGTCAGTAGTTAAGTATATGTGAAGTCAAGATCTCTAAATGTCAGCTGAGAAATTGCTGATGATTGACAAGGAGGCCATTCATCAAATCTTAGCAATTGCTTCTTTTTTATAAAGTCACATAAGATGTCACAATTTTCCTTTGCGTCCTCGAATATAAATGTATAAATCTCCATTCCATCTTAAGGACACACACTTTGATTTTCATGTGAAAGAAATCACAGAAAATACAAAGAGAATTTATTACCTAGTATCAGGATAATGCTACATACATAAGAAGAACAGTTAAGGACTGGAGTACTGGCTTAGTGGATAACTGTGCTTGAGCTGTTCTTACAAATAACTGGAGTTTCATTCTAAGCACCCACATGTGCCCACAATTATCTCTAACTCCAGATCCAGGGGATCTGATACCCTCTTCTAGCCTCCCTAGGCATCCACACTCCTGTACACAAAACACACATGCACACACACGCACACACATACACACACACACACACACACACACACACACACACACATCCCTATATATTATAACCCACATGTAAGGAGAAAACCATATAGTATCATCTCCCAAGAATTAAGGTATAATCTTGAAATTCGTGTTGGAAATGCAGATCTGTGCTGAGCAATTAGAAAGTAACATTCAATCTCAGTTGGGTTTCCTCTCTGATGGAACATCATTGCTTTTCTCGCTTTGTGTGAAAGTCGGTGTGTGGTTGCTACCCATGTAGAAGAAAATCTAAATTACACCATGGGATGCCTCCTGCATGCCTGTCATTGTATCATTTGCAAGACAGAAACTTGGAAAGTTTCTATGGTCCATGGTAGGTTAAATAGTGCAACATTTAACCTGAGCTGAACATTATAAATAAGAAAAATAAAAAATATTTTCTTCCTAGAAACATCAACCTCAGGTCCAAATATACTATCTAGTTTTATTCATCTGACTTCCCCTTGCCTGTAAGATACAACTGCTTTCAAAATGCCCCTGACTCTTTAAAAGTTTGAAAGCCAAGTTTCTTATATTCAACGTGTACATGTTCAAATGCTCACTGCATTGATCTTTGAGTTCTCCATCTTAATCAAGTGTTGTGCAAGGTTATTTTTAGTTATGTATAAAATAATTGTTCTGTGCATTGTTGGATGAGGGGATGCCTGGGTCTTGGCATTTTGTATTGTCTACAAGTTGCAGATTTATGTGGGAGATGTTTGCTTGTTCGTGATCTGCATGTGCTATCATGAGGAGTTCTGAATCAATAAAAACACCTGAGCTCAGATGCTCGGGATTCCACTATCAAGTGTGGTACATGCTGTGATTGTGGTTCCCTCTGCCGAGGTCTGGAAGAGTTTGAACATTTGAAAATGCCTCCTTGTCTTTCTTGATGTGGTGCCACAGTAGATGTACTACTACAACCAAGTTCTTTCTGTGACTTATTTCATTTCTTATGATCTGGATATTGTAGTTTTTTAGATCTTGTTTATTTAATGAACACTTTCTATGCAGAGTTTTGTTACTTCTAAGTTTGATTTATAGACTCTATGCAACCCCTATGAATTGCAATTTTCAGACACAGGAACATTATTTTCTAATTGTTGCTCTTGGCTTTATTTACTTATTTTTCTCGAGGATTTGATTCACTTTTATTCAGCCCTTTCTAAGACTTACTTCTGTGATTCTGACTTCTGTGACCCAATGAGCTTGCACAATTATATACCTGCAACTTTACACTGATAAGCACTTGCTCATAGCATTCCTGGGGAGGAACTCATGCTTTTTGTATATTTGCAAGAGCTTCTGATCCTCTGAAAGTTTGAGGATCATCATTCTCATTTTCAATTTGTAGTTTGATCCATTATTTTTATACAGTAGTCAAATGATGGCTGCATCCTCTACTGGCTTTTTAAATTTCCTTCCTTCTTCACTCTTGCTGACTATTGCATTAACTTAAATCATTCACTCTCATTCGCACATGCATTGTTCTTTTTTGATGATAGCCTCATTAAATTAACTTGACTACGTGTAAAATAAAGAAGATATCATATTTCTCGGTTAGTCCTCAGGTATTCCCATTTTTATTTATAAGATACATTCATCACAACAAAGAGACTGAAGCAGCATTCACCATGTACGAGGTTCTTTTTGTCTGCATGTATGTCTACAATGTCCATGAAGAAACAGGGGACATTGGTTCCTCTGGAAAGAGCGTTATAATGATACACAGTAACAGATGAAGAATAGAATTTCTGAGAGCAACAAATGCAGAAAGAAGATGAAGTAGACAGAGTACTGAGGACAAAGTGATCAAGGGGGTTTTATGAAGGAGACCACAATCATGTGGAAAGAAGTGAGTGGTTCAAATAAGAAAAACTATGGACACTATTAGCGATATTAAATGCTATTTAAACATTTAAAATGTATTTAACATTTTTCTTGGATGTTATGTGGGAAGCTAATTTTATTATTAACTATGTGCTATACAAGAGTAAAAATTGGGAACCAGGAAGGTGGCTCTTCTGGTACCCAGAAGGTAAACACTGTTGGGATACTTGAGGATGTAGGAGCTGGAGCTGATATCTCAAAACTACAATCAGGATTCCTTTTTAAGTCAGAATTCACAAGCTGTGTGGATGGAACACAGAGAGCACACAGGACTCCATCATAACTAGCCTCTGGGTTCAACATGAGTGTCTGACAAATGGAATGGCTGTAGAGTATGTGTCACTATGGGAAGAAGAGGAATGACACATTATGATGTGGGGTTGAAAACCTATGTGTTTGGCTACAGATGTGGGAAGAATTCTCTGCAACTAAAGTACCCCACACCACATACACATACACACAAACTTCACAGCCTGAGGGGTGCAATTCATGGGAGATGTGAAGAATGAAACTCTGGACAGTGCCATTTTTGTAGCCACTAGGTCAGAGCCTAAAACACTGGCCTTGTGGATTATTTTTCTTACAAATTTAAACATAGTAGAACTTGTGACCTATGACCTTGACAATAAGAATGATTCTATTGGCTGAGAACAGAGCTTTTGGCTAGGGTCCAGAGGAGAATCTGCGATAAGCATAAGGGTAGATTCTATTGGTGGAGGATGCAGAGTATATAGGGCCTCTTTCATAGCAATGTGTTCTATTCACTGCAGGATTAGGGCCTAAACAATGCTCAGAATATTGGGGGGTTCAGGAAGGCTGTCTCCTAGAACAGCAAAAGGATCACCAGGTTGATTGATCACTTTTCACTCTGGCACTCCAGGTGACTAGGTATAATTCACTTTCTTCCATTGAAGAAAATGGACCCATGTAATTAACAATCCTGGTTTCTATAGTGCTTATTTTAAGCTGTTTTTCCTACAAGCAGTGACCCCACTTGCCCAGATACATTAGAGTTAAGTATTGGCAGCATGTTTTAAGAACATTAGTCTCCAGTTAAGGTGTGTGATAATACTTACAATTATTTCATGCCTGAGGCCAATCATTTTCATCTTTGCTCTACTTATCTGATATCTTATGACAGGTGTCTAATAGGTGCTAATTAAACAACTTGCAGTTCATTTTCCAGGGTGCTTCCTTTGGATAAATAACATATAATTAATTGCATTATTTTCTAAAATAACCCCTTGTTACTTTCAAATTCTCAATTTGCTTTGAAGACATGAAACTATATTTTATATATTCCTGTGTAACTCTAACACTCTAGTAATATAAAACATACGTACATAAATCATGAAAATGAATTGAAAACAATCAAGTACATGGGAAGGAAAACATCTGATATACTACAAATCTTACCCTCCATTTTTTATCAGCTATATATGTTAAGGTCTAGCTGACTCCATTTTTGTTCTCTATAATTTTGTAACTGACTTTTTCTTAGTTAGTCTTACAGAAAACTTACAAAATATGCCTATTTTTAAGACTATTTTTCCAAAACCAGCCCACCACAATGCCTTTTTGAGAGCTGGCCGATCATGTCACTATGTGATATACTGACCAGACTTGTACATATTGTTTCATATCTGCCGAGTGCTTGCTTGCTTGCTAATAAAGAGTCAAATTTTGTGCATAAAAAGCCCTCCCTTTTTCTAGTTGGGACATGACTTTCTTCCAGTTACTGTTGGAGACTATAGTTAGTCCAGCTGTAATAAACTTTTTGCCTTGCAAACACCCTAGTGTGCCCATTTTGGTTTCCTACAACATAACTACCATAACAGTACAAATGGCCAAGGCTATAACAATAAAGCCAGTGTCTGTGGCTATTTCTCATACTGATATCAGCTTATGAAGCTCAGCAGGGACATTGGATTTTGAGCACCATGGAGGTTAATCTGCAGCAGAAACCCCTTAGCTCTCTGAGCAAAGGAAGCTCTTCATCCCCACTTGTCGTCTCTCTATATAGATCATGTAGCTCACATAAGGATTCTGCCCTTCTTAATTAAGAGAGGAAGGGGGTTCTGACAGTTAAATCAATATGTTTACCAGTGGAAAAAGAAACAAAAAATTGTTAATAACAGCAAAACTTTTCTACAATTGGAACACTGCCACTATGTGACACACTCCATTGTCTCAATGGTAGGGAAATTCCCCTTTCATCATAGACATTCTGATGTCTTCAAGGTTTAGAAGATGAGAGGAAAGCAAGACTCTGTTTTAATGTGTTTCTCTACAATAACCTCATATGTTCTTACAAGAAAACTCACCATAATTTTAGGATGTCACACTTCTACCTCCCATAACTGTTTTGTAGGGTGATGGGAGCTACTGTTTCTAAAACCCTTAGTAACTTGTGTGACACACACAAACTGTAAAAGACAGTGCATGTATTATTTTGTATAATGAAAACATTTCTGGTGCATTTCTTGTAACCTAAGAATTGATCTTCTGATAACTTATACTAGATTCCCATAGCTGGTGGTGTTTGGTTCATTGTTAAACTGACTCCTCACTGGAGATAAAAGACTGTGTTGTAACATGGACATTTCCTCGCAATGCTTCTTCACTCGTTATTTCAGGCTGTTGATGTTCCATGACTGGATGCAAGGATAGGTTCAATAAGGTTCCAGAGAGCAGGGTACCACAGACACACCACTCAATGCTTCTGTTTATGGCTGTCACCGTGGTCTTAGTTCCTCAGGTTGGAGAGTGTTTTAGTTTGAATTCATGTTCCCCACAGGTTAATGTGTTTGAAAGCCTTTTTCCCAGCTAGAAGCTTTGTTTCAGAAGGTTGTGGAACCTTTAGGAGATGGAACTTTGAGTGAGGAAGTAAGTTACTTCAGGACAGGCTGTGATTTACTATCTACTACTTATTATTTATCCACCTATAATTTATCATCTATCTGCTACCAATGTGCATGGAAATATTAATGTCTAGTCAGGTTTTAATAAAGAACAAATACAATTCTCTGAGATGCAAGCCTTGAAGGCCTAGACAAAGGGTCTCCCCTCTCATGGAATTACTCTGAGCAAGTGGCCTCTAGGTAGTGTATTGACTGGAAGATCTAATGCCTTATTTACACAAATGAATAGAACCTAACACTCCATAAAGTCTGACAGCCAACTTGTCACTCCTAGAGTAGGTGTCAAAGCTGGGGAACACAGAGTCTTCCCTGAGTTCAGGCAGCGGAAGTCTGCAAAGGCGATAAGGACCCTTCATCTGCACTATGATAAGCAAATGACCTTTTACATAAGAATTTTAGGGGGTTACACCCATTGTTAAGTGAACAGGTGCAGAAAACAAGTCTTACAGAGTGAAGTAAACTGCAAAAGCCATAGGAAGCATCTGTCCCCCATACAGCACAGAAAGCATGTGTTATAGGTACAGAAGCCTCACTCCAGAAAGATAGAACATATAACTATAGAATATCTGATTCAAATATTCTCCTACACATCTATCTGTCTGTCTGTCTGTCTGTCTGACTGTCTATCTAATCTATCTGCCATCTGTCTGTTTCTTTCTTTACTCTTCCTATCTATCTTCTTATCATCTATTCTCTTGTCTACCCATCTGTACATTCTTTCATCCACCTATGAGTTCTCTAGACATCTAACCTTGCATCCTGCTTCCTGATCCTCAGAATGGCTTCCCAGCTTTACTAGTGCTATTTTTGTTCCTATTGTTTTTCTGTCAAAACTCATCAATCTCACCATTTTGGATACCAAAATCTTTGTGTTGTCTTTATTTTCTGGTTGGACTGGATCAAGCTGTGCTACTTGAAAACAGTTTGGATCTTGAAGCCATTTGTACAGGCATTTTGGGCAAAACCTGGGCAACATTTGCTCCAGGGATAAATTTCAGCTCCTGAAATGAGAGCCTCTTGAATACTGATAATTCATCTTCTGAAACTTCTTCACTTTGGTGGTTTTGAAGAACATCCTGTCCTACTCCATTGTTTCAGGTGCTGTTGCTTAGTCCATGTGTGTGGCTCATCACAGCCCATAATATATATATATATATATATATATATATATATATATATATATATATATATATATATAATTTATATGATTATTTTCTGACTACTCTTCTGAGAAAGTCAAATGCCACCCCTTGAGCAACTTAAAATTACAGAAAAAAAAATTTCCCAATGTAAGAATGTATGCGTGTGTGTGTGTGTGTGTGTGTGTGTGTGTGTGTGTGCGAGAGAGAGCAAGAAAGAGAGACAGACAGATGAAATATTTCTAGAAATAAGGGCCTAATGTGAAATTTTTCCTTATCATGTTTAGTTATTTCATCCAGCTATATCTATGCACACAATATGTGCTTACCTGCAAAGGAACCAACAAAGGAACTTCCAGTGTGCCCAGGATGAGGACAAATGTTTAGTCACTTGAGCAATGTCTACCACATGCCACAACGAGTTCTATGACAATAGATA
This sequence comes from Cricetomys ansorgei, assembly GCA_026225945.1. Classification (NCBI taxonomy): domain Eukaryota; kingdom Metazoa; phylum Chordata; class Mammalia; order Rodentia; family Nesomyidae; genus Cricetomys; species Cricetomys ansorgei. The sequence continues at coordinate 14,348,903 of JAMJFZ010002981.1, forward strand.
TTAGTTAGAAAACAAATGAAGAAATAGGCAGTATGACAACAAAATGATTTGTGTCTTTGAAATACACATAAGCTGTATAGGATAAAGAATGAAAAATGCACAAAATACTCCTGCAAGAAAAGCAATTGCTATCATGGAAATACACTAGAAAGATTCATGTTATAGAACTATTTAAAGTAACTTTGGAGGATGAGTGAAAGGAGCAACATTTTGAAAATCTTTTTTTTTTTTGAACATGGTGATGCAACAGACACTAGTTAGTGCTTCTTGAACCTGAAACATAATAGAAAGTGAGTATCTAAAGTGATTTTAAAATAAAGAAAATAGGTTTCATAGCAAATAGAATATCCAGGATGAATTGAAAGATACTTCTTATGCCCAAAAGTAAACTCCAAATGTTTATACAAAACAAGGCCTATATACACATAGAACATGCTTAACAAACTTAAAGCATTACAAGGTTAAACTAAATTTTACTGGTGATGAAAGTCATTATATCATACACCCCTCAGAGACACATCAACAAAAGAACAGAGAAAAAGGTGAAATAAAGTTTATCTTCCACAATAGAATGGTTTCCTAAAGTGTTTAAGGATTCCTGTATTATTTTACACCTTTCTGACATAATGTTGTCATGTACTCAAAAGTATCAGGTTACAAAATAATTTAAACAGCAAGAAAACTAGAATTAAAAAAGTTTAGTTAAAACCCTGTGTGTGAATAACTAATCACAGGAGTATTTTTAGGGAAGTAAAATGTCAGTACCATAAATTAGTTCTTAGTTCTGTGGAAGTTTTTTTAAATGCCACAATAACTTTCAAAAATAAGTGAAAATTCTTGTAAGTTACCATTAAATAACCCACTACTGTCACAGTTCTTAAACTTTAGTGTGGTTAATGAGATAGAAAGTAGAGGTGTCATATTATTAATTGAAATATGTATTCTAATCACAGACATCAGAGCTCTTTGTAAGGGCACATGCAAACTCCATGAGTTTAAGTTTCAAACCGTGTGTACTTGATTAGGGTCCCCATAAACAGCATACGTTTTACATATGTTGTGCCAATTCCTTTATTTAATCCACACAACTGTGAATTCTTTTACTAATGAGTGGACCACATTTAGACAAGGATGAAGAAAATGATTTTAGTGGTAGTAAATTATCTATTGTGAATAAAGTAGAAGGATAAAGGGAAAGCTCATCAGTTAAAAGAACTTTCAGTTCTATGTGGACCTGTGTTTAGTTTACAAGGGACCTGATACTCCTTTTCTGGCCTCTTTGAGCACAGTACACACATGTGAACATACATATGTATACACATGAGTAAATGCTCACATAAATAAAATACATTTAAAAAAATAAATGAATTAGAACTATTCTCACACTGGAGGTGAGAGAACATTTTAGGAGAAAAGAGAAGAATAAAATGTCTAAAGGTTTCATCAAGAAAAACAAATTCTAACTGAAATAACTGAGTAGAGCCTGTACTTCAAAAACTGGTGAAACAAAATTTCCCTTCATTTGAAGACGAAGAAGAGGTAATTTTAAAATCTGAAATAGGGAGTCATGGCCCTGGAAGGAATAAAGCTGGTTCTGACTTGCCTGGATCTCATCACTGTTATTTAGTGAGGTCAAGTTGGCAATTTAATACAGAGAATTACCCAGCACAGAGACTTTAGGATTTGTCAGAAATTCATGGCTAAAGAGAAAATAAAAAACTTTGAAAAATAACTGCAAAGAGCATGCATGAGAGATCCTGACAGCAAAGCTGGTGGCGGCTTATGACAGTATCAAGTAACCTACCTCCAGGCAGATGAGTAGCATTCTCCAGTATAGAATCCCTGGGTGAGAGACATAAGTGTCCTACTTCAGCAGAGCAGACATTCAGGGTATAACCAGAAAATAAGCATAACAACACATGAAAAATAGTGGTGAGGTTACAATTATATTTTCCTGGAGAATTCATTTAAATAAGTTTCTTCTGGAGAGATCATGAGTTAGCATTGCTAGCTCTCAGAATGAAATGGATAGATGGCAACAATACCAATAAAATTTAGCCCAAGTGTTGAAGATTGCTGACATTAGAGGAGGTCTGTAGGTTTTTCTCCAGTGAAGATGAGAAAATTGTATTTATTACTATAAGAAGAAAGTTGGTAGTTGAACAAGAATTGTATTTATGTTATGTATTTTATTACTTAGCTGCATGGGTTTGCTGTCATATGTTCAGTCTTTCAGAAAGCATATCCAATGGCAATTTAAGCAATGAAATTAATATTTTAAAAGTCAAATTTTAGGGCCAGAAAGGTGCTTGCTGACCACCCTGAGTTCACCTCCCTGGATCCAATGGGTAGAAGGAAGGAACTCACCTCCATTGTCCACTGTCATTCACATGCGCATTTTGGGGGTAATAACACATAAGCACACACTTCTACAGAACAAATAAGATAAAAATAAAATTCTGAAATAACAGGAAGATATGTCAGAAAAAGAAATTATTTCCAAGAAAAGAAAAAAGTCTTCTTTTTGATCAAGAGCTTCAGGATGATTTTAAAGGAACAAAAATGAATTTTCCAATCACAAGTTTCACCACTGCTGTTTCTCTATTGCATACGAAAACTGATGGAGTCCAGAATTTCTGTGCTGAAAGGATGTTCAGGATAACTCTGTCACTCAGAGTACTTCTTGACAGCCAGCAGTGTTGGAATTTTACCTAGGTTTACTTTACTTAAATATATTTGAAGCACTGATTTGAGGCTGGGAATCATGTGTGTGTTTGTGTGTGTGTGTTTGTGCATGTGTGTGTGTGTATGTGTGTGTTTGTAGGGCTGGAGATGCAGTTCTGTGGTAGAGTGCTTGCCTAGCAACTGCAAAGACAAAGAGAGAGCAAGGGAGAGAGGGACTGAGGAAGGGAGGTGGAAGGGGAAGAATTATAAGAAATATGAATGTTGCTTTTATGGATTTTTGTTTGCCCTGGACTCTTAATTTACCCTGTTTACAATGATTCCTACTAGACTTACTGTTAATGTTGCTCATCTTAATTTTAGCTTATCTCGTGGCATGGATCTTTAAAGTTACCAGACAAAAACTTCATAAACTAGTTTTATACTTTTCTGATAAACTCTGAAAGCATCTGGCATATTTAAACTCAGATTGGAAGGTACAGTTGATTCAAAATGAAGAAAAATGTCAATACTTAGTTGTTTTCAATTTTTTTCAAGTAGATTTTGTTAACCTGCACAGAAGTGAAAATAAACTAGTCCTGTGCAGCAATAGATGCGCTAGCATGACAACAGCAGGGAACCTTTCCTATTGAGCAAATCACTTAGAAATTGGATGCTGGGGCACCCTCGATAGAACATGGCATGATGAGACACCAGCATTTAAGGGCAGAGTTAGAATACATGAAATAGGGTTGATCAGGAAGAGAGAGGATGGAATATTGCACATTGACTTCCAGTTGTCTTCTTGTCCAAATAAAAACCAAAAATAAATAAGTTGTGTTGTTTTGTTCAAAGAGGAAATATAAAAGATTTAAGTTTGGGTTTATCTTTAGGTTTGTACCACAGTCTAGCCTAGACCTTCTTCTCGCAGCTAGAAGAATACATGTCCCTTTCTTCCCATGATGGCAGGATGTCACCTTTACCAGTGGTCCTCAACCTTCCTAATGCTGTAACACTTTAATACAGGTCCTCATGTTGTGATGACTTCAAATCATAAGATTATTTTCCTTGCTACTTCATAACCGTAATTTGGCTACTGCTATGAGTCACAGTGTAAGATATCTGATATGCAGATGGTCTTAGGTAACCCTTATGAAAGGGTTGTCAGACCCCCAAGGGGTCAGGACCTACAGGTTGAGAACCACTTAAAGAGTGACCGATGATTTTACGAACATGGTATGGCGCTCAAGAAAAGGGAGTGCTTTCAGCAAACTAATGATACATAGTGCTTTGCAATTAATTACCACACAATTTAGCTTATGCTGGCTAAATAAATGTGTTACAAATCATCCAGCTGAGGGTTCATTTGCTGTTGCTGTTTAGAAATCCTTGGTAGGCAGGAAGCTCTCACATCTTTGGCAGGAATCTCTGACAGAATGCCTTCCTCTCAGAGTCTGGTAGAAACAGGGCCAGTAAAGGCTGGAAGTAATGTTGGCAAGAGGCAGCCTTTAATGATAGAGTCTAGTGTGCCTTAGTCATGTGGGCTCTCAGGCTGTGGTTTTGAAAACCTGAGTTCTCTAGATAGACTCTGCTAAAATGAGTCTACAACTTCTGCCCCAAGGCTTTTCATCAGCTCTCTACTCTCCTGAATCAACCTCCCTTCCTGTTCTCTGGCTTTATTTTTTGGCTACTTCCAGGTCCACTGAGGGTACTTGCCTATTTCTAGCAAATATTTGGATACTGAGGCTCCTAGAGACCCATTCTGGAATTGTTTGTGTCAGACCTGTGACCTTTGTAGCTTTGGCTGGCCTGGAACTAGCTCACTATATATATGTATGTATATGTATGTGCATGTGTGTATGTGAGTGTGTGTGTGTGTGTATATGGAACTCTGGAACTCAAAGACCTGCCTGCCTCCTGAGTGCTGAGACCGAAAATATGAGACACCATGCCCTGCTTCATAATTTCACTGGAATAAAAACCACCACAGTTAAAGGAGTGTAAGGACAGATGTGGCTGAAGCAAGGCATATTGAGTTTTACTTGGTATATACCCAGGAGTGGTTGGGCTAAAAGTGATTCTCAAATGGGATTGTGACCCCTTTGGAGAAGGGTCAAATGACCCTTTCACAGGGGTTATCTAAGGCCATCTGCATATCAGATATTTACATTATGATTCATAGGGTAGCAAAAGCACAACTATGAAGTAGCAACCAAAGTAATTTTATGGTTGGGGGGTCACCATATCATGAAGAACTTTGTCAAAGGGTTGCAGCATTAGGAAGATTGAGAATCACTGGCTTATGGTGCTATAGGGCAACATTCACTCCAAACTGAAACATTTCCTCCAGGAAGAAAGAAAAGGCTCACAGCCACAGATGGAAACAAAAGGTCACATGGCAAGGAGTATGAAAATATGTAAGATACTTGAGAGCCACTTTAACAGTATTAAAAGGGAGGAAATTGCTGCCAGGGACGGAGATTCTGACCAGCGAAACTGATGAAAGCATGCGAGATTCTCACTGTGAAGCTGCTCCCAAGCTGTGCAGACATGCAGGGATGGTGCAACAGACATACATCAATAAATGCAATCACCATATAAATGTACTAAAGGACAGAAACTTTATGATCACCTCATTTGGTAAGTAAAAGACCTTTGACAAAATCCAACTTTCCTTGATAGCAAATGACCAGGAGGGATACAGGGGATATATCTCAACATAATAAAGGAAATGGAATATAGCATAATAAAGCAATACCGTAAATGCCATAAAATATTCAGTATCTTACTAATCAGCAGTCTTATACCTACCACTTCTGTTAATATAGTTAATAAATTCACGATTATAATGAGAAATTCTTGGATAGAATTTTATTTCATTTTGCTCTAAAAAAAACAATGTTTATATGCATTCACATGCTCATCAAGATGGATGTACATATGTTCATATGCATGAAAACATCAGAACAGAACCTCATACATCATCCTCAGAAACAGCATTCATCTCCTTTGAGACAGGATGTTTCAATGGGCTATCCCTCACCAGTTAGGATAGGTTAGCTAGACAGTGGACCACAGAGGTCCTCCTATCACCTCCACAAAGTGTTGGGATAACAGTGCCACCAAACCCAACATTTCTTACTTGGATCCTGGTGGTTGAAGTCAGGTCCACATACTTGTGAGACAAGCACTTTTCTAAATGATCTGTCTTCCGTTTCTGACATTAGTTATTTCAATGATCAATTGCCTTAAAATAATATACTTATATCTATAGATAATATGAAACACAAATAATACTAGGAAATACATATTTAAGCTTCTCTGTGTGAGAATAACATTTTAGCATGTCTTACAAATGCACCTACAGAGTCAGAGTCACAAGATCATTTCAGATGATTTTGTTCGTCACATTCCTTATTGTTATGCATACTGTTACCATGATGTAAGAAAATGACATTCAAATTTATACTCTGACAAACTCTTTATTAAGCAGGAATTCATACAACTGTTTTGTATGACAATTAGAAAAAACTTTATAAATTTTTAATTTTATGTAGGAGCTTTTATTCTCCAAATTTATTTTTTATCATATATTAATACATTGGATACTTAGGCAGGGAAGATGTCATGATCACAGAGGTGATTTTTTTTTCCCAGAGTGAGGCTTATCCATTACACTCTGGGTATGCTGACTCCTGTGATTTCCCCAAATGTGGGAAAATCAACTACATAGTTTGTGGTAGTGGGGGACTGCATTTATGCTCTCCCCTGCAAACAAACAAATAAACAAACACCACAAAAAACAAAAAGACATTGGAATAATATGTTTTAGATGCCTATGCCTGTTTTCTTTTTAGTGAGAGAGAAGAACAATAAACAGTGTGAATTGAATTAGTAGGTAGGTCAAAAAGATCTGGAAAAAAGTTGAGGTAGGGGAAATATATTGTATGAGGAAAAACATCTGTTTTCAAGAAAAAAGAGAATAATAATAATCTGTAGTATTTTAGGTAATGGGTTGTTCTTTGATGATGCTTTGTAGTAAGAAATAGAAATATTAAATGCAGCCATCACAAGAACATTGTTAAATAATTTGAGAGAAATTCAAGTTGAAATGTTGAATAGGTGCTTAAAATTATAATAGACAATACATTTATTATGCTGTATACTATAGATTCATATTATTCCAAATGGTCTTCCATATGTTGTTTAATGAAGTATTTCTTCATAAAAGTGTGTATATCCCATGGTGTCGTTGTTGTTGCATAGTAAGTATGTATGAAGATATTTGCACAAGTGACATACACTCAGGGCAAACTTTCAACCAGACAAGGGCTTTATAAGCACTCATTGTTTATTTAGGAGATTAATTTGATGCTAGACAAAATGGCAATGTGTTAAGTTTTGTGCACAAATAAAATATCTATTGTCAGAGTTATGTCTGAACTTAAAAGAGATTTAATGAGAAAGTTTATGCTTTTTAAAGGTTTAAAAAGTTGTGTGTATATGTTTACACATGTGTGTGCACCTTTGTGCTTTTAGCTTAAAAGTATCAGCCATAAAAATATGTAGAATTTCTTGGAGCTGAAGGTATAAGTGAGCTGGCTGGCATGATGCTGAGAATCCAACTCAGATCCACTGAAAGAGCAGCAACACTCTTATCTGCTAAGCAATCTCTCCATCCTCAGGTTCATGTATCTAGCAACCTGTCAATTGCACACAAATATTATAAAAATAAATTACAGAGAAAATAAAAGGTAAACCCCAGAAAATACTCAATAAATCCTTACTTGCGTATTTATTATTTCAGTATTGTAAGCCTATGAGACTAAGAATTATACCCTGGAAAACAATTTATCCTGCTTCCAACCCAGTTCAGTTGTGGAAAGCAAACAACAAAACACAAAGTAGACCACTGGAAAAGCAAACTGGTACAAAGAATAGGCAGACAGAACTCTTTCCAGTCTCATTTAACACTTGTATTATACCTGATGAAACTGTCTGTTTAACTTCCTTCCTGTGAATATTAGTACAGTGTTGCTTCAGAATCTCATAAATTTGCCTGAAATAGAATGGTTAGGGTTGAGAAATAAATTCCTAGCTTTGTCTTGAAAGTTAGCTGTTTAATGTAGGTTTTCCTGTTTTGATGTTCCTCATAGTGAAGTTTTGTCAATTTCTCATCCTTTAAAAAAAATCTCCTGTGGCAAGACTCAGATGTTGACTCTGACATGAGAAGGTTCCCTGGATCTTTGCAGTTACCCTTCCAAAAGAAAAAAAAGTAAACTGAGGCAGGGATGGCTGACTCTCAATTGCTGCTTTTGACTTACATAGCTGGATTTGAAATGTATATGCAGCTTGTCAGGGTTTAATCATCTGCTAACAGGACTCTGTGTCCGTTCTGCATTCAGCAAGCCCCCTCTGCTTACATGAAAACACTTGAAAGCCCTGTCATCCCAGCCATCTCATCAAAGGATGTCCCTGGTGCCAAGACATGGCAGAAAGAGAACCAACATGTCCAAACTCATTTAATACAGTGTGCCATGTGCTTTTCTGCTCAGAATGATTTTCTCAGTCACTTTTTACTCTATTCAGCATAAGAAAGTAATGTTTTAAGCCCATATGTTCACATATTCACATATCATGACAAGGTTGCTTTGAGAACATAGGAAGAGGAAATGCAATGTAGAAGCTGCTGGGAACATTCCACAAACATGCAAAAGGGACACACCCCGACACCAGCCAAGTAACCTGAGATGAGTTCCAAAGTCATTCTGGTAAAAGTGTGTTTGTAAAGATCTGTGGAAAAAAATGATGTGAAGTACAGCTGGGAAATTGTCAGCACGAAGAAAGTTGGTGAATCTGTATGGAAGCATCACAGAGCTACAGCCATAGGGACATGAACAAAGGAGTGGGATGAATAGAGAAGAAAGGGCCAGTTTCACTGAAGGTTCCCTGGGGAGGCTCCCATTCAGACTGGAGCTTCCTTCGAGGGCTGTCTTACTTTAAGTGGCTTGAATGTTTCAGGGTAAGAATAAATGTCATGTTTGCTATGCTCTAGCTAGCTCATGATTTGAATATTACCAGCAACACTGAAATCTCTGAGGAATTTCTGTGTGTATCTGAGTGCCTGATATCAGATGCAGTGTAAATTAAATCAAAGAATCAGTGAAACACTCAGGCTTTCAGATATCAAATGTGAGAATGTGAGTAATGTGGAGAGGAACTGCTGTACCCTATGAACATCCTAGACTATGCACACTGGTCAGACTGCTTTACACACTGCAAGTTAAGTAGAGCCTCTGTCCTGGTGGATGACTACTTTTCTCCATGTATGCTTCATAATTCTAGGAAGCCTTGCTAACTCAAAGCTCATTCTTGTAATTTCATAACCTAGCAAGACACGTTCTTTGTTTTCCTTAGTAACCACCTCTCATGCACACTGCCTGTATCTAGGACTTAGCAAATGACTTCTAAGGTATCCTACCTGGTCAACTTAAACTTTCAAAATAGAGACCAAAGAGTGGATCTTCAAAGTAGACACAATAGAGGCCTGTGTTACATTTGCTTAGTAATAACTTGAAGCTAGAAAGCACATTAAACTTTTAAATTATTGGGTCTTTCAGGGAACAACAACAACAAAGGAATAAAAATGGAAAGACAGAATAAAGAGAGGAGGAGAGGAAAGGGGACATGAGGCAAAGGGCAGGGGAGAGGAGGTATATTAGTTACTTTTTTGTTGCTTTCATGAAACACCACAACCAAGGAAACTTGTAAAAGGAAGGGTTTGTTTGGACTTAGAGATCCATGGTGATACGAGTCCATCAAGGAAGGTTATCTTGCCAGCAGGCAACAAGCTGGGTGGCAGGAGCAGCTGAGCACTCAGATCTAGAACTCAAGCAGGAAGCAAAGGGAGTGCATTGGGGATGGAGTCTGGCTTTTTAAGCCTCAAATCGCAGCCACAGTGACATACTTCCTTCACCAAGGCCACATTTCCAAAACAACTCTACCCCTGACAACCGTATTCAAATGCCAAACCTATAGAGGACATTTTTATCCAAACTACCGCAGGAGGAGAGGAGTAGAAATAATATATGCAATGATATTCTCTGAAATATTATTTGTGATATTAAAGATAAATACACACTAATATCTATAAACAATGTAATGATCTAAGATGGTACTGTATGTATAACATAAATAGTTATAATTAAAAATGGAGTTTCATATATATAATAATTATGTATGTTCTTTATATACTATTATATATAAAATTATATGTAGAAAATATTGATGTCACTTTGTGTTATTTGACATAATGTGTGAATACATACATATATATATATATATATATCATATGTAGTTTATATTTATATACCATATATACATGTATGTATTAAATGTGTTAATAAGTACAGGTAGAGAATGTTTACATAGACAGATATGTGTGTGAATTTAAATCCAGAAGTTAAGTACTGTTTATTATGAGGAAGAATCAACATGAAATCATTAAAGTATTCAATACATCCAAAGATGTATTGGACATCCAGATGTAAGGAACATCCAGGATATTAATAAACAACAAAGTAATAAATTTCAACTTTACCATATTCATAGGCCACATTGCAATAAACAATGCAAATCCATCCTATATGGAAGAAATATATTATACACAAAAAGACAAATATAGGTCAAAAGTAAAAGACAAGCATTTCATCTTGGAGGGAGGAGATTCACAAGCTTCCACTCTTCCCTGAGGATTTATGAGCAGTTAATCCTTGCTGGGGCAAGGATCGCCATATTTCTCAGAGGTGATCACTGGTGTAATGTTCTTATTAATTAGTAAATAAAACATCATGCATGCACTTGACAACAGCCCTAATTAAGAGCAATATGCCTCAAAAAAAGGAATGAAAATGGGAGGGAGACCTGGGAACAGGAAGGGGTTCTGTGGGGGTTGGATAAGAGAGATGAGAAAGAATATGATCCAATATATTATACAGACAGATAGATAATGGACGAGAGATAGGTAGATGATAGATAGATAGATGATAGATAGATAGATAGATGGAATATATATGTGATAGGTAGATAGAGATAGATAAGTAGATATATACATACATAGATATATGATGGGTAGATGATAGAAAGAGGTGATAGACTAATAGATACATGATAGGTAAATAGCTACATAGATAGCTAAATAGAAGATAGATTTTTGATAGAGTCATATAGATGCTAGATAGACTGATGAAAGACAGAATAGATTAATAGATAGATGATATAGGAATATAGATGATAGATAAATGATAGATGACAGAATTAAGTAGATTGTGGTCTAAAGAGCAGTCGAAGCATCTAGGAAGCGCCCCACACCCTGGAAAGGTGAGCAGAATGGATGCTCAGTAAGCTACTCCACTTTTGGCCCTGGAGAGATCCTAGCCAAATATTAATTCTGCTTCACAGAAGTGAAAAGAATATGGCTTGGTCAATGCTTATCTGCACTGTAGCTGGGAACCTAGGGACAGGTCCATTCACTGCTAAGGTGCCTTTGCCTCTGTGATGACCACTAGGCCAGGTGCCTGCCTGTATGCAAATAAGACTCCTCCACCCGGAGTACAGGGAACCCTCCCTGCCTGGGGGCGTCAGGGTAAAAGGGTAGAGACTGCTGCATTAAAGTGAGTGTGACTTCCATCAGAAGCCTCCCAAGACTTTCTTTATTGTGTCCCATTCAATTCTTAGTCGCTGTAGTCAGGGCCCACGACAGATCCACATAACCCACTTCTGTCTTCTCCACGCACCTTCCTACCACTCCCAGCGACAGTTTTCTGCCCCTGGCCAGGGAGGGAAACAGAGCTGAGATTCTGATGGCTACAGGCTGGGACTAAGCGGAGGTACATGGAGGGACCAAAACCAACAGGTAGATGATAGAGATAGATAGCTGCTAGATAGATATTGATGGATGACAGATATGGATGGACAGATGGATGGATGGATGGATGGATGGATAAGTAGGTAGGTAAATAGAGGATAGATGATATAAGTAAATAGATGATACATGGTATATAGATGACAGAACTAGATAGATGATAGATGGATAGGTGAGAGATAGGTGATAGAAAGGTAGATAGACAAATAGACACACAAACAGACAGATATTTTTAATGAATTTCTGAAAAGGTACAAAGTAATTACACATGGCATGGTATACATAGCCAACAAAATCCAAATGAATATATAAATGTCAGAAAAATGACATAAAGCAGAAAAGTATAACATGAATTGTGATTATCATTCAACAAGTAAAATAAGAGCCTAAAAAAGAAGACACAAACATTTTAGATATTAGGGAACTAACACACAGATACAACATATATGAAACATATATTGATTGAATCGATATATCATTCTACAGTTGTGTGTGATTTCAATCTATGTCTCAGTGATCTACACAGGTAATGTGCGAGTCAGTCAGGATAGCAGACCTTGATCAACACCTGCAGGTTGATTTGATTCACATTTATAGAGCAGTCGACCAAAGAATAGGAAAGTGTATACTTTTGTCAGATGCATAGAGAGCATTTACAGATAAAACTGAGTTACGAAAAGTAACTGAGTAATGCTTGATCATTTCAACTCCTAGTGTATTCTCACATCATAAATGAACTAAATTAGAAATAATAGCAGAAAACTGGAGAAAATTTTCCACACATTTAAAAAAACTAAACTATATATATCATATATATATATATATATATATATATATATATATATATATATATATATCAAAGTACCAGATTCTTCAAGAAAGACACAAAAAGGGAAAAAAAATCAAACTGACTGTAAACAAAACCACAAAAATAAGACTCTAAAGATGGATTACAACAGATGTGGGTTTAACTCAAAAAGCAGAAAAGAATCAGCTTGTTCATTTAGGTGTAAAATAAACTATGAATAAATTTAAATTTATATACACATGGGATATTTTGGGGATAATAAATGAGGAAGAGTAATTTCATTTAGACACTTTGTGTGTGTGTGTGTGATGTATGTGCATGTGTGTATCATGTAAGGATGCGGCAGTGCATATATTCAAGAGGCTGACTGTAGTTTGCTTATGCTTGGGAACTGGTTTCATGTCCACCTTCTCCTTGACATTTTCTCTTTGTTGGTCACTGCTACATATATCAGCTAACTTGGACCTTGAACTTCTGGGAACCTCCTGCCTCCAACCCCCCTTCCCCAAAGGAGTGCTGGAATTACAGATATGCTGTGCCTGAATTTGCATGGATTCTGGGGATTCAAATTTGTCTCTTATGCTTGCACACCAGGTAATTTACCAGAAAGCTGTCTCTTCAACCACTTCAAATGTTGCTTATAGTTCATGTGCTGTAGGATTGCACTTCAATTCAATGGTTTGGTCTGTAGGAGTTTACTGTGATAGTATTGGATATTTCATGTCACATGACTTACACATTTTGCTTCTTGGCTTCAGTGTTTTGAACATTATCCCTGCTGACACAGCTTGAGCACTCCTAATCAAAACACCTGAAGCTTGAATTCTCTAAAATCTGAAACTCTTTGAGTACCACCATAGCCCCACAGTTGAAGAATTCTGTATTTTATCCCATGAAACTGGTCTTGGTCAAATGCAGAAGAACTAAAATTACTCTATGAAGGAACTTTTAGTCTAGGTTCATAATGCATATGCATGAACCAACAGTAGACTTAAGGTGTAGATCCTGCCCATTCACAGAAGATCTTGTATGTATAGTCAAATAGTCTAAAATATGAAAAGCTTTTGGTTCCATGTAAGATAAAGATTCTCAATCTAGTCTTGTTTTACAAAGGTGGGTATTACTTACAGTTCTCAAAACAGTATAAAAGTAAACAAGACAAAACAAAACAGACAAAAAACAAAATACAAAACGATAAATCACTTGGCATTCTAAATCCACATACATTTCAGAATACTTTATTTTTTAAAGGAAGTCTTTTTAGGTTTGAGCTCTGTCCTTATTGTTTTGACTGCAGTAGTCATTCTCAATAGGTATGTACTTAAAATTGATAAGCTGCAAATCATACTTTGTCATCTGGTACAGTGAGTGTGGCTTTTCATGCTGTATGTACCCATGTGTTGCAGGTCAAGATTTTAAAATTGAAAATAGTAAAAAAATGTTTTACCATTTGCATTTTCAAATGGTAAGACAGCAATTGCAGTTTTTCTGTGGAAACACACTTGGGTAGTCTGAGGTGGTGCCTCATTTCCATTACTTGTATGTTTTTATTTGACAGCCTATCCTTGCTTCAGTGGCACAATGAAGCCAAGGCTGACCATATATTTAAGGCATTTTAATTTTTCTACCATGAGTTAATCAACCATTCTTATTTTACTAGCTTTCTATGATCTTTCAAAATTTATTGCTTACCAGAAGTAATTAATGACCCTCTTAGCCAGATTCTGGGTTAGAATGTTCTTTCCCATTTACTTAAACTATTTTCCCACTCAGTTACAAATTTTTTCACAAGTGCCTCTGTGTGAACAGCTAAAGTTTGTAAATGCTGCAAACAAACATTTTATGAATACTATATTGCGTTCTCCTAATCAGTATTAATATACCCAGAAAATTTTTATTTATGAGAATATAACTTCATTTAAAAATATGATGGTTAAATATTTTATATATTAAAGACATAACTTTTAATTATTACCTTGACTTTTTTGAAAAGGGAGTATTGTCAAAACTGAAGCTGTCCCCTCTCCAACCTCATGCAGGATGGGCATTCCTCGAAGCCTAGAATTATCATCTTATAAAAAATATTTGGGATTTTTCCAGTTTATTTCAAGTGAGTTACAGAAAACATATACTCTTTGCTCAAAAATTGTTGTTTTCCATCTATATATATGAACACAAACCAACATACATTATTATCTTGAGAAAATTATCTTGTGTCAGAAATAGAAAGGTAGCCACAGATACCATCTGATTGCCTTCTGTATTGCAGAGCTGTGTATAGGAGTTAGGTATCTAGCGAAGGACTGCATTACTTAACACCACCTGCTCTTGAAACAGAGCCTCATAAGATTTCACTAATATTATGTAAACAAAAGTTAAATGTACCCTCTTTGGAAGAGGTAATTCAAATTCTTCTAAGCATTTTGCACAAGATCTCCGGTCTTTAGCTTTATACTGTCACTGAAGGCAAATGTAAGGGAAGCTAACTGGTCCAGCTGATATGAGTGGGCACAGTGAAAGGAGTTTGGTTGTCTGCATTCCTATGGTGCTTATACAAGTTGGCAGCATAGGGTACGGAAACAGAGTTTCTGCATTGTTTTACCACGTGGAAAGTTTCCACTGATGCTTGCATCACATGGGAAGATGCATTGCAGCACTCCCTTTAGAAGGAAGACAGAAGGAAATTACATTCCTAGTTTAGTCACAAAGAGCAGTGGAAAGTATAACACACACATACACAAACACATACACAAAGATGGTGTGATAGTAAAGTGGAAATATGAGTTAGAAAATACTCACCAACTAATGTTTGGTCCTTAATGTGTCAGAATAATTAAAAATGTATCAGTATAATTAAAGGTGGAGAATTAAGTATAACTATGCAAGCAGTTATTAAGTAATAAAAACACATTCACCTTTAACTGCAACTAACCAAATTTTGTCCCTCTTCCATAGTGATTTATCACAGATGGTTATAGGAAAAGCAGCTGCTACTTGATAGCAAAGAACGGATTTATATAAAAGATTATTTTACTTTTCAAAATGGTATTTAAAAAGACACATATATGAGCTGATTAGAATTATGAATACCATTTCCAGCTTTTGACACTAATTGTGCTGTATTTAATGTATTTAAATGTAACTAATCCAATTTAATAGGAAAAAATCTATAAATATCATTAAAATTGACAATCTATTAATTCTTTTATTATAAAATAAGCTATAATAGAAAAGTTTAAACATAGCCAAGAATAGAAAGATATAAAAATAAAATGTCTCTACACAAGGCTCAGGTTCCAATATGCATGGCCATCAATCACATTTCATTTTGTCTCTCTCCTGATTTGTATAAACAGCTACACAATTTCATATGTAAAGTATTCATATTTATATGTAACAATATACTTTACCACACATGCCTATCTGTATATGCATAGGAATGTATATGCAGGTGTTTGTGTTTTACAAACAGGTATGCTTCCTGTCACCCGACAAAATAATAATCTTTACCATTTAGTTCAAGTTCAAACACCCTGTTTGTCTCCAAGCTATAGTTGTACTGTTGCTTTGCTGCTGATTGTACCAGGGTACAAAACCTTTCATTATATCTATTCTCAAGGATGCTTTTTTCCTATCACACTCCCATTTGATATTTTAAGTTAAAACTTATTTGTTCTAAGTCAACAGAGCTAGGAAACACAAAGGACTCAATGGAAACAGAGAAATTATATAATCACAGTCCTAATTCAGATGTCTTAGAAATGCATGCTCTCTATGTAAGATGAATTTCCTTCTTATTTGCTTTATTCTGAAAAATTGTGGTTCCTAGCCATTTACATGTTTGCTAAACATAGTTTTGTTTTCTATAGTCAATTTGCCCTGCTTTTGTGGAATTTCCTTTCTTTGTTTTCTGTTAAAAGTGAAATTGCCAATTAAACTGGAATAGATAATATGAAAAAGCTCTAGATTCTGACACACTAAGCAATGAAAGTGACAATGACTTCCTGTTTATTAACTTTATTGAGCAATAACTCACATTTTAAAATGTATTATTAATTATTTTTAGTATATTCCTATCACATTTCCATACTCTATATAAGGCTTGGGTTTTTTTTTTTTCTCCACAAAACCTCCAGAGATAACCTCATCTCAATCAAGGATAAAATACTCTACATAATAATGGTAGGATAATTATACAACTGTGTTT
This sequence comes from Cricetomys ansorgei, assembly GCA_026225945.1. Taxonomy (NCBI): domain Eukaryota; kingdom Metazoa; phylum Chordata; class Mammalia; order Rodentia; family Nesomyidae; genus Cricetomys; species Cricetomys ansorgei. The sequence goes on from JAMJFZ010002981.1 coordinate 14,365,502, forward strand.
AGCACTTGGTTGACATATTTGTGATTTATCCTCTAAAACAAATGTGTCTGTTTTTCTGTCCTGTCCCAATTCAATGATAATATCTTGGTGATTTCCGATATTCTTTGGAATATATTGTTTACATGACAACACACATGGTATCTAAAATAACATTTTGGAGAAGAGATGAACATTTTTTTCCTTTGCTACCTTTAGCAAAAAAATAATAGACAAGTATTTCCTTCATTTAAAATTATAAATATGAAGAATGCCACCTGATTCATGACATGCTGTAGACTAAAATTACTTAAAAATGTGAACTCAGATTGCATTAAGTAATTTTATTAAACTTACTTACCAAATGTCATCACAAGCATAATCATGTACAAGTTTGAAACAAATGTATTTATTACTGAAATGCAGTTATAAGAAGGGATATTGAAGTGGGTTGTATAACCTGATCTACTGCATGGCAAATAGGCAGCTCTAATAATATATGAACAAGCTTTGACTGTCACTGGTTCATACGGTTGATGACTTTCCATGAGCAAAAAAAAGGAAAATGATATCACCTTTATTTTAGCATTAAATAATATTAACTTTCATAAAGGAAAAAAGTGAAGACAGTTTCTCCTCATTAAGATTCAACAAGAGAAAGAGTGAGGCAGAAATTTCCTAATTCTCACAGTAAGTACAGGACAATCTTTTCTATTGCTTACAAAGGAATGGCAAGTACCCTGAAGGTCTGTCTTAAGGATTTGGGCAAGTTTAGTTTAAAACTAATGCAATATTAATTGCATTATAAAACTAAGAATGAAGAATAAAAGAATAAGAATAAGAATAAGAATAAGAATGAAGACTATTGATTAATTGCAAAGGCAAGCTAAATTTTAGGTATATGAATGTGTACAAATTTTACTTTTACCTGTTTGTTATCTGTTGTCTTATTTTTATGTTTTCTTGCATATCAGAAAGTGTGAGAAGTTTCCTGTAAAAATTGAATGCAAGATCTTTCAAAGATATGCTAAATCACAATGTTTTTTCAACAGAAAAATATATGGACTCAACCCAGGTGCCCATAATGGATTAATAGTAAAGTATGTACAATGGAATGATATTCAGCATCAAGAAGCAAGAACTTCACACTTACCACAGCTTGGGTAAATCTTATGTACTTTACGCTACATGATAGAAACCATTGTTAAAGACAGTGGTGTATGACCCACATCATGGTAAATACCCATGGTACTATGGGCTTTTAGACACAGTTAAGGTTTAATATGTTTACCACAATTAAGACTTTTAAATGCTGGGCCGGTAAGTGTACTCAGTAGGATAAAGTGACAAGTTTAAGATATGGGGTGATGTGGGGATGAGAAGAAACAGAAGATGGGACAATAATTAGATGAAAAAAGGAGAGCTATTACTAACAACAACAACAAAAATGTGAGTTGTGCACATTACCTATGTGTTACAGGCTAATTAAAGAAAGAATAGATTTTTTTTAACCTCAAAATGACTTACTACAACATGAGTTGATTTTGGCATGACTTTATAAAGATTTTACAGATATCTACCGTAGCCACAATGAATGCAAACATTCAGCCAGGTGGTAGTGGCTCATGTTTAATCCCAGCATTCAGGAAGCAGAGGCAGGAGGTTCTCTGTGACTTCAAGGCCAGCCTGGTCTACAGAGTGAGTTCCAGGACAGCCAGAGCTACAACAGAGAAACCCTGTCTCAAAAAACAAGCAAAAAAGTCATGTTATGATCTTTTATCTAAACAGTGTTTCCTTATTGTATGAGATGTATTCCATTACATATTAACTCTATTCCTCATATTTTCTAGGAATATGGTTTAATCAGACTCTTGAGTTTTTAATATTAAGAGCCAAAGAAACAAGTTTTTTAAAAAAATATAAAACACAAATTTCATTTTGTTGCCATGAATTAAAATTTCTTCATACTTTATTCTTGGTATTTGGGATGGAGAGATAAATACAAAGGTGTGTTTAATACAGCATGTCAATTTCCGACATTTAAAAGTATGGATATTATTTTCTAATAAATGTGAATACTCTTGACACTACTGAAGAGGACTGTACATAGTTCACTAAGATGGTAGGTAATATATGCTTTATGCCTTTTATCTCAATTAAAATATGTGTGGTTATTTATTTATTCTTTCCTACAAAACATCTGTGGTTTTCTCTCCCTCCATTCCTACCCTCCAGCTTCTACTCTCCTAGTCCTACTCCTCCTCTGCTTCCCTTCTGGGAAGAGCAGGCCTCCAGGGATATCAGTGAAACATGGCTGAACATGGCAGTGAAACTACAAGGAACAGTAAGCCTAGGCACAAACCTCATTACAGAGCTGGACAAGGCAACCCAGTAGGAAGAAAAGGAGTCAGAGACCCACCCACTCCTGTTAGGAGTCCCACAAAAACATTGAGTTAATAACCATAGCATATTTTCAGAGGACTTAGCACAGACCCATGCAGGCTCCAGCATTGCTTTCTCAGTCTCTGTGAGCCCCTAGGAGCCCTGTGTGTTTGGTTTGATGGACCATGTTCTCCTGCTGACCTCTGTCTTTTGGTTTCCTCCCTTGCTTCCATTGAGTGCTCCAAGTTCAGAGGAGAGGATCCAGTAGAGATCTCCAATTTGGGTTCTCTCTCCACATAATGGCTGTGGGTCTCTGCATCTGCTCCCATAAGCAGTCAGAGGGAACCTCTTTGGTGATAACTGGGCTAGGCACCAATGTATGAATATAGCAAAATACCATTAAGAATCATTTCATTGTTATTTTTTCCCATCATGATTAGTTCTAACCTAAGTCTTTGGGCTATCCAGCCTCTGGTTCTTAGTGATGCAGGCAGTGTTGAATATGGACGAGCTCCTTCCAGTGGCGTGAGCCTCAAGTTAAACCAGACATTGGCTGGCCACTCCCACTAGTTCAGTTCCACCATTGCCTCAACACCTCTCACAGGCAGGGCAGATTGTAAATTAAAGGTTCTGTGCCTGTGTTTGGTGACCTAGTTATACCACTGGAAGCCTTGCCTTGTAATTTAAAATGGCCGGTTCAGAATCTTTATCCTCCATTACTAGGAGACCTTGCTAGGGTCACCCTAATAAATTCCTGGGAGTTTCCATTGCACTAGGTTCTCACATCTCCCCACAAATACCACCCAGTTCTAGTTCTCTCTCCTCAGACTCTCTCTCCACCCTCTACAGTTAATCCCTCCTAATTCATCCTTACCCACTTTTAGTCCACTTGCAAAATCAGTTCTGTTTCCCACACCAGAGAGATCTATGAGCTCTCCCTAGGGCCCTCCTTGTTACCTAGTCTCTCTAGGTCTGTAGCATGACTATCTTTTCCTCAACAGTGAATATCCACTTAGAGTAAATACATACTATGTTTATCTTTCTGGGTCTGTGCTTCCTCACTCAGGATGATTTTTTCTAGTTCTATCCATTTGTCTGCAAATTTTTGATGTTGTTTTGTTTGTTGGTTTTTAGCAGATGAGTGATATTCCATTGTGTATATCTACCACATTTTCTTCATCCATTCTTCAGTTGAAGGACATCTATATTGTTTCCAGTTTCTGGCTATTATGAATAGATACTATGAACACAGTTGAGCAAGTGTCCTTGTGGTAGGATGGACCATCCTTTGGGTGCATGCGCAAGAGTGGTTTAGCTGGGTCTTGAGGCAGATAGATTTCCAATTATTAAGGAAATGTCATTATTGATTTCCAAAGTGGTTGTATAAATTTGCACTCACACCAGCAATGGAGTGGAGTTCACCTTGCTCCACATCCTCACCAGCAGGAGCTTTTACATATGTTATTGATTTTAGCCATTCAGATTGGTGTAAGAAGAGATTTCAAAGCAGTTTTGATTTGCATTTCTCTGACAGCTAAGAATGTTGAACTTTTCTTTAGGAATTTCTCAGTCATTTGAGATGCCTCTATTGAGAATTTTCTGTTTAGACCTATACCCTATTTTTTTAAATTGGGTTATTTGGTTTGTTGATAGTTAGTTTCTTGAGTTCTTTATATATTTTATATATTAGTCCTCTATAAGATATGGAGTTGGTGGAGATCTTGTCCCACTCTGTAGGCTGCCATTATTTCTTATTGACAGTTTTCTTTGTCTTGCAGAAGCTTTTCAGTTTCATGAGGTGTCATTGATTAATTATTTATCCTAGTACCTTCGATATCAGTATCTTTTTAAGAAGTTGTCTCTTGTGCCAATGAGTTCATAGCTATTCCCCAATCTATCTTCTATCAGCTTCTATCAGCTTCAGTATATCTGGTTTTATGTTGAGGTCTTTGATCCACTTGGACTTAAGTTTTGTGCAGGGTGATAAATATGCATTTATTTGCCTTCTTCTACATTCATACCAGTACCAGTTGTTGAAGATGCTTTCTTTTTTCCATTGTATATTTCAGGTTTCTTTATAAAAAAAATCAGGTATTCATAGGTATGTGTATTCTTCTGGGTCTTCGATTTTAGTCCATTGATCAACTTGTCTTTTCTTTTCTTTTTTATACCAATGCAATGCAGTTTGTATTACTATAACTCTGTAATACAGCTTGAAATCAGGGATGCTGATTCCTCTGAAAGTTTTTTTACTGTTCAGGATTGTTTTAGCTATCCAGGAATTTTGTATTTTCACATGAAGTTGACTATTGTCTTTAAGATATGTAAAGAATTTTGTTCGAATTTTGATAGGGAATGATTGCATTGAATTTGTAGATTGCTTTTTGTAGGATGGCCATTTTTACTATGTTAATCCTATTGATCCATGAGCATGGGAGATCTTTCTATCTTTTGATATGTTATTCATTTTCTTTCCTCAAAGACTCGAAGTTTTTATCATACAAATCTTTCACTTGCTTGGTTAGAGTTACACATGATATTTTATGTTATTTGTGGCTCCCTCAGTTTGTATGTTCTTTATGGCGTCTATTTCCATTTTTTAGGTCTTGACAAGATTTACTTTTTTCCTTCAATTGTTTGCTTGTTTTTTCTTGGCTTTTTTGAAGTGCTTTATTCATTTCTTCTACTTGTTTCTTTGTATTTTCCTGGGTTCTTTTAAGAGATTTACTCATTTCCTATAATTGTCTGTTTGTCTTTACCTTGATTTCTTTGAGGGATTTATTCATTTTGTCTTTAAGGACCTCTATTGTATTCATAAAGTTGGTTTTAGGGTAATTTTCTTGTGCTTCAGCTATGTTGGAATGTTTAGGTTATATCTGGTGTGGACATATTGCCCAGGCTGTTATTGACTGTGTTCTTACACTGGAAAGTAAGTATCTGGGTTTGGGGTAATTATAGGCCCAGGTGCTGATTTCTGGGTTTATCTTTGTTGTGTGTATATTTTCTTCCTTGGTTTCCATTTCTTGTCTGAATTTTCATAGTATGTTGTGTTTGTGCTGCCTGCTTTATTGACTTGTTCAGATGTTGTGCTCAAGGGAAATGCTTGCTGATATTGGAAGCTGGGGAAAGAGGAGGTATAGACTGGATAGAAGTGGAAGCTATAGCTGGTATTCTGTTGCAGCACTAGGGAAGAACTTTAGATTGAGTCTTGGGGAGCAAAAAGGGTAAGGATTGCAGGCAGATAGCCCACTTGGTCTTCTGGTAGCCATGGTCTTTACTTGAGCAGTGGCTGTCCACCTGAGTTGGGAGCTGGGATGCAGCAACAGGTGTAGAGGGGGAAGCTACAGAGAAATAGATTGTGGAAAGCAAACCAAGGGAGTGGGGAAGTTTTCAGGGCTAGCAGCATACATGTTCTACTGGCTGGGGTCATCTGAGTAGGGAATGTCTTCCTCAGGTGGGAGCTGGGGTGGAGCAATGGGTGGAGAGAGGGGAAAGACTAAGAATGAAGGGATTGTGGGAATGGAACCAAGCCTTCAATGGGCAAGTGGCCTACCTCTTCTTCTGGGTAGCAAAGCCTGTACTGGAGTGTGGAGTGTTCACCAGAGTTGAGAACTGAAGTGGAGAAATGGGAGGAGGGCAGAAATTAAAATATTTTATATATCAGTTCTAAAGAAAAAGTCCAGCAATGACTTCACACAACTTTAACTTAGTTGTGTCTCCTTAGAATTCAGTGACAAATTCACATGTTTGTACTACCATTATAGTCTATATTTTCTTGTTTCGAGACACATTATTCTGCTGTATTCTCTTAGGAAAAGGGTCTCTTCTGAATTCTGTGCCATGTATTCCCTTTTGCCAGATCCTCAACTTCCTGTGAAGCACTTACAAAGAACACTGAAGCCAAATATGTGCACTTCAAAATTCGTTGGTTGTTTTTGTCAGCCAGGTGCTTCTTTATCATCATGAAGCAAAATAGATAAAGTTCTTCTTTGTGAACTCTAGGGGATCCTACAGGGACAATTACCTTTGTATAAATGGTAGTCTCCTGCTAGCAAACTAAAGCTGGAAAATAATTGAGTAATAGTAATTATTTGAAGTAGAAAGTGATTATTACCTTTTTTTGTACTATGAAATGCGTGAGGAGAATTTTCTGAGTGGCCAGGGAAATATTGAAGATTATGTTGATATCAGGGACACACTGTCCACCACAAAGCTGAAAATTACATGCTTCTTCAACAGGATCCACTACAGCTGCAGCAGCTATTTCTAGCCGTCCACAGAATTTCCTTCAATCTTTCTTCATTACTGTCACTGGACAAAGGAATACTCATTTTTTTTTTCTTGTGCTACTATACTACCAATTGCATAATAAGCCAGTTGAACTGTCAAGTTTATGTTCTCCTAAACGTTATATTCGGGGAATTTATAAGTCCTTCTCATTCAAGATGCTGTAGCTTATTTGGACACTGACAAACTATTACCTTTGTGTCATAGTCATGGCAAAAGTCAAGATTTCCTTGAAATGTGAGTCTTGTTGAACTCCAAATATGTTGTCACTCTGATCATTAATGAGAATGAATGCATGAGTTTCAAATAAAATTATAACTGCACACCTAAATGTAGATATGAATTACAGATGGACTAGAATTGACAGCTGAAATATGAGGAAACACACAGCCACACATTGCAGCTGTCATCCAGAGCTACTGTTTTCTAAGTCAAGAATCCTGGAAAATTTATTTGTTTAAAATTCTATCACCACGCATAACACACCAACCCAACCTACCCTCCACTTCTCTGTAGCACTCAATCTGTTGGTATCTTCAGCACTGGAACTACATATATTATGTCGGCAGAGATCTTCATTTCATTCTTTTTTTTTACTATTAGATTATGATGAGTAATGGCTTCCCCACCACTCTTGGAAAGCCAACAGTACATCATAACAGTTACAATCTCTGAGTTATATTCAAGTCCCACCATACTCTTCACAAACTGTGTGCCTGAACATGATGACTACGGACGTCCCTTAGACTCATCCTCTAGCCTAAAAGTAGGTGGCTAATGTTGTCTATGTTTCAAAGTTAAGATAAGTCTTAGTCTGATTCTATCTATTTAATGTTACAGTTTAGAAATGAAGCAACATTTTCCAATAATTGATGATTTAGTCGGACAGAATTCTATATATTGATAAAGTCTCAGAGGCAATGGAATTCCTACTTTTCTGAAGACTTAACCAAGGGAATATCTTATGTCGGAACTAAAATCTAAGTAGGAATGTTTTGGTTTAATATTAGCTCTCAATAGCTCATCATCAAATGGAGAACAAATATTCTTTAAGAAAAGAAATAGTAAAAACTAAAGAGAAGTACAAGGAAGCACAAGGAGGTAGGAATATCCAGCAAGTTATGGTTTATAGACTAGCAGACTAGCTGGACAGTATGTACAAGCTCAGTAAATTTCACTTGAGGAGGCAGTGAAACTGACTAGATGGAATTTCAAATTAATGTCAACCTATACCTAATATTAGACATCAACTACCTTATATTGTAAAGGAAGAATATTGCATTTAATATCTGATTACATCTGAGATTACAATATCAGCATTAATTCTCAGAACACAAACAAAAATCTACAGAATTGGTAATTTAGCCTTACTTACAAAGAGGATTCTATAGCAGATATGCTACTGTGTAGCTCATCAAGAAAACAAGATGGCAGTTTCATAGATGTAAACCCTGCCAGACCTCAACAGAGGAAAATCACCTGTAATGGCAAGAGCAATACTGGATGGTGAAACCCCAATTGTCAGATCTCAAGGGTTTTAATTGATACAGAACCTAGGCAGGTGTGCTATTGATACAAAAGCTCTGCCCCTTCATCCAAAAGCCTAGTTGCATAATGAAGGAAACCTGTAGCTTAGTCTCATCTCACAATCCTTTCGCAGCTGAGCTATGTCACCTTTACAGTGGGAGAACTCAAGGCCAAAGAGAAGAGTTCTCTTCCTGTTGCCTGAGATTATGGGGGAGAGAGGACAAGAGTCCTTCACATCAACTTTGCTCTTCCACAATGGCTCTGCCAGAGAGCAGTGAGCAGGTGTAAATTATAAGGTAGCAACCATCTTAATCACATATTTACATAAAGTCAACCCCTGCAGATAAAACAAAATGCTAAGGCTTAGCCAGCCCTTCCCCCAACAATGTACAAAAACTATTATAAACGTAACTAGAAATAAACATTTCCAACAGGATTCTATCACTTTGCTTGGTAATAGAATCTGCTTTCTTGTTGGAACCTTATTATTCTGTTATTCACATTCATCTCCATATAAATCTGTCATGTTTACTTAGATTTCCAAAGCATCTTCACACTCAAATTATCTAGTTATGAAGTGAAGGTTGTTTATTAAGACTCACCGTGAATGTATGGAACCCATAATCTATATCTATCTATCATCTATTTTCCATCTATCATCTAATTCATAATCATGGACATAGAGGTAGTATATTATTCTTGGCAGGAGAAAGATGAACAATGACTTGAGGTGGGAAGAGGTACAGTACTAGGGAGAAAACAAGGAGCAAAGAACAGTGGTAAACGTGTAAAAGATGTCATAAAAGGACCTGTTACTTGTGCACTAACAAAGAAATTTAATTGAAGATTCTCTCCAGGATCATCTGTTAAAAAGATATGTTCTCAAATTCTGAACAAGTACAGCACTTTTATTGTCTAATCCTCATGACTAAAAATGTTGAATGAAGCATAGTTTGGGAAAAAACTAGGAGATTCTGTGCTTCTTTATTAAATCCAAATTAATTTAGTTTTTACCGTATTAAGTGATGTTGGGGGCCGATGATACCCAGGCTGTGAACATAACCAGCTTGACAAGGATCCTGGTTTTTCCCTTAACTAGGAGTCTAAAGCCCACCAACTGCTTTGCCCCTTTCTCATCTTTACTGTATGGTGACAAAAGCCTCTCTTAAGTAATATTGTCTATTTTGGCCTATTAGTGAAAACTCAAATCAATTCCTGGGCTGGCTGGAAGAGGAACACTGCCATCTCAACTCTAAGTAATTGTAACAGTCTTACTGGCCTTCAAGATTTTGGCATGTGTGAGAACTATTTATGTTTTCTGCAGATACATAAAAAATTATTCTTGATAGAACTGACCTTCCCATAGAGACAAAGCCATAGTCAAGTACAGAAATGAAGTCTAGACAGTATGTCAGCAAGCTTGAAAAAGCAAATAAATAATTCACCCCTGAATGCCTGCCCCCCCTTTATTGCAGCAAGTATAAAGACCTAAAATTCAGCTATTCATTAATAGACTATTGTGTTAAGGCTACCCACTAAAATTAACCTTGAAGATTAGAAGCCTGCAGCTAGGAGGAGATGAACACTCTTTCATTGTTGTATGCCTGAACACCTGAATTCTGTTAGCTAAGAAGTTAGCAGTTTTGCTATTTCAGTCAGTACAGCTTTCTGTCTTGAGGAGAGTCATGTAATTTTTCCCCAATGTGCACATTGTTAATTTTTCTCTCTTAACTTTTCCAACTTCTAATTTCTGTATTTTTATTATTAAAGAAAACGCTCTTGCGTGTCATAATCATCATAAAGTGTATTCTATGTGTCTCACTAAAGTACGTAAGCGTGTCAACCAAAGGGTCCCATAAAATAGTGAAGAACTGCATTCACTCATCATAACTTCGTTGTTTATCCCCCTTTGTGGAGACTGAGGAACCCTGTGTGGGCTAGAGCTGGACTCGACTCCTGCAAGTGGTCTTTTGATTGAAAAATTTGGTGAGTTCAAGAGGCATACTTTGAGATGACATAAATTAGAAGAAATGAAACATAAAGAGCATAATGATTTTTATTAGCCTCTCATGACCTTATGTTTTTCATTTCTAAAATGAGAATTGATATACACACTTTATAAATTTCTTTTCATTATGTGTCAATGAACTTGACTAGAGGCAAGAAATTTTCATAATCAAGATATTTATTTAATTGATTTATGAGTGACTTCTGTCATCTAAGGTTTTCTACTTTGATATGAACCAACAGGTTGTTCTTCAGTGACAGGATCCTGAGAGAGAGAGGACCAGGCAATGAGTAATAATAAATAAGACAAGAAAGTTGGGCTCACGAGATCTTGTGCAAGCCATGTTTTATGCCAAGAAAGTTTATTTAGAAGTACAGAATCTTCTATAAAGTTTTCAGGGGGAAAAATGGGACAGAGTCAGCAGAAGGCTATCATAGAATGGGATGAAGTCAGCAGGAAGCTAATCAAGCAATGTTGTATAAAGGGAACACAGGATATCTCAGGTACATAAGAGACTGAGCACTCAGCAGCCTTGGAACTCATAACTCCAGTATCTTCATGGTGGAAAAGTCAAATGTCCAGAAAACAAAGCCTTAACTCTTTTGAGACCCTGGCTCCAACTGCAAACCTGACACTGACAAGTCTGACCCTGGGCAAGGACACAGAACTAGTCTTCCCTTTGTTCTTTCATGGGGCCTCTGAGAAAGCTGTGGATCAGGATGCCTCCAAATACTTTTTGTTTAATTCTTTTAGGTACTGTAATTGTCTCAAAGTATTCTTTAGAGACACTGTGCGTTCATGGGTCCAGTACACCTATTATTACAGATGATTGATGCCTTGCACAAATTTCTATGTCATATTTAAGTTAATTTGTTTTTATGGTAAACTCATTATTTGCTGTTACATAGCTATTTTATCTGAATTGAAACATATCTTCCTGGAGGAAGAGAGGATTCTCATATGATTCAGGAAATCAATGAAACGTGTCTGAGAAAGTAAAAGCAACTTGCAGGGCTCAAAAAAGAAAAGAAAAAGAAAAAAATAAAAAATAAACAAACCAAAAAAAAAAATCACCACCACCAATAACAACAAAAAAAACATAGAATATACAAGATGGTTCTGTAAGCAGTAAAATTGTGGGGGAGATATTTTCTAGCCAGATTAGTTGTCTAAAAGTTGTAAAATTGTATAAATAGCCCCAGGGATCAGCTTTTGTGAGTCTGTACCCATGTTAGGATAGACTTTCAATATTACACCTGTCTTTAAGTCATTCATGCCCTGTAAATAATGCCAATAAACTCACTGGTTCCCTACTCCCAAATTTGGGTGTACTATTGCTTGCTGTAGTTTAAGTATGGGTAAGAATATTGACTCATCCAGTAAATACATTTGCGCAGTCCATTTCCTCATGTGCTTCCTCCACAAAGAGAAATATTTGGCTTTAAACATACATTCAAAATGCCTTTAAAAATAACAGGTCAGCCTTACCTAAAAAAGTGCCTGCTATAATTTCCAATAAGCTACTCCTGCAGGTAAAACCATGCTTTGAAATATATGTCTTCTCTCTTCCCTTGATCTCTTATGTCTAAGGCACTTCTTAGAGAATAGACAGTCTATTGCTCTAGAAGCACTCTGTGAAAATGCCTTCAAGACACAGACTTTAGTCTACTTTTATTTAAGCAGTGGAAATTCATAAAATTTCTAAGGCATTGACTTTGGAAATATTTATTCAAGTATGTAAATATGAAGTAAATGTGTTTATTATTCCATCTGATTTGTAATTACTTTATTATACAACTAAGGAAGGACCTTTTACTGTACATAGTGGTGTTCCTACAAGGAAAATAGCTTTAGTAAGCACCTCATCAAAATAAGTTGCTACCAAGGAATAAGTGCCATGGTTCAAATTGGTCCCAGGTTCCCCTTAACATAATGGGATACAGGATTTCATTTGTAAGTTCTTAATCCTATAGTTAAAAGGATTTAAAAACAGACTTGGAAGGAAAATCAAGGACAATTTTATAGCAAATTGAAGGGAAAACAACAGGGTAGCCACACTGGAGGTGCTGGCAGCTGTGACAAAGAGGGAAATGGAAAAACAAAAGAAAAAAGATATACTTTCTGAGTTAGAGGTGCAAAAAATGTTCAGTAAAGACTACCTGGAAATTCTAGCTGACCCAGACTAAGAAGCAGTTATCAAGAAATATACAGATGCTTACAAGGATCTAAAATACAAGAATGCTTTGACTTTGTAAAGTGGTCTAGCCACTATGGGAATCATTGCGGAGGTTCCACAACAGAGCAAAACTCGATCTATCCCATGATGCAGTGACATCAACCCCAGATATCTACCTTTCATCATTTAAGTCAACCTGTCACAGGGTACATGCATATCAAAGTCTATCTATCACAGCCTTATTTACAAAAGCTAAGTGACAGAACCAGCCTGTGATAGTGTTCATCAGTAGAGGATGAGACCAAGAGGATTTGATATTATATTATATTATATTATATTATATTATATTATATTATATTATATTATATTATATTTATTATATTATACACAATGGAATTTCTTTCATCCACAGAGAAGAATGAAATTATGTAATTTTCTGGGAATTGGATACAACTAGAAATAATCATATTAAATTAATTAAATGAACCCAAGAAAGACATTGTATCATGCTGCTGCTCATTTGGGAACCATAGCTTTTTACCTAAATGCATAAATCTCAGATGTATAGCTGATCTGAAGGTAGAAGCAAACTCTCTAGGGAAAAGAAAGAATTAATGAGGAGTAGAGAGAAAAGGGAGAGCAACAAAATGTGTATGGATTCTGCACAAAGTGTTTTATATATTTGCATAAAAATGGCATAGTGGAAAGCAATATAATTAAACAAATAGAATATCAGGGAGGCTTAGCAATAGAAGTTTGTGATGAAGTTCTACCTCTTATTAAGAGGTGATTCAGAGAGAGCAAGAGAGGTTGGAGAATCAACCCAACCAGGTTCAAGATATTGTCTGGTGTCTGTAAACAGATATAAAGATGGAAGACCAAAAATAAATAAATAAATAATTTCTGAGTTAGAACCTAATACATCATTGAGGTCAGGCTGCAGAAACTTCCCTGTGGAGGTGGTAGAGAAGCTGAACTCTCTTGGTTAGAAATTACAGAGTATGCAGCTTTAAACAGTAGGCCTGTGCTGGCTAATTTTGTATCTCCTTTACACAAGCTGGAGTTATTATGGAAGAAGGAACCTCAATTGAGAAAATATCCCTACCATGTTTTCCAGTGGCAAATCTGTGGTTCACTTTCTTGATTAATGACTGATGAGAAACTGCCCAGATCACTGTGGATAGTGACACCCTGGGACAGGTAACCCTGGGTGCTATCAGGAAGCAAGCTGAAAAAACCATAAGGTAAGCTGTTGCAGTAGTTGTTCTGTAGCTCAACAGAACAACAAGGAAGCATATTCATAGGTTCAAACCCTGCCGGACCTCAGTAGAGGAAACTACTATCATGGCAAGTGCCATACTGGACAGGGGAACCCTGAGTGTGTCATAGCAGGGTTTTTTATTGTTACCTAAGCTGCTCCAGTGTTCTACTGATACCACATGCAGATCATGAGTAATCAAATATCTCCCATATAAAGCTAACACCTGCAGACAATACAAAATGCCAAGATCCTCACCCAACAATGCATAAAACAGCCATTTTAAACATAACTAAAAATAAACTTTCTCAACATTTGTCCCTTTTCTGTATAAGCCAATCAAAAAATTGTTCTATCTGTACAACACAATTTAACACTACACCAGCAGAACTGATGTTACAAGAGGAGCAATCACAAAGACAGGACCAAATGAAACCAAACATCTATCAAGATTTTCACAATATCTTTGAACAGCAAAAAAACTTTATCAATGTCCAATTATCTGGAACTTACTCGTGATCTTCTAGGTCCCTCCAAAGGGCTTGGATCACTTTTAGCTGTTTTTTTGCTATGGTCTTTTTCATAGTAATATAAATGCTCTTAGAATGAGGCTTGAGAGCAGTTCCATCTCAGTAGGGATGCTGGGGTGACAATACATATCTCAGTAATGGTGTATATAATTATTGACCAATTTCCTCAGTGTGTCTTCAGAATGTTCTCTTTTGGTTGTAAAACAAGACTTCTCCTTAGCATCTGGCCTTTCCTGGGTAAAAGAAACACCAGCTATTTACATAAAAGTAGTTGATCAACCACAGGCCAAACCATTTGTAAAGGGAATTAATAATTATCAATCAAGAGGTTTCTGTCATAGGATGTCACCATATTGGTACACATATGCCTTAAAGGGAGGCATTTGCTGTCTCTGTCAGGAAGGCTGTTATTGACCATGATATTTATGCCTGAGGAACCTTGCTTGCATAGATATGTGTATGTCCCAAAGAGAGCACAGGAAGCAAGTGATTTCAGATGGTTCCTTTCATTCTTTCACTTTGCTTAGTCTCCCCATTAACTCAACAATTAAATCTTGCTTTCCCAGTACTGCAAGGAAGCAGATAAAACTTTACGGAATAGACATTGATGGTAAGTCCTTATGTCTTTAAGACTGTGTCCTGTTAAGGGGCTGTGGGACTCATACTCTCAGCCTGACTTTATGATTGGCAGATATAAGACTTCCCAGAGTCATGTTCTCTTGCCATACCATGCCACTGTCCAACACCCTAAGCTGAATCCAAAGAGAATTGGCTGGTTTTTAAATTGGAATTTCCAAACTGTTATCTGAGCAAACTTTTGCCTTTATAAAGTTAGTTGTCTCAGATACTACATTTTCAAATAGTAAAGTGACTATGAATGCATGCAGCTCATATAAAGAGCTGCAGAGAATAAGCGACCATGTGGGTCTTCTAGACAAGACGGGAATGCTGGATCCATGAAATCTCAACAACAGGATTGACAAAACAAGACCTGAATAATGAGCACAACAGGCAACAAGCCAACTTGAATTGGGTGAAATTTTACAATGTCCTACCCCAGAAGTAGAGCCCCTGGCAATCAGTTGTCGCTGAGAGAGAGAGGTACAGTGAGAAGGAGGATTAGTTTTCTTCAGGTTCAAGCTCCTCAGTGGTTGTTCAGACCTAAGTGGTCAGCCCTAAAATGACAAGCATGATATATACATTTCAATAACAATTAAGAGAACTTGACGACATGTGTTCAATCTCTGGAATTCACATAGGGTGGAAGGACAGGTTTATCTTCACAAAGTTGTCCTCAAAACACTTGCACACACACACTCACACACACCACACTAATAATAGTAATTATTATTATAAATAAAAATTGAGAACTAAAAAACATATTTGAAAAGTGATTTCTATCTACAGCAATAAGAGATACTTTCCATCCTCTAAGGAATATTATATAGAAATATTGTCCTTAATACAGACCAGCTAACTATTTTATGTATTCTAGTAACAGAAGAGTTACAATTTTCAGTGTTTAATATGATTCAATTCTTTTAATACTTCTTCTGGCTATGGGGCAGAGACTTCTTTCTCATATGAAAAATTGAGACATGAAGATAGGTAAAAGAACCATGATTAGGCTGATGGTCTAAGGCCTGTCCCCACAGCCTTTTCTACTTTAATCCCTTTCTACTGATACAATGGAATCTCATTTAAAGATTAAAATTATCATTGCAGAATACAGTAATGTATCTAATTTTGCACAGTTAATGTGTGCCCTCTATCTTCAAGTGGATTAGGCAAAAGCAAGTTTGATAGTTTCAATGTTTTGCAAGTAGTGTGTGGCAGAAGACTGTACCATCAATTAAGAGCAGTAAAAATAAAACTGTCAAAATGTGGGAACTAATGACAAATGTATCATCCATGTACTGATCACAACTAACTTTAACATGACAGTTATATATTTAATACAATTCTATAACAGAAAGTCACAAATTCAGAAGTACTGACTTGTGCATATTTTGAATTGTAGCTATGCATATATGGTCATTTTATTTATTTCAATTACTACAGACATATTTCTGTGACATTGCTCTTTCAAAAGTGCAATAACAACATATCATGCCTCAGGAAAATGCCACAGGAAAATGTGCAAGTGCAATTTTCAAAAATGCAAATAAGATTCTCTAAACTTCGCCCACAAAGGAAGTTTGAGGGAGCCTGGAGAAGTGTTGCTTATTTTCCATGTACCTTCAGACAATATTTAAGAAGCTGAGAACAGGTCCTTAGACTTCTGATAAAGTAAATACTGTTAAAGAGCAGAAGGTGACACAGAAAACAGGGCTGCAAAATTGAGCATTCAAGTAGTGTATGTCTGAATGTATGTGCATTAATAGAAATATAGGGGGGATTACATATAATAGGCTAGATAACTTGTTTTTATTCTACTGAATCCCTTTACTGTGTATGTGTATGTGTTTATGGCTTACCGCTTGTGACTGGATAATTTATCAGGGGGCTCTTCCCTGGAAAAATCTGGTTATTTCCTTTCTAAGCAGCCATTAACTGCCTGCAGCTGTAACTCTTCTTCTAGCGGTAATGACTTGTGAGATTTACCCCATCTAATCTGGCATGTCAACTGGTGTTGTCATTTGCAGGTCTTGTTTACACAAACATATTGTTGAGATTTTGTTAGTATAACTTTCCTGTAATATATGAGATAGATATATTATCACATAGCAGACTTTCTGGTCCTCTGACTCCTACAATCTCCCTGCCCCTCTTCTGCCATGTTTCCTGAGCCTTAGGTGTGGAATGAGCTGTAGATTTTTAAGTTGGGGGCAAGGTATCCTAGTATTAGTTGTTCTATACATTTTGGGCCACTTATGATTTTCCATAATGTCCACTGTCTATTGCAAAAGAAGCTTCTTTAATGAGGGATGAGAGATACATGTATCTGTGGGTAAAAAGACAAGTATTTCAGATGCAGTTAGGAATAGTTTAAGAAAGGAGCAGTAGTAGGTTCTCTTTGAGGGTCCATGGCATCCACCAGCCACTGATTGTTGGCTAGATTTACAGTACCAGGAATGAATTCTTTTCTATTGATCTAAGTCCAATTAGACAGCTGCTGGTTACTCTCACTATATAAGTGCCACTATTGTATCCTTGGAGGTATCTTCCTATGCTTGTCCTTGCTGTGCTCCATAGACTTTGAGGCAGAGTTAGGCTGTCAATTGCTTTTCTCCTTGGCAGCTTGCATAGCACCTTCAGGTACTACTGGAGCTAGTCCTGAGGAAGATAACTTTCAGGTCAGCATCAGTTATATTCCTACAAGACTTGTGTGTGCGGTGTTTTCAGCAATAGGGACTTCCTTTCAAGTTCTGAGAGTCAAACAACAGTAACAACAATAGACTATACAGTTTTGGGTGTCTTGGAAGTTCCAAGACCAACAATGTGAAGTGGCTTTTTCCATGTTTGGCATTGGAGTCTTGCTTGATAATGCTCTGGGGGGGGGGAGCATTATCATCTCAAGTGATCACTTTTGCATAAATACAAAATGATATATTTCCCTATATCATTTTCAAACATCATTTGTGTTACTGATCTCTCTTCCTTCCCTAATCCAGAGTGGTACTTTCACTCTTCCTTCCACTGTTGAAGTCCCTCTCCCATTTCCCCATTTCCCCGTTCTTTGCACCTGTGTCGTGGTGTCCTCAGTGTCGACCACAGTGGTTCCTTTTTATGTTCCTGTTTTCTGTGTTACTCCAGGTTACATACTTATATCCAAAGATCCCAAACTAGCTAGCATCCACAAATCAGGGAGAACGGCAACACATCTTTCTGTCTCTGGGATACTTCAGTGAGTATAGTGTTTTTAGTTCCATTACAATTTTCTTTCTTTTTTTTTTTGTTTTGCAGTTTAACAATATTCCACAGAGTACATGTACCACATTTTCATCATCCATTCATCTGTTGAAAGGCAGTTAGGTTGATATCATTTCATAACTACTGTGAATAGCTCAGCAATAAAAATGGCTGACAGTACCTGTAGAACAGGATATTCTTTGGACATAAGCAGAGGAGTTGTCCAGGTGGGATAACTGACAGGTCTCCTATTCAATTTTTAAGAACTCCTCACACTTATTTCTATACTGGCTGCACAGATTTGCAGTTCCATTGATGGTGAATGAGGATGGCTGTCTCCCCACATCCTCACCAGCACTTGTTGTCATCAGTTTTCTTCATCTTAGCCGTTCAGACTGGGATGGGAGGATTCTAAGCATAGTTTTATTTTACATTTCACTAGTTGCTAATGAATTTTAACACTGTTAAAATATTTCATGGCCACCTTTACTTCCTTTTTGAAAACTGTATGTTCAGATTCATAACCCATTTTTTAATTGTCACTTATTTGCTTCATTCTTTGATTTTTGAGGTATTTTTAATAATCTTATATTAATCTTCTATCATATGTACATTTAGCATAGATTTTCTTGAACTCTGTGGGGTTCCTCTTTACTTAGCAAGTCAATGCTTTAGCACCGCAGGATCCAACACTGGGTGTTGACTTGTGTTTTTTAATTATTGCTGTTGTTGCTGCGGTTACACGTGTATGCATGCAAGTATGTGCAGTTATGTACATGCCATGTTGTGTGTAAAGTCAGAGGACAACTTTTGAAAGTCACTTCCTACTTTTTTCTTCTAAGTTCAGCTCACCAGGCTTTTGTGGTTAACATTGTACCAGCTGAGCCACCTTCTTGCCCCACCTATTCTATTTTAGGCAACCTGCCTAATTTTTATGTATTTAATCCCCAGTGACTGCATTAGTAGCTGAAAATAATATGAATACTGTTTGTATGCTTGCATAACTAAAATTTCCTAAAATGTGCAAGATGAGATCTGAAACTAGCCTAATTCTCCGTCCCAGGGATATTACTACATGGAAGGAAAACATGGGATCTGGTTCTCCAGTGAATGCCTACTTGACAGAGAACACTGCAAAGTGACATTACAGAGTTCTGAAGCAGAGAGCCTTTTCAGCAGGAACGGTATCCAGGCTTTCTCTGATCACCACATCCTAAAGCATGCTAGCTTTATATGTTCTCAATTCCAAATTGTGTCTTAGCTAGCTTTGCCAACTTGATACAACCTGAATCCATCTGGTAGGGAAGTCTCTTGAGGAGCTGCCTACATTGATATACAGACGTCTGCTGGGATTGCCTCGTTTGTTGATTGATGGAGTAGGACCCACTCTGACATGGATGGGATTCCTCCCTAGACATGTGGCCCTGGGCTTCCTAAGAAAGTTAGCTAAGCATGAATCTGTGAGCAAGCCAGCAGCATCCCTCCACGGTTTTGAATTCAGCCTTCTGCTTGAGTTTTCGTCTTGACATTCTTTAATGGTTGGCTGTTACTGAGAAGTATAAAGCAAATGCACGATTTTGTCCCCAAACTTTTAATCAGAGCTTTGATCACAGCAACATACAAGAAACTATAGAATGCCTCATTATTCTGTTAATTTGCCCAATTTGAAACACCAGTAAGACTTGGTCAAGTGGTATTTACTCTTAATTAGGAAAGTCTAGTAAACTTAGCTATGTCTTCTCATCAAATACTTCACCTGATGATCTTTGGGAACTTCTGTATAATCCACACTGGGTTTCTCCTATGAACATTTGTTACTTTTAAAACCTTTCTCTGATATTTTTAAATTTCTTGTGAGGCCAGACCTGATATTTCTTTACTCTCTGAATCTGCAGAGTCTATTTTCTATGAACTAGGGTAGCCTGTGACCTAACTGCATTACAACCTAAACCATAAAAATGAGGCTGGGAAGAATGACCCAGCCGTTAAAAGCACCTTGTTGATCTTAGAGAGAACCTGGGTTTGGATCCCAGTAACCAGAGTGCAGCTCACAATTAACTGAATCTCCAGTTCCAGGGTGTCTAATGTCTCTTCTGACCTCTATAAACATGAGGCATGCACATGCTTCATATACTTGCATGCAGGCACAACGTTCATATACATAAAATAAAAATAAATAAAGCTTTTACAAAAATAAGATATTAATTACATAAAATATTACAATCAAATGTTTAGTTTATGACTGTATTACATATTATTACTTTACCTCAAACAATAATAAACCTGTATCACCATTAGGGACATCTAGTAGAGATGGGTGAATAAAAATTGTGAAATAAGAAGAGTTTAGATTTTCAACTTCTATATAAACTATAAGCCTATCACTAGGAAAAACTTGTATTTCATATGTGTGAAAATGTACATATTCAAAGACACGGCGGCACATTTAAATATGCATACACATACATTCATGATACTTTCATATTAAATAGGTAAGTTTATAATTCACATTGTCTATGAATCAATGACACATAGTTCATTGGTAACTACAAAATCAGCAGCCAACGTAACAGCTTGCACTGGTGCTGCAGCCTTCAGTCTCAACAGCATAACGTAGTACAGGGCAGATGGCTCTTCCACATGCAGTGAAGCACTCCATAAGAGAGTGATCCCCACATTAAAAAAACTGCTCCTGCAGAGGGACTGAAGCTGTCACGACTCTGGAGTCTACTTAAGGAAGCAGAACTCTATTTGCTTGCTTATGAGTCTTCCCTAGAGACAGTGACTCTTGTACTGTCTCTCCTTTGCAATATCCTTTTAAAACTGACAATGCCACACATGTCTATAATGGACGTTGTTCAAGCCCACATCCCATTTTCTCCCCTTCAATTCCTCTTACATCACCCCGCTGCCACTTTCTTCTCCAAAGTTCATGCTTTTTTTTTCTTTTAAAACTCACTATGTCCCTTTTATGCTGCCATTACGGTCATGGGCAAGGGAGTGGAACATAGGCAGTCTCTCAGGGCCTGCATTCCGAAGAAAGCTGATTCTACTACCTTGTTTGTAATTATCCTTAAATCACTCGTATATATTTACGTTTGATTTAGTATGTCTGTGCATAATTGATATGGAAAGTCACCGTTTGAAGTGCCAATTTACTTGTTCCTAGAAAAAATAATAATGAAATATTTTATAGTTTTTTTAAGAAGAGGGGTGGAGGGGGCTTTATCCTAGAGTGACAAAATAAATATTTCTAAAAAGAAAGGAAGAAAGCTATTGTAACTGAGGAAAATAGGTCTCATGTAAAATTGGTCTTTGTTCAAAGTCAGCATGGATGTAGCAAAAAGGCACAGTGAGAGCATCAACGGATTGGCATCAACAAACTACTCAGGGGAAGAGTGAGGCAGGTTCCAGGCTTCTCTATCCCCACAGGATTACTCCCAAAGAGGTTCAAGTGGCTTAGTACTAGAGTCAGGCCCTTATCAGAAATAGATGGCTGGATATTAAATTGTTTTTTTAAGGATAGTGTTAACAGTGTGATTGTGATTGTGATTGTGATTCATTGTTTGTTTGGTTGATTTTTTTCCATTTAGCTCAGACTGGCTTTAAACTAACTATGTAGCACAGGCTGGTCTTTAATAAATGATAATCCTGGCTGAACTGCCTTGCTGCTGTAGTTATAAACCTGTACTTCCAAACTATATCTAAAATTGTATTCTATAAGGGAAGATATAAAGCCCAAGACTTGTTTAAAATTGTGCCCAGAAAAGGCTTCATGAAATTTTTGTCATCCAAAGAATTTTACCATCCAACAAATTCAAGAAAGATGATGTTAAAAGAAAGAAGTCACCTGGAAAGCAATACTCTTCATTAAGTTGATGATTTGAAACAATGGAATTGATAAAGTGTATACAGGGGCTGCCTTCTCCTGGCCAACTCCACTTGTGAATTAAAGCAAACTAAAGGCTTGGTTTATATTCAAGCAAAAGTAAGTATTAAACTCTTACAAAATTTATTGTTCTGTATGACAAATACAACCACAAGTTATTTTAATCAAGTTTCTCAGTTCCCTAAGCATGGCGATAAATCAATGGAAATGAATACGTTGGCAGTTTATTTTTAAAATTCATTTTTAAACATCTCGGCTGAAAAAAAAAATGAAGGCTTCAAATGTAAATAACAAGTTAATCTGAACTATAACTCACTGAATAGGTTCAGTACTGTGAGATATTTCCCCTTGATGTATAAAATAGATCTTTTAGTAATAAATACAACAGAACCTCCCATGCTTTCTAACTTTATGTAAATTTTATTATTTTTGTTCAAAGGAGGCTAGATATTCTAAGAATACAATTCATTGAATGTTTTAAATTAAGTTAGAGTAGAGTCTTAAGTAATACAAAAGATAGGTTAGCATGAGGGCTGGTTAAGAATCTGAAGAGGTTAATGAGAAAATCAGTTAGAGATTTTTGGAACCTTTATAAAGAATCAAAATTCATTTTTATCCATGTGTATATGCAGGCAGCAGACAACATGAAAGTAAAAATGTGCTTTGCATGGCAGAAGAATTCCACAGAGTTGATATAATAAGCAACAAAATACAACCTGTCTTATATTTCTGGGTGCCGGGAAGCTGTAATTAAGAATTCAGCAAGGGCATGGTTGGCTGTGTAACTGATAGGATGGAATATTTTCATGTCTCCTCATTTTTCATGGCTTAACCATGATCTTTGATATTTTTGCATGAGTTCTGAAGAGCCTCAACCCTGTCTCCACTGTAACTGAACTTCCCTTTCCTTTCATATCTGTTTATATCTGTATATCTTTCTTCTTATGAGACAGCCATGTTGTGAAAGCCTCTATCCTAATTCCAATGTGCCCTTCACTAAATTCTTTAGTTCACCTACAGCAACATTTACAAATAGCATCACATTCTAAGATTCCAAAGGTTAGAGTTTCAAGGTATTTCCTATTTTAACACAGTTGCATCCATAAGGGAAGGGATACGTTCCTGATGAAGGATTCCATGTTCCCTTAGTTGCTTTCATCAAAACATTTTCAGGGGAAGGTCCACATATAAAGGATTAGATGTAAGAGAAGATGAATTGAATATCACTTTGAAAATGAGCTCATTCCATGTCACTTCCTATGAAGAGTCCCCCATCATATTAATATACAGATATATTCCAAATAGAAGGAACATGCTAATAAAAATAAGTTATATATAGATTTATATAAAATGGCTAAAGTTCATCACAATGTTATGGGATACAATGAAATATTTTACATCATTAAGATTTAACTTATAAATATTATAAAACTAATTTTATAATTTAAGTGATAAAATGAAAAACATTAGGTTGAGGCATGAGACTCATGAATTTGAGGCCAGATTGAGATCTGTCTAAAAAAAATGTAGAAACATACAAATTATGTGTTTACTGTCATCACATATAGAAGTTAAATACGGAAACTGGTTAAAATTTTTAGAGTACCTCTTTTGGAGAGATAATATATAAAGTAGTTTTTTTGTGTGTGTGTGTGTGTGTGTGTGTGTGTGTGTACTTTATTTTACTAATTATAAATGAACGGTAAAAGGTGTAGACAGGAAAGTATATGTGATAGTTAATAATGGCTATAAAATGACAATATATGTAAATTGCCCAAGAGATGAATTTCTGGATATTCTGTGAGAGATTATCTGTGGTAGGTGAACTGAGGAAAAAAGCCTCACTCTCAGTGTGGGTGGCACCACTCCCTGGGCTAGGGTCCTGCACCCCAGGAAGATGCTAGCTGGGTGTGGCCATTCTTCTCTTCACTCACCTTCATTTATCATTACCCTTCCTCTGCCTCCAGCCTTCAGATTCACTGAAACCAGCCACCATGCACTCCTGCTTCCAAAGCTTCCCTTTTATGATGAAAGATACCCTTAAGTTCTGAGCCAAAATAAACCCTTCTCCTTTTTTTAAGTTTCTTTTGGCCAACATTTTGCCACAGTGGACAACTAATAAAATATAAAATAAGAATCTGGTGACTTTCAGAATTCTTTCATTTTGGCTTAGCTTGTGAATTCACTGATTGTGTGGAACTGTCAGTTTAAAAAAAATCAGTTTCATATAGATGCTGTAGATGGAGTCTATCCACATTTCCAATAGTCACTTTACACAGAAGCAGTTGATCTATGTTGATCTATCTGTTCCTCAGGTGATATATGATGCTTGAATTAGGTAGAAACACTGGCTTAATGACTAGGTAGCCTTTCAAAAAATGATTCTGTTTCCTAAGCACAAGCCTGATTTTGGGTAATAGTGAAAAAAATCATAGAAACAATTTTCCCAACAATAGCATAGAAAATATGGAGTTACATTCCTCTTTGTAAAATGAATCTGCTGCCTGTGGAAGAGTAAGGATTAACAACCTTGACACTCCCTATGCTCCAGTAGGCTGTGAGCCTCTGCCCTTCAGAGGATAACCAGAGACCCACATTTACCTCTGACACACACAACTTTGTCAATAAAAAAAAAGCCTCAGCCTTCCACTCATTTTCTCACATTTTTTGAATGATATTTTTGAGACCCAGGATACACGTTGCTTTGTGTCCTGTTACCTGTGCTATTCAGGGTTCTTTTTTTATCTGGCCTTGTTTCAATTAATGTGTTTTCAGAAAAGAAACAAGCACCAATGATAATAATTTCAGCACCAATTATTAACCAAACAATAACTAATAATATTATTGATTATTAAGCAAACAATTACTAATAGCATTAAAATAAACACGAGCATCAAAATCTTCCAGCTTGCTAAGTAATAAAATGCAGATAATGCTAACTTTCTGGGATTCCTAATTACTAGATGACAGGAAAATTATTGATAACCTAAAATTCCAGTTGAGTAAAAATGGAGACAAGGGGATTAATGTAAGAATAGGAATATACTTTAGAGACTGAAGTAGAGATATGGTCTAACTGTATCTAGGTAAACATGTGAAGGGACTGACTTCTAGATATGTGAATCAGCTTTTTGGGTATCTAATTTTCCTGTCAAGTAAAACAAATACCACTGGAAAGCAGTTACAAACAGACATTCTTATCACTGTCTAGTTAGTCATTAATTATGATTTCCATCACAACTTACTTCGTCTACGATTTTCAGAGGAAACACAAAATGCTGTTGTTGATTCTTATCTAGGGATTTTTGTTGTTTGTTGATGTTCAGTGATTTTTCTGAGATGATTGCTTTTTTTCAGTACTCTTGAGGTAGCATCACACACTGGCTCCTGGATCAGTTCAAACTCTGTGACTATCAACTTACAAAGGATCTATTTTCTCTTCTTACATTTCAGAAAAATAAAACTTGATGGTTATTTGAATGGCAAATGAGACCCAAAATCTGAACACCACTCTTGTTACCACTGTCTCCAACAACTAATGATGGCATTAAGTAAAGTACACTGTCTAATTAATTATGCTGAAGGCATCATGTAAATTAGATCTAGTCAAATCAAACCAGACATGGAGTCATCCAATTCAGCTATTAAAAGATTGTTAAGTACATTTACTAATGCTATTTTGTTTGAGGAGCCAGCTCTCCATTCAGATAGTTCAAAGTCCCTTAATTTTTTCCCATTCATCCTTCAAAATGACAGTTCAACCAATAATGATCAAGAAAGTAAAAGGCACAAGACCATGTGGTGATTAAACAAAAGAAACTGCCTTTGAAATAAGGAAGGACCAAATGTGATTACAGGTTGCTCTTCTCAGCAGTCTCTGCGAGGTAAGTTTCTTCCCATTGGTTTATTGACGCAGTTGCTGAGCTTTTAAATATTTCATTCCATTTTAATGTTTATTTTATTATGTTTTTAACTGTAGTGTATTTTTAATGTGAGACTCAAAAGGGGGTCTTTTAAACTTAATTATTAATTATAATAAAGCCATAAGAAAAGATCCCACAATGAAAGGATAAATTAAGAATTTATAATACCAAAAGAATTTACAGGAGTCTATTGATCTTATGAAAAGATAAAGCATATTAGATAAAAAAGAAAGGAGATTTGAAGAAGCCAGGAGGCCAGGAGACCAGGAAGGTGACTGTTAAAAATGAGAGTATAATGGACATCAGAAATATCTACTAGATGTGGCATTTAAGAAACAAAATTTTAGAAACTGGAACTGTAGTTAGAGATGGCTGTAGTAGTTAGAGCCTCCATGTGCATGATGGGAACCACATCCTAGTATTGTGCAAGGCCAGCCACTGATTGTAAGTGCAGAGCCATCTCCCCAGCCCTGATAACAGTATTCTTTGTAGAGCAAAAATGGTGAAACTAGTCTAACTAGGTTAGCATCCATTTTATTATCTAGAACTTATTGCTTTCTAAAATTAAAAGTTGATAGAAATATCTTGTAGTCTTGGGCATGCTTCCTTTTGTAGTATTCTTCAGGTAGAGAGAAAAAACAGTATTCTCTTAAAACTTGACTGTTCTACATCAACAACCTGTATTAATTATTTGTCTTATTATTGTGACCAAACACCTGAAAAAATGACTTAGGTGAGAGAAGATTTAACTTGGCTCCTGGTTTGAGAACCATGGGAGCCATAGAATCAAGAGCACATGCCTATTTGTTCACATCATGGTGGACCAGGAAAAGAGAGATGGATAATCATTAAGAATTCTCTATTTCTCCTTTTGATTCCCATGGTGCCATCAGTCAACAGATGGAGTCACTGTACCAGTTTCAGCTTCATAGTCAGAATGCATCTTCTTTGTGCCATTTGTCTTCACAGGAAGCACTCTTCCAATAACCACAAAGGTATGCCTTTGCCATTCCTTAATCTCCTCAATTTGATAATGAGAGCGAACTACCACAGGACCTAAAGCAATAACTTATCTGGATAGTCCCATGTGTTCTTTGGAATGAATTCATGTTTGCCTAGAGTAAGTAGAGTGAAGAGGATGGAGACTGAAGAAGAATGAGACATTGAGAGTGACAACAAAGAGGGAATGACTTGCAAGTATGCTAAATGTAAAATACTAAGGTTTTTTTTGCTGTTGCTGAAAATACAACAAATCTTTCATTAGAGATTTAAAAAAAATGAATGTGAACGGGGGGGAATTTTTTTATTGCAATATGATGTATTTTTTTTTGACAAATTATCTGACAAAAACAAGATAGGGAAGGAAGGTTTTATTTGGCTCTTAGTTCTAATGCAATCCTTCAAGACAGGGAGGAAGGCACCAGGAGCAGACATGACTGGTCTCGCGGAATTCACAATCAGGACGAAGTGAGCAATGAAGAAATGCTTGTGCTATGCTGGCCTTTCTGCTTTTATTCACTCTAGGATTTCAAACTTTGCTGACTTTAAAAATTGAGTGGGTTTCTCCCATCAGTTAACCTAATCTAGGCAATCCCTCACAGGCATGCCCAGAAACTTGTCTCTCAGATGATTTTAGATCCTGTCAAATTGATAATCAATATTAATCTTCACATTTCCCTGTGGATACACATTCTGTCTCTTCCATTTTTTAATTATTTCTGAGATATCAAAAATTGTCTAGAGTTCTGGGGAGAAAGCTCAGTGAATAAACACTTTTCCCACAGTCTGACAATAAGATTACTAGAATCCACGTGAAATCAGAACACAGCAGCCTAGGCATCTGTAAATGTGAGATGGGAACAGAAGAACCTCCAGGAGCTTGTCACTCAGCTAGCTTGGCCTGGCTTACACAGCAGCAAAGACACTCTGTCACAAACAAGGCAAAAAAGCAAGAGTTGCAACCCTAACACTGTCTTCTATTCTCCATGTATATATCATGCCACGTACACTTGTGCCCACACACCAACACACACACACACACACACACACACACACACACTCTCTCTCTCTCTCACACATGCCATATCACATACATACAGCATACTCACATATATAAAAATATACCTTCTTAATAATTTTATATTCTTAATTTCCTATAGATACAATTATAGCAACAACTTGGCAATGTAAACAAATATTACAGAGAAGTACTATAGCCTATTCAGAGAGAGAATTTAGCTTATCATGAATACTGTTGTTATTTACTTTTTTATTTACTTATTTGCTATGGTTTTACCCTTTGCAGAATTCAAATGATTAGGTGGGGAAGAAATCCCAACATCCAGGTACAGAGTTCAAAAAAACAAAAAGATACAACAGAAAACACACTCAAGGATAGTTCCCAGGTATGTGTCAGCCACATTGTTAGGTAGCAGGGTGAAGAAAGGATTTCCATGAAGCCCTGAAGTAGACTAAGATGGGTGGCTACAGATCATGAGGCTTCTTGTCACAGTGTATTTAAAAAACGCAGTTTACTGATTGTTACAACAATGGCCTCACATCATTTTGTAGCAGAGTATACCAGAGTCTTATTATAATAACATCCTATTTCCTAAAACTGGTAAGTTCATCGTTATTCAGATTTGTGATCGTTTCAATAGCAATGCAAGAGCACCACAAGAAAAAAATAGACTTGGTACACTTTTAATAATTTCTCCATCAGTTATATACTGTTTTTGGAAATACAATCAATATGAGGATTACTAATATCTGAGAAAACTAATACTTATTTCATAATTACTGCTGTGCACATTCACTAAGTAGCATGAAAATGCATATTTAATTAATAGTGCGCATAGTGGTCTTTGTTCTATCAGTTGCTCAGGGGGAAAAAAAACTGTACCAATGTAAAGAATTTAGACTGGAAAGACTCAAAACCTTATATTTTAGAGTTATTATTTCTCAGGACCAAATAATCAATGCACCACACTTAGGATGACAGAATAACAGAACAAACATTACATCAATCATTCCTCTGAAAATTATAAGCGCACACATGGGTCTAAAGCCAAAATAGCATTTTCTTTTAGTCATTCTATGACATGGAGAAAACCTTACATATGAGGTATCAATGATTCCTGGTGATATACAGATCTTTGTATCACAAATCATGTTCCTGATTTTAAGTTAATGCAATTTAGCCAAATTCAGCTATTTATACGATAGAGTAATATACAAGTATAGGAAACACTAATGGCCACAGATTATATATCTCACAGTAGTACTATACCAATAGTGATATTTATTTAATAGTTTATCTAATCAAATTGACATGAAGTCATTCAAACATGACAAAAATCTGCCATGTGAAATTCAAACTTCTCCCATGCATATGTTTTCTGCATTCCAATTTCTATGCCATTTTTTCATGAAACATCTAAACATCTTCATAATGGAGAGGGATTTTCTAAGAAAAGTCATGCAGAGGAGTGGTTTCATTTCTCTCATTTGGAGGGACAAAAGGGAAGATATTCTCTAGCAGTCAGGACATAAAGAAAACTTCCCAGTGTGTTAAATTTCTGAAGCCAATAACTTGTGCTGTTCCCTATTATACCAGCAGCTGATACTTTGCAAGATCTTGTGGATACAACTTTGAATTATTATTGTCATAGACTTTCAGCTTCCTTCCAGATGCCAATGATCCCTTACATTCATTCTTCATTGACATGTCTCCTGTGTCCATTACTAGATAAAGTCCTCTCTTCATGCAGATACCTTCCTGGTCACCAGTTATAGGTCTCTTAAGGGAAGGAATATTCATCCCCTGCTGGGTTCTATCACAACTGCTTATTAACACAGGAAACTCATTTCTTAGTATATGACTGAATAAAACAAGGCTCAGCTCATATTTTAGAGTACACTTACTATACTATATCTTCATGAAGAGTCATAGTATATAACTATATATATATGACTATATATGTATATATATACATAAAATATAACTATATAACTATGTATATGTATATATATATACACACACATAAACACACACACATATATATCACATGCATATAACACACACATATATATATAACAGAGACACACATATAACATACACACACATATATATATAACACACATATATGTAAAACACACACATATATCACAAGTGTGTGAGTGTCACACAAGACTTAAATATGTTGCATTTGTAAATATATGTAGGTATGTATCTTCTGACTAGAATACATATGCTTATGTTAAGTTTAACAAATATTAACTTGATCCATAGTTCTGTCCAAACACTGTAAAAAGTATGATTTTATATAAACACAGTGAATCAATGACTGTGTGGTAGAAAAAAAATAATGATTGTGCATCTTTGAATAAGCATTGTGAATACACAGTAGGCTTGTGTGGAATTGGTAGCATGAAATATATGTAGTATATCATTCATAGCCCAGGAATACTAACAAAATAATACTAGTTTGTGAAGGACCCTAAAATACCGATGCTCAGCAAGACTCCAACAAACTCTCTCCCTTCTCCTCACAATGCTCCAATAATTTAGATGAAATAGTTCTACTAAATGTTAGATATAGTCTTCTCAATTTATTTCTAAGATAAAATTGCAAAAATGCAAGCTATCATTTGATATAAAGCTCACAAATATACATATTCCTCAACACTTAAACCTAGCAAACTTTACTTTTTAAGTAACTAGGAAATCTTGGCTATTGGTTCACCATGGACTTTCATTTTAGCTTTGGTATGAGACATTGTCAGATTATGGGTTCTGAAAGGCACTCAGAATTCTGGGTCTAATTTTAATTTCTCCCTCTGCTATTCTTATTTATTTACAGCACGTTGCAATTAAGGCCAAGGCTCTAGTAACAGAACTGTGCACATTACCTCTCTCCTT
The DNA here is from genome assembly GCA_026225945.1 of Cricetomys ansorgei. Classification (NCBI taxonomy): domain Eukaryota; kingdom Metazoa; phylum Chordata; class Mammalia; order Rodentia; family Nesomyidae; genus Cricetomys; species Cricetomys ansorgei. The sequence continues at coordinate 14,396,231 of JAMJFZ010002981.1, forward strand.
AGACCTGTCCACTCACCAAAATCCCCATCAAACAATCACATTTCCAATGTAATTCACATATCTTCTGGAGACCATGATGTTTTCAAGTGGTCACATCAGAAGAAACTTGACACTGTGGAGTCATTTGAAATGTTTGCATTGCCTTTGTGTGTCTTCTTATATAATGGTGTGTATAAGTGTGAACATGTGTGTGTCTGTGTGTGTGTAAGTATATGAGAAAGATAGAGAGAGACAGAGAGACAATAAGAGACAGACAGAAAGAGAGAGAGAGAAAGAAAGAGAGAGAGAGAGAGAGAATGAGTAGATCATAGGTAGCTGGATCCCCTCAAGTTATAGGCCTTTGTGGATTAACTGCTGTTAATTGCATAACCATCTCTGCAGCCTCTAACACTGCCTTTGAAACAGATACATTCTCATCAGAGGCTTATTCTAGTCACCAGTCTTTTCTCTTACCCATCAGTCCATACATTCAGTATTAACATGCCTGAGATGAGCCCCTGGTGCCTTATCTCAAGCTGAAGGAAACTCTTGGCACAACACACCACACTCAGTAACAATGTGGCTAGTGTTTCTTTTCCTATAAAAAATTTACAAGGATATACTTAAAAGTTAATTTGATCCTTCATAAAATAATATACCAAAAGCCCTGCTATGTATGAATTTCTAAATAAATGACAAGTATCACTTTTATTATATTATTTATATAGCACAATTTTTTTATTGTTGAATGATAAGTATACGTGTGAATGCTCAAGTGAAAAGAAAGGTAATGTCAAAGGTAAATAAAAAACCATATAGGATAGAATTGCTGTTATTCTGTCTAAATTCTTAAAATTATAGCCTGTGTTTCTTATATGAGGGTATGTCTGTCATTCACTAATGTTTTACTGTTAGTTATTTTTAATCAGATTACATATTCCTTATTTGAAATCTCTGTGCTTGTGTGGACATGAAAAGCAGTTGCCTTTGAAAATACTGTGTGTGTGTGTGTGTGTGTGTGTGAGAGAGAGAGAGAGAGAGAGAGAGAGAGAGAGGAACAGAATGTGCTGGAAAATTTTTCAGGTTCTTTTCTCATGACAGACAAGTCTACTCTTAACTGTCACATAGACTAACAATGTGAAAATACACATTTTTTGATTGACATGGGCGAAAGACAGAAATGTCAATAAGTTGAGTCCTTTTTAATTCAGTGATTCTGTGTTATTTATGGAGATAGTAGGTACTGAAATGTGAATACACGGCTCATTACACAGGGGTTTCACTCTAGCATGCCACTGATCCATGAAAAGATTAAAATTCTTTATCTGCCTCAAGTTATTTTCACATGCTCTCCATCATAATACCCCATCAGAGGAATGCTGTTACAGGATGTACCCTGGAAGATTCTGTTGAGTTCTGAATGTACTCGACAAAGATGTCAGTATTGTCAAAGTGAGTAGGTTAATTATTGGTCAGTGAGAGTTTAAACCATTGTTAATGAGTTTGGCATCCCATGAAAGAGTCTTGAACATAGCATTTGCTTCATAACATAGCCTTTGATTTCTGCTATGTAAGAGCGCAATGAGGAGACTTCAGGCAGCCAGATGCTAGTGCCTTGTGGATTTCCGTTTCTAGAAGAGTGAGAGACAAATTTCTGTTACTTATATATTACCTGGTCCTCAGGCTATTTGGAGTAAAATGATCAAAAGGGAATTTCATATGTATTCCATATATTCCACATATATACGTATATGTATATATATATTGTGAGAGAGAGAAAGACATAGAGACAGAGAGGCAGACTTTAATACATTGTTTGTGTTATATTCAGACCCACCCCTTGTTTTACCTACATTTGATACCATTAGACATTATTTGAGTTAAGGAAATTCATGTATGTTACCCTTAAATCCAGGCACAAAATAGCATTCTAACTTTGAGATTACAATCTTCTTTGAACTGGTAAAAAACATTTCATGATCATGTCATGCCACCTCAGAGCACTTTGAAAATGGACTAGTTAATTGTTTTTTTTTTTAAATGGGGAATAGTCCTGAATGAATTGGTTCAGGAGACAAGTTCTAGAGTAGAACACTGATAGTACAGGCACTAAGATCAATGATTAATAAATAAAGGGGACCTAATGAAACTGAAAAGCTTCTGTAAGGCAACAGACACTGTCAATAGGACAAAGCAGCAACATGCAGAATGGAAAAATATTTTCACCAATTCTACTTCCAATAGAGGACTAATATCTAAAATACTTAGAAGCCAAAAAAAAAAAAAAAACTAGACATCAACAAAACAAATAACCCAATAAAAATGGGGTATAGAATTCTCAAAAGAAGAATATCAAATGGCTGAGACACAAAAAATGTTCAATATCCTTAGCCATTATGGAAATGCAAATAAAACTATTCTGAGATTCCATCTTACACCTGTCAGAATGACTAACGTCAATAACACAAGTGATAGCTCAACCTGGAGAGGATGTGGAGCAAAGGAAACACTCCTGTATTGATGATGGGAGTACAAACTTGTACAGCCACTATGGAAATCAATGTGGTGATTCCTCATGAAATTGGAAATCAAACTGTCTCAAGACCCAACTATACTACTCCTGGGCATATACCCAAATGTTACTCCATCCCACCAGAAGGACACTTGCTTAACTATATTCATAGCAGCTTTATTTATACTAGATAGAAATGGAAACAACCTAGATGCCCCTCAACTGAAGAATAGATAAAGAAACTATGGTACATTTTCACAATGAAGTATTACTCAGCTATCAAAAATAACGACCTCATGAATTTTCAGGTAAATGGTTGGAATTAGAAAAAAATTATCCTGAGTGAAGTAACCGAAATCCAGACAAACATGGTATGCCCTCACTTAGAAGTCTATATTAGTTGATAAGGAAAATGGTACTACAATCCACAGACACAGAGGGACTACACAACAAGGAGGCCCCTAGTGAGGATGCATGGATTTCCCTGGGAAGGAGAAGCAGAACAGAAGTTGAAGAAGGGCTGAGGACAAATGTGAATGGAAACAGGAGGAACCAGGTGTGGGGAATGAGATAGAGGGAGAGAACACAGGGAGAGGCGACTGGAATAGGAGGACATTTAGGGGATGATCTGGAGACATAGTGCACTGAAAACTCCCTGGGATCTACAAGGGTGACCCTAATAGAGCCTGAACCTGTCATCTTCTGGAACTAGGCAAGACTTCCTGCGGTCAAACGAGGACATCATCCCAGCCACAAAACCCTCCGTCTACAACCTATTCTGCCTACAGTGTCTGCTGGAGCAATGGAAGTCCAGAACCCCACACCCAGGGAAGGTGCCCATGCCTGACACTGCAGGGCTAGCCAGGAACCAAAGACTGGATAGCTCAGAGATGATTCCTAGTAATATTTTCCTCTGCTCATAGATTGATGACTAGCCCAATCATCATCAGAGGGATTCTTCAGGCAGCCGATGGGGGCAGATGCAGAGGCCCAGGGGCAAACACTGTGTAGAACTCAGTGAACCCCATGGAATAAAGGGAGGAGGGATGGTGGGGACAGAGAGGTCGAGGACACAGGAGAACAAGTCCCATGGAGTCAACTGACCAGCACTGGTAGGGCCTGTCAGAGACTGAAGAGAAGATACAGAGTTTACATGGTCCTTTATGTATATCTTACTATTTTCTTGCTTGGTGTTTTTGTAGATATTCTAAAAATTGGAATGGGGGTGTCTTTGACCCTTTTATCTGCCCTTGGGACCGTTTTCCTCCTGTTGGCCTGCCTTGTCCAGCCTTAATATAGGGGTTAGAGCCCGGCCTTAATCCATTTTACTATGCCCTGTTCGAATTAACCCTGGGAGGCCTGCTCTTCTTTGAGGGCAAGGTGGGGGGGCATGGAGTAGAGAGAAGATGGGGGGTAACTTGGGAGTAGTGAAAAGAGGGGAGGGTGTGAGTTGAGATGTATTATAGAAGAAAAGAAGAAAATAAAATTTAATAAATAAACAATTATAATCTGGAAATGTTTGAAAGTAGATTTATTCTATGTTTTGCTTGAAAAATAAATGGAGTTCTTAAAAAATTTTTTTTCTTTAAGCCATCTGACCAGGTGAAGTGTGTGACCTGACCCAAGAAAGTACCTGACAACAGACAGAACCTACCATTACTGATGTTCCATTAATTTTGTACAAGCTGATGATTTCCACATCTTATTTAATGTCTTTAAGTAAAAATTTAAATCATTGTATGAGTGGGTGAATACTGATAAGTACATATGCAAGATGCCTCCTATGTTTTCTTGATGTTCTTTTGGAACTGGCAATAAAAGCTACAGGATTCACAGAATAATAAAATGAAGATCTCCCTTTCATTTAAGAAATGTGATAAGTAAAGCTTATTCATTGTGATCAAGTAGTCATCAAAGTTGCCAATCAGAATAATACATATAGTTTCCTTTTTTGAAGTGAAAAGAGAGGTGCCTCAGCTTTTTACCCCCAACTAATAAATTGTTCATTCTGTAAAATGTTAGAAGAGGATTCAGAGTTCTAGAAAGGACTTCAGTGGACATGCTCCAGCATTGCCTAATGTTCCTCTCTTACCCTCAGCTTATTGACAGATTTCTGGCACCCTTTCTCTCCAGTCCTTACAAAGACAACCTAAAATTTCTTGGTAACTCCTAGAAATTCACATCTAGGAACCCAGACTGTTTCATGACATGCACAATAGATTCATTGATAACAGCTTTCAAAATGAAAAGAACTGAATAGTTTATTTATTTCAGGATTCTTTAGACTATCCTGGATTTACTGTGTCTCCAAAGAAATTTTAAGACTTTTTCAATTTCTCTGAATAAGTGTTTTAGTCTAGATACTTCTAATTAAAATTCTAATATATATGATTATGAAAAAACTGAAGCGTATGGTGTGATGGCTTTGGAACACACATACATCAGTGCCCTGGCTACCACTGAGGAGCTGATTGTTTTTGCCACATGACTAGCACCATTTGTCTCTCTGAAACTGTGGGTACCACCGCTCTTGTTTCTATCAACTAACTTTACTAAAAGGACCTATAGTATGTATTTAAAAATTCTTCATTCAAAGATAAAGTCTTGTTGGTCAAAGCCAATGTTTTACATATATTATATTTGATGTTGACTGAGAAAAAAATATACATTCAAACATTAATTTTTTCTTTGTCTTTTTGAAATATGGTTTCTCTGTTGTAACTCTGTGTGTTATAGAATTCACTCTGTAGACCAGGTTGGCCTTGAACTCACAGAGATCCACCTGCCTCTGCCTCCCAAGTGCTGGGATTAAAGGCATGTACCACCACTGCCAGGTAAAAGATTCACTCTTAAAAACATATATAAAACTTAAATGAACTGATTTCAAAATATTAAAAGGTATGTTAAGTGGTTTATCACGTGAATATCCAAAGTAGCAGCTGTTATTCATGATATTAAAGTTAGTGAAAATAAATCCTGTTCCTATGGAAGACTATCTTAATTTATGAGTGTCATTCTTTAGGGAATCTAGCTATGTTGCAACAGTTAAATTTCTCTCAAGAAAATAAAACCAGTGTTTTAACATACATGATATGAAATGGTCCAGTCATGTGCCAAATGCAAAAATGCTACATTGAGGTGCTCCAGGGGTGACAGCCACTGCAGCCACCACTGTGGAACTTGACTGGAGGACAAGGAGTTTTGGAACAGAGACAAAGGACTGGGATTTGAGTCTACAGAATTGATTCTGTTGGCTGTGTTAATATTATAACAGGTTGGAGAAGAAGCCAATGGAACTGGGCCATGGATTTGTGAGTCTGAGACACAGCCTGACTATGACTCTTGGTCTGGCTGCTATAAACAAAAGCAAAAGTGAGATTAAATCAAGTTATGTTTCTGACACTAATAGCCACTGCCATCATGGTGACTAGCTATTGCTTCTGTGACATTCAAGGACGGGAAGCAAACAGAATGAACCAGGTGAATTCTTCAGTCCTTCTATTCTCCTTTTTTACCTGCCTTATACATGTTGCCTGACAGGTAAGGTGTAACAGGGAACCACCTAAGAAAGATAATGCAGATTACAAAGTTCTAACTCTAGCATCACACAGCAACTTGTGGAATAAAAGAGTGGAAACTAAAGACCAACGTTTAGTAATATCACACACAGAATTTCAGAAAACCCTTATTCACTTATTAAGAACACATACCATCCATCACTTCATAAATGTACTAAACTCCCAAAGAGTAAAATGATGGTAGGTGTGTCTGTGTCAGTGTTTACTTTAGACTTTACTTTAGACTTCAACAATATTGCTTGTCTTGAATGATGACAAGACTCTCTTTCAGGCTACATCTGAAAATTTATTTCAGAATGTTTCAAAATGGGATATATTCTTTCACACTCATTTATACTTGTTGAGGACTAGTTAAATCTTTCAAATGCAGTTAAATAGTGGAAAATTAGAGGAAGAATGAGTCATTTTGACTTTAAATAAAACAAACTTCTTAAATTAGTAATATAAACATTTTCCACATCAACCGTTTCATGATTAAAGGGAAATTACTTTATTCCTAGTTAATAAGAATGTGTTGTAGAATTGAATGTGCCACCTCGATGCTGAACTGCCCAAAACTGCTTATGAAGCATGAAATCTTGAAAAATGAAAATATTATGCCATGCGGCAAAATTATTTTAATGATCATGTGAATGAAAACATAAGTCAGTAGAATGTTGTCTTTGGGGAATGTGTGCTCTTAACAATAAAAGCTAGACACATTGTGATTTTTGTGTCATTTCTCAAACCACTCATTCATGGTTTATATATATGGTGTACCCACACTGAAAATTTAAAATTATTTAAGGGATTTAGTCATTCGCTGGGAATTGAACTAGGGTCATCAGAAGCACAGTGGTGTGTTTCCTTTGGAGCAAAGACATTGGTGCAAAAGCATGCGTACTGTGAGAATGTTTCAGATTAACAACCCAAAGAAAAGCAAGGAATGAAAACTCTCCCTTAGGATCTTGTGCTTGCACACTCTACCACCAGTGGGCGCTGCTAGTTTAAACAGCTAGTTTAAAGGCTGTGGAGCCTTTAGGAGGTGGGGCCTCACTGAGAAACTGGGCCACTATTGGAGGGCTTTGAGGTTTCAAAAGTCTGGTTCAACTTCCTGTCCACCTCAGCTTCCTGTTCCCCCAGAATGTGAGGTGAGAGGGGTCAGCTGTGTGCTCTAACCACCATGGATCCACCCACTGGACTGTCATGTTTTCTCTTCCATGACCTACTGACCCCTTCAAACCATGAGCCACAGTTAACCCTTCCTTTCTTAAATTGACTTTGTTATGTATTTTGTAAAAGCAACTAGAAAAATTAACTAATGCACTGATATTGAATTTTGGATTAAATTTTAATTTTTGTCGTTAAGTGTGATATATGAATAGAAAAATAAATAAAAAGGAAAGGAAATGACTGCTCCTAGGTATGGTAGAAGAGAAAGATTATTGTATATATAAGGGAGAACATAGTAGATATAAGGGAAAGCATAGCTAGAAGGAACTTGCAGGGTCCAGACTGAACATGACCCTGAGCCAGGCCATGTGAAAAGAGGGCTTAGGGGAGAAGGGAGAGAGGAAAAAGAGGGGAACCTGGAAACTGAGAGGTCAGGAGGTCAAAAGATGTTAAAAGAGAGCAGATAACCAAATGGCTGGATTATATAGAGAAGAGCAGCCCAGCTCTCTGGACTGGATAGTTCAAAGTAGGGGACAGGATGTGCAAGTCAGGAGGACCCTGCAACAGGTAGGGACTAAGGGATGCTGGGAGAATCTGATGGTCAGGACTACTTTTATATGTTAACTAGGTATCTCAGCCTGCAATTTGTCCCAAGTTTGAGACCTAACAGAATATGCAACTTCAAAATGGGAGCACTCTATGAGACTCTCATAACATACATACACTGCTCTCTCTGTATTATTTACTATGTACTGAATTGCATATGTATGGAGAGACACATAGTGAGTTGTGCTGAGGCTAAGACATTAGATCATAGTAAGCAATTCATGTAGAATATTTTGAGCCACAACTCTTGATAAAACACAAGCAGATTTTCCTTGTTGCCTTAGGAATATCATCTTAATTTCAAATAGGAGATTTTGAAGTTTCAAAGCCTTGTGTACAGAAGCTGCTCTGCTGATATGAGCAGAGCCTGTCTCCACAGCTCGCTTTCCCCTCAGGCTTCTCTCTCTTGGGTGACAATCCCATGTCAGCAGTCAGCTGGAGCAGATGGCACTCCCAACTCCAATGAGACTGTTTCTTTCTGGGGATAAAAATTCCTGAGTGTGTACTATCCATGTCTGACCAGCCCCCTTGTTGTACAAACAGCAGACTGCACTGCCATCTATGTCCCTAAAGAGAATAGACTTTCAAGGATTTCTGTGTGTGTTCATTTTTCTAGATTTTTAAAAAGTAATTAAGACACATTCCATTCTGTTCTTTCCCCAGTGTTTTTGTCACATTGGAGATGCTCTTAAAAAATATTTGCCTTTTCCATTTTCCACGTTGCTGTAGCACTAACTGTTTAATCACATGAGCTGACTTTTGTTTATTTAATTATTTTGCCACGTATAGATAAGACACTATTTTTTGTTTCATATTCTTAGGTGTTAACACCATTTACCTGAACGTGGCTGCAATAATAGAAAACACTATAATCAGGATGAAAATTATGAATTCATTCAGGTAACTTCCCAAACATTGCTAAACAGTTAAAAGCCCTTCCTCTATTTTGTTTTCCATTTTTTTGGGGGTGTGTGTGTGTTCTTTGAGACCGGTTCTGAGTATGCAGTCATTGTTGATATACTATATAAACTATATAAACTAAACTGGCTTCACACTCTAGGCTATCCTGTCTCTTGAATTAGAGGTGTATGCTATCATGCCTTTATCCTTAATTCTCAAGCTACAGAGTCTATCTCCTAAATAGCTTGAAACTAGAAAATTTGGCATTCTATGTCATCATGGCACATTCTAGAAGCTTACTACAACATAATTTTTCTTTGTTGTGTGTTTGTTTTCTTTCATCTGACAGAACCTCTTTCAAATAAGTTTAATTCATCTCAGGTGAGGTTAACTCAGCTATGTCAGAAACCCATCTTACTTTACCTTTTTTTATTGAAGTATCTCTTGCTCTTGTTCTTTCTCCAAACTGTCAGCATCCTGTTCCATTACTTTTTGCTCTGCACACAGTTTCTGATGAAGTTTGTAACATCTGTAGTCTCTATTCCTCCCAGTGTATTCTCTATCCTTTGATCTGCAAGTTTTGTTTGCTTTAGAAGTTTGTTATGTTTTTAGTGTTTACTTCTGTTCTCATTCCTTTGTTGGTTTTAAGCCAGTGTCTCAGATAACCCTGGCTGGCCCCAAAACTGCTCTCAACTGAGCCTGACCTTGAATTTCTTATTCCTCCTGCCTCTTTCTCTCATATGACCCTGCTTTTATTATAAAAAAAAATTCTGAATGTTATTGCACTCATCAGAAAGACTCACTGATATTAATGATAATGTAATAATGTGATTAGCTTGTATTTCATGAGAAATTTGTTAGTTATAAATTAAGAGACAGTTGTACCACCATAGGTGAAGCTGAAACTCATAAGTACATGTCATATTTCTGTATTTACCCATATGATTTTTTAACATTGAACATTAGAAAAACTAACATGTCATTGAGAAGCAATCAGAGATGAGCCTTGTAAAATAAAGCAGCAAAGACATGTAAACTTCAAGCCTGCTTAGTAATCAACTTTAACATCACATTTTACTATGAAATGGTTTAAGCAACCAATGATTATCCCTTAAATAGCTTGAAAAACACTACCTCAATATTTATCCTTTAAACTAGCTACAAATCTTGGAAATTATTTTCGCACTTAGAAGATATAACACATAATAGTATTATAAATATTTTTACATAAGTACTCCGTGTAGCCCATCACAAATTTGCAATTCCATATTCATAAGTGTTATATAATAGTAGCTTAGTTGATCACTAAAATATTTCAAAAATTCAGCCTCATTAGGCGAACAGCAGGATTTCACTGGGTGCTTTTTAGCCTGGTTCCTCTGGGTATTTTGTTGAAGCTTGAAGACTGCTAATATATAACTTTCAGCAGATAAAATTTTGACTTTTTTCAAATGTAAAATGACACTGGTCAGTGACTTTATTCAGTTCACAAGTTAATAGGGAAAAACTGCAAGAAGTTAAGACTGATTCTAATTGCTTTTGAGAGGTTAGGCATTAATTTAAAAATTAATGATGATAAATTAATACTTTAGGATCATGTTTAAAACTGAATCATGCCCTACTGAGAAGTAATCTTTAACATTTATAGTTATTTTTTCAACTAAGCAAAATTTGTATGCACATTTTAGACTAAAAAATTCTATAGCAAGAACTTCATTAATGCTAGGACCTTTATTCCACAATAAATGAGTTAAACAAATAGATTTCCGAAGAAACTCTGTAGGTGAGCTCGAGCCCTGTTATGCCATTAAAAGTAAATTATCCAACTATCTGTTGTACTTAAGTTTTGGAAGTTTTCTTTTCTAAAGCCTTCTACAAAATTATATACTGAAGACATTATTATTAATAATAATAAACAAAACCATTTGGGTGTGGTGGCTCACACATATAATGCAAGCCTCTTAGATGCTAGGCTAGGAGAACTAATAACTTGAGGTCAACCTCAGCCTCAACCTCATAGCAAGAACCTCTCTGAAAAGAACGCAAGCAAACCATAATAGTGATATTCAATAGTGCTTTGAAAACAAAAGACGAGCAGAAATTTTGCCAGCTAACTACCCTTGGCGTTTTACATATGTACTTATCAGTATGCATCCACTCATTCAACAAATTAATATTTTACTTAAAGACATTAAATAAGATGTGGAATTTAGCAGCTTAAGGGAAATTAATGGATCACCAGGAATGGTAGGTTCTGTCTACTGTCAGGTACTTGATTGGGTTAGTTTACATGACTTAAAGAAAGAAACTTCACTCTTCTGTTTTTGGAGTGCTCTGATTTGACATGGCATGATTGTGAAATGGTTGTTTCCCAGCTCAATAGAGAGAGAATGTAAAATTTAGAGTTGAAATCCTATTTTGTGCCTGGATTTAAGGGGAGCATATATGAAAGATTCCCTTAATCCAAATACTGTCTAATGATATCAAATGGAAGGTTTGGTTTTATATCCAAGACCTGTAGTAAGGTAGTCTGTGGACTGGACATTGTTGAATTAGGCATAGCTGATGGCTGACACAATGGACTTAGTAAAGATTTTCTAATTTGCATATGGGCATTCCTACTCAGGAAGTTAGAAGAAGAGATAGAGTTTTAGTACTGTAAATTAAACAAGACATGGGAAGCAAAAGGTTGGGGCACTTTTGCCCTAATCCTCCTTTATAGAGCTTATATGGTCTAGCCTAGTTCATCCAGTTTTCCTCATCAGAGTCTTGGTTTGGTTTTTACTCAATTACAATGATTTAGGCTTTCGGACATGCTTTTCTATTGAATGCATATAGAATGAATTTAAGATAATTGTATTTTATTATATATTTTTGTGTCTCCATATTTAGTTTTATTATAACAAAGCAACTTCTCTAAACTTAACGCTTAAAGCTGAACATCATCTTTTTCAGTGAAAATATAAATAAGCAAAATAGCACTAGGGAATGCACATGGAGAATAAAACAATATTCATGAATACAACTCTTATTTATATTTTTGTTTATTGATCCAAGGTCATGATGTAGCCCAGATTGTGTTTGAACCCATCACCTTCCTACTTCTGACAGTTAGGCTACTTGTCTTTCAACATGGGAAATTCCAGACATTATTTAGTGAAGATACATAATAAATGCTGTCACTTTTTCTTAGAGAAGACAATGATACACCAAATTTTAATAAATAGCTTATGAAATATTAAATATTTTTGAAATTATAAAACATTCCTAACAGCAATTAATTAAAAATGTGACCAAACATCACAGGACTGAAAGACTAAAATTATAATAATAACCCATTATATTAACTTGTATAATTCAAAAGTAATTTTAAACTTCATTCTAACAAAAATTTGATGAGATAGGTGAAGCAGATATTTATAACTCAATTTCACTTGGAAGATGGCAGCAATGTGGGGATGTCTCTCTTTTAAATCTAAATGTCGTTCCCAGATAGATCCTTGCTTTTATTTTCAAAATAATCTTAGACTCAACCTCAGAACAGTCTATCCTAATCTGAGGAACATTTTGAGTATTTTGATGTCTTTATGCACAATGAAACGCATATCAATTTTATTATTTATATTTTTATTTGTCACTTAAATGAGCAATAAAATAAATTTTGGCAGTAGGATGGCATTAATCCTGGGTTGTAGGATAATCTCTATCATTTCTTAATTACTAGAAAATTAAGAAACCAAATGACTCACAAGCCAAACATAGTTTGTGTCCTGTAATGAAAGTACTTGACACTAACTGCAGTCTACTATTGTTTTATGGGTTTACTAATCCATAATAAGCAAAGAGCAACACTCTCTTGGATCAATGATTGGGTGATTAGTTAACTTTTAAGACTTATGCTTGTAATTTTTCTTCTCTTTCTATTGTCCCAGTCTCTCCATGTATGTGTTTTCACACCTGTGTGCTTTGTTTGTCTCTGAATATAAAGGCTGCCTAAGTCCCTGGTAAGCTAATGTTTTTCACACAAAGCTGCCAAAGAATGACTAAGTGCTTAAGGGTGATCTGCAGGTAATGTTCTCTGAGATGGTCATTACTCTTTTTTTTTCTTTTAAAATATTTATTTATTTTCACTTATGTATATAAACATTTTGCCTGAATGTGACATCATGCATGCCTGGATGATGCAGAAGCTAGGCAAGGGCAGTGGACTCCCTGGAACTAGAGCTACAGAGAGCACTAAATGAGAACCAACCATATCTTTTGTAAGGGCAGCAAGGACTCCTAACCCAAGGGCCATTCTGTCTGCAGACACATTTTTTTTTTCAGAAATAAAATTTATTGAAATTTATTTTTCAGAAATAGTGTGCTATCAGCTGTCTTAAAAAAAATCTCAACACCAACTAAAATCACACATAAACAATAGGTTTTCAAAATACTTCAGAACAAATTAGAGCCATATAATTGAAAATACCCAGCTATATAGATTTTAAAAAAACAAATTATCTTATATAGATATTGATAGAGTCAGAAAGTAATACAAGACTACTATAGCACTTTAAAAGTACATTTTTATTTATAATTTGTAGGGGGTGCTGTTGAGAAGGTTTTCCATGGTGCAACTCTGGCTGTCTTGAAACTCACTCTGTAGACCAGGCTTGCCGCGAACTAACAGACATCCACCTGCCTCTGCTGCTCAAGTGCTGGTATTAAAGGCATGCACCACTACCACCCAGATAATAATTTTTAATTTTACTGAAAACAGATTTTTGTACAGTATATTCTAATCACAATTTCCCCTCCCCCAATTCCTCTCAGATCTTCCTCATCTTTCCATCTCCCAAGATCCCACTCTTTCTGTCATTAGAATACAAAAAAAGGAATAGAACAAAACAAGCAAACAAAAAGTGCCAAAAAAACCCTCACAAGAAACACATATGGACATAGACCTACTCAAACATACACACACACACACACACACACACACACACACACAAGCACAACACAAACACAAATTCCAAAGTTGGAAACCATAACAAAAAGCAAAAGATCTGTAAGGTTAAAAAAAAAATAAGTGCAGACAAAGCCTGATGAGACAAAACCCCTCCCAAATAGCATTTTGTGTTGGACATCTATTTCTGGGAAAGGGGCCTTCCTTAAGTGTGGTTTGCATACACAGTGAGACTCCAAGGCTGATAGACATGCAAATTCACAGATCTGTGACAACATGCACAAGGCCTGCACAGGGCCCAGCCATGTGGGGTGCCAGCACTGATAGGGAAATAGACACAGTCCTCATCTACAACCCAGAAGATGTCTCTAGTTGAAAACCACTCACAAAGGAAAAATTAGTTATCTCTGTTAGAGTCTCATTGGATATTTTTATTACTCTTAACTACCGCATGGTACTCATGCAGTTTCAATTCAGCTGTTCATCCTAAGGAACCAAAGCCAAGAACTGGCACTCACATGTCCTCTGTGACATTATGTACCACTGCTAAAATATGTTAAAGACTGCGAGTCTAACAGTGCATCAAATACAAAACTTACATCACACAACTCAAAGAAAAGCAATGGCCTAGCATACACAAAGCTGAAAAAGAAAAAGTGTTGTTTTTTTTTTTTTTCTAGACTCCATTTATTAAGTTGAGGAAGTAATTTTGTAGTCTTAAAAGGGTTACATTTTCAACAGAAATAAAGTTTTTATTTAGGGTAATTTTCTGTAGACATCTGTAACAGATTTACATTGGTGAAAATCTGTCGGTAGATAGTATATCTACCGGTATATTAACTGTAAAACCTAACTCAAATTATGTTCATCATGAGATTAAAGTCTCTGTACATATTGTTGAAATTATTTATTTAATTGTGATGAGTTTTTACGAGGTTGGTAAGAAATAGTGATCTGTGGTTTCATAAATTTAAAGTTTACATCAGCTATTAAATAGCTAAGCATGATCATGGATTTCTTTGTTCAATTCTATCCGGTTTTGATTCATGTACTGTGAAGCAAAGGGATTATGCAGAAAATATTTATGAATCTTAAATAGATTTTAATAATTGATTATACTGACACATTTTTCCTTGGATAATTTTCTTACACACAAGTTCATCTGTTACTAATAAAGTTCTTCGGTTTATTTTTCTTTGATTTTAGTAAAATTTCTTTTTCTCTTTTTAAAAATATCTGTAAAACCAGTTTATTATAGATATTTTTATTGTTTCATTTTTTTAAAACAAACTTACATTTGGAAATTTTAGATGGCTCTTTTTAGGCCATGCCTAAGGAAACTAAAATAAATTAATGGGAAAAACATACCTTCTTTTTCTGTATGTTTAAATTTAAATATAAGCTTTTATTTATATTTTAGTGATACTTTATTGTATCGTGATAGTATCTCAGATTGAACATATTTGAATTATACTTCTAAGTGCTATAAATTAATTAAACTGTATTGTAAAACAAGTCAAAGTCAAAGTAATTTGCTCTCTCAGCTTCTCCATATAGTTATCTCACATTTTACTTCTGCATGTGTTTTAAAAAAGCAAGAACATTGTTTATATTTTCTGTAAATGTCATCTACAGGGTGAGTTGAAAACTGTTAAAGCATTACTTCTTCATTTACCTTTTATATAAAACAATACAAATTTTTAATTGATAGTTTGTTCTTTATCCTGCCCTATTTAACCAAATGCAATGTAAAATCATTGACTGAATGAATTAGTTTTCCTACCATGAAAATCAGAGTCTAGGTGTGTTATATATACTAGCCACATAACATAAGACAGCTGGCTAGCCTCATTTTTTTTTAACTTGTATAAGGAAACATAAGGAAGACATTGGTAATAGATAAATAGCCAAAAATACCCCACCTTGTTAATTATGCTATGCCTGAAACCAGAACAAAGAATGAGATTAGCTTTCCTTTGTTAGATGCCTGCATACACTTGAGAAGATAAAATTTCATCATGCTTTACTCAAAAATTCATTGTAACTTATTTTACTGTTGTTTTTCACATATGCACTAAAATTATAATGATCATAAGTTGGTATATAATACATAAATATCATTTTATTTGTATCATGAAAATAAAGCCACATAAACTTTGCAGTTTAAATGCGATGCTTGAGAAATTATTGACTACATGGCTATTAAGAAATATTTTCTATTATCCATTTAGGGTGATAAATATCAGTCATCTAATATCATGGAAATATCTGAATCTAAGCATTTTCAAATGCTTAAAATGAAAAATCCCACAATAGCATTGGATTTGTTATTAATCAGGAATCTTTTAATTTTTTTTATTTAATGTAACTATATATATATATATATATATATATAGAGAGAGAGAGAGAGAGAGAGAGAGAGAGAGAGAGAGACAGAGACAGAGAGAGACAGAGACAGAGAGAGACAGAGACAGAGAGAGACAGAGAGACAGAGAGAGAGAGAGAGAGAGAGAGAGAGAGGCAGGGGAGGGAGAGGGAGAGAGAGTTTAGATTTTATATATGAGGTGTGGCTTTGTTGGATGAAGTATGTCACTTAGGGTGGGCTTTGAGGTTTCAGAAGCTCAAGCCAGGCCTAGTGGCTTACTCTTTCTTCTCTTTCCCTGTCATTCAGATGCAGTATTCTCAGTTCCTTTTCCAGCTACATGTGTGCCTATATACTTCCATGCTTCCTGACACAGCAATAATATACTAAAGCTCTAAATCTGTAAGCAAACCCCAATTAAATGTATTTCTTTGTTAGAGTTGCTGTGGTCTTGATGTCTCTTCACAATAATTGAAACCATAAGTAGGAAACTAAGGTATGTATTTAGTTCTTAGAAGGGATAAAGGGTGCCAAGAGCCATCAAAGAAGACTTCCATTTCTGCTGTGGGGTCAGCAAAGCTGGACAGGTCATTGGTTTGCACAGCTCCTATGAATGTATCTTGGAGAGGCTATATCCAGAGAGATTTGTTTCCCAAATACCCTTTGCTGCTGTGGAGTCTGATAGTGCTGACCTCTGTCATGCTTTCCTTGTTTATTTTGTTGTCTGGGATGGGGGGATCTAATCCCTTTCTGAGCAGTATTATTGGCGTACATAACAGTGATGTTTTTCTAAAAGGCAGTGCCACTCAGTTGAATTGGTAACTCTATTGACACTCCAGAAAGAATAACTAATCTGTAATATCAGATTAGTGTTTCACCAAGCTGCCTTGGAACTAGTTACTGAAGGAATGAAAATTTATTATTGGTAGCTGAGGACTTGATCAGAGTTAGAGAGCAAGAACAAAGGAAGCCTGTTTGCTAAGGCCCACGAATTTCATCTATGAGAGGCAGGCCTAAGTCCAACAAATGAGTTTTAGTGCCCACTGCTAAGTTTGAACTTCTTTGACCACAATTAATTTGATATTTTCCTAGTTTTTATAAGTATAAAATTACCAATGAGTTTTGTGTGTGCCTTGGGGACCTAAGGCTCTGTGGCATGTAGACTAGATAAATTCTCCTTTACCTAAGAAAAAACAAAAAGACCACGTGACATAAAGTTTTCTAGTTAATAACAAACTTGTTTCACTGTGTTAGCTAAATAAGAATTGTTTTAAGTTAGAATGTATACTCACATCCTATTAATTGCTAGACTGCTACCTACCAAGTATAATAGAAGCTGGCTGTGAAAATATTTGGCTTGCTTAAACTCTGTTAGTCTGTAATAATAAAATTATTGTTTCTTGGATATAGATATATTGTTGGGGGAAAGTACATGTAAAGCTGGATGTTCATGCGTAATCATGTGTAATAATTGAAAACAACCTGTTTCTTAAAATATATACCATGTAATCATTCATTGGTAAAAATAGGACTCATTATTATAATTTCTTCTTACATAGAGGGTACTGTTTAAAATATATATAGGTGTATGGGAAAAATTGGATAAAGGAAAGTCATAAGATGTATGAGTGAGATGTGTGTATGCTAGCCCTATAAAAGGAGACGGGAAGAAGAAAGCTTGCAAGATGTGTGGGTAAGATCTATGTGTGTTGGAGCTTTGCTTCTTCCATGAGGAAGAAAAAGCTTACAAAGGGAAACTTGCCAGATGTGTGAGTAAGACTTGTGTGTGTATGTGTGTGTGTATTAAAACTTACATGATGTGTGGTGTGTGTGTGTGTGTGAATGAGTGCGTGTTGAAGCTTTGCTTCATCCACAAGATGTGTATGAATGAATGTGTATGTGCGTGCTGAAGCTTTGCTTCACCCACATTATGTGTGTGAAGTGTATATGTGTGATTTTTTTGGAGAGAATTTTATGGAGAGGATATAAGGGAAAAGGCTGGAATTGAGACAAAAGTTTAAAGGAACAGAGAAGCCTGAATAAAGAGTGTGTGTGACCCATCCATTACACATCTGTGTTTTTCCCATGGCTGACCTGCTGGACTTTGTTGATACCACAGAAAAGTATGTGTGTGCCTCTCCCAACTCTCTTTTGCTCTCTTTCTGATTGGTTACATTAGTCATTCCAAGCCACATTTCTCCTGGGACCAGTGACCCTCAAGCTGAAGCTAGACTTTGGTAACATCGGCAAAAGGGGGCATTATTTTTAACTTCTTTATAATTTCATTACCATCTTGTATCTGCGACCATAAATGCCCCCACTATCCTCTCTTTCTCCTCACTTACTCTTATTTGCTTTCTTCGCCTCAATTAGTCACCTATCTTCACCCATGTCCATTTGTGTGTGCAAGTTTTCTGAAGGTGGCCATGACCACAGGTGCTGTGTCTTAATGGTGGCAATGGCCACTCTGCATCCCCCAAACCTCATTTTATAGTTCTTTTCTCCATGCTCCACCTCTTAAATAATGTACAGGAAGGAGTTTAAACACAAGCTCATTTAGCAAAGCATCAGTAGCACATGCTCAAATGGGAAATTTGTTATCATTGATGTTTAAACATAATAACACAGTTTGGAGTTGAAAAGATCAAACCACAAATATTAAAAAATGACATCAAAGGTTATAATCATGCCCCAAAATTTAAATTACAAATTTTACTATCAGATGCAAACATAGCACATTGAGCTATGTGCTATAACTCCTCCTCAAATAATAATGAAATCAATAGAATATTTTATTAAATATCAGTAAAGTCTTTTAAAAATAAAACGAGATACATTAATGTTTCAGAGATGACTTTCTGCAGTAGTTAAATTGATATGTGGACCCGACTGCTACAAGTTTCCAAGTTAAATATCATTTCTATGTAATCTGTGAGGGTGTGTCTGGATGACATTGGGTATTGAATTGATTGATACAGTGAGGTATCTAACACAATGGGTATCATCAGATCCTGCTTGAATTCACTCTCCTATTTTGCTTCCTACCTGTCAATTTTAGTAAGAAATCTTACTCTGTCTTCTTCAACCTTTGGACACATATTGCAGTAATCAGCTCCTCTGCTGCTCAGACTGCCCAGTTTCTTGGGTCAATACCTTGCACACAGCAGATCATGAAACAGCTTAGCCTCTGTGACTCCCTATAGAATCCCAAGTAATAAATTTCCTAAGGCTAAGTACCCCATTTCAATTTACAACCTTGCACAGCCATAAAACACCAAGCTTTTTATTCTATCTCTAGTTTAAAAAATACTGACAAACTATGGTTAGATATATTTTAGTTTTTTGAGAAAACCAAATGTTTATTCTGTGTTTTTCTTTGCTTTTATTGTAACAATTATGCTTTATACCAAGTTATGTGTCTTTTGGAGCTTCTGCCTACTAGATGAGCACACACACACCCATTTTATTTTTATAAATGTTCAATATATACAAGAGAGCAGCTCTTTTTTAAATCTTTTTATTGAAGCAAATTTCATACATGCATGCAATGCATTTTGATCAAATCTCCCCATTTCCCCTCCTCCTAGTTCCACCCTTATCTTCACCACCTCTATGACTTGCCAATTTTATGTTTTTTTTCTTTTCTTTCCATTTTGTTTTAAATCCAAGGAATTAAATTTAGTATTGTCAGTATATGAATGGGTGTGTGTATATTATGTATGCACATGTGAAGGTTGGGGCAGGTGGGTGGTGAACTAATCCAATCCTATGGAATTTATTTTGTTTCTAAAGACCTTAGGGAAGTATGTTTCAAATTATTTTATCTTTCATGAAGCAAGAGTTCGTTCTTTGATAGTTGAGCAGTATTTCAGTGTATAAAGATGATTTATCTGCATACCTATTGCAGAACACTTTTGTGGATAAAACTAGGGTATGCCTGAAATAGAAGCATTGAATTGTTATAGAAAATATAATTAAAAAAAATTAAAAACTGTTTTTAAACTATCACCCTACCTGTCTGTGCTGCTGAGATGGCTTCACTGCTGAGATTGCCTACTGATTTTACAGAGGACCTGAGATCAGTTTTTAGCACTCAAAGCAGAGGACTCACAAATGTCGTTAATTCCAGCTCAAGGAGATCCAATTTCTTCAAAACACCCTGAGGATATTGTTACTAGAAAGCTTATCTGTGATAAGAATGTTTACCAAGATTCTATTCCTTAGACCAAACTGATTGCATCTTGCACACTTGGCTCAAAATCAAGTCTATCCCTCCTTTAACAAGAGGTTTAGAGTCTTTAGGTGTAAGGCCCTTGTCCTTTACACACAGCATACCCAGTATGATTTGAGGACACTATTTCAAATACCAAAGATTCCCCACTTCCTCAAGAAATTTTAAATAGTAAGAGGCTCTTCCCAAGAAAAAGAGCCAAAGATGAGGTAGCATTTTTATTATAGTCACTCTAAATCTTTTTATCAGAATTAAGTCCCACTTTATCTTTTCTCAAAACATGCAAGCAAATAAAATAGCAACAAAACGCTTCCTGGTAGAGGGAAGGGACTGACTAGGAGATCAGATCTCCACAAACACCTCCCACATTTTAAGGAATACATTAAAATGTAATAAAAAATTAAGAATAAGTAGAAAGAGATTATTGTCATATCCACCCAGTGTTTAAAAAAAGCTGTAAAACTAGAATGCGCACAACTATACTGTTATTGTCTTATTATTTTTCTAAAAATTATATACTATAATAATTCACAGGACCAAATATCATTTATATATATAAAGGCATTGACCTTAAGACCAAGAGTAAATCACCTTCTTCAGAAGAAAATGTTTACAAATGAGCCAGCTTTACATAGCAGCCAATAGGTGTGGAATTCAGACAGAAAAAAAAAAAATAGAAGAGGCTCCCAGGGCTATAGTGAACAATACAATTTGAGCCTGGTAAAAAGAAAGGCTGTAGAACCCTGTGAATACAGAAAGGACCACGATTAATGGTGCTCATGTGGTTTCTCTGAATGGCTCTGACGTTATCCAATGAGAGGCATCCAATGTGAATTCAGGTTACAACCACATTCTGAACAGCTGTGGAGTTCCTTAACTCCAGGTTTTGATTCAGTGGCATGGATGAATTTCAGAAAGTCTGTGCCTACTGCTAAGGAAGCAGTAGGTAAAAGTGAGTCAGTTTTTACTTCACTGTCAAAATGTAGTTACAAAAAAAATCCTTAAGGATTCATTATTTTTTAAAAATTTGTTTTGTCTTTGTTTAGACATCATAGAGCTCATGTAAAGAAAGTTAAAAAAAAAAACAGTGTCATTTCCTTTGATATCTCAATCACAAGAGTTTTCACAATTTTAATTTTACCAAGAGAATCATTAACAAATTCTGGGAAGCTAAGGGTGGAGATGATAGTTTTCAAGTTTACATACTTGAAAAACCTGCTAGCTTTTGTTTAGCTCCAGTGATACTCATGATTTACAACCTCATCAAATAGTCAACTTCTAATGAAAGTAAAATTTCTAAGAATTCTCTTGTATCCTGTTCTCAGATGGAGTCGGTCAACAGCATCTTTCCTGTCTGTTATACTTTATTCGTTTGGTCGTTGGTGCTTTCATTCACTCTTTCATAGCTGGTTCTTCTTCTACTTTGGACACAATCTACTGATTAGCATTACTCAATGATGTTAATAATCCCCGAATAGCAGAAATATCTGAAATTCTATGAAGACTGGTATACACAGCCATCATGAATTGCTTCATTTATTTATCAGGCAGTCTGAAGGGTTGACTAATCTCACATCTAATTCTGTTGATTTGTTTTTGTATTAAAAAATTATAGGCAATAATTTCAATATAAATCTTCCCCATCCCCACCCCTTCTGCCCTATAACCATTCCAATTTGTAAGCAAATAGTGGTTTCAAATTCTTGCAAAGATCCACACACAATAAAGGCCCACACTGCTTTAAAAAAATAAGAAAAAGGAATATTCAAATTGTACATAAAGATATATTGTAAATAAAATGTATTGCCCCCTTTTTTACACATCAGTGCTCAAGCTTTACTTCCTTTAGATATTAAAATGTCATAAACACAGAAGTGTAATGAGTTCTATAATAATAATTGGCAACACAACAGTATCCTATTTTTGTAATCATTGCAAAATTAAAAAAAAATAAGAAAATAATGATTTTCATTACTTTTACATCTTAAAGCCATATATGGATTTTAAAATATTTCAGACTCACACATTGTCTTAGTTCAAGAACTTTTTTTATGCTCTGAGATTTAATTACATTTATTATATATTCCACAAATGTCAAACTACTCGAATTAATTATTTAAAATATGTATTATTTATTTGGGAAGATAGACGAGAATTTTTCTTCTATCTTAATTCTTTAAAAAAAAAAGCAGTGTTCTTGAATAATTGGTTTAACATTTTGTCAACTTTAACAGAGGTAAAACGTACAGGCATCCTTAGACACAGCAGTAAAATGTCACGGCACCATGCTTGGGTCTATTATATTCATTGTTATTACAATTTATGAAATGGTAAGGGAGAGACTAGAAAGGAGATTAAAAGTCTCAGGAACTCATGTGGAGTTTGAAAAATAAACTGTAGAGTTGTTGATACCTTTTCTGTTTGTTTGTTTGTTTGTCTTCAAATAACATTGAGAAGTGCAACTAATAAATACCTTTTATTTTGAAATAGATACCAGATCTGGGCCTGGGTGTAATTTACACTCCTGTAACCCTATCACCAAAAAAGTAAAGAGGGAGAGACAGGTCAATCTTTTTCCTTAATTTTTATTTATTATTTTTATTTACACAACCATTGTCAGAGGTGCGCAATATTTTGAGCCATGAGCCACACCACATAAGTTTGGGAATGAAAATTGTCAATAATTTCCATCCCAGGGTGGTTGTCAGTAAGCTTGGACTTACGTAAGTGCTCTAAGTTCCTACATAACTTTCTTTTGTCTTTAACCATGCAGCATTTGCAGTCTGACTAAACTGGACATAATGAAGATCAGAACTGGAAATTCTAGGTATCAGGAAATTTTAAATTCAATTTTGTTTTAGTGGTTTTGAAGGGCTCCATTGAATTCAAGACCCCTTACTTGCTAAGTATGTGCCCTGTTTTGACTGTGCCCCAGTGTCAAGGAGGAAAAGTTTGGATCTACAAGCAGATCATAATATTTGCATACTCTACAATGAAAGCTAAGTGAGAACTACTGCATCCAGTGAAGCCTACACAACAAATGTACAGTCATATTAGTGAAGAAGATTCCAGTCACCCAGCAATTAACTGAGGACTCACAGAGGACAAGGGGGAGGGGAGAAGGACACAGAAATCATAAATGCAATTAATGACCACAAATAGTGGGTACTATTCCAAGCTTATTTCCACTTGGCTTGCCTTTGAACTTTGATCTGTAGCCATGATATACAATGCTTACTCTGTACCTACACCTTCACCTCCCTCCGAACATAAGGGAGTCCATATTTGTATAAGGTCCAATTATTAGAAGCACATTTTTTAACCTAGGATTGGCTTATCACCTGTGTTTTTTATTTAATTAAATTTGTTCCATACATTATTGCTCCCACATCTTCTCTCTCATATCTCATTCCTGTCTCATAAGTATTTCCTCTGGTTAGGCCACTGATTCACATGGAGTAATAGTAGAGCATCTTTAACTAGTTTTACTATATCATACTAAAAGAAGAAAAAGGATTTGTTACCAATGGTGGGGGCTGAAGAAAGAGTGCTAAAAACCCATGTGTGGAGGTTTGAATGAAAATGGCCCACATAGGCTCATAGGAAGTGACAATGTTAGGAGGTATGGCCTTGTTAGGGTAGGTGTGGCCTTGTTAGAGGAAGTGGTCACTGGGGGTAGGCTTTGAGGTTTTAGAAGCTCAAGCCAGATCCAATGTCACTCTCTCTTCCTGCTGCCTGCCAATCCAGATATATAATCCTTGGCTCCTTCTCTAGCAGCATGAGTGCCTGAGTTCAATTGTGCTTTCTTCCATGTCAATAATGGATTAAATCTTGAAGCATAAGCCAGCACTAGTTAAATGTTTATCTTTATAAGAGTTGCTGTGGCCATGATGTCTCTTCACAACAAAGAAACACTAACTAAGACATCATGGCAATTTTTGTTTTTTAATTTTTTTCATTTTTTAAGAACCCCATACATAAATACTGTACTTTCATCATTTCCTCCCCTTCTCTTCCTTTCATTTCTTCACATTCCCTTTTATATTTATGATTTTTGTCTTCAGTTACTATTGCTATTGTTGCTCATATGTTTCTGTGTTTAGGGATGATCAATTGGAATTAGATAACCTATCATGGAGCTCATTTCTTAAGATAACTTTTGCTCAGCAGCCTTGACTGTTTATAGCACCTTATCTTGGGTGTAGGGTACCATGATACAGAGATCCACAACTTGTCAAAAGGCAGAACATATATGGTTACAGAGTACCTAGACCCAGTTAATATACCTACAAAGACCAAGACTCAAGAAAAATCATCAAAGGTGGGTGGAAACACTGTAATTTCCAGAAGGCCAGAATAGCTCTTGCAAGATAATGCCTTCCTAACATGAAACTGCTTCCACACAGTCTCAACAATATGGTTGCCTATGCATGGCCCCATAATGATAACACCATATTCTATTTCACACATACAAAGATCTGTGCTGTATTAAAACTCCTTGAAATTGTCACTGTTGTCCTTCAGTTAGAAATTACCTTCCTGTGTTTGTGGTCATTTCCTAGAATAAAAGAGCTGCAGTGCTAAGTGGCAATGAGATGCACATGACAAAATATGATGTACAAGAGAGGAAATAAGTACCATAGTTGCAGGAATGGCCTTGGGTCAAAAGAACTGGAAACAATAGTGACCTATTCTTCCAACATAGGTCAAAGACTTGTACCACAACCTTGCTATATTTTATTTTTTTTATTTTTATTACCTTCCTAACTTTACCATCATCTGCTTTGTTCTAAACGTGGTTGGCTGTTCCCTTTAAATAATAAGAGTATGGGATAAATAAGTGAGAGATAAAGACATA
This sequence comes from Cricetomys ansorgei, assembly GCA_026225945.1. Classification (NCBI taxonomy): domain Eukaryota; kingdom Metazoa; phylum Chordata; class Mammalia; order Rodentia; family Nesomyidae; genus Cricetomys; species Cricetomys ansorgei. Next base: position 14,421,357 of record JAMJFZ010002981.1, read on the forward strand.
GAGATAGAGAGAAATGCCATGTTTTCCAAACAGGAATACTTATCTTCAGATAGTTTATGTAATTGCTACATTTTACCTGGCTCTGTACTCTTTATGAGGTGATATTATAGAAATATATTAGTACAATCTGGTTGAGGTGTATTGATAAATGTAGACATAGATTCACCAGAAATAGAAATTTATTTGGGGCAGAGGACAGTTTATTCTTTCCCTGATTAAATCATTGGTTCTTAGTTCTTGAGCCCTAGAGCTTTTCAGCCTTCACACAATAGAGTCTTCAGTCTAGACCTGGAAGGCTTCAGACTTTGTACAAAAGTTTAAACTTCCGTACAATCTAAAGCATTTAAGCCTCTGAGGCTTACTACTGACTCAGCCACTCTGACTAGCTCCTTTTGAACTCTGACTCTTCTCATTCAATTCACTCTTGTTCTGACTCAAACTCTTCTCCAAGATGCCAGCCAGGTTCAAACTGATTTTCTGAGCTGGCTGACTGTTTCTGACGGAACTCTTCTGACTCAGGCTTACTTTGGCTGACTCTCTGATGGTCCCAGATTGAGCTCCTCTGCTTGGCTTCAAACTAACTCACACTTTCCATTGGATACTGACTTCTTCTGCCATGTTTCCATCTGTATCTCTCTGTCTTTCTGCAAGCCTGACTCTTCTGTAACTGACCCTGTAACTGATTCTGCCGTAACTGACTCTTCTGTAACTCTTCCTGTGATTTGCCACTTTGTCTTTCCTTCACTAACTCGTTGTAGGTGTCATTTCTTGTGTGACATTGACTCTTTCTGAGTTCTGCTTCTGGTGTCTACTTCCACAATCAGTTTTTCACAGGGATTAAAGGTGTATACCACCACTGTCTTCTGAATACTGAGGTTAAAGATGTTTGCTACCTCTGCTTTACTGATATTAAAAGAATGTATCAACATTCTTAACATTCTTTCTACATTCCATTTCGACCACACAGGCCTCTGAATATAGACCTCTGGAATATTAGACCCTTCCTAGATTTCACACAGACCTATTTCCTGTACAAATAAATAATTGTGTTTGTTCAATATTATTTGTATTTCTACTTATGATTCTACATAGGTATAAGAAGATGAATATAAGCCAAAAATTTGGGGAATTTCTTTCATCACCTTGTAGAGAATGTGATCTGAAAATGTAAATTTAGAAAAGCAAATTTTTCCAGAATAGCACGTTGAAAACTTGTCTCATAGCTTGGTGTTAGCACCGTGGAGACTGGAGAAAGTTAAAGGAGCTCTTGTGAAGGGGGGAAATGGGCTGATGTAATTAAGCAATGAGCTTGCTGAGGAAAAAAATGATGTTCACATGTGCAAAGTATCATAATAGAGCACTAAGAAAGAGACACCTGATGAAGGAGGGAAGACAATTGTGGGCACCTACACATTCTGTGTATGCTTGGTTTTGATATTGTGGTATTTTCATATTTTAATTACATTTGTAGCACGTATTACATACTTGTAGCACACAATGGCTACAAGTAAACTCCAAATAAGCAGTTAGCCAATCATGTCTGTCTTAGTCAAATCTCAGTTTGTACCTTGTTGTATTTATAAAGTTTTGAAACTAATGTCCCATTTATCATCACTCTCTTCTATCTGTCGGGCATGATTTTTGCACAGTAATAAATATTAATAGAATTTTATGTAAATACATACATGAATTTTTTAAAAAATTTCTTCTAATACCTACAATGTGAATTATTTTCTGTGAATGCTGAAGAATTTGCGTATCTGAAATATTAACTAAAATGGCCAAAGGCAAAGAGCTGAGAAATAAGTTTAGTTTTAACTTAAATCTTATTTTCTACAAATTATAAAAGTTGAATTTATTCTGCTGAGAGAATTACCAGAGTACAATGTGTTCAGCCATATCAAAGTAATAATTCAATGGATATTTGAGAAACTCCTCTGCTCAGAACTCAGTGGCAAAGCATATTCAGAGGGGAATATTCTTTCTGTCATGTAAGGCAAAACTGTTCCGTGAAAGTAAAACAAACCAAAATGTGAGTTAGTGATTAGAACAATGACCTTCAGTTACCATCACCAAGATTATAGCAAAGAAACACTGACAGATCACCCATGTTCTTAAAACCATCTCTGTTTAAAGGAAAATCAAGGCGTACAAAAGAACAGTGGTTTTACATATAAGGCAAGAACACGATTTTAATCAGAGAATAATTCATCCTGCATATATGGACAGCAGCTGAGATCAAGAAAGAAACATCTCTGAGCACATGGCTACAAAAACTTGACAGAGTGTGGTATCCTTAGAAATTAGAGGCAATGAAGGGTGATCTGATGCTCAGTGATGGAGTAGCTAATTGTAATTAAGAAAAATATTGAATATCTATATTTTGTCTATGCTTTAAATTTCATAATATCAAATGTGTAACCATTCTTGTAGAACTCAAGACTTTAAACTTTGAGAAGAAAGTTTATCTTGGTATCTTTTCCAGCTTAAATAAGAAAAGATCTCTGAAAATTCAACTGAGAAACAAAGATCAACTTTATCTGCTAAGAACTTTCCCTCTCATGTCACCTGAGTTATTAGCTTTCCTTCTGCCACTTGGCTTCAACAACACTGGCATTCATAGAGTTGTTCAAATGCCTAAACACATACAGAGACACACATAAATACACATACATACACAGAGGCTTAGATACACAGACACATACATACATACACAGGCACATAAAGATACACACATACACATATAGAGATATATAACCATACATAATTACATGCACATAGACAGGCACAGACACACATAGATATGAATGGGCATATATATATATATATATATATATATATATATATATATACACAAAGACACACATATAGACACACACAGACACACATAGATATCCACAGATGCAGATAGACATATACAGACACACACAGACACATAAAGACACACATAGACATACACAAACAAACATAGACAGGCACAGACACACAGACACCCACACACACAGATAGTTATACACACAGAGACACAGAGATACAGAGACACGTACAGATGCGTATGGACACACCCAGACACCAACATACACAGACATGCTCACAGTCATACATTGAGACCTTAGCACTGCCTCTAACTTTTTCTAGGATTGCTTTTTCCTGAGTTAGCCTTATGGCGAATGTTTCTTTGTAGTCCTTGATTGAATCTCAACATTCAATTACACTGGTCTGTGTTACCCTTTCCGAAATCACATTATTCTAAAAAATATTATAGCGAAAATGTTGTTTTGTCTACTTTTAATTTTTCATTGTGGTATGTACAGGATCCTCACATGTATGATAATTTATTTGTGATATGTACTCTTATTTTTCAGTCTGTCTTTTTCTAAAATACAAACTCAGCAAAGATCTGTGAATTTTCATTAAAGCTCCCTTCTGTCAATATTGTGAATATTAAGATCAACAATATTTTCTGCTGGAGTGAATTAATGTTTCCTACTCAGTCTGTACTTATTTTCTTATGTTTAATAAATTTTAACAATGACAGCCACAATCAGACTTTGCTGTATATGTTTAAAATGCTACAGATGTTTTGTCTGCACCTATGTATGTTGCTGTCTACATTCCTGGCATTTTTAACGTTTTATGCATATAGATGTTCTGTCTGTTCCTATGTATGACACTGTGCACATGCCTGGCACTCACAGACTTTGATATTAGGTTGTTCAGTGACCTGTAACTGCGTTACAAGTAATTGTGAGACACAGAGTGGGTACTTGAGACTGAATTCAGGTCTTCAGGAAGAGTCCCCAGTGCTCTTAAGTTCTCTGCTATATCTGCATCCCCATTAAGCAATTCTTAACTGACTTCAATCTCAGCTGTGACTTCCTCCATTGATGCAGTTTCATTAATATTCTTAATGATTCCTGTCATTTCATCATTTACCCACATAATCTCTCTTTTATTCCATGAAATACATGTGAACTGTTTCGTCTAGTTAGTTCTGTCCTCAGTTCTCAATCATGAGTGGATGTTTTCTGGTATCTTCTTCATCCCTACTTTGAGTTAATTTGCCTTCTTTCAAATTATTGTCTCATGCTGATCCACATCCTTTACAGATCCCCTTTCTATGAAACATGTCCACATTGGGACTCTAATTAGCACTTTGCTAAATGACTGTACCAGCTAATGAAGACCTCTCAAGACAGGCATGGTCACCATTCTTTTTTACAATACAACCATAGGTAAAATAAAAATTTACATTTCAAGATTTCTCTGCTTTTCACACTGTGAGATACCTTTTTCAAGACGAATTTTGTTTGGAACAGGGCTTTGGGGAAAGATTTCCCTCCAAATGATAAAAATGTCAAATAGAAAATTTCATTATGTCTGCCATCATCTTATCCAAGATTTCAGAACAGTGTATTAATGGAAGCTGTAGATTTTCCTAGTGTGTCCTTTGGGGTGATTTGATTTTATCAGAAGGATATGGCATATATAAACTTCCTGACATTTCCTTTGAGGGGCTTTAAAGCTAAGCCTTCATGAAAATAATTTTAAAGTCATGGCTATGACTTCATGGTTGCAGCAACTTGCAATTCCAATAGTGTTAATGCATTACCGTTGAGTTTAATACTCAGTGCAACAGAAGAAATAAGTGAATAGAAGTAATTTATCTAGATGTATAAAGAATGTTACAATAAAATTCAATGTTGCAAAACAGTATTCATGAATGGTGCAGCTTTGGGACAATTAAATAGTATTTCAGGTAACTGTTTTAAACAAATCCACAGTATTTTGTGAAGTTCTTTTAGATTTTAAAGTTCAGAGTATTAGTGTATAGTAATCCTTCAGCCATCTCTAACTTTCTCTAAGAATTTTCTATCCAGTAGAATGTTCTAATAAGATGGATCCAGGTGCCATCACCGGCCAGGTTAACCAGTGAGCAAAAGACAGCTGCCACTGTGAGTTAAATATATTTTCTCTCTTTCCATGCGGGAATTCTGGAAAAGCACATTCAACACAAGGTCAGCAAAACACTTCTGTGGTTCACAGTTCATTGGGGAAATCAGCAGAAGGGCTAGCTGCAGCTGGAACATATGCAAATCATCTTGGCATCAGTTGCAGTCTCCGCCATGAGGTATCTCTAGGTTGCCGCTATTAAAAATGCATCAGGTTCAAGCGTTCACCTTTACCTTGTACACCCCGAAGGCCACTCCAGGGATTTGGAGGAGACAATGTCAAGGGTAATGAGATAGGTCACCTGGGAAGGTGCACGTCATGAGGACTTGCATTCTACACAAGAGACAGGCCCAGGGTGTCATTCGTGTTTCTCAGGTGCCACATACCCTTACAGGAATGAAGAACAACATGCTTTTTTCATCATGTTACTGAGATATAAATTCCCAAGCTATGTTATCTGCTATAAAGAGTATCTTGGATTATGTATTTATTTGTTCATTATGAGACATTAATCTATTCTGTGTCTTTGCATTCCGATAAGGTTACAATGACCATTGTATACATGAATTGACAAACCTTATATAAAGCTTAGAAGCCTTTCTATTTTGAGGTTGGCAAATGTCAAGCACATGTTTAAAACAGTGGAAGAGGATGAAGCTGTTTATGTTCTTTGTAGTTGTGAAAAAAAATGGTTGCTGAATAGAGAATTCTGGGTTTGTATATGCAAATAATCCAGTTTCTCCCTGTGCTGTCAAATTTCTTTGATAATTGGAGAGAAAGGGCTCCAATAATGAAATAAAGGAAGAATTGTAAATTTCTAACCAGACTGGTGATTTCCCATAGGATGAGGCCACCAAGGAAGCACTGAGAGTTCTGGATAAAATGATCTATGATTTTTCCCTCATATAATGCTTAGTATTTATCACTGTAAAATGAAGAAGGGGTTGATTTGGGGCCTTGAAAGTAATAAGTTTTTGTGAAAAGTATTTCTAAGTACATTAAAAAATGAACAGTGTTTGAGAACACACTGATCAGCTCCAACCCAAATCCAATCCACCATGTGTAGTAGATGGAAAGGGAGCAGGCTCTTGTCAGCTCTTGTCTGCAATGGTGTATTAACACACGGCTAAACTGACTTCTACTTTTGTGATTTCATCCATAGAAATTTCACTGAAAATGTAAGCTCTTGCAGCTGAATGAACATCACTTATATTTCTTTCTCTTATTTTTACATCTATTTAGCTATTTATTTATTATTATATTATTATTGTTTATTTATTTATTTTGCTTTTGGTAAATTAAGATATGTAGAAGTAATATTTAAATACATCTATGTTTTGTGCTGGGTATGGAAGACAGCCCTGCATGTATATAGAATTATAGTTTGTGTACTTAGCTCTCCTGAGAAGCAGAAGAATCTTGAGTTCGTTAGAGATCCTGTGATGATGGACCAGACATCCAGCAAACTTGGGGACTATGAACTCAGCACTGAGATCTCTCTGTAAAGGGACCAAACCCTGCATCTCCTTCATATCACTGACAATAATGGAATGTCCCAAGCTGTATGAACAGAATTGCTGTTTTAAACAGTTCACCCACGTGACCCTTCCCCCATTCCAGTCATACATTTTCTCTATGCTTTAAACCTAGCTAAACAGAATACCCAGAATCCAAAGGGACATTTAGTGGCATGTTATATATCATTCTAAGAGCTAGGTCACCTTTGGCATGGGAAAGATTCCAGAAAACTGTGTCACTTTCTGAGTGGACCCGATGGGCAACATATCCATTCTCAAGGATTCAATTCTATTTTTGGCCAGAAACAATAAAACAACGCCTTTAGGTAAGAAGTTCAGGGTCTTCATCCCATTCCATAACATATGGTCTTTGCTTTGGTGTGGTTTTTTTTGTAGTGTAAGCTTTTTCACAGGATATTATAGATAATTTTATAGCAGAGTGGGAGAGTTGTTAGGTCACTGAGTTTGGACCAATTATGTCTCAAAAAGAACATGCCATCTGTGCAAGCTACACAGAGGACGCTATTGAAATCTGTAGTTTCTCTGTCTCCAGTCACGTGGTTTCATGCTGGGATGTGCATGCTCAAGTAGGGAGAATATTGTGAACAGTGTGCTTAGTTATACAGAGTTTTGAGAGATATTCTTAACACACATTTACAATAAATTAGAGTGTATATTAAAGTCAGAGAAAATTATATTTCTTCTTATTATTCTGTGTTTCATTTTAATCAAACTCTGACATGAACTTCCTTACCAATTTTCCTTCTATTTTGTTTAACAAAGATATTTCAATATGTTTAAATAGTGTGTTGCATATATACATATATATATGTATATATGTATATATGCATACATATATGTATACATACATATATATGTGTGCCTCTGTGTGTGTGTATGAAACACATACCCAAATTTTATCTTTTTCCTCATATTCTCCCAAAGAAATATTCACTTCTTTTCTTCTCTGTGTCATTATGTGTAGTCTTTTGTGGAAGCAGGGAGGTCCCAAATGGGATGATGGTAGCAGAGTCACTAGCCCAAGAAACTCAGACTATGAAGACAAGCCTTGTGGTGCAGAACTACTTTATTACAGAAGAAGTGGGAATTTTACAGAGGAAGGAGAGCATGGCATAAGGGATGAAAGCATTGTTTTGATCCATACTTACTAGATGCTTCAATTACCCTATCTAAAGCTTACTGTAGTAGGGGAGGAGTGGAGTGGGCAAAGTCGGGAAATATCCAATCATCTTTAGGTATGTATGTTTTAGCTCTTGGCCTATCCATTTTGCTGATGTTGGTAAACAAGTTTTCTATAAAGATAGAGGAAGCAAACACTCTCCTGGCAGAATTTCCCATCTCAGAGCTTAACCGGTGTTCCAGGATCCACCATTTCAAAGGCCGCACAATGTGCCTCGGACTGGGTACTCACCCTGGCACAGGCGCTGATGCATATCTTTCTCTATCGCTATTGGGATCCTGTAGCCACCATTTCTTGCATACATACAAGGAAGGAGAGGTATAGAGAAAGGGAGATGTAAAGAGAGGGAGAATCTGGAAGATAATATAAATATAATATAATATAATATAATATAATATAATATAATATAATATAATAATAATAATATAATACCAGGCCTTAAGCTTCTGGTACAAAGGACAGAGGGTATATATCAACATAGTGTTCTGTTTTAGTGACCCAATCGGAAACTAGCAAATGGATGTATAGAAAACTATAGACCATTAGGATATAAATAAGCCAATATGACACTATATGCTGCCATAGTCCCTACTTCATCCTGTATAATACATACACTGATGTCCTTTATAGTCCAGACCATAATCTATGATAGCCATATTTGGTGTTTGAAGTAATGAGTGCATTAAATCCATAGCAATTCAGAGTAAAAGAATAAATAGCAAGAGATAGGTAATAGATAGGTAGATAGATAGATAGATAGATAGATAGATACATACATACATACATACATACATAAACAAATAACTACAAAACATCATCTAAATCTAATTGGGCACTCAGAACATCTGATAGAAACCATCAAGAGAAGCTCCTTCAAAACAGCCCCTGGACATCCCAATCCAGAATCTAAAGCAGAGCAAAGCATTCCTCTCAGGTGAGGCTTTCAAGTAAATGAACAAATAACTGCAAAAAGATGACATCATCAATTCAAAGGTTTAAAGTATTCAGTAGAAAACAATTAAGGAAGCCCCACTAAGGCAGCCTACTGAGTTCCTGGTAGAGAGTCCTAGGTGACCAGAATGTCTCCTTGGATAAAGCTTCAAAGTGGAAGAACAGACAGCAACACAGTGGGATAAAATCATTAAATTGAATTCTCAAAACATTCAGCAGTCACCTAGGGAAGTTGAGGCAGTCCGATGGGGTTCTCATTTGAGCTTTCTCTCCATGGCTGAGCTTCACATGGCTGAACTTCTGGCTTTTCTTTCTGACAAAAGGCATTTTTATATCATGGAATAAACAACAGTAATCTCTGTTGGAAATAGTCCACCTTCTTGCTGTTTTCAAGGAGATAGTCTTTTTGCTTTTGGGCTCTTTTGCTGTTTTAGAGAGAATCAAAATATACCCCATACACAATCTGGAGAAAAATTATATAAATTTTAAAGCTTTAACACTTTTTGTTTTTATATTTTAGTACGAAGATCAGATCTCTTCAATTTTGCTTATTAAAAATGTGCACTTTCTTTTTCCTTCATATGTGGTATTTACTGTATGTGTCTATTTCTATAATGCAAACAAATGCATTTGTTATAAAAGAGTATAGGCTTTAGACACATAAATCTAGCATTTAAATTTAAGCTGCTTCTTGAAATCTGTGTGGCTCTGGGCAAGAAATCTCAGCATTCAAATTTTCATATTCCTTATTTCTAAAATGGGAATAAAAGTAATTTATCTTCCATGATTACAGAAAAATTTTAATAAAGCAACTATAGACTTCCTGAAATGGCAGCTTCTAGGTCTAAAACATTGGTAACTTTGTCTATTATTATCAACAAGAATACTAAAAGAGATAGCGTAGCCCAGATCAGATACAATTATACAATATTTAAATACACAGGAGCCTCAAACCTATCAAATCTATCCTAGAAGGGTGTCACAACTGAATGCGGATTAACAATAAAACCCATCACAATCAGAGTCACAGGCACTCAACCCCAGTAAATGAATAAAATTTGAAATATAGCTCACAGAAAATTCACAACAATACCCTGTTTTTAAGTTAATAACTTATCTATTTTATCTTTACATTCCTTACTGACTAGTCTCTGGTGTATATTTTTCTGAGATAGTATTTGCCCCTTGAAGTGGTACTAACATATAAATACATAGTTTTTCTTTTAATATTGCATAGTGCATGTTTATTCTTGAATGAATGTCAATGATTATGGTAGAAATCATCTGTTGAACAATGACCTGAAATGTAGCACTTGAATATTTTAATAGCATGCAATGATTCTAAGAACTACTGTTGAAGTTCTTAATAATAATATGAAGGCTAAGAAAGGAAGAATTAATAGAATTAATAGCCAAGCAGCCCAGAGAAGAAATTCTAGGAGAAGGGAAACTCATCAGGTTGAAACTGCAGCAAGAGTTGATGATAACCTTAGATAGATAGATACTTGAAATTTTCTTTGACTTCAGGCACAAGTTATAGTTAATTTAGGCTTTTATCAACTGAGAAAGTCATTCCTAACCATGATGATATTACAATCATAGTATGGAATGGATTGTAGTTCATATAGAAATAAATGCTATAATTTTCATAATTTTAAATCCTTACTACCTTAAAATTTAGCATTACATATATTATGTCAAAGTTTTTAACTAAAGCAAATCTACTTTAAATGAACTTTAGTAAAACTGCATTAAAATAATTGGCATAAAGGACAATAGTGTAAAACATATTACAATTTTTTAGAAATAAAATTATTAGAAGTAGAAGCACTATGTGGGTTCTGATCAGGGACAATTGCATGTCTTGGATATGCCATTTAACCTCTCATATCTTCAAATATCAATGCTCCATGACTGGTTTAATGTATTTGAAAAATTAATTTCTTTAATACTACTTTAGTTATTATCACTGTGTGTATGCACGTGTGTGGGTGCATGTGCCACAGTGGGCACATGCCAATGGGAAGGGCAACTTGGTGGACATGATTCTTTCCTTTCACATGTTGATCCCAGGCATAAAACTCAGGCTGTTGGGCTTGTGCATCAAACACACATGCACCAGACCATCTTGCTGACCCTGAAATATAAATTTATTTTCAGTATCTGGTTGTACTTTGCCCAATAGGAATTTTGAAGGCGATGGTGCTCATGTACTCACTCACTTTTCAGAATGAACTTGTTAAAAAAAAAAAAAAAAGAAAGAAAGAAATTCCTGCAGGAACTAGAGATATAGTGTGGTAAAATACCACCTTAAGGGAAGTATGAGGAAAGTATGTGCATATCCAGTGAACTGTGACACCATGTTTGAATACTTAATATTGTGTTAAATGTTCTGTGACAACAGAGGGGTCAGGAGGTCTTTATGGGTTTCAGAAACAAAGGGGCGTTCAAATCTAAATGAAAATTTAGCCAAAATATTTAGTTTCTTCTGATATTCTATTCAGTCGTGGAAAAACTAAACTACAATTTGAAGCTTGAATTGCTCTGGTTTATATATCCAGGAAACTAAAATACATAGAAATTTTAAAATGAGTGGACATAGATCATAAAAGATGAGTTTTGCATTTCCCCCCATTGAATGTGGTGACTCCTTTACTTTAACATACTTGGCTGATCTTTGATATAACTTACATAACTGAAAAATGGGATAAAAGTGGTGGAAAGAGACTAAAAAATACTTTCGATAGTATTTACTTCTGCAGTGTAGATGTTTCTCAGACTTGTGTCCTTGCAATTCAAAACCTCTGCAGGGATCTGGAAATCAGAGCTAACTTTGTGATTACAGCAATAAGTGTTGACTCGGTGTCGGCCCTTGTTAGGAAGGATTCTTTTCAGAAACAGGAAATCATTGTGCAGCTCAGGTTTACAGTTTTCTTCCTCTGCACACGTGAGGAATAGCTAGAGCTGTTGTCCACATTATATGTCCTGGTGCACATGCTGCTGTTTTTAAAAGGTAATGAAAAGAATCTGTAAGGCTCTGCCTCTGTGAATCTACAACTTGGGAGCCAGTAAATACCAAATTACATGCTTTCATTGCTCTCAGTGGGGGAAGAAGATCTGCTCTATGATCTCAGGAGGGTGTGTTGGCTAATCTCTCATGAGGGTGCATTGCCTAATCAAATAGTCTCACACCATTCTATTTTTTTCCTTGAAAAAAAAAATTCAGCCTGTCTTAGTCAGTGTTCTATTGCTGTGAGAAGACACCATAACCATGGCAACTCTAATAAGAGAAGGAGGAAGACATGGTAGCTGAGAGATCTACATCTGGATCCACAGGCAGCAGGAACAGAAAGAGACTGGGCCTGTCTTGGAATGTTGAAACCTCAAAGCCCACCCCCAGTGACACATTTCCTCCAACAGTGTCACACCTCCCAAATGATGCCACTCCCTGATGACTAAACAGTCAAATATATGAGCCTATTGGGCCATCCATATTCAAACCACCATATTCTCCTCCCTGGTCCCCACAGGCTTGTAGCTATACCATAATGCAAAAATGCATTCAGTCCAACTTCGAAAGTACCCATATTCTATCAAAGTCTCAACATTGTTTTAAATTCCAAAGTTTAAAGTCTTTTCTGAGGCTCAAAGCAACTTCTTAACTGTAACTCTTTTAAAATCAAAATCAGAAAGTAGATCACATACTTTCAACATACAATGGCATAGACTATACACTACCATTCCAAAAGAGAGGAAAGGGAACATGAGGAAATACTGGACCAAAGCAGGATTGAAAACTATCTGGGCAAACTCCAAACTCTGCATTTCCATGTCTGATGTCAAAATAGTTCTTCAGATCTTGAATTCTTTTCAGAGTTGCTGACTGCAACACACTTCTTTCTCTTGGGCCAGTTCCATTCTCTGTTAGCAGCTCTTCTTGGCAGATAACCCATGTCTCTGTCATCTTCAACATCTCAGGGTCTCCAACACAATCTAGAATTTACTTTCACTCTACAACTATTTTCTTGTATCCTTGACTCTAAAGCCAGAACCATGTGGTCTAAATTGACAAGTCTTTCTGCTTTCTGGGGCATGAACTTGGTCCCTTCCTTCAAATACATCTGAATCAGCTTTCTGATTTCAGTGTTTTCCTCAACTGCTTAAGCTTTTTTTTTTTTTAATTCCTTTCCACAACTTGGAAGTTTAGCTGAGTGGAATTGCAGGCACTCTCTTTATTCCACTTAGCATCAGAATTCTCTTTAAACTTTTTCATCTCCTGTGTGCTGGAATTAGCTCCAATATACTTCTTAGATCTCCTTTTCTCCTCAAACTGTACATTTTGTCCTTTTTCTTGTTTAACTTATTTCCTTTCATTATAGATCTGAGTAAGAGTGATTACTAATAACCACCTGACAGTCAATACTAGGCTATTTTGAAATCTTTTCTATCAATGCCATTAATCCAAAACTCTTCAATTTATCCTCAAGTCTGTCTTTCAGATAAGGGCAAAAAGCAGACACATTCTTTGCAAAAATATCACAAGAATGGTCTCTAGGCTACTTACTAATTTTCTTCCCCTTTTAAACCTCTCGAGCAGGTCATCATAATCTACATTGCTTGAAGCACTATTGTCTTCCACACTCCTACTAGTATGGCCATTAAGCCCCACTTAAAGTGTCCAACTGCTTCTTTAATCCAAAGACCCAAAGTCCACATTCCACCTACAAGAAATATGGATAGGCCTGTCCTGGCAATGATCCCACTCCCTGGTATCAACTTTTGTCTTGATCAGTGTTCTATTGCTATGAAGAGACATCATGACCATGGCAACTCTTATAAAAGAAGCATTTAATTTGGGAGCTTGCTGATAGTATGGGAGGTTCAATCCATTATCATTATGATGGGAAGCATGACAGCAACACAGGCAGACATGGTCTCAGACATAGCTGAGAGTTTTACATCCAGATCCATAGGCAGCAGGAAAAGAGAAACACTGGGCCTGGGTTGGGATTTTGAAACCTCAAATTCCAACCCACTGTTACACAGTTCCTCCAACGAGGCCGCATCTCTTAACAGCTCCTGGATAGTGCTACTCCCTGACTAAGCATTAAAATATAATGGCCACCACACAGCTTTCCCACCATTTCTCAGATGCCCTTGACCTCTATTTACATATACCCAATAACTAACATGAAGAAATTGGGATTTCCCACTTCCTGTATTTGTTTACTAGTTCTTGACCCAAATAAATGACATACTGGCTATGACTTTTGGTATACTTGAAAAAAACATGGATATAATGATGGCTCTATCTTGCTATATTCTGTGATGGATACAAGGAGTACAACTGACAGAACAGAAGTCTCTTTTCTGCCTCGTTTCAGTACCTGCCATTTCTGGAAATAAACTGTATGCCAGCCATTATCGTTATAGACGAATCTTCTCTAACTGATCCTAATTACATAGCAGTTTACAGTTTTACTGAGTTTTCTGTTCTGGTTTTAGCAAATATTTTTATGAAATGGTTATTTTCTTTCGATTTAGCAAGTAATTGCTTCATTTGTGTAGTTTTAAATAATTGGCACTAAGGATAGTATAGCAACATATCCTGCAATTTTAAAAAATAAAATTATTGGACAAGTTTGTGTCAAACATCTGTCAGATGTTTATATTCTCTGGCAATCTGGGGAAAAATAAGTTTCCTCTCTGAGATTTCAAATTCCATGTCATTCCCAGGTGAGAGATGTTCCTGGGTCTCATTCTTCTACCAGGAATGAGAAACCTGCAGGCTCCATCTTTTGTCTAGTGAGTTGTTGTAGGGGAAATGTGCAGCTCAAATGCCTTCGGATGTTATTTTGCTGACTAGCTACATAATGGGAACACACTGACTAATTTAGTTAACCTTCTCACTCTGTAATCTCTGAGCTTCCCAAACCTCTGACTTATTATGCGTTGCGTATTATCAAAATCCCTGAACTTCAGTACGGCAGAGTATTATTTTCTCATTTGTTTTTCTATTAGACTATTTAAGTGTGTCTATAAGCTGTGAAATTATAGTTATTAGATGCCTTGTCCTAGGTTTGTGGTTTCTTTTCTCTGTTACCCTGGCCCCACCTTATGGGAAATTTATGTTGGTGTATCTTTCTACTCACTGATTTCCCTCAGTTATGCTCAGCTTAATAATGAACATCTCAAAGGCATTCATTGTTTTTTTGTTTGTTTGTTTGTAATTGTCTTTTCCTATAGTGTTTGCTTTGATGTTTAAATTACATACCCTCTCCTGTATGCTATTCACTTTTCCTGTATAAGTTTTAATATATTAGTCATAGCTACTTTGGATTTCCTGTCTTATATTTTACAACATCTATATCATAAGTACCCCATTATTCTGTTTGCTTTCTCTCTTCAGAGTGTGTTTCTCTTTTATCTTTTGATATCCCCTATTGAAATATAGGCATAATGTTCACATTATACAAAAGAGCCCGAATGTAAATATACATGCCTACTTCAAGTATTTTGAAAATGACAGTTTACCTTTAAGATGGTAGGCTTGTTTAATGACTGCTGTCAATGCAACTTTAATACCTTTGCTCTGGACCACAGCTGATTTCTGTGCTTCCCTCAGAACTCTTCCTGAAATACTAGATCTTGTAGCTCTTCCAGCTTGGAAACACTGTTAGTGTTTCACAAAATACTCTAGAAGTGGGGGATACAATGTGAACAAGAAGAGGCTTGTTTTAGTCAGGATTACTATTGCTGAGACAAGACACCATGACCAAGTGCTACTAGGGAAGAAAAAGCCTTATTTTGCTTATATATCCTGGATCACAGTTCATTGTCTGTAGCCAAGGATGAAACTCAAAGTGGGCAGAAACCTGGAGGCCATGAAGGAGTACTGCTTACTGGTTTGTTCCCCATGCCTTCCTCAGTCGGCTTTCTAATAGTACACAGGAGTAGCAGCCCAGGGAAGGCACTACTGAGAAAGAAATGAGCCCTCCCCCCATCAATTACTAATTAAGAAAATGCCTTCAGGCTTGGCTCCAGTCAGATCTTATGAAGACATTTTCTCAATTGAGGTTTTCTCCTCTCAGATGACTTTAGCTTATGACAAGTTGACATAAAACTTTCCAGCAAAATTGACTTCTTGTCACTGTTGAGCAACAACTTTTCCTTTCGTGTACATCCTCGAGATCATACACAAATATCAAAATCAAATGTAAAATATTTTACAAACATAAGTCCCAAAATCTTTTACCAATACTGAATTTTAATTCAGTCTCTCTATAAATCCAAAGTCTCTTCTAAATTCCAAAGCCAGTTAAAAAGTTCAAAGTCCCTCAATGTTTTGTCTAATCAAAATTATGTTAAATTCTTTCATATTTCAAAGGGAAGAACTGGTGAACAACCAGCCTAAAAAAAAAAAAAAAACCAAATTCCATCTGTATAAATATCTCAATGTCTAATGTCTCAGATTCACTCATGATTTTCTGGTTCCTTCCAAAAGACTGAGGTCACTTACCTGGCTTTGCCCGCTGCAGCACACACAGCTTGTCTACTAGGCTTGAGCTACCTCAACTCCACCACTGCTGTTGACTTTGGAGGACATTCCATGGTACTGACATCTTTTACTGCAACTAGGCTTCACCAATAGCCTTTCCTGAACACTTCCTATAGTGGCAAGGTCCAACTTCTCTCAATGTTCCCTTCAATCCTAGGAATTCAACTGCTATTTTGGCTGCTCCTTCACTAATGGCCTCTTCTGTCCTTTCACAGTGCCAAGCCTCAGCTGTTCTCCTTGACCTCTTCATGCCTTCAATAACAGTATCACCTGTGAGACTTTTATACATTACTGAGTTTGGCTGCCAGCATAAAGTCCAACCTTGGCCACCTGTGGAAAACATTTGTGTGCTAACTTTGAGGAAACACTTCCCAGAAGATGTCATTTCAATGATACTGGTCTCTTCTTAAATACCCTAAATTCTCGGCTCCAACTGACCAGCCTGAAGTATCCCAAAAAAAGAAAAGTTTCACTTTAGTGGTTTCTTGTATCTTGTTAGTCAAGAGCAGATTCTTCAGGCCCAACTAATCAGAACCACACTAGAACCACAGATTCTTAACTCAAGATATGCAGGTACAACTTTCTGTCTCAGGTATAGTTACTATTATTGTAACAAAACTAGATGGCCAAAAGCAACTTGGGGAGGAAAGGGTTTCTTTATTTGGCTTACATATAGCTAACCCTCCAAGATTCGTGAAAGTGAAAAACACAAATTTGCAGGCAAATCCCAACAGCTATGGACCCTAGAATTTCATTTTCTCATGCTCCAATAACCATCTCTGGCATTTTCAGTAATCCTGCCAGAAATGTCTTGAACAGCTTTGACTCCAGTAAGCCACACCTTCCCTGAGCCTGTACATTCTCCTGCCTCAAAGAATAAAATGGTGAACCCTTGGTTCACAGTACAAGATATAGCTGCCTTTTGAATTTGGATCATTATTGTCCAGATGCTGTACCTGTGAACATTTAGAGTATTAAAGAAAATGGATGTGTCTTGGAAATGAAGGACTAGGCAAGAGTTTTCAAAGATGTCAAGTGTTCCCTTGCATGCATTAAACACTATATATGAAAGAATGTATGGACTGACTAATGGAGGTTTGCCTTGGAGGTGATTTTAAAGACATGAAAGAAATATGTTATATATTTTATAAAATAATTGATTCAGAGGTAGTGCCATCACCTGTCAAATGAAGAAACAAGTTTTATAAACAGGCTGCAGTTTGCTTTGGTGGGCAGTGACTGCTGAGCAGAATAGAAAGCCTGGAAGCTTTAGTTCTCAGCAACTCTCAGATTTCTCTGATGATGACACGGTGCAGGTAATTGGAAAACATTACAGTATCAACATGATATGCTGAAAGCGTTAGGCAAAGAAGGCATATTACCACAACTCTTCTAAATTCGCTGCCTGAGCTACAAATAACCTTGTCATAAAACTAACATTAGGGAAAGTACATTTTAATTTGAGTGTGTATACTCAGGAATTTTTCTCTCACACCCCAAAGACTGAAAGAAGAGCCAAGTGACTGAAGCTTAAAAAGAACCTGGAACAGTAGAAATGAGAGACAGTTTTGGCTTCTTGAAGTGTTGAGAGCAAATGACTTGAAGATGACGGCAAGCAAGCTTTCTCTGGTAAGTGGGCTCTCAGCAGCCCTCTCCCATGTATGAGTCCTTTAAAAAGCAAAGGTTCCTTTATAAATGGACTGTACAGAATGACCACCTTGAAATAAACAGAATCTCAGAGGTGAACGTGAAATGGCATATTCTGGCCTCAGGTCATTTTAAGGTGATATATCTTGAATTTACTTTAGAAATAAGTCCTTGGAGTTCATGGACACTTGCACGAACTTTGTGTGTGCCTTTTAAAGTAGTTCCTTGTCATCTGGGTTGAGATTTATGAAGCTAAACAAATGTATTGACTGGTTCTATGGAAGCTTTGTAATAGTGTTACCTCAAAACAGCCAGGTTTTGTGGACAATCACCCAGGTTAATGTACCTATTGCCACTAGTTTATTGTCTGATTCAGTGGTTCTCAACCTGTGGATCGGAACCCCTTAGGAGGGTAGAGTGACCCTTTTAGAGGAGTCACTTAAGACAATCTGTGTATCAGATCTGTACATTTTGATTTATAATGATGGCAGAATTACAGTTATGAAGTAGCAATGAAAATTATTTTATGGTTGGGGGGTCAGCACAATATGAAGAACTGTATTAAAGGGTCTTAGCATTAAGAAGGAGAAGAACCAATAATCTAATTTAGCATAATTCCTGTCTAGAACCAATGTTCTCCCTCTGTGCTGGGATCATGTTAGTGATGGTGATATATCCTTTCTCCTCTCACCCCATATTCAATACTATCTGAAAAAAAAAATTTAAGGATACCAAATGTAAAGTCTATCTCAGAGGTACAGCACCTTTCAGCTTCACCATGTCTGATGCCTCTGATCGTCTTCCATTTCACCTTTTCTTCAATTTTCAACCCTCCATACTGACCCAATCCGGAATCTTGTGTGGTTGCATCTTTACCTTCTAGGCTTGCCTTATTTATATGTCAATCAAGCTTTAATGTCCTTCAGAGATAGTTCTCTATTGACGTCATTCAACACTGTCTTTAAACAACTAATTTGCAGAATGTTATTTTACTGGCTCACAGTGGTTCACCGTGATACAATATTTAATGCCTGCAATACTGACTGGTTTAAGCCACTGATATTCAGAAGTTATGCAATAGACAGATAATTTGGTCACTCAAGGCACTATTCCCATGCAAGTTGGAAATCACCCCAAGCCTCCTCCCTGGGAAATGCTTGCTTCACCACTGTGTTTACAAAGAAAAGAATAATTTTGCTTTTCATGCATTTGGCCAGGTTTGGCAGAGATATTGGGGTCCACATGTTCTATAATATATATGGCTGAATCTAATCTGTGCCTAGAGATTTTGACTTAAAATTCATCAAGATAAAGGTTTTTACAGCATTTCAGCATACAGTGAAGAGTACTTCTGTTACATTGAGTAACTATGGTCTATCATGTCTAGGTCTTTTATTTGGATATGGCTGGTGCTTGAATTACCTGAGCCTCTTCAGGTAGCCTGGGATGTAAAATATTAGTTTAAAATACTTTTTCTAGTTACCTGACATCTCTTATGGCAGGAAAAAACCTTATAGTATTCACGTAAGTGTATTATATCTTAGTTTAATATGTAATAGAGCATAGCTCACTCATTAGGGACCTATTGTCCTCTGAAAAATTAGAAACATCAATATTATAAGGTTGAACTCTCTCCTTACCTTCCCTAGATTGGAAATAAAAAAAATACATAGATTACAATAAATGTGAAAACATATTATTCCTATTACAGTCACCTGTATCAAATCAACAATGAAATGGATAACTAAATTAATCTGCGTTTAACTCAAATACAGACATTTTTATTAAAAGAAATACAAGTGAGAGAGTGAACCAGTCTTGAATTGCAGACTTAGACAAAGGTTACCAGTATTTATTCTTAGAAGTAATTCTTAAGTAGGAGAAATATCCAGTGGCTTATGTAATTAGAAAAAATATTTTTAATAGAATAAAACTGTTGAAAACCACAAAGAAGTATATATATATTATACATACATATATATTAAGAATTGTTCAGTAATTGTTTTTGTAATGTTATTCATTTCTCTAAAGACAAATTAGTTCCAAGGTCAGGAGTGCCTATTTCTAGAATTTTCAAAAGAGATTTGGTAAAGGAATTTCTGTGGCTTCTAGATACAGTTATTGAGAGAGGTTTGTTGAACAAAGAAGTACCAATATAAAGCCAAAGCTCATACTTTTTACTTGAGCAAAAATCTGCCAGAATTTAGGAAATAGAAATATGGATTACACAGAAATGGAGGGAGTTAAGAGAGACTACATGAGTCTGGATTATTGTATGAAGAATATAATTTGTATATGATGTAAGGTAGGCACAGTTGCTTCACAGGTTGGTTTTCATGGTGCTCTATTTAAAGAGATATAACGATCACTATATAATATCTTGAATTGTTGAGAAAATTAGAAGATTAAGATTCATAAATGTAGGCATGAGCAAAGCCAATTTCCAGAAGCATTGGAGAAACAGTTGTTAAGAACAGTGTGTTGTTAAGTACAGAGAGCAGGGAATACAGGGAGAGGGCTCCAGAGTTTTGAAGAGGGTTCCCCAGGTACTGCAGCTTGGTTATCTTAAATCATGTGGATAATTAAACTGTATGGCATTGGGGAAAACAAAACAAAACAAAAAAACAGCCCTAAATCAGACAAGCTACCCGAAGTCATATGAGGAAAAGATTAGATCCTGTTTCCAACATAGGCACAAAAATCCTCATAATAACAAAATGCTTAACAAAACTGTTCAGCAAGGTTTAGTCAGTGAGAGGCATTACTCTCAAGCCAAACATATTTCAAATTTTCCCATGTAATTCTTAGAAGGAAAATGAAACAAAATCCAAAATTGACAAACCTCTGCTAAGTCCAACTATTCAGGTGCCAAGATAAAACACAATGCTGTAATTAACTTTATTTATTTATTTATTTATTTATTTATTTATTTATTTATTCATTCATTCATTCATGTGTGATGTGTGTGTGTTGGAATATGTGTGGCAGACATAAGATAACTTTAGGAAATCTGTTCTCTCCTTTTACATATACATAGGATCCAGGAATTGAACTCTGGCCATCAGTCTTCCTCAGGATGTGCCATCTGACTAGCTCAGTGACGTTGTAGGCAAGAAAACAAAATAACTGTGTGGGGAGATTGCTCAGCAGTTAGAGTGCTTGCCATGAAAGCATCACAACATGACAGCAGAACCCAGAGCCTGTGTTGTAGGCAGCAGACTTCCCAGTGTTGCTTCAGGGAGAAGGAAGACACCATTGGAAGGAAGCCTGAAGGCCAGTAAGCCTTGCAGAGACAGATGCAAATGACACTTATTCAAGTAACTTTCATTAAACTCAGATTACAAACAAAAAGATGACATGGAAAGAGGAGTGGTGTTTATAGGAAGAAAATGGGTTTCAGTAAGAGAATGAGAGGGATGAGAAACAGAAAGAGGCAAGAAAATGTGTAAATTCATCATGTCATATGGGGAAACCAATGATGAGTGCAAAAATTTAAAAAAAACAACATAAGGCAAAGACATAAATTTGTTCTCTGATCTCCATATACACACCATAGCTTGTATGCTACATCATCTCTTGCACTTGTATGGTACTTGTATGCACAACAACTCTCTCTCACACACACAACACACACACAGAGGGCAATACAGCACATACACATATAAAAACATACACACACTACAAATGCATACCACCCACCCAAAAAACACAGCACACCACACACACCACACCACACAAACACACACACACACTCACATACCACACACAACAAATCATGAAAAAAGTATTTACTTTGAGGATGAAGAATAATTAATTTAAAAATTATACAAATGATGAAATTTGCTAAAAAGAAAAATAACCATTTCAACTTAAAGTTTTCCAAAATGCTACAAGAAAAGTTGGAACTTTTTGAATAGAACTCAGAGAAATATAAAATACACATACAGATACACTTAAAAAAGTTTTAAGACGACAATAATAGTTAACTTCTACCAGGTTGAGTAATCATATGAACCCTCACATACTAGAAACTAAACAAAACAGATGCTGACAAAGTATGTAGGAAATAAACTAACTTTGATGTGGTCAGGCACTAAATATGTAATAAAGAGAAAATTTATTGGAAGGAAAAAATAAAATATGGGAGACAAAGATCACAGCAGATCCCATAGACTTTTTTTTTAATAATGCTGGAGATGTTAAAATGTATTAGAGGTGCTGAAGAAGGAAATCTATCACAGTAGGAAGCCATGCTTTACATATGTTTACATATACCCTCAGTACTTTAAAAACTTTTTAAAAACAGAATAATGAAAAGTTCAAACATTAAATTAAAAGTCTACACAAGATAGGATTTTTCTCTCTTACTTGATTGCTCTAGAGAAATCAGGAAAACCTGAAGACTATCAAGGACCACCACCAGAAAAAACAAAGATGCCAAGCTGAGCAGATAGTATCCATTTGTGCTGATTAATCACATAAACCCTCAGTGTCCATCATGAGCATAGGAACACATACACACACACACACAAAACACACACACACACACACACACACACACACATATACACCACATACATACACATACAAACACACATATATCATACAAACACACATACACAACATACACACACATACACACACACACACACACACACAGATGAAAATTTGCCCAGAGACACAATCATCAGGTATCAGATAAAAGAGAACTGTACGGTAAATATATGTAAAATCACCTTTATTCAAAGACATATTGGAGGATATAAAATTAAAAAAAAAAAAACAGGAATTGTGCAAAACAGGAGAAATGTAGTTACCGATATCCAGAATAAAGATAATTATTTTAAATTGAAAAATAAAAGTCAGAAGAGCTTCAAAGATCAATACATAGAAATAAAAACAAGGAAATAACCAAATAAGGAAATTGACATTAAGAAAATATTAAGTCAGGGAATTTAGTAGCCACAGTAAAAGCCAAAACATTCCTACATGGAAAATCTTTGAAGAAAAAAAAATCAAAGCCCCAGGCTGTAAGGCCTACCTCTGGTCCTAAAGACTGACTACATGAAACAAAGATACTGCTATATGTATATACCACACTTTGGGCTAACAGGAAGGTGGGACGAATTGCCAGTGCCAGAACAGGACCCAGTTTCAGAAATGATGAGACTAAGAAATATATATAACTATATAACTATGGCCCCAGTTAAAACATGGGTATGAGTTTTTCTCCTAGGACGGGAGTCCAAAGCTTTGGAGGCAGGATATTTTGATTCCAGGCCTGACGTTTACAATAGAGAGCAGGTTCTGGAACAAAGAACCAATTTTGGATCCTAATCCATAGATACCCATTACATACACTGATACACATGCATCTGTGGATGACCTCCTTCCTACTTCTTAGACACAGTTACCAAAATCTATTTTTCTTTGCTGTAGAAAATTTAACGAATGCACTTTTCAGTAAGTTTCTCTGTTACATATGGAAGAGAGTCTATAGTAGTGCCACTGAGCTGAGAGTCTAAAGTAATGCCACTGAGTTATGATCTTCATGGCTAAAGCATGTGTTTTTTCCTTGAAATAATATTATAAGATGAAAAACTGAAAGTCACCAAACCCATACTTACTGCTTCATAAACGCATCATGTTTACATATACTCTCAGTACTTTTAAAACTTTTAGAAAAAAGACTAAGAAAGAGTTCAAACATTACATTGAAAGTCTACACAAAATATGATTTTTCTCTCTTACTTGATTGTGCTTTTGTCCAATAACTGGGCAATAGACTAGCTCGTCATATAAAACTGTAATCAAAATCTGAGCATAGTTCCATCACTCATTTTCATACACAAAAAAAAATCACAAAAATATCTCAGTAACTCATAAGAAAAACAGTATCATTAATCTGTATTTTGAAACTGCTTTTGTACATTTTTTACCAATTAAATACAGAGGATGCAATACATGCCATTAAGCAGAAAAAGCATTACAAAGCATTGCATTTCCATTTCCAAGTTTGTATCCATCGCTGAAAAATCCATTTATGCTTGCTCTGATTACATACTTTTGCCTGTAATTAAGGGTCTAATTACTATGCAGCTGTTTGTTTACAGAGGTGTCTCATGGCCTCTAGTGGTGCATTCTATGTGTGCATTGTGAAGCATAGACTTACATTTCCCAAATAAATTGCTGAACTCCAGCTTTATTAGAGAATGGAAATTTGCAAAAGTCACGTCTGTTCTGGAAGCCTCTGAAATTTTCCTGCTTTCTTCCTTCCCATGTGTATTGCAAGAAGTGGTAATGCATTCCCTGTCAAGACTTAACAGAGCAATTTGAACAGTAACAAGAAGAAACAAATCCAGAAAGAATGAGAACAAGGGGTTTATGCAGAAAAGACTGGGAGAAGTGGATTTCAAATACACAAAATAAAATGACTGCATGTTTCTTAGTCACAAAAGAGCTGAAAACTGAGTCTCTGGTGTTCAGTGCGTTGCAAAGCACTGAGGTAAAGTCTTATCTTGACATTCAGAGAATTATTAAAAGTATCATTCATGATATGAACTCTTAATAAAGCCACTTTCCTTAAAAAAGTCTCTTTCAAATACTTTTTAAACTTCAGCTCTGCGGTTTGTGATTATTTAACCTTATGGGAGAGAAAATATGACTCAGCAGCAGAATTAATAAGGGCAAGAGACAAAGTTCAAATACATATAAATCTGCTTTTGCAAGTCTCTTTTCAATACACTACCTTTTATACTCTACCAATGCGACTATGGAATGCAAGGGCATGTTGCCCTTGATATTACCAGTTTGTGGCATCTTTAAGTCCTTCACTCCAGCCCATGCCTGTTTTCTTCCTATCTAATCAGGACATTTTCTTTGTCTACTAATGTACTTTTTACATTAAATGTTATTCCCCATTCATCTTGATATGCCTGAAATAACATTTTCTTACTTGTTTTAAATATTATTCCCTCAGTAAAACTTGATTTGATTCCCCAAGAAACCAAGTCAACATGTGCTCATGAACCAACCATGCCTGTTATTTTTGCTGTCACCTGTATGATTCACTAATTAGTCACAAAAGTCTCTAAAATCAGAAATCTTCAGCATAATTATGATGTTATAGGCAATGAGCATTACACTACAGACTGAAGTCTAATGTCATGTATAATATACAATAAATAGCAACTCCTGATGAACATATGTTAGAAAAAGACACCTACATTTAAAATAGCTAAGTACAGAAAGGTTATCCATTCAATGCAATGAAAACATAAAACCAGAGTAGTTCTGGGCTGGATACTAGCATTTCAGCTATAATATCTCTTTAGAGATAGCAACCTGGGTCACTGCCATCTTCAGTCATAGAGCCAGATTGACATTTAAGTTCATTTGACTCTTCAAAAAACCTGAGTGACAATCCTCATTTGTATAACAGATTAAACTCATATCTAACAAACTTATCACCCAGCTTCTAGTTTCCCAACCACTGTGTTCAGTTACAGAGTAGAAGCAGAATGATGTCTTAAGCCTTCCTGCCTGGGCACAGACAATACAGACCTTTGGATATAATCTCTGTGGATTGCCTTGACAGGTAGAAGCAATTCCAACTGTGCTTTAGGGAAAAGTCTGTTTGCTAAAACATCAGCTGTGGGAGATTGTTCCAGCTCACTGGAATTCTATTATTTAGAGGATAATGCTGAGACCTAGAAAAACAAAGCTGGGTGATTTTGAAATGTCACCATTTCAAACTAGATATAAACCAGATTCCATGGAGAGTACTTACCTGAAGTTTAAAAATGATGTAAAGATTTCATCTCTCTCTCTCCTCTTTTCCAAAGATGCCAGCTGTCTCCATAATGTTATTGCATCAAATCTAGAGACAAAAAGAAACAACACAAAAAGATTTTGGTCATTCATTACAAGCACTCACAATCATACTGTAGAGCTTCATTTTTCCACTTTCCCCTTTTGATATAACTGTCTTCTATAGTATAGGAAATCAATATAAAACTTACATTAAGTTGTTATATAATGAGGAGAACACACACACACACACACACACACACACACACACACACACATACACACACACACACACACACACACACACACACACACACACACACCTCTACCTCTATCAATATGTAATTTAATTTTTCTGCCTTCACTGGTCTTTGAGTATAAGAAGCTATCTATGTCAATTTCATATAATCAATGAAAATAATTTCTAGAGTCATATCAAGAAGCCTTTATTTCTACACAAGATCAAGAAAGTCAGCATTACAGTGTGGAATGTGGAAGACCTGTTTACCCACCTCTGACTGAGAAACAACTGACAGTTAATAGCTGCTTAAGAAGGGGGAGTCATCTTTAAGGATGTGGTCTCTGGTGGTGTCTCTACTCCAGGGGATAGCCCCACACCCATGTATGAGCTGCATTCATTGAACTCATTGGGTTATAAAAAACAAAGGATATGAGTTTAGGAGGAAGATGAGACAGAAGAACTGTGGAGGAGTTGGAGGGGGCTGAAAGTAATGAATATGAGCAAAATATAGTACATTCATTCATGGAATATTTAAGGAATTAATAAAGCATAGTGTTAAATATTTAAAAAATAAGCAAGTTTTGTTTATAGTGATTATTTTTCATTGCAATTTTTTTCATTCAACAGAGATTACTGATCATCCCCCACTTTTCTTATGAATAAATTACTAAATTCTCTTAAAGTTTTTAAAAAAGAAATTATTTGCCCTGCTTTTGTTCATAGCCACGATTAATATTTTTCTATATCAAATGACAGTAAGTGTTTTCCTGCAAACACTGACTGATGTTATCGAAACACTAGCTCTTGCTCTTTGATTCAGTATGTTCCCACAATACATTGTATTATTTGCTTTGCTGACAACATGCAGTCAGGAATTTGACATTAGATCACTTTCAATTAAGTATGAAAGACTGGCAGGCAGAAACTCCAGGGAAGACACACTATGACTTAGTGTCAATATAAAGCGCCATAGTTCTTATTCTGGAAAAGATTAGATATGACATATAAAATCCCCGACACTTTAAAATCAAAGCTGGCATGAAATATTTACAAAACACATCTTCACACTGGTGATCAGTATGCTTTGCTTTTCCTCTTAAACTGTCACTCTACTTAAACCCAAACTGGAAAGCCAGACTGTGAATTTGTGACCCCCTTCTCCCCTCACTATTGAAAGAATATTCTCAACTGCAAAAATAACCAAATATCATTTAAAACTTTTATAATTAGGTAGAAAGCAATCACAATAAGTTAAACAAATACTCTATGAAACCAACATCAATGATCTAAAATAATGATGATGAAGACTATGATAATGACGGTGAAGATGATGATGTCAAATGTGATTCTTTGACGAAGAGCTAGAATTCAGTAAATAATTTCAAAAAAATACATGGCACATTATACAATGAGACAAGCGAGTCTGAGAACTTGACATTTAACAATGCCTCAATATGCAAACTGCTGCCTCTTTTTCAAATATCGACAGGAGTTTCAATCTTTTTAAACTAGGGATTATGGTTCCCTCTTTTGCTTGATTTTGAATCCCCATTGAATGCTCTTTGGGGACAAAAGATTTTCTAAGATAATTTAAAGTATCATGTGGATTTTCTGCTATTTTGTGGCTTGAGAACTTGTAGTTTGTAATTTTATATTTAGGCATCTCATCCACTTCAGTTGATTTCTGTTGTTTTTGTCTCTACATTTCTTCAGAAAGCTAGTGAGAATGCAGCAAGTTTGTTGTTGCTGTTGTTGTTAAGGTAGTACATTCCAGGGTCCACAGCTAACCAAATGTTTTGTTTTATTTCAATATCAGGTCTATCCCCTTTTTTCTGTGCAGCTCTCAGAGTCTTGCTCCATGGTCTTGTCTCCCCATAGGGTAGTGTGCAGAGCATCACCACAGCCCTAACCACGTTCTGGGTGCTTTCCATGTTCAACCCCACCATCTTCCTTAGTCTTTGCAATAAAGCAATCATTTTAGTATTTCCATTAGGTTGTCTTTCCAAAATATCATCTGCTTTGATTCATAAAGTACATAGGTGCTCGGACTGTTTATATTCCCTAAGCAATATGCAGTTTTGAATCCCATTTAATTTTTGGATGATACTGTAGCTCATTCCTTTTACAAAGTAACAATATGTTGCATAGATGTTCCAGGACCTTGTGCATGCTATGCAGTCACGACACCGCTGAGCAAGTCTGAGCAAAAGCCTTGATCTGCATGTAGAACAGAGGTAATCTTGGCATTACAGAATGAGTTAGGGCATTTTCCCTATGATTCCATGGTTTGGAAGAGGTATAAAATACTGGTATATGTTATTTCTTAAACATTTGGCAGGGATCATCAGTGAGTCTATCTGGGTTACACCTTTATGTGAGTGTCAAGTATATATTAAAATAATTATTTTGTGCACATTGGTCTATAATCATCTATGCTTCTTTGTGAACATGATCTTGAAATATCTTTCAAAAAAACTGTCCATTTGAATTAATACTTCATATTCATGGTCATGGAGTTAGTTCCTCATGTTTTTTTCTCATTGCAATTTATTCTCTTGAAAGCAGTATATTGTCTGCCTTTAATTTGCTGGGTTTTCAAATTATTTTCCCTTTTTTGTCTTCAAATCTCTGCAATTTGTCAATTTTGATTATTCTAAAGAAGCAATACTTACTTTTATTATGGAGATTTTCTAGTGAATTCTTATATACTTTTATTTGATTCATAATGTGATGATTGCTATTATTTCTTGCCTTCTGCTTTCTACCTTAACTTGCTCTTTGTGGTCATGTATCTTAGGGTGGAACTTCTGGCTACTCTGATTCTTTTCCAGCATATGCAAGCAATGCTATCAATTTCCCTGTAGTCCTGCTTCTGTTTTCCTACAAGAAACAATCTCAAGAGGCTGAAGCAATGGCTCAGCTGTTAAGAGCACTTGCTGATCTTGCAGAGGACCTAGACTCTGTTCCCAACACCCAAGATGAATAGTGCGGAACTGACCAACAGGAGTTTGATACTTTATTCTGACCTGTGCAGGCATGTGCATATACATACATACAAATAAAAATATTGTAATAATAATCAGTAAAATTATGGTGAAACATGGACAATTTAATAAAAGTGAAATAATTGTTAATGTGTTCACAATGTGAAAGCTTTATTCTTGATAATTTTCTTCTTGTTATATAACAAAAGACATGTTTGCTCTCTCTTTTTCTCCAACACATACTCATACTTCCCTGTGACTAAATCCAAGTGGAATCCCCACTGAATTCTGCCCCACTCAAAAACACACTTAATTCTTTATAATTTTTTTCTGATCTTTTGTGAGTGTTTTGTTGTTGTTGCTACTGCTGTTGTTTGTTTTTAGACAAGTCTCACATTGTCGCCTAGGCTGGCCTACAACTCTCTGTGTAGCCTGGGACTGCAGGTATGAGTCTTTGAGCCTGAGCTGCTTAATTCTTTATTGAGAAGAGAATGACAGTTCAAACTCTGTAATGAGAACCGTTCAACATTACAAAGGGCTTGTGAAGTAAAAATAATTTATGTTCTTGTATTATTTTGAGTTATATAAATTGATATATAAAATTACATTTAAAATTATATGGTAACATATTCTTTCTTATAGTTTGTAGACAATAATCACTAAAAATATCTCAAGTAAGGTCTAAGTAATCTGCTAAATATCGATTAAGAGAAAATTAAATCAGAGTTACAACAGTAATACTCAGACAAAAAGAAGAAAGTAATCCAGGATAAAATAATACCAGATGAGAAAAGGTTTAAGTCTACAAAATGTCTGGGAAATATAATCAAAATTTATCAAATATCAGAGAATGAATTCACCTTTTATAATGAAGACATTTTAATAGAAGTCCTATGATATGCAAGTAGCAAATATTAGTCATCAAGTCTAAAAGCTTGCAAAGAGCACATGAATGAATTCCAACTAAGTTATTTGTATTGAGTTGTTAATCTAGACAAATCTGATATTCATAGAACATTAATCAAATATTAGGATTGATAATGGAATGATTTTTGCAGGCTTGAACACTTGCCCAAAGGTATTGATGTGTAACACGTGAACTGAGCTTCAATACCCTGAGATATTTAAGAGAGATGCGTAAAGTTTAAAAAGCATAATTCATGTTCCAGATTCTGAGTGAGATGAGAATTATGCCAGAAAAATATGAATTATTTTTGCGTAGATGATGGAGACTTCTAAAAGACAGTAAAATTCTAGATAAGCTAAGTAGCTTGTTCAACTACTCCATTTTAAGGCACTATATTACATCCCATAACTATATGGAGCTCTAGGTAATTTATAAAAAGAAAGTATTTTCAACTCTAGTGAAAAAAAACTGTAAAAGGGATTATAAAAGGCTATTATATTCGCTGAATCTGTCTTTTGCAAATTATCAGTTTATTGTATTCTCCGGTTCTAACAGGTCTTCAATCCAGGCAATTCAAGTTTAGTATCTATGTTATTCTCTTTAGCAAATACCAGGAGATTCTTAGTGGAGCATTTTGCTTTGACTTATTATTGGATGGGTTTATCCAATCCCTGACTTTTTATACCTTCTCCTATTTTTATCAAACCATAAAATTCGCTGGCGGACAGACATATTTGTCTTGGTTATGTTTGTGCTATTGTTTTACTTTTGCCTCCCCTCCCTGCATGGCTATGTAAGCCTATTCCTGGATTTGTGGTGAATACACTGCAAGTACTCAATAAGTCTGTGTTGGAAAAGAAGACGTGTGCTGTGATCTCCGGTGCTCTTGTGGATTTTCAAGTTTCTACTCAGTCTAAATCAGTAAGTGAAGGTTGTATTTAAGAACAGAGTCTAGAACCAGAATTCCTTTTTCAGGATCTAGGTCTTTATTCTCAATTTTAAACAAGAAGTTTTTGTTGTTATTGTTGTTTTGTGTTTTGTTTTTCTTTTCTTTTTTTGTTTTTTGTTTGGAACATTCTTTAATTTGTGTTTACCTATCTTTGGGTGGATGAATACATCGATTAGATAGGTGATAGACAGATAGATGGGTAAGTAGATAGACAGAGCCATAGTCATGAAAGTTAGGGAATAGTGTTTAGAAATGATACTTAGCAGAGCCCTTTCAAATGCTTACTACTAAAACGTTTATCCTCCAATTGGCTGTCTTCTATCTGTCAACTAGTCCTCATTTTACCTCTATATTTATATTACTAATGCTATTTATGCTTTCCAGTGTAACCATCAATTGCATGTTTAAATGATTAAACAAAACCTGAAATAGTATGTTAATACTATTGCAGAAATTAATGCTTTAGAAATATTGATGAATTTCTCCCAAATAAACTTATATCCACCATTCATATTATGAAGTACAGTAGCAGACTCTCTATGTTTGGTCTGAGCCATGAGTTACTGTCTTACCATGTTACCAATTTTCCATAGTAAAAATATGAACATGGTAATGGCTATGCCTTGGTGTTTTCAACATTTTATAGCCATTAGGTTTATTTTGTAAATTTCTATATTTGAATCAATTGATCCAATTCTCTAATTCAATTCATTTAAATCTAAAACACAAAATCGGGTACATTCAGGGTGGTATGGTCATAGAAGATGACCCTATTTCACACTGTTATGTTTACCCTATTTCGTGTTTGGCCTTTGCTTTCTTAGATACATTTATGTTTTATTTTAATCATGTGATTTATATAACAACATGTATAGTCCAGTATATCCTGCTTTAATTTCAAATGTTTCTGAAGAAATAACTTTTGATTTAGCCTCTTAGTTAATTAGTCTGGGAAATGATTGTCACTAATAGCAAGAATTAGAACACTAAAAATAAGAAAATAAAGTGATAGTTGCAGCATTTTAGAATACAAATTTTACCCTTCAAGTATTAAACCCGTCATATTTATAGGCCATGTGAACGTAGCAAGACTTCTCAGCTGGTCACAACTTACATCTCTCATTTGTTAAATCAGTAAGCATAGGCGTCTAGGCTCCGCGTTTTTCATTGAGACGTACTCTCAATATGTATCCCAGACTTGGCTTGATGCTTCTGTTTTCTCGGTTGCCTGCAAACATGCAGTTCTCCTGCCTAGGTTTCTTATTTACTGGAATTGACAGAAATGCCGCCACACTCATCTTTATAATTCTCTTTTAGATAGCAATTTAATTTGTAAATAATTCTGTTTGAAATGATATTACTTCCAGTTGTAAATGAAAAGAAGATTGCCTAATCAATTTATAATTTTATTATTATATTTTTTAAATTAAATTGATATCAGAAATTTCTTCCTTACACATTCCTCTCTCCAAATCCTTCCACCTACCCCCAACCACATCCTCTCAAATTCGTGCCCTCTTTTTCTTTAACTGTTTTAACTGTTATTGTTACACATATGTCTAAATGCAAATTGTCACGGTCATAGTGTTTTATTACAGCAACAGAAAAGTAAATAATACACCATCCAAGATCTCAAAACAGATAGCTTATTCAATGAGATAAATCGGAATAGAATATTGTGTCACTATTTTTTGTCTAACATTTTTTTCTATTTTTTTCATGCAACATATTTTGATTGTATTCTTTCCTCTCCTTAGACTTCTCCCAGATTCTCTCCACCATCTAACTTCGTGTCTTCATCTCTCTTCCTCCCTCCCTCCAAAAATGAATACTGAATCGAACAAACAAAAATACCAAAGCAAAACAAGAAACAAAAACAAAATGCACATCAAAACCATGGAGTCTCTTTTGTATTGGCCTAGCCTGGAATACAGAACTGAGACTCCATTGGAGAAAACTGACTTTCCCTTTTTTAGCAGGAATCAATTACAAATAATTCCTTGGATAGAGTGGGATTTTGTGTCCACTTCTGATTTTTGGTGCTTGGACATTGGCTGGTTTGAACCTGCGTAGATCTTATGTTTGCTGTAGCTTTTGGTAATTTGGAAGATTCACATTTTAAACACAGATCGATAGTCTCCAGCAGAAGGAGATACAGATAGAATGCAAATCAGGGAAGGGTTAAAGAAGTGAAAGAACCAACTCTTAACACTGCAGCAGAGTACACATTCCATTTGACTTTCTTCAAGCGCTGCTGCAAAGTGAAGTTGTTGAGTAATAGTGATGGGTCGAGTTGTGTTGGTCCGTTGTAGCGAAGGCATGACTCTAAGACTGGTACTGATAGTGACGGAAGCAATGTTTTTGGAGCTGAGGGGCATGGAAGAACTCACCCTACTTCCCACCTAATATTTCTATGACCATGAAACTTCTCCAAAACATGATTTGTATCTGTTTGTTTAGGTAGAATCTGATATAGCTAACCCTAACCTTGGACTCAATATATAACCAAGGCTGGCCTTGAACCCCTGATTCTCAACTATGCATCTCCCAGGGGCTAAGATAAAAAAGTATGCATTACTATGCCCAGTTCTGCAGTGAAAAGAATCAAACACAGATCCTCATGCATGCAGGGCAAGGATTTATGAATTGTGTGCTACAACCCTATTCTCCAGAGTTCATACTTTAAAACATAGGAAATGCCATGACATAGACTTAGGTTTATGGTTTTCCTCCAGGATTAGGTTTCACAACCTGCTTTGTTTTGAAAATCAGAAGTATTAGAAATTGTAAGATAGAAATTATTCTATTAATATAATCAATAATGACTGCACATGATTAGGTGAGACAATTTATAAATATAGAAACACATTTAGTACTGAGAGGATGGCTCATTTGTAAAGTAGTTAGTATTCAACAAGTGGACCTAAGTTGAATCACCAGAACTAACATAAAAACTGAGGCGCCTCAGTGATTCAGAGCACTTCAGTTCCCAGAACCCAAGGGGTCACTCACAATCAGTTCCAGGCGATCCAGCATTCTATTCTGGCCTCCTAGGACAATAAGCATGACATAGCACAAATGCATATAGGTAGGTAAAATACTTAAGCATCTAAGTAAATGTAAAGAAATTTTAAACAAGCAAACAAACAAAGCAAAAGCAAAATCTCGACAGTGTACCTATAATCCCAGCCCTGGGAAGCCAGAGTCAGGCAAATTACTTGAACTCAGTGTCCAGTCAGTTTAAGTAAATCTGTGAATGTCAAGTTCTATGGGAGACTCTATCTCTAAAGAAGGTAGAGAGTGGGATTGACCTCTGGCCTCCAAACACAAGTGCATGCAACTGCACACACATCCATGCACACAGATACACACATCAACACATACAAATATCACACCCATGCAAAAACAGGTAAATATGGAGTAATCCCAAAACACTAGGTTCTACCACGTGTCAGATACACAGTGTGCTATCAGATAGCTATGTCATTAATGCATGTTGTAAAGCTATAAATTGTGACCGTTTCCATCTTCTATTTTAAAATAGTTACATTATTTTAATTTACAGTAGATTTCATTATTTTCTCTATCTCTTAATTATTTAGGTTTCACCAAATTTTTTGCATCTACATGATTCTTACAAATTTCTCAAAACATTTTCTGAAAATTGATGACATATGACTTGAAAGAAAAATATGCTTCCTTCAACAAGAGCTGAGGAAAAATGACTTTGCTTTTCCAATAACTTAATATAAATTGAAAAATATTATTGCACATTAGAGCAACATCAAAACATTTCTCATGTCGTTGAATCTTTCAGTGGCATGGATTTGTTTCACGTCTAGATTCACACTTGATGATCAAATAGATTTCAAAGCCTATAAAAAAAGACACAAGTGAAAAAAATTCATAAAGCTTCTACTTGGAAGTAGATAGACTCATTGGGAGTCGTTGTAAAAGGAAAGATGGTAACTTAATAACATACACTCAGATCCATCTGAACTTTAAAGCATAAGGTTTATTCATCTGCATATTGCTGCATAACAGCTATTTCTGAAAAAATAATTCAAGGATATTGGGGAAACAGGATCTATAATTCTACTCTATGTGGCACTGTGGATGTTCATGCTCAATAAATATTTGTTGACAATATTCTGCAATGACACAATATTTTCTGTATTCAGTGGGACAATTAGCCTGCTGTTACCCATTTACGGATAAAATGTTCTCATTTGGGCACTGAGGTTGACAGGCTTACTGTTTAGAAATGATTTCTGCCTGCTCTACAGCCAAAAGAGCCAGCCAATGATTTCTACAATAAAAACTAATTGATACATAATAACTTTCTTACTTATGCTTATATGTCATTATAAAAATAATTGAATTTTAAAAATAAGTGAGTAAAATATCTTTTCTAACTTCTCAGAGTATTAAAAATTTTCTTCAGGATTGATTAACATATGCATACTTAAGGGTTAACTTTGTCAGAACACAGTTTGAGGGCAGCAATCACTTGTATTATTAAGGCAGTGAGTCTTTCTCCTTTGTAATGGTAATTGCTCAATTTTGCTGTAATGTCAAAGTGCTTTCTGAGTAAACAACACTGAAAGCATCAGTGATAACCAAAACATTTTACGATTTGTTTTGTCATCTCTGGTAGAAATATTTCAACACTTTCATTCTGGTAAGTGAAAGCTGACAGGTCGTAGGCTTTGGAGCTCTGCATACAGAGTGCATCTTTATTAGGGAGTGTGCACCATAATTCAAACCTTGTATTCCCTCCCCTGAATTCATCTCCTGAGTTGAAACGTTTATTGTATACTTAATTGTACTGAGTCCAAGCTAAGTATTATGTAAATATGAAGACCACTTTCTCCTTTCTCTAAAATCATATAATGGAGTGAAGTAATTAAATTTGCAAATGTTATAATAGTCATGAAAATATGTAAACAGAATGAATGAATTATGTCAATGATGATCAAAATGCTTAATTTTCAAAATCTCTTTCACATATTGTGACTACATACTTAGGATCAACACCCCAGCAACCAGAGGATAAGATTCCTCAAATTGTAGTTAAGTAGCCCTGCAGAGGTTAATACAGGCAAACATATTTAAATTCCACAGTGTCTGTGCACCTTGTCTTTCTATTTTCCTTTTTTCCTTTTAAAATGAATCTGTATGTATAAAATGTGTATAAGATAGCCTTATGCTGTCTCTTTCCTACTTCTTCAGAATTCTCAGTTTTAAACTAGGGAAGGTGATGAAAAAACTAGATACAGATATGAATTTCAGGGTTTGGTTCTTGTGATAGAGTGTATTGAAACAAGGACTTGGACATTTTAGGCTAATATTCTATCATATTTTACCACTGACCTGCGCACTTAGAACCTCTTTCTTTCTTTCTTTCTTTCTTTCTTTCTTTCTTTCTTTCTTTCTTTCTTTCTTTCTTTCTTTCTTTCTTTTTACCATTTTACTTTGAGACAAGTCTCACTCATTTCCTTAGCATGGGCTTAAACACGCTCTGTGGACTACACAGTCTTGAACTTGCAAATCCTTTGGTATCAGCTACCAAACACTCTAGTATCAACTACCTGCAGCCTTGTAAGTGCAAGCCTGTGCCACCACAAAGGCAGCCTGTTCCTAAGACATCGGAGGGATGACACTTGTGATGTGTGTGATGTGTGTGTGATATGACACACACAGTATCAGAGTGTAGCATTGAGAAGGAAACATTGACTGTTTCATAAGATTTACATTCTTATTTAAGGCATACCTCTCGTCTCTGTCTTGATTAGGATAATGATGGTGTAATCGAAATGTCATGGGAATACCAAGTGGGATGTTGAAATAAGGGTTCCTAGAATCCTGATACTGATTCACAACTTGACAAGATCTAGAATCACCCATGAGGAAAGCCTCTGGGCGTGTCTGTAAGAGGTTTTCTAGATCAGGTTCATTGATGAGGAAAGATCTACCCTGAATCTGGGTGCCAATACTCATGTGGACTGAAAAAGGAAAAGTAAGCTGAGTGCTGACGTTTGTCTCCCTATACTTCCTGACTAAGGATAAAACATGACCAACTACATCGTGTTTGCACCAACATGCCTTCATAACCAGAATGCCAGGAGGAACTATAGTCATTCTGTAAGCCAAGCTAAGCCTTTTCTACCATAGTAAATTTTTCTCAGGTATATTTTTTGCTGAAAGAAAAGTATAATATTAGCAGTTAGTGGTGATACAATGCTCTCTAACCAAGTTGAATAGCTTGATTTTCATGAAAGAATTATTTTTTAGAAGTTTCTGAAATAAACAATAATGTACTTATAGTTTACAGGCTTCCCAGAAAAAGTTTTAAAGTTAATTGTTTATGACCATGAAATAATATTGTTTTGTCCAGGTACACTAAGGTTATATTAAGGCAGCTATATAAATATATTATCTTAAATATGTATAGAAGTTACTAATATATAGATTGTTTTATATCTGGAGGTCTTTATCATTCTGAGATGAACTTGGATAATTAATATATTCAAATATAACCGAAGAGATCACCATTGCTACCTAGATGCCAAGATCACACATCAAGTTTAAAGAACTGATGAGGTCAATCTCTTGATAACTTAGTTAACCATTTTTCTGGATAGATGAGCTCTGGTATCTCTAAATTTGTAAAGAGTCTTTCAAATCCTGAAGGGAATCAATTGAAATTTTGCCAACCTGGTGTGTCCAGATAAACGGGGGGTGGGGTCCAAAGCTGACCGTGAAGGAGGAGTCCATTTATATGGCCTCCAAGACTACTCCTTGAGACATTACCTCCTCAAAAGTTAAGACTCTGACAGGACAAGACTGTAGTTGGGCTTACTGGAGATCTTCATTTCTCCCTCCTTCCCTCCAAAACTATTCCCTAATTGCATCCCCAACTCCATAGAAAACCACCTGCTACAACCTCCCCTCCCTCCCTACTCCATAAACAGCAGATCACACAGCTCTTGCCTTCTAACACCCTTACCCCAACTCATCCCATTTTCCCAGGTCCCAACTCCGGCAAACATTCCCTAGGAACCAACCTAGCAAGTCTTCCAGGGAAGCTGTAGGCTAACTACAGATCTATACCTTTCCCTCATCTCCTCCAAATCCAATCAAACAGTCCCATCCCCAACAATGTAGGAAATCACCTGCTGGGATTTGCACACCTCTGCCCCCATTTCTACCACATCCCCTAGGCCTTCTTCTACAACCTTCTTCCTTACTCATCCCTTTGTCCCAGCCCCCACCTCTAGCAAGAATTCCCTAGGAACTTGTCATCCATGCTCACCAAGTAGGACTGAGAAGCAGGTAGGCTTCAAATCTTCACTCTCCTTTCTCTCCTTCAAATCCAACCCCACAGTCCCATCCCTAGCTCTGTAGAAGACTACCTGTTGTGTACTCTTCACACTCTCCAACCTCATTCCCAGGGAACTGAACAGATACCTGGTGGAACACGCAGCTTTTCTTTCTCCTGTGGACCTCTTAATTCCTAAGTAGGAGCTCCCAATAACTAGGCACATATTCTACATGAAAACCCAGTGACCACACCTGGCACTATTTCAGAAGAATTCTCTACCACACAACACATAAGTACTATGATGGCTACTCGTCTGTCAATTTGACACACAAACCAGAGCTATCTGAAAGGAGGGAACCTTAATTTAGAAAATGCCTCCATAACGTCCTGCTGTGAGACATTTTCTTAGGATGGGGAGGCCCTGTCCATTGTAGATAGTTCAATTAATGGGATAGTGGTCCGGGGTTCTATAAGAGAACAGACTACACAAGCTATGGGAAGCAAGTCAGTAACCAACACTCCTCCATTACCACTGCATCTGCTCCTGACTCCAGGTTCCATCCCCAGTTGAATTCTCGTCTTGGCTTCCTTCAATGATGGACTATGACATGGAAGTACAAGTCAAGTAAATCCTTTCATCACCCACTGCTTTTTGGACATGGTGTTTCATTGAAGCAATAGAAAGCCTAACAAAAACTGTGACCAAACCCTCGTAAGAAACAGAGAGGGCAAACAGGAGTCATATCTCAATATCAAAGGATCTAATTCTCCAATAAAAAGACATAGACTAACAGAATGGATGTTAAAATGGGATCCCTCCTTCTGTTGCATCCCAGAAACATAACTTAACAACAAGGGTAGACATCATCTGTGGGGAAAACAATGGAAAAACAAAACATTCCAAGAGAGTGGAAGCCACTATAGCCATTTTAATATCTGACAAGATAGACTTCAAACCAAAATTAATCTGGAGAGGGAGGACACCACATACTTAAAAAAAGGAAAAATCTACCAAGAGAACATTGCAATTCTTAAAATCTATGTATCAAACACAAGGGCATCCAAATTCATAAATGAAATATGACACATTAAAATTGTTTATCGACACTCCCACACTGATAGTGGAAGACTTTGGTGGCCCACTCTTGCCAATAAAAAGGTTATCCAGGGAGAAACTAAACAGAGAAATTTGGGAGCCACCTACTGTTATAAACCAAATGAAACTAGTATATCTACAGACTATTTCACCTCAGCAAGCACAGAAAAAAATACAACTTCTCAGCAGATCATGGAACTTTCTCCAAAATTGACCACATACATACTACTACAAAATGAAAGTTTCAACAGATTCAAGAAAATTGAAATAACATCATGAAACCTATCAGATCACCATGTATTAAAGCTAGATATCAACAACAATAGAAAAAACAGAAAGCTTTCAAACTCATGAAGACTGAACACCTTGTACCTTCTTTGTGCCTTCTCTTGGGTTCTTTTCCATCTGTTTATTTCTGTCCTATTCAGATGTGGGTTTTGTTTGTTTACTTTAGCTTATTGTTATCCCTTAGATGCCTGTAACTGTAAAAGAGAGGAAATAAGTCTAAGGCAGCCGTCTAGTATACAAAATCCAAGATTCACAGCATCTCTGCTAAGATTACAATGGATTAACCCACGTCTATCATGAAAACCCAGGGACCAATTCCAAAGCAATTTTCCAAGGAAATCTTTGACAGGTGTCTTGATAAAGACAGGGGAAAGGGGAAAGGCAAGAGGACAATGTGAGCTGGGGTGAAATTGAAGCCCTTTGGGCAGAGGAAGCAATCCCATCCTTCTGGGAGCAGGCATTTTATAAAAGCTTAACATTACAAGCTCTGGCCAGAGAACCAGGAGAAGCCAGAACAGGGGACATTTAAAAATGCCCATACCAAAGCCCATTAGAATAACTTTGTAGGCTCTGAATGGCATCCATCCATACCTAGCTTTTTTGCATTGCTTTTTAAAAAAGATCTCTTTGCCCTCCAAGGCTTGATTCAAGAGTGATGAACCCATGACCTACATTCAGGCATTTTGATTTTTATTGCATTGGCTAGAATGACAGTGTGAAGTCTTATCCAGGTGGGCTTTGGGAAGGAAAATAGAAAGAAAAGATTTAACTATCATTTGAGGTACAGGTTAAAAGAAAAATGTGCTTATCTCCTAGCTGTAGTGTTGAAGTTGAGCCAGAGCCATGAGGTCCAGTATCTAGGCAACAGTTCTTTTCACTAAAAAGAAAACCATGAGGGGAAATAACAATTATTTAAATCTTCGGCTGTGCTTTTCTGTTGGGTGTTTAAGAGTATGTAGGTAGCTAAATTTGGCTTGTTGAAGGACTCGTTATCAGAAACCAGTTCTCAGGGGTTACCAGAGACTTGGCTCCTGGCCTGTTGAACTTTACGCTTTACCATTTGTGGCATCTGCTTTGATGATTCAGTGTGTGCTAACCATGCTGCTTACCTTATAATTATTGAGGACATTTTCCTATACATTGGCTCTTCTCCCTGTAATATGTATACTGTTTAATGACAAGAGCCAGAGAACAGCTTTGTTTCACTCATGGTCTTACCAGAGAAAGAACATTTGATTTGGAAAGGCCACTTTCTGAGAACTGTACATTTTATAAGGCCATGGATGTGGGTCAGTTAGCACTGATGATTAAGGAGGATCAGATCCTTCATAGCCAGGCTTCAAATCACTGTTTGGAAGCCCATTCTATAATCAGCATGTGCTTGCTTGAGGAAGCTGGCAACCTGACATCTCAGTAAATGATCATTTCAAGAAAGAGATTCAAAGGACCCAGAAACCAAAATTCAATCCTGGTACTATCAACCTGCAGCAAGAACAGAATTGTTGACAGGACTATTGACATCTCCAGAACTGCATCTTTCGAGGTCCTTGTCATAAAACTAACCAGATTTTAAGTCATGTTCTCAGAAAAAGGAGATTTGGTAAACAGTGAACAGGAAGGCTCTCCAGGGCCTTCATCATGCTCAATGAGTGTCTCTCTTTTATGTTCTCTAGAACATGGTGAATCCTGACTTCTTGTGACTATAAATTCTATTTCTTCTTAAAAGGACATATTAGTAGATCTCGTATTAGGGAGGAAGTACAAAGGCCCACAAACCTTACAAATCTAAACAAATGGCTTGTACTGAATATTTTAACCACCCCTGTCTCCCTTCTGTTAGGACAAAGCTTGAGGATGAAATGTCTTAAAGAAATCTGAAGGACAGCCCTTGTGACACCTGATCTCTCACAGAATGGGTTCTGGATTTTTATTTCTTTACCCAATATTCATTAACTTACCCATTCACTCTTTATCTAAAAATCCAAATTATGTCATTTTTTTCTTTTATGGAAGCTAGATTTATTTTCATGTAATGTATTTTGATTAATGTTACCCCTCCTCCTCTCCCACCAGCTCCTTTCCATCTCTTTTCCCATCTTGATTCAGCCCCTTTCTGTACAAAACAAATAGACATAAACATATGCCATAATGTATATACAGAAAGGACTTGTAGGGTAAGTAAAAAGTAACATAAATTATAAAACAATAAATAATAAAATAAAATAATGAGAAAGGAGAAAAGGAAGGAAGACAGGAGGGAAGGAAAGAAGGAAGAAATAAAGGAAGGAAGGAAGCTCTGTTATGAAATTATAAGATAAGGAACCTCCAGAGATGCTTTTGAGATGGGTTTCTATTTGGCATCTACCACTGGGCATGCAGCCTACCCTGAAGAGTGGTTTGTTTCTCCAGTGAAACTCTCTTGGAGAATTTAAATTTTCATTTACAAGTGGTTATCAGTTGGAGATAGCTTATGGTGTAGGAATGGGTTTTGTGTCAGTGAAGCACAATTCTAGGCAAAGTTTTATAAAAGGTTATAAGCAACCATGTGATTGCTGGGAATTGAACGCATGCCCTCAGGAAGAGTAGAAAGTGATTTTATCTGTGGGAGCATCTCTTCAGCCCCAAGGTGAAGTGTTATAAAGATTGTTTGCCTCAAGAGTGATTTGCACATGTACACGGTGAAATGGAAATGTTCTCTCTGAATATAATGAAAGTTGTCATATTTCCCAGTTTTCCCAGAATATAAGGATTTCAGTTAAACCTACCAGTAAGGAAATGAAAGGACTAATCTTTAAACTATGCCTGTCAAGTCTCTCTTTGAACACAAGAACTCAGACTAGGATCCTTAATCATTGTTATTATTCCAACACTCAGAGATGGCTGCATAATTAAAATTGAATTTTAATTTATCTTTTCTAC
Source organism: Cricetomys ansorgei (assembly GCA_026225945.1). Taxonomy (NCBI): domain Eukaryota; kingdom Metazoa; phylum Chordata; class Mammalia; order Rodentia; family Nesomyidae; genus Cricetomys; species Cricetomys ansorgei. The sequence continues at coordinate 14,463,701 of JAMJFZ010002981.1, forward strand.
TACAGTGAAGCATTTATTGAACCTACCAAAAGGCATAACTCTTCTGGGCTGCTTCCATTAGCTACACACAAATTGTCATCAACAGAAAAGTGGAAGAAGGGAATTTTGGATTTTGATATCTAAATGTGTACAATGTGCTCCTTATTTTGCTTCAGAATTTATGTTCCTTGACTATAACATACACACACACACACATACACACACAAACACACACACAAACACACAGACACACACACACATACACACACACAAACGCACACACACCTTTCTGGAAGATGTGTGTGTGCGTGTGTGTGTGTGTGTGTGTGTGTGTGTGTTACAGCATTTTTTTTCAATACAGGAATGCTAAAGTTAAGCAAGATGTGTGATGTGGGTATTTTATTTGCATGCCTAGCATTCACTTTGGCTATTACTTTAATTAAATGCTGAGAAGACTAGTTTGCAAAGCAAAGAAATCACATGCTACCTGGGAGGTATGACCAGCTAACATATTGGTGAATAGAACTTTTAAGTAAACATTCGAGGGTAGAGGTTTGTCCTCCCCTAAACACCTTCACATATAAACTCACAAAGCATCATGGAAGACAAAAATGTTCAGGGAAAATACATAAACAATTAAAGAAAATGACAATAAATTTGAGAGAAAGTGAGAGGAGGGGCACATGGGAGGGGCACAGAGGAGGGAGGTAAAACAAGGGGGAATAATATAAAAAATCATATTTTAATTTTTAAAGCTTTAAGAAAAGCATACGTGTGATTTTTTCAATAAAATGATACTTAGTTTTCTAATAACAAGCAATTGATGCTATATACTATGTTTTATTCAATGAATTTTACAATGTTGCTATCAACAGCAACAGAGGCATAGACAAAAATGTCATTACACTGCTACAACATCATCCTGAGAAGTTTCCATCATCTCTTCGGGACCTCAGCTCTGGCAAACCCAGGATTCCTGGCTTCAACAGAGAAAAAATCACAGGACCAGGCAGATTGGTGCCGAGTTGGGGGTTGTTAAGAACAGAACACAAGTGGCTTAGGGAAAGAATGCACTCCTGCTAGCACGGTTTTGAGTCCATGTGTTGGAAGGCATTTTTTAACATAGATTTTCAAACACAGGATGCAGAGCAAGAGATACACTCAGGAAATGAGAAGACACGCATATGTGGGCTCATGTTTCTTAAGGGAGAGACAGAAATTGAGTGTCTTGCACATTAGCACTTATAACATATTGGTCACTCTCAAGTTGCATTTCTAAGCGCTGTGAAGCAAGTTAGTTTTTGTTTTCTTCTTTTGGTTCAGTGAGAGGGTGTCTCTGGAGGTGCCTTGGATAGGATCATAACCTGGCAAGTTAAAATTAGGAGCCACTATTGCTGCACATGCCATTTAGGACATGTCTTCCTGTTAGCTATGTTTCTTGTGAAAGTTGTAGAAACTGCCGGTTATCAGAAAAGGAGAGAGCCTTAAGCATTTATTAATTTTGTCATAGTCCTTGATTTCTAGCTGTCAAGGAGCTTCAAACAGACTCCTGGGTGAAAGGCTCATTTATGTACACAATTTTTTTTCTTTTTCTTTTCCTCAGCTCAATTTATTTTGTTGCCTCCCATAGTAGTAGGTTGTATGTTCCTTGATGGCTGTGAAGTCTAGGAATATTAAAAATGAAAATTAGGAAAAACCAAAGCAGTTTCTGACAGATCTTAACTGCCTTCATTTGCAACTCTAGAATCAAGCACATTCTGTGCCAAAACCATTTCCTATTACTCTGCTCTTCCAGATAGATAGATAGATAGATAGATAGATAGATAGATAGATAGATAGATAGCCAAAAACATGACACAGGAAATTGCAATGAGGTTCAGAGGTAGGCCGTTCTGATGGGCTGAGACTCCACTAAAAGTATAACCATACTATACTTGTATGGTCTAAATGGGTTTTTTTTTTCAGTTTATGTGGGTGTATTGTTTTAATATAAGTGGTAGATATGTTGATGCTGATTCCTGAATATGTTTTTGCTATCACCTGAGCAGAATGCTGCAAGTTTTTCCTGAGTAATAGTCACCTTTCCCATTACACAAAGAATGATTTGAAACTGACTTCAAAATACAATCCAGGATAAAGAAAATTCGGTTTCTTCATTCTTTCTTTCCTTATACAAAGAGATGAAAAGTTATGATATAACTAAAGTATTTTGGAAATAAAACAATTGGTGCTGTTTCAGTTCTTTTCAGTGTGTTAAAAATAGCTTGCTGAAGCAGCTTAAGAGAGGAGAAATTTATTTCGGCTCATGATTTGGGCAGCTCAGAGAAACCTGTAACTCCAGTTCTAGGAGATGCATCACCTCCTTCTGGCCTCCATGGACAACTGTTCTTGCGTGAAAAATAAGCATGCAGACAAGGAATTAAAAATAAAAATACATCTTAAAATTATTTTAGGGCATAATGCTGATGGTGCTTTGTTTTAGGTACATGTCTTAGACAGGAGAAATGAAGTCTAGGGTAGTCAAGAGGGCCTTGGTAATTCTTATTATTTGAGAAACTTTGTCTTCCTTTATCTTCTCTTTGGCCATGTAACTTCAGCAAAGACATGGTGAAAGAATTCACTATTGTCTATTATGCACTAGACTCTTTTTCTTGGAATAACAAGCCCACACGTTGTGAGCATAGCCTTTAGAATGGCCTCATGCTGACCCAACACACTGGATTGCAGCCACTGATAGGAACATAGTGGCTCTCTTACTGGGAGGATGTAGGACATAGAGAGCCATGTACAAAGCACAAACACTGAATGTGGTCCATGACAAAGCACACAGACTTTCTATACCACTGTGCTTGCTAGATTAGCTTAGGTGGAGAAGATATCATACGAAAGCTGCACTTGCTTCCACTCAGATATCTTTAAAACAATAAAGCCAAATAGATACATTATTATATAATAAAAAAATTCTGAATCTTATCACTCTTTTCTGCCTTTTTTATTGTGAAGAGTGAATAGCTTTATGCAGAGAATGTGCTTAGGGAGACTGAGCAGTGCAAAACTTATGGCTCAATAATGAACTATAGACATTTACATTCAGTTGCTTTTTATAAAGTTACAAGCTTCCCTTAATATAAAGAGTATAAATGAAATAGTAGCAAACCAGAGAGATAGGCTGTTGGAAAGCCATGAGGAGGTTCATATCACCCTGTTCCAGGAATGTATAGCCTGTATCGAACATAACATGGTATTGTAAGGATTCTTCCTTTCTAAAGGTGAACATGAACCTTTGGTGACATCACCTTGGATGAACGGTGTCAGAGGTAGGAGCCTTAGTCTTGTGCTTCTCTGCCCTTACAAGTTCACTACTCAGTTGACATGCTACCTAGACAAACAATCACCTATGCATTTTGAGGAATGAGGGAGATTGCAGAACAGTTTGCTCACTAATTTGTTTCCTTAGGTATTTTTTTCTGATTTGCATAGGGAAAGCAATGTGTTATAATTTCAAGGAAATGTAACATGTTTTTTCAATCCATGCTTGATGAGAGCATAGGGTTGTGACCTGATCTGACTGTTTGATCTGGTCACCAACTTTGTCTAATTCTCAGATCATGTTAATGTAACTTTTTCTAACTCCTAGACTTTGTATGCCTTACATGTAAAGGAGATGTCATTCATTCATTCCGCCTGTACTATAGGGCACATGTGTGTGTGTGTGTGTGAGAGAGAGAGAGAGAGAGGGAAAGAGAGAGAGAGAGAGAGAGAGAGAGAGAGAGAGAGAGAGAGAGAGAGAGAGAGAGGGCACATGCTAATATATTCCATATGTCAGATAATATACACTTAAGTACTTAGGGAGTATGCATGCATGTATGTGTATATATATTGATATATCCTTATTTTTCTGATATTTTGAAAACAGTCCAAATAAAGAAGAACTTGCTCAATCTGCAAAATACATGTAATCAATGAAGTAAAGAGAATATAAACTATAGAAATGATAAATATTAATTTTCTATCTCTGTAAAGTTCTAACAAATGGAGCAGCTTAACTTGCACTGTTTATTTTTTTCATGGTGTCTGGGGCTAGGAGTTAGTGTAGCCTTGCTGATCTCTCTACATGAAATACTGCTACCAAGGTGTTAGTTTGGGGAAGTGATCTGAGACACTCAATTGAGGATAAATCTCCTCCCAAGATAATTCTTGTTGTTGGCAAAATCTGTCTCCAATAGCTTCAGTCATTCAGGTCTGATGCCTCCTGGCAGTAATCTATGGAATGCTTTCTATAGCTCCTTTTACTATAGCCGCCTACCTTGGAAAACCACAATATAGCACATTGATTCTTTCAGATCAGTAGAAGTAAATAAATACACAAAAATATGCCTATTAAAGTCATCCTCAACAAAACATAACAAGCTACTTGTTATCATCACTCATCATAAATACCCACACATTCAGAAGCAAGTGAGAGGGACCACAAAAGGTATTTATCCCAGGGAGTGAGGATGGTTTGTATAAACCTGAGGAGCTAGCTTCCCATGCTTGAGAGTAGCATGCAGGTTCAGAACTGTTCTTGTTGATTTTGCATGAAAGCAACTTTAAGAATGTGGGTAACATTCTGATTGAAAGAGAATTTTGATGTGGGATAGACTGTTTTAGTGACAACAATGTCTACGCAGGCTTTGAGCATGAGTGATGCTCATTCACCTACAGACACAAGCAGTAAAACTCACAGCATTGAATACGGGAACAATTATGGAAGGTATTTGATTATTCTGTTTAAAGGAGCAATACATAACTTGTTATTTATTGCCTAAGAGATTTGTCAATATTAGATTTATTACAGGAAAAAAGACATTTGCATTTCCATAAAAGCATTATCATTCCAAATTCATATTTACAACTGGATTTCATATCCAATTTCGTCCTTTTAATAACCTAAGCACCCAATCTCATTTTTAAAATGTTTTGTTGTTGCTACTGCTACTGCTGCTGTTGTTATTGCTGCTGCTGTTGTTGTTGGGCACAGTGATGCATGCCTGTATTCCCAGGACTCAGAAAATCATGTCCAAGGAATCAGGAGTTTGAAGGCATGTTTTCTTCCATAGCAAGTTCCAGGTCATCCAGGGCTACATAGGGCTACATACACTTTGTTAAAGCAAAGCAAAAACAAAAAAAAAAAAAAAAAAAAACAATAAAAAACAAATACATATATAAATGAGAGAAACATTAGTTAATGTTTTCTTATACTAAGGCTAGATATAAGAACCAAAAGACCAATTTTGATCATGAAATAAAATAATCACATGTTTGTAGGTGAGACCATCAGAACAGGGACTGGTAAAACATGATGCAAAAACCTGAGGGTGGGGATGGGTCTTATTGATTTAGCAGTTGGCATAATATGTAGTAATTTACTTAAGTGATATAAAACCATATCTATTATAAATTTTATTTTTATTGAAATCCAACGGAAACTTCAAGGGCCTCTGCATCTTGATCCTGACTTGCAGGCAGGAGTTAAGCAGGAGGGTTCTGGTGCAGTAGCTCTGCCTGGCTCTCATCCTCTTTCACTGTTTCTTCCCTGGAATCTGAAACCAACCTTATCAAGGCTACTTCAGGAGCACATGAAAAGGGAATTCCTAATGCTTCTCTGGATCTAGGGTTTTTAGTTTCAATCCAGAAACCAGCATTTGAAATAACACTGGAGTAAATGGTATGCCTGTTAGTTGGGTTCTGAGAAATTCAAGTGCAATAGCCTGGTTTTGTTTATCTTTGTGTGTGGATAAGAGGAGGACATCAAGTGTGTGTCTCATTCTTCTACTAAAGCCAAAGTTCACATGAGGATCAGGCATGTCCTCTGGACCTGACCATCATAGCCCCGCCTCCAGTTACAGCTATAGGATGCACAGTCATGCCAGCCGTCTTCATGGGTCCTGGGGATTCACATTCAGGTACTTGCACTTCTACAATAAGCACTCTTACCCACGAATCTCTCTAATTACCCTGCTCTCTGTTTTTATTGGTTTTAATTTTTCTTTTTGAACCAGTGTCTAATATTATCAGGACTGACCGTAAATTCCATATTCTCTCATCTCCATCTCTAAATTCTAGGCATAGAAGAGTACACTACAAGGTCTAGCTTCAACTCCCATTTCCCAGGTTCACAGTCCCATTGTGATGGGTAAAATACACACCCCTGACTTTCATTTCACATCACCTGCCTCCATGTTACTCAGGATGGAAAAAAAGCTGAAAATGTCATGCGGTTTTCCCTGTGTGGTCAGTTTTTTTCTCTCTATTGATTTCAGGATCCTCTCTGACGTTGGCTTTCAGGATTTTTGTTACGAGTAGTGTGTGGGGTTGATCACTATCCATCTACTCTGCTTGAAAGCCTTATAACTTCTTGGATGTGTAAGTTAGCATTTCTCAGAAAAACTGAGAATTTTCCAGTGAATTTGTTTGTTTGTTTTTCTGTTCCACTTGTGTCTTTTTTTCTGGAACTCTTGATATGTGTATCTTTGTTGCTTTGAGAGAAAATGCAATAGTTTGAGTCTCTGTTCATTTCTCTATTGTCTTTTCTTTCCATGAGTCATTTCGACAGTACTGTAGGTGCAAGGCAATGGATGAGCTGAGGTGTTCTTGTTCCTGTAGAAAGTTCTGCTTCATGAGGGAGCCAGAGGCCACCGATGCTCCCTGATCTCATTTTGCAAGGGATAGTGTTGGATGTGTTCACTAGCCTAAGTGTTTTGTGATGATTTTACATTCATGACTCCTTTTTGCCCAAGAGTACTTTTAGATGATCCAGAGTAAATAAGCATTTAACTATGTATATAAATCAAAGACTTGTAAAAATACTTGAAAACACAAAGACATTGCTTTTATTTTCTTTCTTCTTTTGTTTATTTTAAACAGCTTATCACTAATCAAGGCTGACCCCTAATTCACAATATATCTGAGGATGACCTTAAAATTCTGACCTTTCTGCCACCTGCTGAGATCATAGGCTCACACCACCATGCCTTATTTAAAGAAATTTACTTTTAAATAAGAGTTCTTTGCTATATATATAATTTTATCATTTACTAAGTATGAAAGCAAATCTGCATGATAATAAGATGGATGTCCTTGTCTTTTTACATAAATGACAAAATCATGTCTGAGTAATTTATGTAGAATATCTTCAATATTTCTGATATTTGATCAATACTTTCATTTTATGATTGTCAATGCTGAGGATGCCATCTTATATAAATGCATATAAAAATGGAAGAGATATATTTAGAGTTATTTCAGAAATTGATGGAATTTTTGTTCTTAATACCAGACCAGAATTTATATAATATTTTTGTAATGAAACTAAAATCAGCAACTCAAACAGCTAATTCAGAGCTATGCATTCAAATATGCATAGAGTCCAAATATATAGTAATTTAATATATATATTCTGAGAGTCATGTAAGTAAACTACTGTGTTTCTATTAGAGGACAGATGTTTGTATGTTTGGTAAGAACACTGTAGTTCATTGCAGGGAGCAGACTGGAATCAGGACTCAGGAGTTTCAGATAGTATTCACAGGCATCATGTGGCATGAAAACAGGCACAGTACACTGGTACATGCATTTTCAGTACAGAGATAACAGTGTGGTTATGTGACACAAAACAGGCAGACACTGCCAGCTACACCTCAGATTTATTACACATTTGATTTTGAATTAATATTTGGTCATTTTGCATACGGAAATTAATCACTGATACCAAACCTTTAATATGCCTTACTTTTAGTTGTGGAATCCTCAAATCATCACTGCCCACAAATTAAGAAGCTGGGACTTGAGGACTGAGGAGTCACAAACCGTATCTCTTACTAAGTCTTAGTTGATTTTATGCAGTAATTATATTCTTGATTGCTGAATTCCTTTGGGCTATATAATTGGCTCAGGAACTGAGAGCACTTGCTACTCTTGCAGAGGGACTGGGATTAGTTCTTATCACCCATATGGTAGCTTGAAACCACCTGTAACTCCACTTCTAGGGATTGCTATTACCTGTTCTGGATTCTGAAGGCTACTGTGTCCATAAGCTCACATATAAATGTGATTAATAAATAATAAATAAATAAAAATAATTAATTACTGGATACCCTTAAGAAAATTCTAAAAGGATTAGTTTTTGCAAAACATTTTTGTTTTGTTTTGTCATCTTTGTTTATGTTGCTGGGGAATGAGTCTACAGAGCTCCTTAATTTAATTTTAATGGAATCCCTGGCCTTAGTTGCTACTATTTATGAAATAAAGATACAATACTTAACTAGCAAAGGGAGGTTAAAGATCAAATATGATGACATACATGTAAGGTTTTATAAGCACAACCAGATATTATAGACTGTAATCATTAACAATTATCAAAAGACATCTGGAAATGTTTATTTGTGGCAAACACATGCCTTCTGAATTAATGTGACTTTTTGAGTCTTGCTTTAGAAAGAGTGATGCAGGAAATATTGGAGAAAAGGAAGATTTCCATTTCTAGGCTTAAGAGTAGATTGTACAGAGGCCAAAACACTCCAGGGCTCCAGGGCTCTACTAAGAACCAATGATTTAATTAGAAAGAAGAATAAAATAACTTGCCCTCAATCAGTGGTTACATAAAGTAAACGTTTAGGGAGACTGGACACTTGATCAAATGTTACTGAGGAAGCAACTAAGTTTTGTACAAAAAAAATAGAGAAAAATTCTCACACATTAAAATTCTGCAAATTCAACTAAGATCTCATTTTATAGACTAATCATTGAAATTGTATTTAAAGAAATTACTAGAGTTAGATGCTTATTAGCTAGTTACACACAAGTTTACATAAAGTATAGAATATTTTTCTTATAATGATCCTATGAACAAAGGACATGATAGGGCATGAAGAATAAACAGCTATTTGGGAAATGTTTGACAAGTGAATTAAAACAAAAAGATGTGTTAGCTGCATGGAAGTTTATTATAAAATTAGCTCTACTTTACATTTAGACATTTCCTAGGTATAAACTATTTTAAGTATATAGAATAATGCCATGATAGGAAAAAACATGGTAGATCTTTGAAACTAGTAGCAATCACAATCCATGCCAAAACCCATTCCATACAGACAATGTTTAAACAGCAGAAATAGTGCAAAATTGTTTCTCCATTAATCTCTGTTACTATATCACTCACCTGCACATGGGTATACTATATATATATAAAGTATCATTCTCAAAATTCCACAAAATATCAAAACACAAATTCAAATATTCTAAACTCTCATGAAAATTTAATATTTGATATTTTATTACAACTGAGGCATACTTTAGCATTAAATTAGATGATAGTGGTAGTTAAGTGATGATGAAGGAGTGAATTTAGAAATATTAAAAGCAAGGTGAGCCATCATATCACATGGGCATCCTATTCTGGGGAAAGGACAGCATTATATACTATGTGTGAGTTTTCTCTAAAGGTCGAATAGATGTCTAGAGACACACGCTTCACTTCTCTTCCTTTTTCTTGAACCGCCACTCCTCTTGTCCCGTTTCCACATCTCACAAAGTGGAAATGAATTAACTAATATTTTATTAATTTTTGTTTGAGTTTTGCTTTGTTTGGTGGCTCTTTGTTGGGTAGTCCTGTCCGTAAGGTCACAGTCCACTGTGTCCGTAGCTCCTGAGTTCAATGCCAAATGGAGGACTCCCTTCGTGAGCGGGAGGGGACGGGGCATGGAGCCTCCTGTGAACTCTAGAGGACCCTCCACTACTCCTTCAGCTCCATGAGATAATTATACCTATAGCACCATGTTTTAACCAGTCAAGCGCTGACCCTTTGCTTTAAAGGGACTCTATATACTTTGTCCCTGTAACAAACCAAAAGAAAAAAAAAAAAAAAGAAAGAAAGAAAAGAAAAAAGAACTGCCTCTCTGGAGTTTTTTCCCCCCTGGGTGATTTTTTTCCCCTGCAGGATATTCAGTCACCTCCAAAATCCTGTTTGTTGCTTCTGCTCCCTTTCTCCTTGTGATTCAGTGCACAATGACTCCAGAGAAAGGACAGGCCTACAGTTTTTTTTCAATAAAATATTTTGCCCCAAAATCTTGATTCCCTCTATGTCATACCTCACAACCAACTGCTAGGTAACAGGTGTAGGCCATCATGTTTGGATAGAAGTTCTACACAACCCAGAAGAGATTAAAATATCATCATGTTAGCTGATAACCAGAATGATACTCTCTCCATTTAGTAAATAAGCAGGGAAAGACTGAAACATAAAATTCAATTTATGTGTCCAGATTTTTAAATAGCAATAACATATTACTGAATGATTGTAAAATGAGATGCCAATTTTGTCTGCCAATAATTTAAGCAACTAAATTTTAACTACTGAGAACATAAATGGAAAGATTTTGTAATAAAAATTGGAAAGGGGATGTTCCTCAAACACAAGTCAGAAAACAAGTCAGAGTCAAAAGTAACCCTAGAATCATAAGAAAATTGAAGCAGCTTAAGAATATTTAATTTTACATGTTTAATTTTACATGACTACATAGATGTTGACTATTTTCTATAATATTATAATACACTACTTGGAATTCTATTTAGTCTATTTCTTTGGGTAAAATTAAACACCTGAGGATGATTTGTGTGTAATGGGAAGAGCCTCATTCAGTTCCACCTTCAATCCTTCTCCACTTAGCACCCCATGCTGATGGATTCACAATGCCCAGGACATGAATACACACCACTTTGTTGAGAAAGGACACCAGAGGGAGTCAGGATAGCTGATCTTCTCTTTTGTTAACTACCAACTTTTCAGGAAACTAGAACATGACTCCATCATTAATCATTTCCTGAAGTGGTGCCCTTAAGTATCTAATTACTTCTTTCTAGGCACCCTTCAAGGTTTCCTCCATCTCTCAACATGACTGTATTATAGGCCAAGCTTATAGCACACAAAACTTTTCAGAACAAATTTGAACCCACTACAAATTGTGTCACTGTGACGTTAAAAATTTATTATTTAAAAATAATAAAGAACAGTGTTCAATTCAGTATGCTAACCATTCTGCTAACATTACTTTGAATACTCTAGACAGCACTTGGTTTAAAAGATAAATTTTCTTTAATCTGGTCCTGTGAAATTGCACTGATGAAGAATTTGTATATTTACCTCTTAGACTTTCCTCCTATAAGAAGAATTTGCTTGAATGTCCTAGCTTCCAAACTGAAGTTGGTATTTTCTTGGCCTGACAGTCTCTTCTTAGTAACACTGAAGAGCTGGAAGTAACATCTATCTACACTGTCATCTAGAAACTGAGTGAATGGTGCTCATCACAAGTAACTAATAGACAAGCTCTTTCTCTCCAAAATCAGGTTCATCTTGACAACTTTTAATATCTGAGGTGAGCAAGGATTAATCTCCTCTGCAAAAGACTGACTCATCCTATGTCCAGTTTTAATCTGACCAGGAATATTACATGTTATCAATACAATACAGTAAGAACACACTTCAACTGTGTGACCATCACCCAGGAAACTGGTTAAGTATACAGTAAACTACAACACACATACATACAGCTTCATGAATGTAATGGTTAATGACATGAACTGAAAGGAAGTCAACTTAGGCAAAAATACATTTTTGCAAAATCAAAGAAAATACTGATCATTATAGACTTAAATGATAGAGACACATCAGGAAGCTCTAAACTACTAAAAGAAAACTTCTTATGAAAGGATAAATCAGCAATTACATACTGATTATCAGTTTAACCAGAGCTCACAAAATACACAAGATGGTTTTCCTTTTAAAATGCAGCTGACTCTAGTCGTAGAATATATTAAAATGTGTTGTTAGCTGTATGCACGTTTTCAGGCCTGATCATTTGACACCAGACTACCAATGAGTCTGCTCCAACTCCCAGCTTTTCTCATTTGCCTACAGTTCTTTTGTAGGGTTGGTGCCTTGTGGGCTTTTCCCCAGTCCACTTTGGTGTGTCCATTGGTGTCATCCTTGTTCAACTCACATTTGGGCAGTCAGGTTGATGAGATTGTCTGGGTGTAGCTTGTGACAACACTAGAAGATACAATCTCACAACAAAAACCCTGATGCCCTGGCTTTTTACAACCTTACAACCTTTCTTCCCCCTCTTTTGCATTATTCTCTGAGTCTTACGTGTGGGCAACAACATATGTTTAGAAATATGTGTAGAACTGCATACATATACACATACATATACATATATACATACATACGGTAATAATTACTGAATGAAGAGATCACAAATTTGAAAGAGAGTGGGAAGGGTTATATGGAAGGGTTTGGAAGGAGGAATGGGAAGGGAGAAGTATTGTAGTTTTATCATAATCTCAAACACTTTTAAAATTTGTTGTGCTATTTAAGCCTTAAAATACAAATTAACCACATGATTCCTGTTTCTTTTCAAAATTATTGTGAGTTAGATTTTTGTTCGTTTGTTTTTCCCAGACATGGTTTTTCTGTTGTACCTCTGGCTGTCCTGTAACTCACTCTGTAGACCAGGCTGGTCTTGAACTCACAGAGATCCACCTGCCTCTACCTCCCAAGTGCTGGGATTAAAGGTGTGTGTCACCACAACCTAGATTGAGTTAGATTTTTAATATAAGAGTAAAACACATTTTAAGTAATACAAGAGCTCATATGGAAGCATGTTATAGCTCTAAAAATACTCATGACTTTTTAGAATAGTTAATGAAATAAGAATTCAACTTGTAATAATATGAAAGCATAATTACCAAAATAAGAATCTTCTAAAATATATATAAAAAAACTCAAACATCATTTAAAAAATTGATTCACACTGAGTTTGGCAGAAATTTCTGTAATCAAATCACCAAGAGGTATATGCAGAAGGATTACAGCAACTCTAAGGCCATCTTGATCTACATAGCAAGTTTCAGGATATCTTATATCACAGAATGGGAGCCTATCTATAGAAACTTGATTTACACATAAGTATGTGTATGCATATATGGCCTGCCAGGTTGTTGTTGTTACTGCTCGATTAGTAGCTTGTTGACAAGGTCTCATTGTGTTATATAGACCTCAAATTCATACTTATTCTGCCTTAGCTTCTTAGCCACATTAGAAGAGCCAAACATAAAGCTGTGGAACAATTTGGGAGCATCACCAGACTAGGTCAGAACAGGCTGGAGGACTCCAGAATAATCCTCCCTAGGAAGAAACCAATGAATTACTTGAAGGGAAAACCACTTAGTTTACTGAATTTATAATTATTTTATGGCAATATATGAAGATAAAGAAAACTTTATCAGATATCTTCCACTTTTCTTAAAATTCTAGCAAACTATACAGAAGGGAGAGAAAGAAGGAAAGATGGTTGGGTTTAGAGAAAAGAAATGTCTAAGAATTTTAGGAGAAAGGAAATGCGCTCAGGTTGCAACTTGTTAAAATGATGACTATATTACAAATAAGAAAACAAATTTAACTAATGACTAGTTTGAGTTGAATGAAAAGATGAAGTTTATATAAGGGGATTTATGCGAGTCTCTAGCACCAATACTAATGCTGGAACAACAACCGTTAATTCAATGATTATAACAAGTAGCACAACTATAAATAATTGAAATTCATTAACCCAGTTCAGCAGAGTAAAAGATAGAATTACAATTATTGTATACATGTGCAAACAAAGAACCTGATGTAGTGTAAGGTTAATAATAGGTCCAATCATACTGGCAGTTTATATTCTAAATTTATATTTGGTATATTAATTTTATTCAAATTAATTATTATAAACATAACAATACACTAATAGCAAAGGAGAGCATGTAATCATCAGTAATTCTCTCTCAGTGAAGGCCAGATATAATAAGATCATATCTGTATGCCGATGGGGCACTAAAGAAGCCTGTCTTACAGGCACTTGTCATTAGCATTCTTTAACAGTCTCAATTAGTCTTAGGAAAATACTTTGACAACAGCTTAATCTGTTAGGATTTGGTGAAATAATCTCCTATTTGAATCATTTTGAAAACAAATTATATCTTAGAAAATGAGGATACGAATTAAATCAGAACAAAACTGAGCCTGATACAATAACTCCAACTGTTATTACAGTTCTAAGGACAATTTTACTTATAAATTTCATTATTTGCATTGATATAGTATTGTATTCATTTGATTTTCATTTCTTACTTCCCAATACTCATTTCAAGGATATTAATAACTGCATTGCAAGTTGACCCTCTGAAACTGGAAAATGGCTAAGTAGGTAAAGGAACAGTTATTCTAATAACGGTACATGTGTGTTATGGCATGCATACTCAGACACATACACACACACACACAGAGAGAAGGGAGGGAGGGAGGGAGAGAGAGAGAGTGAGAGAGGGAGAGAGAGAGAATTTTAAAAATTGAGCATCTAAACAGTTGGCTAGAGAGTGAAAGGCATGTTCCCAGTGGAAAATAGAAAGATAAGCTATGATGTTCTGGCAGATTTTCCAAGTAGACAAGTCCCAAAAGCATGGTGTAAACATTACAAAGATAAGTACATAGATGTGTACTCCTCAAAGACCCCAAAGCAGGTGTTTGTGTCCCAAAGTTCTGTGCTGGAATTACTGGTCATGAAAATTCTTAAGTTTTCCTATTGTACTGTGAAATATTCTTGTCTGTCTTTCTCAACATTGTAGAAATTTCTGAAAGGTTTGAAATCTGGAGTGTAATGAAGGAGAGACACAGATGAATGCAAAAAAAGAGGCCAAAGGCAATCTATGTACTACCTTGAATTTTGTGAAAAAGCACCTATAATTTTGGTGGGCAATCATTTAAAATCCTTGAGGTGATTTAATCTAGGTTTAACAAATTTTCTCTTATTGTTTCACACAGAAGTTGCAAATCAAATTATCTGAATCAAGGGTCCCACATGTTCATTAAAATAACTTTTGTCATTTACTAGTTGGGGACCCGAGGGTCTGTTTTTTTTTTTAATCATCAGCGATTGCACTGCATTGTGGGGTCTTATCACGGGGGTCTTTTGATGGAAATCTAGATGATGCCTTTGGTTGTTCTAGAAGGGCAACACATAAAGGGGAGATGGTTATTTCTGCTACTGACACCACACACCCCAAACCACCAGTTGTCTCCTGGAGATCAATGTTAACAAGGACTGATTAGAACATTAATATTACCTGAAAGGTAACAGGGGGTTGTGAAATATTGGAGACAACTCTGACACTGAACTGTTCCTACCTCCCATACCAACGCAGAATAAATACAAACATCCCTAGAAAGATGTATCCATCCATGACATTTTCTACCAATTAAGTTTCTTGAATAAACCACAACAGTGCCTATAACACCACAGCTGACAGGATACTAATCTTCTTTCTGCTATGTTGAGCTTTCCTGGCTAAGTGTTTTAGAACTAAAACATGATAGAAGTTGGCAGACAGGCTTAAAGGCATGGAGTAGGTTCAGGCTTTTCAGATCCATCTTCAAGTACAGTGCAGTCTATACACACTCTATGGATCATCTTCTCAACCTCCCCACACCAGAAACGCCACTGACTTCTTCTTTGTTTAACGGGGTTTCTAAGAAATATAGAATAAAATTTCTTTTCTTTCCTCAAACTATTATAAAATATGATGGCAGTAGCCATTAATTAAAAGTGAATTCTGATATTTGTATACTGAAATTTTCAATGAAGAAACGATGCTTTGTCCTCTTCCTTTCAAACCACAGAAGACTTTTTTAAAGGAATGGAATCCAACGGCATTTAATGAAAAGCTTTTTACATTGAAAGTAATTAGAGCTGGAAGAGGATGATGAGATTGAGTGACTCAGTGGGTGTCCTTAGGGTGGGGTATGTGCTGATGGGAAGAACAGATACAGTGTAGAAAGGGAAAGAGGGCTTGAGTAAGGAATGACATCTTTGAAAACGTGAGTGAAAGAAAAACAATGATGGAAAGTGAATTTGAGGTCTTTCATTGAATCAAAGATATTTTATTCATTACTACAGAATACAAAACAAAAGTGAAAATGTGGCCGTTTTGCAAGCATATGAGGGTATGGAGGTATACATATAAAGCTTACATTTTATGTATGAGCAACACATTAACATTAATTTTACATTAAACTTACAATGAAAATAAAATGTACTTGAGCGGATGGGGAGTTTTATGAACTTTTTCAATATTTCATATGCAAATACTATAATTTATCCCATCTTGTAAAATCTAAGAGTCTTTTGCTAGTAAGCATAAGGTTCAATAGTGTAAAAACCTGTTGATCTTAAGAAGCCATCAATTCTCATATCATCAAGCTATGTATTCAAAGACGCAGTGAGTAAGAGGGAACCAGAATGATGGCTTCAGTGCTGTGGTGAGAGTTACTACACAGGGAATTTGACAAATATATTTGATGTGTGGCTTCATTTCTCCTATTCATGAGACAGCATCCTAGGCTGGGTACCTTGTTGCTTCTGTGTATAAGGTGCTCTCTCTACTCTGCTTCGAAACCTGGCTAAAAAGAGGCTGGCTGTTTCCAACTCCACCAAGATATATGGGCACGTACTATACTGTTCATAAATAGAATATTTCTATTTCAAAGGCTATTTATCAAAATGGGCCATATGTTAATTCATTCACTCAATCAATTGACTATTCAATGAAGACTTTCTGATCTCCTACAACTTAACAGGCACTTGCTACAAAAATCTAATAAGAAATGTTAAATTAACATTTTATTATACATTAAAATAATGGTTTCTCTTAGAAATTTAACATTACTTAAGCATTGTCTTTAGATCTGCTGACTATACAATTTCCTTCCATTTTCAATTTACTTTGTATT
Organism: Cricetomys ansorgei; assembly: GCA_026225945.1. Classification (NCBI taxonomy): domain Eukaryota; kingdom Metazoa; phylum Chordata; class Mammalia; order Rodentia; family Nesomyidae; genus Cricetomys; species Cricetomys ansorgei. The sequence continues at coordinate 14,480,544 of JAMJFZ010002981.1, forward strand.
TCAAGATGGGGCCATGATTTCATATCTCTTACTAAATGACTTGTGGAGGCCAATGTAGACAAGCTTGCTTTGCCAGGCAGTGGTGGTGCATGCCTTTAATCCTAGCACTTAGGAGACAGAGGTAAGTGGATCTCTGTGAGTTCAAGGTCAGCCTGGTCTACAGAGCGAGTTTCAAGACAGATAGAGAAATCCTTTGTTGAAAACTCATAACCAAAACAAACCAAACCAAACCCAAAGCAAAACAAAATAAACAAACAAGCAAAAAACATGTTACAATGAAGTATGCTTTTGTTGTTGTTGTTTTTCAGTTTATAATATTTCTAACACACCTTAGGCCAACTTTAAAAATACATTCACAGAGATTCAAATTATATTTGGTGAACAATTATCTTGATCAAAGAAAATCACCAATCTCCCCCAGTTCAGTACTTATACAACTTTTGTGATATTCATTTTGAACCCCACACATGTAAAGCCCATGACTCTTTTGTGTGTTCACAAAAGGCCCAATAAATGTATGTACAACATAAGCCATGCTAAATAAAGCTGCTTATTATTTATTATTGTATTATTCAAGCCCTTCATGTAGGATATTTAATCCACTCATGTGCATGTCCTCACTACTGAAAACCATTCTCATAAGTAGTAAATGCTGATTCTGATAAAAGAGAAGGGAAGAGTAGGGCGCTGTGGGCAAGGGTAGAGGAGATTGCAGGCACTCACAAACTAGAGTTACAGAACCCCATTAACAAAATCCTCCTAACTGGTTTGTTTTTACATCTATATAGAAAATATATATTCACTGGTGTAGATGCATATAGAGTGTGTGTGTGCCTGAACCAATTAACTGTTTTGACAACTACCAAGAAGGCAGGGTTGTCTCAAATAGCCTATAGTTATTCATTTTCATTTTATTTTATTCTTGTTACAGTTCTTTGAAGACAAATTGCAATGATCTGAAGATCCTTCTGCCTCAGCCTCCCAGTGATCAGATTAAAGCCACCTGCCATACACAACTTGTTTTTATTAATTTGAGGCTTCAATTAAGATATTTGGCCACACTTAGCTGGTATTTTTAAGTGTTTCTGTATTGATAGTCACATTGGCTTACCTGAAATGTACAGAAAATTCAAATTTCAGTAATATTGACAGACAGCCCATTGATGGCTAGTCTGCTTCTCAAGAGAGTCATTTAGAGACACAAGCTGCACCATTGGAAAACTACAGTATATCTAGCTATATTGTTAGTATTTAGTACCAAGAATCACTTAGCAAATTTCTATTAAAACTGCATATATTTCATACAACAGTCACTTTTTAAGCTTTTCTTAGTGCATTATTGTCAAGGGAACTGTAGACTCACAGCATGTGTCTTTATTTATTTTAGAAAAAAGCATTTAAAGTTAGATTGTGCACTTACCTTCCATAAAAAATGTTACACTTCCACATTTGGAAAGTAGAATTACATGAGAGAAAGAGAGTAACACGCCCTTGTCCTACATATGGATTCTGAATAGTACTAACTGATATTTAAAAGATATTTTCCTCACAGCCATTAACATGGTACGATGTTTCTATCAGTCTTTACCGAAATACTGAATAGGGTGAAGCTATCAAAACCTATTTTTAAGAAAGAAACCCATAGACATTATGGCTTCTGTAGAAATATCATAATATTCATTGTATTAACTTCAGAAATAATGTTAAAGTAAAAAAAAAACTTATGTATAAAAGATAATATATGAACTTATTTAACTAAGATTTACTGAGTCATTAGCACACAAAAAATATTCATTCTTAAAAATGGTGAAATAAAAGTAAAAAAATATATAAAACTAATCATTGATCTTTTTTGTATTTATGTTATGATGGTCTTGAATATGTGATTCTCCACTTTGCACTTACTGAGTGCTGGGGTAAGCTCCAAAATGCCTGATCTCATGTTGAGGACTGAACCCCGGGCTTGTGCTTTCTGAGCTCTATTCCAGTCCCTAACTTCATCTATCCCTTAGTTTTAAAATATGTCTGTTCTTGCTACTTCTTATGTATAATGATCATCTAATTTTTCAAGTAAGCTTTCCTGCCAGACTAGTTTATATTTCTCATACCTACACCATGGTGAAGGGCTGTAGCTTCAAACAAATTGTGTGGAAGATGATAAAATATCAGGAAAAAAGAAATAGAAAATGGGCATCTTGTAAATACAGAACTGTGTTAAACAAGTCTTTACAGTTTGCTTTCAGTTTAGTTAACAAATTTGGCTTTAGTATTTTTGAATATTAATTGCCATAGTTATGCCATAACAGGATATATATGTATGTGTGTGAGTATGTGTGTGTGTGTTTAATTTTTTCATATTTTGAATCTCACTTGCTTAGGTGTTATTTATATACACATAAGTTATACGTATTTTGACATTTCTGTGGTTGTTTTCTAACTTAGGACTAGGGTGTTTTGAAAACACACTTTAAATGATTTTAATCTATGTAAATGTATCAAATTTTAGCTCAGAAAATTATACATATTTATGGTACATTACATGATGTCTTGATACTTGAACGCAGAGAATGACTAAATGAAGGTATCTTACACACTTATCTTACACACTTGCAATTTTGAAAGAATGACACTTCTTCTAACTTTCAAATGCATAATATATTTTGATTAATCAAAGTCATCAAGACATCATTAGAGCTCTAGAACTTTTAAACATTGAATTGTTATGAAATTTTAGACTAGTGACTGTAGTATTCCTGTCCCTACCACAATTCCCAGGAGACCTCTGTTCTAATTTCTCTGCACAAATGCAGTGTTTTAGATTCCACACGTGTCTTAGAGCATTTTGTGCTGTCTTGTAACTGAACTAAAGACTGGGGAATTTATAGACAATAATTTCTCACAGTTCTGAGAACAGGGAAGTACACGGTAGAAGGACCTGTATTTGACAGGGTCTTTCTGCTGCAGAAGGCAAAAAGTAAAGAAAGCATGACACATAACAAGAGAGTGGGGTCAAAATTCACCCTTTTTACTGTGGTAGGTGAAAAGTTCTCAGGAAATGGTATTAACCCATTGATGAGAGCAGCTTGCCTGTATCTTAATGGTCCAAATTCTCAGTACAGTTGGCAATTGGGTACTGTTTTCAAAACCTGAGATTTTGAAGAAAACATTTCTACCATAAATCATGTCATTGATCCCCTGAACATCTATCATTGTTACATACAAAATATTGATTACATTTCTATAACTTCAAAGTCATAACTCATCATTTCACAAACTCAGAAGCTCAAACTCTACAGTGTCACTAAAATTAGATACTAGAGAGACTCAAGACATAATCCATCCCTGGGTAAATGTACTTTTTCCCATGATACTTTAAATTAATAAACTATGTGCTTCCAAAATACAATTTGAGTACAGGCAGGGGAAAGATAGCCTCATTTCAGAAAGGAAAAATAGGCAAGAGAAAAGGTAACTGGTCCTGAGTATGTCCAAGAGTTGAGGGAAGACAGTAGCATTCTAAGTCCTTTTGAGTCTGTGTTCTACATTTTCCAGTAAACCATGTGAAGAGACAGCACCGAAGGCCGGCATGGGAGGAATAAGCAGCTCAGTCCCCTTGCAGACTGAGTTCACTCAGCTGCTGAGTGAGCTTGGTGTCTCACATCTGTAATTTCTAAAAGACGAAGTTGCATATTAGCGACTCTGGTTTCAAGGCTGCACTGGGCATCAAGCTTTCATGGGTATTAGCTTCTCTTACTTTCAAGTGTTTTCAAGGTTTTTCTAACTCTTCCTTGAATTCTAGTTTGATAAGCTGGGTTGTCCTTCTTATTTCATCCAGTTGCTTCTTTGTGTCATTTTTGGCACCAAACAATTCATTCCCATCCTCAGTGAGGAGTCCTGTCCTCTATAAGTTCATTGAGATGCTTGTTCATGTCTTCTTGAATTTTTGAACTTGTGGAACAGGTTTGTAATTGTTTTTTAGTTCATTGTCTTGAGTTTAATCTTAGTTGCTCTCATTTGGGACTTTTGCTATGGGGTCTATGGTTCTTGGCAGGATAGCTGGAGCATAGCAGGGGCAGCAGACAGGACTCTGGGGAGTCCTGGTATGAATTGCATCAGCAAGGGCCCTCACTGTGCAGGAAGGAGGTATGGGAAGGGGCAAAGGACTAGATGTAGCTTCGGGAGTCCCAAGGCAAGAGGCCTGCGAGGAACAACAGAGACCTTCATACTGGTCTTAGAGCAGCAGCAGAGAATGCAAATGGAAACAGTGATCCATCCAAGGCTCTGCATACTGCCCATCAAGCAATACAAGGCCAAGTGTCTGCAAAAGGGAGGCAGCTACACAATAGTGGTTGGCTTTGTGCAGTGGAGTCTTCTAACTCCTGCCAGGTTTCCTGTTTAGGAGCCTAAGCTTTACTGGCTGAGTAACGAAGGTACTATTGAAATCATATTTCTCCTTTGTGCTTTCTTTGGTGCATCTTTGCAGACCTCCAGGTTTCGTTGTTGTGTGTGAGTTTCTACACACACAGTCACAGTACCCTTAACTAGCTCGCTTTCTCCTCTATCAGTAATTATAGTTGTAGGGCTCTATGAGGCCCAAGCCTGGCAGACATGGCATCTGCCACCTGAGAACAAAGGGTTCAGAGGTGTCCAAGCATGGTGCTGACAGGTCTGCCTCCTTTCCCCCTCTCTCAATAAATGATTAGATCACACTCTTAAAGCTAGCCACCAAGGTCAATTCTCATATTTGGTCAGCTCATTTCTGAGACTGAATTCCAGTGCCCCTTCCGCAACTCACTGAAGTCCAGAAATCAAAAACTGCCCTTTGATTACCCTAATTAACATGCTCAATCATGACTCAACACCTTATCCTTGTCCTCCCTTTCTTCTGGTTAAAATTATACCTGCAAAGTGTTTTCTTTATCGTTTCTGTGTAACTCAGAAGCAGCCACCTTCACTTTTCTTGTTTAATAAAAGATTTCTTTGTGCTGAAAATTGTGTCTGGGTAGGGTCTAGAAATAATCCAGGGTCAGGAAGAGAGCACCTCTAAGTGTACAAAATTCCCTTCAGTAGTTACTTCTGTTTTTTTCTTTATTAATTTTGTATGAATTGTATTTTCCCACTATTCTGCCTTCACTAATTTGTAACTAATGTATATTACTTATAGGTACTATGTGGTCGTGTCTACTCTGCCTTGTCTGTGGGAGACTAATATGGTTCTAATTAAATACACTTATCAAATTATTGGACTTAATCTATTCGTTTCTGTTTATTTTCTACATAAAGTTATATACTCCTTCTGTCAAATAATTTCCTTAATATAACACAGCAGCACATATAATTTTTCCTTAAACAATTTCTGAGATATCTCTGGATCTAATCTAATCTGTCTTATTATTCTTCTTTCTGTGACTTCATTTTTTTTTTATATATATCTAGTGTTCAGCAAGTTCTCTGTCATGTCTTTAAATTCTAGGTTTGTTTCCATTTAAGGCTACATTTTCTACTTATTTTTATATATTTAGTATATTTTTGTGTATATATTTAGTGTATGTATTTGTATATATATTTAGTAATATATACAGTATTTGCATATATATTTGTATGTATGCAAATATATATGTATGCACATATATTTGTATATATGTGTTATTTACATATATTTAGTAACATGTATATATTTAGTATATATGTCTATATCTCTGAATTTCCCTGAATTATTCAGATTATTTATTTATTTATTTATTTATTTTATGTTCTTATTTTGAGACATGAACTCACTATGTAGCCCTGGCTGGCATGGAACCTGCTGTGTAGACCAGATTGGTTTCAAACTCACAGAGTTTGTGTGTTTCTCCCTACTAAATGTTGGAATTAAGGTGTTCATTAAAGGATAAATTGAAATTTTTTATCTGTTGGTTAAAGCCTTTTATCATGTGGTTTTAATTGGGTTTAATTGTGTTCAAATATCAAAGAATTACATTACTTGGGCTCAGTTTGTTACATTCATGGATTATGTTAAAATTAAAAATAGGACAAGTGACTGGCTAACCCAATTAGCAATCCATATATCCATGAACTATGGAGACTGACAGGTGCTCCCCTCAGAGTTTCACACTTACATGGAATATATCATTAGCTAAGCCACTACATCTTTTACTTGTGTTAAAATGTTTCTTTCAACAATAAACAGAGAAGTTGAAAGCTCACTACAGAAGACATATATTCTTATGTTTTAATATTGTGATATTATAAGTGCTATATTTTATACTTTTAGATTTATTTTTCTCATTTTGGTATAGAAAGCTAATTATTTCTATATCAATTGACTATTCAGATAATTTGAAATAAAACAGATTAACTGTTGTAACATCAATTTACTGTTGTTAATTTTCTGTGCCAGATAATATTTATGATTAATAAAAATAATTTTCCTTTGAAATCTTATAAAATTCAGTTTTTCTTCCTTTATTTATCAAAGGCTCCTGTATAGTGTTAAATGGAATTGACAAAGACAAATAATTCTGGTTTATTATTATTCTCAAAAGGAAGTTTTTATTATCACATTAACTATTATATTTGTTGATTCTGTATAAGTATACCATATCAGAATAATATGTTTTTTTCCCTAGTTTGTAAAGAATTATTTAAATCATGTATTTCTCTTGCAATTTATCAAGCAGATTTAATTATATACTTCCTGCTTAATTGGATTGTTATAAAATAACAGATTCTTAATTTAATCATCTGAGATTTGTTGACATTTAAATCAATTGAAATGAATGTGTGTTCTGCAATAGTTGATTGGTATTTCTTTCCATTAGCTCACAGTAGTTAATTATCTTCTTCAGACACAATGGGTTTTTCTATAATTTCTATTTATGATATTTCCCTGTGTTATATTTAAAAAGTCGTAATGATTCACTCAAACATTGCTGTCCTGACAGCAAGTACTGGGGAAATAAGTAGCATGTGTTCAGAAAGTGTTCAGAATGACTCTGCCCAATATTTTACTCTCCATTAGTTTTGATATCAGTCAAGTAAAAATAACGCTAAATCAGACAACTCTTAAGTTCAAGGTGTGGGTGTGACTGACAAAAATTCAGTGTGACTTGGAATACTGTGATACATATACACTGTATTCACACCAGTGTGTTTTCCTATGGGTGCTGGGCTGGCTCCTGTAAGCATGGTTTCAAATTTTTTCTTTCTTTCTGTTTTTTTTTTCTTTCTTTCTTTCTTTCTAGACAATAAGTAAATAATACATATAAACAAATCTATGTGCATACATATACATTTGCATACATACAAATATATATGCAAATACTGTATGTATTACTAAATATATATACAAATACATATACTAAATATATACCAAAAAATACTAAAAATACAAAAATAAGTAGAAAATGCTTTACAAAAGCATTACATATCTGTCTAACTATATCTAAGTACACACACACACACACACACACACACACACACACACACACATATATATATATATAGAGAGAGAGAGAGACTATTAGGTTGATTTTCAACAGATGGTATGATTTGGGGAGATTTTAGTAACACTAGGAGTACTGTCTACTTAATTAAATTCACTGGTCCCAAGTATATTCTTTGCACTATTTCTGTGTGCTGCACTGTAAGGGCAAAAATCTTCTCTGCACACATCTGTCTTCATGATCTTGTTCCATACCACACACCAGAATGTAAAGATGAGGCCTCCAAAATTGAGCTGAAATAGTTGCCCCGCCCCTGGAATTTTTTTGTATCAAGTATTTTGTCACAGTAATTCAGAGTCTAAGTAACACAGAAAGTTGGTACTGGTGAAGTACATTGTTCCTGTGTCTAAACCTAATGATTTTAAAGCCTTTGGAACTGGTTTGAGGGTAAAATTTGGAAGGGTTGGAACAAAGGGAAGAAAAAGCCGAGGGTGTTTAAGCAGAACTGAGTGGGTGTTTTTGATAGGAGGAACTCAGCAGAGCAAAACAGAAACCAGAATGGAAGATAAAAAATGAGTCCATGCAATTTTGGCAGGAAAATTCCTTAGATATAAGACCCAAGGTCACTATTGTGATAAAGATCTATTCTGTATTTTGTTCATACTCTAAAATGTTGGTGAAGGCTGAGGCAAAGTAATGAACAAATTGATTAGTATGAAGAGATTTTGAAACAGCACAGCAACAAAGATGTGGCATGGGTATTTCTGCCTGTTTCTTTGATAGATTTACAATGAGAATTTGCAGCAAAAGATTTAGAAAATGTTCACTTTGGTCATAAAGGAATATGTTAAAGCTGGAGTTAAGAAAGTTTCTGTCTTAGTCAATGTTCTATTGCTATGAAGAGACACCACAACCACATGGCAGCTCTTATAAAAGAAAACATTTTATTGGGTGCTTGCTTAGTGTTCAGAAGTTCAGTCCATTATCAACATGGCAGAGAGCATGGTGCAAAACAAGCATACAGACTGCTGGTGATAGCTGAGAGTTCTACATCCTGATCCACAAGAAGAGAAAGACTCTGTGCCTGTCTTGAATCTTTAAAAGTGTCACCCCCAGTGATACTTTTCCTCTGAGAAGACCACACCTACTCCATCAAGCCACACCTCCTAATCCCTGTCCAGTAGCAGTACTTCCTAATGACTAGGCATTCAAATATATGAGCCTATGGGGAGCATTCTTATTCAATCAGCTTCAAAGAGATTAGCACACTTAAGCCAACCATTTTACATGGGGAAATAGAAAAAAATAGTTCATAGGAACTGACCATATCAGAAACACCGCAGGCCCAAGGGCATAGAAGAGTAGACTTATTGCATGACCTTCCTCTGCAACTACAAAGACTCCAGTCTGTTCTACTCCCGCAAAAAAGTGTTTCTCAGATTTACTTCACATGATCAACTTACCTAGTGGTTAGACTCTTCTGTAGCCACAGTAAGAGGAACTCCTGTTTGAGCTGTTGGCAGATTTTGGTATTGTCATGTGATATTTTTTTCAGACATGTCAAATGCCAGAGCTAAGGTATCAGGAGGGAGCTACTGAAATTTCAAAGGAAGAACAGGGAGACCAAGCATTGTATGCCAGGGTCGGAGTCTATGTATGAAGCCCCTGAGGGACTGGTTTCCTAAAGCTGTGAGGATGAACCCTTAAGTTATTGTGGATAAATCAGAGTGCTGGAGATGTTAGGGATGTGTAGTGGTACCCTGCTGTGGTGGCTCACCCAAGTCAGGGAAGCACTTTCACAGATTCACACTCTGCAAGACCACAGCAGTGGGAACCACTGTCATGGCAAGCACCATACTGGGCAGTGAAACCCCCAATGTCTGAGCTCAGGTGTTTTTTGGATCCAGAACTCCTCAGGTGTCCTATTGGTAGCATATGCAGATCATTTGCACATAAATCTGACACCTGCAGACAATATAAAACACCAAGATCTAGAGGGTGCTTAGACCACCAACCCTGGCATGAGGAGCTGGGAGGATCCCTGGCCCCTCCCCTCTGTGCTGACAAGCCACAGTAAAGCTCTGCCTGCTCTCAAAAGATGGGCTGCAATTGGCAGAATTGCCTACCTAAGCCCCAATATCATAATCAATGGCTCCCATCTCTGGGTGCCACAGACCCTCCCCTCACTGAACCCTGTAAATATAACAGCCCTTGCATTAAACACGAGAGATGTTCCACTGACAACATTCTTCTGGAATTTGATTCTTAGTGCCCTGATCTGGGAGTAGCCTGAATGCTGGACCCTGCAGGCAGAGAGGAAGAGAGACAAAAATAACAATCAGTATCTAGATTGCTTGTCTTTCTCTTAGTCAGGTTTGCAGGAAAAAACAAAACAAAACAAAACCAAAAAACAGGTCAGTTTAATTAAGTGGCTTTTGCCTCTAAGCTGCAACTTCCATAACATCAGTGGGTCTTGGCCCAGTGGGAAGAGTTAATGGTTGAAACATTCTGGAGTTTGGCATTCTTTTTCACTACAGCTAAGGGAAAACATACAAACCTTTCCATAGATTTCAAACACATCTTGAGATTCACATACATACAATGTAATTACCAGAAAATTCATTTTGTGAAACAATATGCCACTATTAGAGGCGAGAGGAAGCATTGACTCTATGATCAGGAAAAACAGGTAGGAACTTGCTTTTGCCTGCTCTCATCTGAATTCTTTATTTCTGAGGGTCTCCATTCTATGGCTCTCACCTCAGAGATATTTATTTATTTATTTATTTATTTATTTATTTATTTATTTAATAGCCTTTTCTCTTCATGGAGGCTTATTTCTCTTTTTCTCTTGCCTCTTCCTTCAGTAGCATTCAATTAACACCTTAATCTATATCCTCTAGTAACTTTCCTGAGTATACAAACTGGATTCTGTGAGTTTGTTTTTCTTTTTCCTTGTCTCTACATTGGATCAGCTGGTGTGATGTTCTGCCCCATGTTGGTGTGAAATTTGTAGTTGTGCCCCTACTGTGTGGATCAGCAAAGAAGACAAGAAGGCATTTTTCATAGGTTCAAACCCTGCCAGATATCAGCAGAGGGAACCACTGTCCTAGCCAGTGCCATACTGGACAGTGGAACCCTGAGTGTCTGAGCTCGGGTGTATTTATTAATACAGAATTCAGATTTCTACTGATAGTATGTGTAGATTATGTGTAATCAAACATTCCCCCACATAAATCCAACACCCGCAGACAAAACGAATCGCCAAGATCTAGGGAGTCTCTCACCCAATAGTGCATAAAACAATTATTTTATATAACTAAAACTAAACTTCTTCAACAGGGATGTGGAATATCTGATGAAGAAAGCAAAGGACAATGAGTAGAGTGTGGAACACAATATGTGCTGAAAGTGTCAAGACCACCATTGGAACTTTCAAAGCATACTGGCCCTACTTTCATGACACTGTATGCCTTCAATTCTGAATGTGAAGATTTCCCTGATCAGTTTAGGTCTTGCTTTGAAGCTGTTTCTTCTTCCCTTACTCCTATCGCCCATTTATTAAAGAAGAATGTTTACCGTGTCACTGTGTCTTAAAAGTGACAGAAACACAATGATAGGATCAGGACGGACAGACATAATTGTATTTTATTCTGTATGAAGGAATCTATATGAGCACATTGCTTAGGGTTCCTTTGCTGTACATTAAATTCCAGTCTCAGTGTCATGAAAATGATTGTTCTCCAACCCTTTCTCAGCTACAGGGCAGATAACAAGGAGAAAAGCACCTCTGCCACAAATCTCAGAAAGGAGACCAACCTCTAAGCAGATGGGCAGGATGAAATTTTGGAATGATTGGATGTTTTGTATTCCCTCTCTGTGTAAGCTACTGGCTAAAAATAGATGCCAAACAGATATGTGAGGTGTTAATGCTTTGGATCATGAGATGGTCATGATCATTGGGTGTAGGAACAAGACAAGATGTTATGACCTGAGTATGAAATGTTCACAGGCTAATATGTTGCTGGCTTATCTCCCAGGTGGTAGTGCTATTTGGGGACAACACTAGAAAATTTAGATGGAGCATGCGGTAGAATCTAAGTCAATCCTGGCATGGTTTTGAATTTCCCTACCCCATTTCATGTTTTCAGTGTGGCATTTGGTAGTCTTTTCTGCCTCACACTTGTAATTTCACAATTCTCTGCTTCCACATAGGTCCAGGACTGAGAGAGAAAAGAATAAAATGTCTGTTGCTAAAGTAAATCTGTCCTCTCTTAAAACTCTTTAAAGGTCACATGTTACTGTGTCATAGTTGAGGTAGCTCATTTGTTTTTCTTTCCTATATTTTGGATCGTATTTTGTGTTGTCATTCAAAGGAGAAGACATTAAATGAATATGTAAACAATTCCTATTTAAATATTACTGAATATTAGGTTCCCCATAGAGTGGTGGTCTAAGCTCTTCCCAGCTTTGGCAGTTGTCTGATACTCCCACACACCGAGCAGGGTTCGGAGGTGCTCAGGGCAGGAAGTTTAGCCAGGCAATGAAGTTCAAGGTCTATTCTCTGTTGACCCATTTTCTCCTCTAGGATCTACTTTCCAAAGATTCTACAACTTTTCACTGCAGCACGATCAGCTAGAAACAAATGTTCAAACACATAACTGTAGATAGAAATACAATATCTTGAACCAGTTCAATAAAAACCAGAGACAATTATTGAGGTGCAAAGCCTGATCCACCTGCAGAGGGTCAAGCTCTCTCATGAACTGACTGAGAGCATGCGGTCTCCAGGTAATTTATTGAGGAAAGTCACTACCCACTGGTACAAAGGTCTTGATTGCTTAATAAGCAGTACTTCCACAGTACAACCTCCAACTTTAGCTGGCCAACTTAATGCCATTTTACAGGCGAAGTCAAGACTTCAGGCACATTATCACCTGTCTGGTGCTTAGGCTGGGGAAGGAGACAAGAAGAGGCTCTTCCATTAGCAACAATACAATCACAATTAATTGCCTTCAACACAAAGATCTCAGTGGGCAAGGTAAATTTGAACATGAATTTGTTCCATCTAAGTGTACTAAATAGACAATTACTGGTATTCTAAACTAGCATTCCTTCTGCATCCAAGAAAGCTGGAGCCCATCCACACCCATAAAGCTAGTTCTAGAAGCTATGGAAGGTGATCTTCTGGTACCAGCTCCAGCTGCCAGATGCAGCAGCTGTTCAAAGTTTATATTACTGACTAGAAGTGCATGTAGCTTTACAATATTTTAGAATCTGTTTAAATATTCTACTGCACCACAATCCTGGTGGCCATTGCAAATATAAACCATAGCAGGGTTTTGCCAAATTGAAGATGGTCAGATACCTTATCCTTCTTTCGTATTCATTGTTTGCATGCAAGTATAAACCTTCAAATATCATCTATTAAAGTGATACTATCTATCTATTTACTTTACTATTTTACTCATTTATTCATTGATAATCTCAGTCTATCTTATATTCTCAGACTAAGACCTGCTATTAATAAAATACAAAATTCAAATGTTCTATGATCAAAATCTCAAACAATATGATGAACATAATTACACAGAATAATATCAAGTGAAAATCTTAGCAAAAATATTAAATACATAAACAAGCATGCTATATCTTTTGAAGGAGAAAATATTTTTCAGTGGAAATAAAGTAAATTCATACTTTCTAACATATTTTTCTCATGAAACTGAATATAGAACATTTGAACTAGCAAGCAGATAGTGTCTCTCAGCACCTTTATGGAGCAAAGGCAGAATATATTTCATAAGGCTATTTTTGTTAATGGCTCTTCCTAAAGTCTAAGGTTATGATAAAAAGCAACTCAATAAGGAAAATCTGTATAGTGATGAAATAACAGGGTATCAACTCCTGATATGAAAAGCTGGCAGGATCCTAACCACATACCTTGTGTTTGTTTGAGTAATTGTATCATCATGAACTAAGTCATATCTAGTGAATTTATCGAGGGAGAAGTGAGAGCTTTAGATAAACATGCAGTGAGGTGCCACTGCTGTACTGATACTACAGAGGGCATGAGGGAGAAGGAGAGAAGACAGAGCATCATGGAGGAATTATTGTGAAACACAATGATAAAATTTAACAAGATTAAATAGATGAGTTGTCCTGAAAGATTTTTCTCCCTCATAAAATGAATGGAAATTATTTTGATATGATTATTTACAAAATAATTTGGAATAGAAAGCATAAGTATTCCATAAATTTGTATTTGCTTTTATAAATCAATCACTGGCCTTGGAAGATAAAATTGGGTGATTAAACTCAAGGTTAGGAAACAATAGAAAAAAATCATGTTCTTTGTTTTTCACCATGCATTCTTCCCTGAGCTGTGTGTTAAGAATGTCAGTTCTCATTTTCAAAACCTGGAAAATATTGTCATTTGTTTTCTTTGTCTTAATCTGGATTTCCTAGACTTTTTCTACATTTGACCCTTTTTGTCCAAATAAATTGTACATGATATGGGGTATGTTGATGCATAAGATATGATGCAAATTAAATATTTACTTAGAATGAATCATAAACACTGTTTACTTTAAAGCATTTCATTATAAATATGATTTTGTACATTAATACAATGAAATCTAATTCATGCTAATGAGTAAAATAGGCTTCTTTTCACAGAAAGAAGTAAGTCTTGTCTAAATATTTATTCCTATTGAAAGTAGAGTACCCTTAATGCTTTTCAGAGTTGATTGATATTTGGATTTATAATTTTAAGTACTGGAATTGCCATTTCACATAAATATGAAATGTAAATTGGAAGAATTCTGATTAGGGCCATTTCGGAAATCTCTAGTAATTCTTTACCAATCCCAAGCCAAACTCAAGTCAACACTCACCAGGAATTCTATAATCTACCAGTCCTAAACCATATACTCCAAAGACGCAAACAGTTTGATATTTCCAAGCAGGGAGTGACAACAGAAAACTAATTGTCTTATATGTTTGTGAACAAGCTGTTATGTTCGTCTATGAGAACAGAAAGGTTTGTATAAGAGGGGGAACTGCAGTTCAGAATACACTAGTCTAGGTGGTGTCCTGGGTGTTGTGTGGGGTTTGGCACATGCAGTACACAATGTCCACCCTGAGTGCTCAGAAACAAGGCTGGAATGCAGCCACACAATGCAGCATGGCAAACCCTGCCAGAAACAACCTGACTCATAATAGATTTAATTTGGGGTTTATTTTTGACTGCTGAATGCATAGAAAGGTTTTTCTCTTGCCAAAATTTTTATGATTTCTACACTCAATATATGCATCTTAATTTCATTTTCACTATAATAAAATCTCGCAAAATTCAGACTGTGTACATGTACATACTTTTATTTCTATTTTTCTTTTATTGAAAATACAGTTTTCATACAATAATAACAACTTTCAGTGTCAATGCACTCTTGATCATTGCAGACAATCAGCTTTTATTGAAAGATTTAAATAATTCACTTTCTATCTTCCTTCCCAAATGTCTCATCTTGTTTTTGATACTATTATCTCTGTAATGGACCAGATTTCATTCTACTGTTTCTACCTTTTATCTTATAAATATTTCAATGTTTTTATCTTGGGATTGCACTAATATCAGGCTATTGATTTTGCATAACCCCATTAAATCACTAGAGCCATTCTGAAATAAACTAATTACTTATAAACAGCATTTGGGATTATATTCAGACCACAAATATTCTTTCTTCAGTGTTCTCTCTTATTTCTCTATATTTCTATTAAATTTTCATCAAGTTGGACACACTCTTAAAAATATATCCAAGCAATAGCAATGTTATGATTTCTGAAATTATTATTGCTTAGTTTTCAATGTTTTCTTTTGAAATAAAGTAAATATTCAACTCATTTTATTGAAAAATTAGTAAAATTAATAAAATATCAGTCAGGTTCTGTATATAAAACAAAAGATTCACTAAAGTTCACTACTTTACATAAGAAGATAGGAATAGAATATTATGAACATACAAAAATACGTCATAGTAGGTAGGATATTACTACCTTGGGAGGACCAGAAACATGTGCTTTTTGCTTCTTGTTAAAGAGAAATTACAACATGTAACAGAGATAAAGGCAGCTCTGACTTACATAGTACTAGGGCCAATGCTAGTTTGTCTGTGTGGTGTGTCCACGCTCCAAAGACTTCCTTCTCCTTGATTAGACCCAGGCTAGGGCAAAGTGAGCATACTACATTGAACCTATTCTTACAGAACATGAGCTTATAAATGAACACTGAACTTGCCTGCTAGAACTCTTGTTATATTGTACTACGATGGGAAATCTTTCCTTCTCATCCTTATTTCTCTCTAAGACTGTGTACAAGTATCCTATTGTGGAAATTTATTCTTAGCTATGTATAAAATAATTGTTTTATGTACTGTTGGGTAAGGGGCTGCCTAGGTCTTTGCATTTTGTATTGTCTATAGGTGTTAAATTCATGTGGGAGATGTATGATTGCTTATGATCTGCATGTGCTATTGGTAGAATACCTGAGGAGTTCTGTATCAATAAAAACTCCTGAGCTGCAATGCTCTGGTTCCACTGTCCACTATGGTGCTGCTCAGGATGGTGGTTCACTCTGCTGAAGTCTAGAAGGGTTTGGATGCTTAAAAATGCCTGCCTGTACTGTTCGTTGAGCTACCACAGTAATGTAATAGGTGATGCCTACAAATGTCGCCAAATGAGGGGCACAACATCATACCAGCTAATCCAACATGGAGACATGGAAGAAAGAAAAAGAAACTGCAGACCTCACAGAGTCCATTTTGTTTATTTTTGATTTCTGCAATTCTCTCCAGATATTGGTAAGGTGAGGAAGTCCTGACAAGATATATCTGCTATGGTGATAAGAACTCTACCAAATGAGGAACTCTGCCTACAGACAAGTTTACCAGTTGTTTTTCCTGCAAACCAGACTCTCTTAAAATCTGGAAAGTGTTTCAGAACTGGACTTCCAGAACTAGAGAGATTGCATCTTGCGCTGGTAGCAGAACATGTTACTTTAAGAGTCACCCAGGAGCTGCTGGTTTGGAAGGCATGAAGGAGTCATGGAAAGCAACTGAGGCTTGGTACAATAGCCCAGAGAGGCCACTGGTAGGTGCAACCTCAGTAGCAGTTGAAGGCCCAGATTGAAAGGGTCATGCAGAGCAGTTGAGGCTTGACACCATGAAGAGAGCTCAATAGAACATATTGGTTAAGGTGCAGCCTCAGTGGCAATTGAAGGCCCAGATTGAAGGGGTCGTGTAAAGAAGTTGAGGCTTGGCATCATTAAGAGAGCCTATGAGAGGCTATTGGTGAAAGTGTAACCCAGTTACAGCAAGGGACCCCAGAAGTTTTAGAGAAGCCAATACTATTGGCTGATCACCAAGAACAGCATCAGCAGTGGAATGGAACCAGCCAGAGCCTGGAGGACAAGCTGTATGGCTGCAGAGAGTAGAGCCAGAGAAGCAACCCAAGCCCTTTGGAGGAGGCCAGAAGATTGTGAGAGAATTCCAGATAACTGGACATTGATAATATTTTCCTGCTGTCCAAGGACATTGTGAAAAGCTTGATTGATATTTGATATAATTTGATATAATCATGTGGTAGAAGCCACATGATTGTTCCTTTTATAAATGGTTTTGCTGGTGTAGTGTTAAATTGTATTGTAGAGATAACACTTTTTTTTTGTCTTATACAGAAAAGGGGAAATGTTGTGGAAGTTTATTTTTTAGCTATGTATAAAAGCATTGTTTTGTGCACTGTTGGGTGAGGGTCTGCCTAGGACTTGGTGCTTTGTATTGTCTGCAGGTGTTGGATTTGTAAGAGGGATGTTTGATTGCTTATGATCTACACATGTTATCAGGAGAACACTTGAGGAGTTTTGTAGGAATAAAAGCACCTCTGCTGGGATGCTCAGGGTTCCACTGTCCAGTATGGTGCCAGGGTGATGGCACAGCTGCTGAGGTCTGGCAGGGTTTGCATATATAAGAATGTCTTCCTGTCCTGTTTGCTGAGACACCACAATAGGTGTACAACTACAGTATCCACCATATTCCATCCTGTAAATTTGGTCCTTGGTTCCAGTAGGAGTAACTATAGTTGTGGGGGAGGCATGGTAGCACTGATAGACATCATGGCAAGCACAGAAAGATCACAATTTCAACCCCATCCATGAAGTAGAGAGAACAAATTGCAAGTAGGGTTACAGGATAACTTTTAAAACCCTTGCTCAGTGACGTAAGTACTCCACTGAGGCTCTGCCTCCTAAAAGTTTCATAATGTTCCCAAACAGCATCACCATCTGGGGCAAGTGTTCACATACATAAGCCTATGGGTGATATTTCTCATTCAAACACCACACCTTCCATGGGAATTTTACCAGATATATTGGTTGCCTTTGTATTTATATTCCATTACTTCTTAGGATACAGTTATGATCTATGTCTTCTAAATTATATGAAGATTGGAGTGAGATTTCATTGGAAAACATCAGTAATAGAAGCTAGTCTGTGAAATATTGGGTTCTTCACAGCTCAAATAACTCCATGGAAATCAAGAACTTTTCCACTCAGATATTCTTTTTTCTGGAGTCTCCTGTGAAAGAAGTCAAAGGAAGCTAGAAGAGATATTACTATGGCTCAATGAGCCCCTGGAACTCAGAAAGGTTCAGTGCAGCCTAGGAATCTGCAGGGAAGTCAGTGTTCAGTTCATCAAAAGGGGTTAGAGGATTAGAAATGCAAATTCCTCTTATCTCCATACTCAGATTCTAAACCGTAAATAGAAAAGTTTTCTATGTTAAAAAAGATAATTAATTGTTTAATTTAGCTGCTTATTCTGCATTTATTTTCAGTCTAGCAAAGAAAACCTTGATTTTTCCCATTGAGAAAAAATATATATATGTATGTATGTATATATAATGCATAAAAAAATCTTCACTGCAATCATATGAGTTTGACTCTATCTCCTGGCCCCCGACTATTGGGGCAGCCTCTGTGTCCCAGAGATCACCAATCAGAGTGTTACACTCTGTAACCACAGAGCATGATCTAAACAGGGCAATGAGTTCCTAGCAATATAAATGAGAATTAATTCTCAAATTCCTTTGGAACTAATATAAAAGAGACTATTTACTTCTATTAATGATGCTGGTGGATGAACGAGCTTCTATGGAGGGAAATCATGCCTAAAATGAACCTAATAGTGTGGAAAGGAGAAATGAAAGGGAAAGAAGAAAATACCATCAAAATATTCATTGTCAGAATGGTAATATCGCCCATAGAAATTTATATCTTTTCAATCATTTTTCTCTTGCTTTGGTCAGTTGGAGTTTGTCTTTGTAATCTCTATCCAACAGCTTCCTGAGGAGAGCAGATTAATGTAATCAAGCTTTGCAAATAGTATTAAAAACGCGTGGCTGTATGTTAAAGAAACTCAAGAATGTGATGCCTGCACAGAGAAAGCTTCTCAGAGAACCTTCTAGGTAAAGCAATCCCCTAGGTCTTGGGGATTAATATGACACACTGTAAAATAACCAAAGCAACAGGACTTCCAGAGTGAAGATAGCTGCATGACCCTCCCATTAATTCTGCATTGGCATCCTGAGTTCAAGATTGAGTTTGTGGAACAAGAGTTAAGAGATCTGGTCAGATGATTAGTGATGATTATGACTTTCTGGCTATCCCCTGTTGGAGCTTGTAACCATTTGCTGGCACAGATCAAAACGTCTTTTAATTGCTGATCCCTAACTCCATGAAGTTTGGGAATATTTTTTCTCTGAGAAATTAGGGAGAAATTCAGATTTACTTCACTCATGTTATCTATTAAGAACGCATTATACCTAAGGCACTCTATTTTGTGTTGAGAATATAACAACGAGACAAAAAATGATAGCAATACTTAAAATGTAGTAGAGAAACAAAAAAAGGAAGCACAAAAAATATAGTGGGTTGATTAATTACGCATATTGTAGTTTTCTTCTGTAGTTTTTTAAATTTGTAGATGAGATTTAGGAAACTAATAGTTATATTTATAAGTGTTTCTTAATGGTGGGGATATAAATGTCAGTGAAGATGTGAGTCAGGGGAGACAATGTAGTCAGGGGAGACAAAAGAGTAACTAAGGAGTTATCATGCACAGCTGACCATTGGATTGACAACATGGAGGCCCTAAGCACAGTAACATTTGTGGCCTAGTGCTAAGGAAGAGAGCTTGCCTGCAGTGGTTAATTGAAAGAATTCCAAAATAATGAAATGTCATTTGAGATTCTAAGCTGTCCTATGGGTGAAAGCAGCTAATGGGTTAATGGGTTTAAGGAACAAAAGTCAATAGGGAAAGAAAAATATAACATTCTATGAAAGAAATGAGTCAGATGGATGGATGAGAGGAAGAGGCACCTGAAGATGATGTTTAATAATTTAAAATGAGGAATGATGCTTTGAACAAGTCTCATATTTATAAAAGGTGACTCTGTTGTCCAAACTTCAGACTACGATGGAGACTAGAGGAGTTGAAGAATAAGTAAAGTTAATGTAAAGACTAAATAGACACACAAGAATAATTCTTGATTAGATCTGGGGAGTTGTCATCACAAGTATTGATTGGTAAATATATATTAAACATAAATCAATCATGAAAGATACATTCCTTTTAGAAATATGAAGAGACGATAATGGCATCCTTTATTGGAAATAGTTGTGTTGAAGAAGTGTTGATTTAGTGTACAAAAGAAAAAGGTCCTCAAAAATTAAGTATAAATTTTGTACTAAAGCAATAGTTTTCGAACCTCAAAACCAAATACTGAGCTGAATTAAAGTCAGTATAAGGAAAACTTGTTGAGTAGACCCAACTAAAGTGTGTCGTTGGCAGTACTTAAGGGAGAGAAATAAAGCATAGCAAAAGGGAAATAACTTTGAAAATCTTCTCTCAAAGCAAAGATACTTTGAATTTAGAGTGAATTCTTTAGGAGTTGAATGTCACAGTAATTTAATTTATGAGGCGATATAAATTTTGTTTTTAATTTTACCTGCGAATTTAATAATAGGGAATTATGTCCAACTATAGGGAATCTCTATTTTAATATCTTATTTCAGAAAGATAATGTTAAATTTGACTTACTGTACTACCCCTGTTAAGCTCTCTGTGGGGATATGATTGAGAATAATTTTTATTAGAAAAAAAAATGGAACACGTTTTTAGCCCTGGGTCCAGAATGGTTTAATTAATATCTCCTTAGACATATTTCAGAATTAAACCAGTGAACCAAAGTTCAGACTTTATTCTGCTAAACCAGTCACATTTTTTAATGCTGGTTGATGACTATGGGATTGTTATAATTGTAAGGACAAATATTTAGACGGTTGCTGGGGAGTTGCTCTTCTTCTTGGGATTGGGTCAGTTTCTTTTCATTTTAGTTCCACATACTCTCTGTGAAATTTCACAGAAGAAAGGAGCCAGCTTGAGCTGGAAGTCTGAAGGAAGAAAACAAGTTTTCAACATAGCATGTTACTCCCCCTTTTGTCCTCAGTCTGCTTATTTTACAGTGGTGGCAAAGTACAATTATTTCTAGGGTCCAATGCTGTAAAATTGACTCCCAAGAAATATTATCTAGTCTCTCCAATGTAAACATGGATTAATATGTCTTCATAGCCTGACCTTTTCTTGTTTTATAAATTTTCCAAGGCACTTAGGAATGAAGAGTGTCATTAGTTAAAATGACATTCAACACACTTCCATGATGTCAGGGCACAGACAATAAGAAGACAAAACGGAATGTTCAGCTTTGTCTTGTTTTCATTGTCTTATTTCTTTTTGTTTTGTGTTTACCTCACTTGTACTAGATTAAATATTTGATTTTTAATAAATCCAAATTTGGAGGAAAGAGTGTCCCATAAATGAATTATTTATTAGTATTTTATGGCATGTAGTGGTTTCTATTACTTTAAATTCTCAATATGTTGTAACTTTTGCAATAAAATATATATCTGCTACTACTGGGGTTCTTGTAAAAGCACAAGAAATTCTAAATGTAAGGATAAAGAAACAGCTAGAAAGATGCAGAATTAACCAGATATATCTCTCAAGACTACTTTATTCAAACACAATGTAAGTTTTCAAGTAAAAAAACATTGCCATTTAATATGCAATGTTCTCCCTCCTTAATAAAAGTATACACCACTGAAGACTCCTGGTAATGGAGGATATCGAGTCTGAACAAACCATCTTTTGTTACCAGGCAAGACTTCCAGTGGTAGGACTGGGACACCAACCCAGCCACAAAACCTTCCACCTATAATCTATCCCACCTGCAGTATCTGCCTGGGCAATGGAGGAGCAGAAATCCAGGTGAATGGAGGGAACTCATGCCTGAAAAAATTTGAAAACAAAATAAGACAAAAAATACACTTTTAAGTTAATGATACTCAACTTGTATATATGCTACTCATTTTATAGAGTATTTCAACATATCTAAATTGATAACTTAGAGATTCGAGGAAGAAGCATTGTCTCCCTTTGAATAAATATAATAAATAAATAAATAAAAGTGGGCGGGACTGTCATTCCATTAATATATCATAAATCTAACCACCTGCAAATATTCATTAAAAATTCTGTAGATGGAAGTACAACACACTGTTCTTAAACTTAGCTTGGAATTTGTCTCCATCTCCCAAAATGAATTCTGTGATCATATATTCACAATCTGGACCTAAAGGGGTGGATGAAAAAGTGAAGGTATTAGGTAAGGAATAACCTAAAGATCAAATATAAATGTAAGTGTCTTGTTCCCTCATTCTAAACTTTTCTGATCTAAACTAGATATTGTATTTCACAATACAAGTTAATTCAAAGCCAAGTAGGGGCAAAAAGGGCAGCAAACATTTCTTTACTAATCAGTAAGGTTTTAGCTAATGTTCTTACCACAAAATGATATACTAACAAGACAAACAGCATGACAAAAAATTTGAATCAATATTTTATGCAGCATGGGAAAGGGTTCTCCAGAAATAAAAATGAAAAGACCATTTTTATGCTGGTTTTGAGGTTTTGAGGATAAATGAGGAGATATGCAGAATGTGATGGATATAGAGGATGATTTAATGCCAATAGAATGAGAGGAAACCTAGCTTAGCCTTGTTTTAATCCTCGTTGCCTTCCACAGATAGCTCTTCTTGCTCCTGGGAACAAGGCAAGCCTTCAGGAAGATGTTTTTAAAATCTACTATCAAGTGATGGAGGCCAGAGGTTTCTTCCAGTCAGCTCTAACACAGGAATGTGGAGTAAAGTCACCTGGGCACTTCTGCAGCTTGTGGCTGACTTCAGCAATAGGAGTCAAAGTTCTATGGGAGAACCTAAGAGAAAATAAACTCACTTTTCACAGCCTAGCTTGCAGAAGGAAACAGAAATGACTATTTCCAAGGTCCTCATTTCCTTCAGTTCAAGGTCATCAGCACTGTGAAGCCCTGCTCTGGGCTGTCATTTGCTGAGTGCTGACAATATCTAGATTCTCCTCCTGTTTCTGAAACATTTCTGATTTGTTTTTAATAGGTGGTAAGTGCTTGAGATAGAGATTGGACTTCCTAAAGATGTGAATCATTGTATTCCAACAAGTACAATTTATAGATAGATTGAAAAAGTACAATAAGTATGTTAGGATCTTTTCTGTTGCTGGGATAAAATGCCAGCATCTGGGCAATTTATTTGGATTTGTGGTTCCAGAAGGGCAAGAGTCTATCATGGCAGGAAAGCATGGCAGCAGTAACAGGAAGATGGGAGCTCACCTCCTGAAGCCAAGTGTGAAGAAGAGAAAAAGAACTAGATGTGCGGTGAGGCTCTACATACAAAATCATGCTACTAGTAACATATTTCCTTCAGCAAAGCTGGGCCTCCTAAACACTCCAAACAGAGCCGCCACCTGGGGAAAATGCTCACATATATGGTGGACACTCTCATTCAAGCAACAACACTAAGTAAGTCAGTATCTAAAATATTATTTTACTTTTGACATAACAGTGAACATCAGCATCTGTAAAGGAAATTTGAAAAATACATTAGGATCAGGTAAAAAGATCTTAGAAAATTCATTCTAAGCAAGAACTAGTCTTGTCTATCAGTAGCTGTTGTGTGGCTTTTCTTGGGGAGATGTAAACAAAGATAAGTAAACTCCAGATATGGTGCAGACAATAGGCCAAAATATTGATTCCATTAGGATGTAGCTTACAGAGCTTGTGTGTTTACTGGGGTTACTCACAGGAGGACAGTGTGGGTACTTCAAAGTCACCTATATTACCCTAGATAGAGTGAACACTCCATGAAGATGCATCCTGCAACCCTCGGACAGTTTGAAGGTAGCCTGTGGTCCTGGGCATCTCTTTTCTCCAGCAGCTGCTACTCCTTGTGTCACCTTGCACAGGAGAGAACTTTGTGAATCTCATTTGTTTCAACATGTACCATCTGCTTTTGGGTCTGAAGTACATTCATCCAAGACAGAAGGCTTCAATTCATTCAATACCTTAACTGTATAACCATAACTATTTGTTCCTTGCAAAAGAAATGAAGATTAAAAAAAGCAAAAACACAAAAGTAAAGAAAGTATGTCACATTTACTGTACTTACTGTTTGGCAAATTATTTATTGTTTTCATTACCATCCTTAGGCTGATAGTCCATGATTATTAAAGTAATTTAAGATTATCCATGAAAAGACAATCATTTTTCTCAATGATTTTGTTTTCAAATGTGTGTTTTAAGACAGTTACTACCATAAAGCTGGAGAAGAGAATCAGAACCCAAATTGTGGATCTCTGGCTGAAAGCACCACCTACTGGGTAGTTGAAACAGCTTCTTTGGCTGTTTACATCAGACTAAGCTGGAGCCAACAGATGAAATCCCAGTCAAGGGGAAAGTCTGATGTTTATTGCATTCTCTTTACAGCAAGTACTTTGTATATTACTGTTTTGTTTATCTGTGAAAAATACAAAAAGGAAACCAATGCATTATGCTATGAATGTTCACTGCTTTTCTGAAACAGAGGTAAAGATAAGATTTATGATTTCCCCAGTGATCTACAGTTACAATATGAAGCACCAAGGAAAATTCAGCAAACCCACACAGCATCCTGTCACTCAATTGGAATGAACTAAAAATATCCCAGGTGACAGAAACATCACTTCCTAGCTAGCCGGCAAGCAGTTGATCCTTAAGCCACATTATCCATGTCTTGTATAAATCTAGAGTGATACCAAGGAGAAATTAGATAGGTTTTAGAACAATGAGTAACAGGTTTTATATCACCAATATCTCTTACATTGCTTTGCTTTTCACATATCTGTGCTAGAATACTCCAAGCTCCTGCTCTCAACTTATCTGGCAAGTAGATGTGAATCATTAATGCGTTTTAATCCGCATTTGATCTGGATTTGACAAGAGTATTCTGAGGATTTTAAGTATAACCTAAAATTTTCTGAATATCCTGATAACCAGGTCAAATATTTGTGTTTCAAGCAAGCAACAACTATTGTGGTTTCTATTTGTCAGTAGGCTACCCACTCTTGTGTCTACAGACATAGTCTTTAAAAGTGGGTAAGGAAATCAGAGCATCTCCTAAATAACAGTGCTCAGCAGGTATTTGTTTTCTATTCAGAAAGTAAATTGTGTCTATAATTTCTAGAGTCTAAGAACTACCAACCTTTGTCTGGAATGTATCAGATTTAGAGTACAGTAATTTACTCAATAGAATTTATCCTCTCTCTCTCTTTGGGGGCCTGATTCTCATGTAGCCCAAGCTGGCCTGAATTTATGAAGTATATGAGGGTGACTGTGAACTTGCAATCCTTTCTCCTCTAACTCCCAAGAAATGGATGAAAGGAAATGTACCAAGCTGGGTATAGAATTTATAACTATTTCTTATAAATTTGTTTTCTTTCATATTTTAATTTCTGGCTTCCTCTACGCCCTGATTGTATATAAATACAAAGTGAAATAAAAAAAATATAAAAATATTTACACATTCTGAGGAAATACTTGTATGTCAGGAAATACCATCTCTATACTTGACAGTTTCTCTTCTTGTATATTGTTGTTATTCTTTTGTGGTTTTTGTTGTGTTTTTTTCCATAATAGTTTTATTAATTTCTTGATTTTCATACAATGTATCTCCATCACATCCTCTTCCCATTTTTTCCTGGTCTATCTTCCCACCCCTGTGCTCTCAAGAAGAAAAAAAAATGATGATGATAAAATTAGGTCCTGCCTATGTGGCAGGAGTGTGGATCACTGGTATCACCATGGTTTCTGGAGGCAGCAGGCTACTGTGATCATAGACAAAGACATGGTCCATACTAGCCTGAGATCAAACATAACCAAGTTCAACCTAAAGTTGGGTCCCATCGTCCAAACACATAGGCACCAAGACATCCTGCCAGAACTGGTACATCCCACTGGCAGTTGGATATCATGCAGGCACCTGGGCATTGCACAAGTACCAGGGCCTCTTGCAGGCACTTGGCCATCTCAAAGGTACCCAAACACTCCAAAGGCACCCAGACATCAAGCAGGTATCTGGACATTCCACAGACAGCAGTGTTTCCCTCAGACATAGAAGGCCTGCAAGCACCTGGGCATCCCTTGGGTGCAAGGACATCTCACAGGCACCTAGAAATCACACCGGCAACCATTTTATCACACAGGTATCCAGGTATTACACAGGCACTCAGGTCATCCCTAAGGCACCTGGACATCCCACAGGACACAAACTTGCCACAGCTACCCAGAAATCCTGCAGGTACCTAGGCATCCCTCAGGTACCAGGATATCATGCATGTATCAGAGCACCCCATAGGTGTCTGGAACTACTACAGGAACCAGAAAATTCTGCCAGAAACAGGATACCTCATAAGTACTTAAACAATATGCAAGAACCTGGGCATCTCACAGATACCAGGGCCTCCTGCAGGCACCAGTACATCCTACAAGCACTAGGGCCTACTACAGGCACCAGGACATCTCTTTGGTACCCAGATATCCTGAAGGCACCTAGACTTTCCACAGGCTCCCTGATATCACACAGGCTCCTGATTATCACATGGGCACCCAGGTATCCCACAGGCACCAGGGCCTCCTGCAGGCAACTGGGCATTCTCCAGATACCTGGACATCCTACAGACACTTAGCTTTCCTGCAGAAACTCAGACATCACTCAGGCATCTAATTTGGCCACAGGTACCTGGACATCCTATAAGTACCAGGATACCCTACAGGCATCTGGCCATCCTTTAGGCACCCAGACATTCAACAGGCACCAGGGCCTCCTACAGGCACTCAGACATTCTGCAGGCACCAGAACATCCCAGAGACACCAGGGCATCCTGCAGGCACCAGGATATCTGGCAGCACCCAGTTATCACAGAGGCACCCAAACATCACACAGGCACCCAATCATTCCACAAGCAACAGGGTTTTTGATATTGTTTTTGAAATATATTCTCATGTAACCCAAGTCAAGCTTCTGACTCACTATATGGCCAAGGATGATTTTGCCATTTGAATCCTTCTGCTCCCACCTCCAGAGTGCTGAAATCACAGGCATGAGGCTTCATGTTGGCTTTCCTGTATATTCTAATGCCAAATACTATTACTTTAGGTAACTACTCTTTTCTTCCAAGGTTGAAATCACCGTCTTCTACTTTTCTATTTCTTCATATGTATTGTTATGTTTTTCTTCTAATTCTACTTCTAAATATTAGATTTTTTCAGAATATAGCCTGTGACTTCTTCTCAAGGTACACGATAAACACTTGCTCTGGCTAATCTGACCCATCCTTAGAATTTTCAATAACATATTAGCAATCATCTGAAGAATGTCTCCAGGCTGCTTTCTCTTGAGGACTCCACACAAATGAACAATAGTCTCAGTCTTTCAAACTGTAACCATGACACTAAGCTTTCTGCTTCGTCTTCACCCGGTCCTCTCCTTTTCCTCAACACAATCTACTGATTCTCTAGTCTCTTTAGCCCTTCTGTGGCTCCATCCTTTGAGAAGTACAGAGAGAAAGTTTCAGGCTTATGATGACCTCCACTTCCATTAATCCACAACATAATCTCTATTATAAATTGTGCAAAGTGTTTATCAAATGTTTTTTCTCCTTGTCTGCTGCCTGCATCCAAGTCACCAAATCATGATTGTACAAGTCAAGACACTTAGGTACATTATTGTAAGACTGAATAAAATGAGTTGACGAAGGCCTCTTTCTAGTCACATTGGAGATTTCCTCACACACATAATTATTTGCATTTTTATTAAAAATACTGTCCAGAAAGACCCTCTCTCTTGTCTGCTTTTTCTTCACTTCTCTACATTTATCCATTCTATATTCTTTAAATATTTATCTCTTCACATACAGCTGCTTGCTACTATTCTGACTACAAAATTGTTGAAAATATTGATTAAACTAAAATGAATAAGTCATTTAAATTAAAACACCAAACACAAATAAGATGACTTTTCTCATCTCCAGATTTTTTTCCATTCTTTATTTAAATTTTTATTTTTATATGTAGTATTTATTTATTTTTAAGACAGAACACCATGCCGTAGTTTTTCCTTGCCTGGACTTCATTGTTTAGCCCAATTTTGGCTTTCAATTCTAAACAACCTTCCTGTCTCCATTCCCAAATTCTTTCCTAGTTACAGAAGTGTGCCTGCACATCCAGCTCTCCCATTCCTCTGCTAGTATTTACCACCAACTACATCACTGATGTTACGATTTTCTTTGCTTTATATTTAGTTCCATCAATTATTAACAAACTACCAAATAATGTAATTTAAATTGCTCATAATTAGAATAGCATTTAATGCGTGCATTTCTTTTTAGTTTATTCAATTCACTAAGATTTTCGCTGGGTATTAGTTCCATTTGGGTTTTGTAGAATTTTGTAATCAATTGGTAATTTTTATTTGAAATTCCATGAAGAGAATATACTCCAATGCATTTAGTCATGCTGTTTTTATCAGTCCTTTTTTTCAGTCTCTTAAGTCTTCTAAAGAGCTTGCCATAAACATTCTTGCATATGTTTCTTGAGATTTTACTTGAGCTTTTCTAGTTTTTAGTGATGTACATATCCAATTTTCATGCTTAGTGCAAATTCTCTCCAACTTCTACTATATCCAGAAGTATGAATGAAGTCTACACTGTTATGTTTAGTTTTACAATTTTTCATTTTTATCTGTCTGATATTTATGAGATATAATTTGACATCTCTGTGATTTTTAATGGGATTCATGGATTTTATTGATTATTTGTATACATTCTAATCCTTTAACAAACTCTCTTGCTCATCTCTACCATGTTTGATAAAGTTTTAATAGGTAGAAAATTTCTAACATATTCTGAATTTTTCTTCATTGCCAACATTTTTTAGAAAAGTACATATACTGTCTTTTCCTTGTATTCCAAATATTTGTGGATTTAAGGAGCTCTTAACTGAATTTTCTTTTTCTTGCCAGTTTAAGAAATTTTCCCTTACTGAAGGGAAGAACCTTGTTTCCAGAATTTATTTTTAAATTTCATGTTGGGTCAATTTACCTGAGTGCTTCTAGTATAAAGGACATTCATTCAAATTTGTGTATAGAATGAAATCCAAATTTACCTTCCTGTTTCTCTTTATGGATATCAGATTACCCTACATCACCATTTACAAGGCTTAAGGATTGTTTCTGCAGAAAAAAAAAAGTCAAATCTTACAAATCACTTATATTCCACTTCTACACAGCCTCTGATGTGAGATTATAAATTAGCAAGTGTTGTTCTAGTGGCTTGTTAGTAACAGCTGGCACAGTATGTAATTATCTCCCCAGCTGAAACTTTTATAGTAGGGTCATTGGAAGTCTCTCCAGTATGAAGGTGACTGTAAAATACCTAGCTGAATAGACAGAAGTGCAGATATCTAGTTAGAAATTGAGTGAATTGTAATTGAGGAGGTCCTCTTATTAATGGCATTTAGTGAGTTATAATCTCAATGGGCAACAGCTCCTCTGTCTGCTGAATGGTCATGTTAATATGAATCACATGTATTATAAGGCCTTAGAGTCAGATGAAAAAAGTGACAGAAATTTCCTTCATTACAGCCAGGCATAGTGGTGTTAGTTTGTCATCCACTCCCCACATCAAACAGAAATTCCCATCTGGTATTACCATTTATCAAGGGGCTGATGTACACTGTGCTTGATGCTCAGTACATCTCACATAATATTTAATAAAATACTTTGTTATTCCTCCTTCAAGAATGGACCCTGTGAGAGTGATTGGTCTCATCAAAATTAGTCAGAGGAATAGTGATTTGAATCTGAATATACTGAACCCATTCTGTGTCCTTAGCCCTTGTGTTATAGTCAATTCTGGTTTCTATCTTTCAAACAGACATAGCAAGAGAGTGATAAACAGGATGAGAATGTTGTAGGGGGATTCTTATTCTCTTTAATTATGACTTCAAGTCACAGCTCAGTTCTTTCTACTAGGCTTGTAAGGTGATATGTTTAGGCCTCATTTTGAATGTGCAAGAATGGCAAGAAGCAAAACTCTATTTTGTGTATTTAAAGAAATCCTGGACATCTCAAGTACCTAGGAGAAGGATGCAAACAAACAGAAACAAGAAGAGAAAATTCTAGCTGATCAGACTGTGAGTAACTTTTTGTTACTATTTCCTCCTAACTACAGAAGTCCGTTATCATCTCAGTGGTATAGTTCCAGTTCGTGTCACATATGTAAGAAATATATACACTTAACAAGAAGAAAGAGAATAAGATAAAACCCAGGGAAAAAGAAGGTGTGTGTCTCAATCTGAGCTAAGTCAATCACTACTGACTTCTGAAAAAAGCTGGCAAGCTGCTGTAGGAGGGTGTAATAAGCTACAGTGGGGTTAAATTACAAACTTGTTCCTAACAAGATGACAGTTTCCATGGCATTCACATTGCAATTTGCTTACTTTTAAAGTCACATATCTTATTAAATCCTGTATTAATTATTACTAAAATGGTCTGCATCACGGACTAATTTGTTCTTTGGCTCAGTCCACTAATATCGACATTAGCTTTATAACCTAATTGATGGTTAACGTCATTGAGAATTTCCCCGGACATAATTAGCCTTCATTTCTCCATGAATACTAATATGTTTACCAAACTTTAAAGTTAATGCTTTTTACTGTGCAATAAAAGTATCAGTACCTAAAACCCTGAAATAAATATGAATTCATTCACTCTGTAGAATATGAACGCATTCACTCTGTTCAGTACACAGTCTACTCTTATTAATTTATTTTACATTCTGCAAGATAGATCATAGAAATAGAGCACTCCTTGGTTACTATTGGTGAGCCATCTTTTGCTACAATGTTGTCATAAGCTGACAACACATAATCCTTATAGCATATCTGTGTGCTCAAGGAAGGTGCCACTTATAGTCACGTTTCTCCTGTTTATGTGTGTACTTAGTACACATCTGTTGCTGTAATTAAAATTATGATTTGTTTACTCTCAGTTCCTACAACTAAAATACATTTTGCATTTGCTTTTAGGCCGTTGGATGTGGCTGTGTTGTTATCTTTTGTACTTGTTAGACTCTCATGCTTTAGTCTTGACCACTATATTCTTATAAATAGAAAGTTTGAAAATAATAGCTGGTAGTGATTGAGTAAATTACTCAACATTTCCCTTGCCTCTCTATTAGTCAGTTTACTATATGTCCCAAACATTCATTTTGTGCAAGAATGCAAAGTCATTTTATTGATATACATGTAATTCCACATGAGCTTAAATTTTTTCTAGAAATAATTGATACTGTCCATTTTAGAAATGCCACCCCCATGATTAACTTTTAGAAGATTTCCTGTACTTATCACTGTGAATGTCTTCTGAATTTGATCAGAAAAAAATATATGGGGTGGGAAGGGAAGCATGTGCAAACAAGTAAGCAGGATGGGCCATCATTAAATAACCAGAAGGGATTTTACAGTCAGTATCATATGTGTCATAAATAAGACATGGGGCTGCAGAGACTGGACCTGCAAAGTTCTTCTGTGTGGGAATACAATTTCAGGCTTGCTTGTTATCTTAGAGCTACCTTGGAATACTGAAGATGGCTGAAGTTACTCTGCTGTGTTCACTACTTGTCTTGGCTGCAATCAGTGTAAAATGTGTTGAGCCTGACATACATTTGGCCATGCTACTCTACTACCTTTTGTGCTACTTAGAATGATAATATGTTAGAGCACTTCTCTTTATTTCCCTACAAATGTGTGTTTCGCTGCCAGCCTGAAGACATACTGTATAATCTAAGGATATTGGTACAGGAGATAATGGAAAGGAATAGTATGGAGAAACGTTGTATTTTTCATTAAACATTATGGTACATACCTGTAGGTGAGAAGACATAAACAAAAGCTGCTGAAATGGAAAAAAATTACTTAGGAAAATAAACTGGTATGTGACCACTGGTGATTTACTTTCTGTGAAGTACATTTTTAATGCATATCTCTGGATCACAAGGAACGGCTCTACTCTGACATTCTTAAGTTTACATGACCACACTTCCTCCACTTTAGCCTTTATCCTAGGATTGAAAGAACATGCAGGTAAGAATATTTAGCTAAAAATGTCTAAAATGTCTGAGTTTATCTGCACATATACACAAAGTAGATAATGTAACAAACGCCCTTTGGCAGTGCATGATTTTCCAATATATTTCTTGATCTATCCAGGCAATTGAGATGATAATAGCTGTTCAGTATAGCATATATTAATCACTGCAACTATTTAGGTCTCTTTTGTACATCAGAGTAGTGGAAACATCAGAGGAGACCGTTTTGAAAACACTTTGGTGGCATTGCAAGGATTTTGTTCCCTTTTAGTAGAATGAAATATTAGAGAAATTTATTTTAGTTTTCTGATGGAATCAAATTGACTCACACAGTTTTGGGGGACTGAAAGGAAAGAAAAATGTTAAGCAGAGAGCTGTCCTTCCACGTGGGAGATGGCAGTGGTGTGAGATAATACAGTTGGCCTACAGTAACAGAACCAACTAGCAAATGAATTAATAAAAACAATGAGTTTCTGTTGGTTTGCTTTTTATACCGGTAGAACTGAAACAAGCTAACATTTTCTAATACAGGGAAGTCGGTATAGGAAGAGTTTTGGAGCTACAGGAAGGGGAACTGAAGTTCTTTAGATCCCTTGTGGAAGATGTGTAGTAGAAAGTTATTTAGATGAATTTCATGTACAAGGGTCCTTCCAGATTTAATGTACTTACTTCTGACCATGAGACAGAAGAAAGTTACTGTGCTGGTTAGCTTTAATTATTACCTTGACACAACCAACAATATCCTGGAAGTAGTGTCTTAATGACGGATTATTAACTAAAGTGGGAAAGATACATTTATTTACTTTTTACAATTGACTGTAGATGTGTTGAGACTAGGTGTTTTTTTGAGTTCCTGCCTTGACATCCTTTAAACTGGAGTTGTAAGTTGAAATAAGCCCTTTACTCCTTTAAGTTGTTTTGGTTGGGATACTGTACTAAGGAAAAATAAATGAAAGAACAGTCACAAAGGTAAAAGAGATCCAAAAAGTATAAGCCCAAAGTCATGAGTATTCCAATGCTTTAGATGGAAGATGAGGAAGAATGAGCAAACAGGAGAAGAGAAGAGTGAGCTAGGTAAACTTAGGATAGTGGATACTCTGGATGTAGATAAACTGTTGATCAGATGGACTATGTATGGCCAACAGAAAACTATGGTGATAATTAAGAAATATCTTGCAAGACTTTGTAAACTGAAGTCATTGAGGACCAGGTCAAGATAAGTCCAATTAGAAAAACATGGGTAATACTCTATGGTCTACTTGGGATGGACATCCTTGACTTTCCAAGGCTTTCTGCTGTAAAGTAAGGCAGAACAGTAGGCAGCTTTTGAGGAAGGGTGTGGTATAAAAAAGGATGCTTCCTAAGATGGCTGAAATTATATTCATTTGCTATCTGATGAAAATAGGTTAGCAGGAAGATTTTTTATTTTTTGTATCTGAAAGGAAGACTAAAGATATTCAAACCACTTGAGTGCCTTTTCCCTAGAGCATTGTGGGAGTCTGTGACACAGCTTAAAATTCTGTGAAAAATTTACCTAACTCAAGCTTACAAGTTCAAGCTCTTTCAATTTGTAGTTAGAGTCACTGTATATTTTGTTCAACCTTTATATACTTAATTATTCTGTTAAAGATTAGGTGATTTACATAGTACACAGTATTTGAGTCTATTCGCCATGACTCAGGAAATAAAACTATATAAAAAAAAAGGCTGAAAGTAGGAGTAAAGGCTGCAGATGGAGGAAGTAATTAATCAAATCAAATCATGTATTCATTTTTATTTAGTAACAAAGAAAAAAGTTGAATGGATTTCATTCTGTGGGATTATTTTGGCATGGTTGTTCATTTGGAAGAGTAAATGTCAAGTGTAGGAAAGGCAGACTAACAGTTCTCAAAATAGATATGCTCCTTTTTCATTCAGAGAGCAGCATATGTAGTACAGATGTCAACATCCCACATTTTACCATTAGCTATGATGTAGGACATAAGCAAATATTCTGTATGTCCTATCGTCAGTGGCTTCTCTTTATGAACTTGGATGAATGACAGCAAGAACATTAAAGGCAAAGGATGGACTTTCAGAAATTAACAAATTTAGCCAAGATTTTCTCTAGACAAATTCTAGAAATACAAAGGCCAAGGTGCTAAGGTCTTATCTCTTGAGTTTTAAGGACTTCCTTCCAGACTTTATCTTTTAAAATATTTAATCTACTTCAACTACCATAAAACACTGCTTTTGATACATTTAAATTACTGATTTTGTTATACCATAACTCCATTCTTGTTTGAAATAAGCACTTATATTGTGAGAAAAAACAAACAAACAAACAACAACAAAAAAAAAAAAAAACAGGAGGTAACTTGATGCAAAAGACAAGGTAGATATTCAGGTATCATTTTATGAAGAAGCCGAGAAAGTTGAAGAAGTTGAGAAAGCTCACAGTTTTATGTTGTTGTAGGTGTGGGTATGGATTTATTATTATTTCTTGCAATCTTATCTTTAAGTTGCTAGCTTCAGCCCCTGTACAATCTAATCTTCAAACCGAAACCTAGACTGTTTCAGCCTCTGAGGCTTACTGCTGACTGGATACACTTTAGTTCCTTCTGAACTCAAAGTTGTACTGAACTGAACTGACTCCTCTGGTTGATTGATTCAACTTACTGTTCCAGTTCAAATTCTTCTCCAAGCTGACTGGTTCAAACTGACCTTCTGAGCCAGCTGACTGTTCCTGACTGAACTCTTCTGACTCTGGCTGACTCCTGCAACTTCTCTGACTGAACTGCTCTGCTAGGCTTTAAATTGACTCTCGCTGCTAGCTGACTTTCTCCCAAACTCACTCTCCATCTGTTGAACTGCCTCTGTGTCTTATCTGACTGATTATCTGACTGCCTGACTCTCTAGGCTGAGAGCCTGTATTTATATTGTGGGAGTTGGGCATGTTCTCACTCTGATTCACTCTGCTAACTCTTCCTCTGATTTGTCAGTTTGCCTCCTTTTCACTCTGATTCCTCTCAAACAGTAGTCTGCCAAGTCTTCAATCTGATTCACTCTCAGATTTGGGATTAAAGCTCTGTACTCTCTCTGTATGTCACTCTGCCTGTGATTTTCTGCTTCGCCGTTGACTAGCATGCTCTGAGTCAACTTCCTTCCAGTCTCTCAATCTTTAATGCTTCTCTCTTAATGCTGAACTGACTGTGAATTCCGGACCAAGAACTATGACCTACTTCTGAATTGACTCTTTCCTTGTACAAATCAAGAGCTGGGATTAAAGTGTGTGCTACATTCTTTTTTACCACAGAGAAGACATGCTGCCATATCAAAAGATTTAATAGTCCTCTACACCTTGTAAAGTTGACTTATTTGGAAAAATGGATATTTTGTAAAAGAAAAATTTCTCTGTCACTTTATATTTATTTGCCAAGAAAATTTTACATGGATGGCTTATCCCAGTCATTTAAGTGCAGAAGAAGTATGCCTCCTTACATTCCAAGGACATTAAATATTGTTTTGCTCATTAAGTATTCTTTGGGATTTAGTTCCTTAGGTAAACTTCATATATAAAAAAAAATTGACAATAATTTCTAAAGAACAATACACAGCCAATGACTGCTGAGAGGGAGAGAATGATTTTCCCCAGGTATAAAATCTTTGGTATGTTATCAAGTCCCAAGTCCACAGCCATAATATATATCCATATGAACAACACTAAATGGACTCTATAGTGTGTGTGTGTGTGTTGATATATAATTATAAAAGAAGAGAGTGAATTTGAGAAGATAGCATAGTAGGAGTTGGAAGGAGAAAGAGGGGCTGGCAATAATGTAAATACAGTACTTGTGTATGAAATTCTAAAAAGCCCATCTAATCTTATAATGTGTCCAAAACACTTAAAACAATGTATTTAAGTTAGAATGTATGTTTATATACACTTACGAAGATACATTGAGGGAGAAGGATGATTGGAGGAGGGATGGTAGGAAAAGAAAACAGAGAGAGAGAGAGAGAGAGAGAGAGAGAGAGAATGTAAAAAATAAAACAAGTTTGAGATATAATCCCAAGTTCCCTATATTTCTGCTCCACAAAAAGGGATTGGAAAAAAATCAGAATTTACCAAGCCACCTTGAATAGTACATTTGTATGCTACAGACTGCTAGATAAATATTTTAACAAATTCAGTGTTAAGATAATATGAAACTAAATTGTAAGGTATGATAGAAGTTAATATATCTTAAATCAGCCCAATTAGTAGACATTCTACAATATAAATGAATATCTACAAGTCGGTAGTATTAGTCATAATGTTAAATATTGTCAAACACATTCTTTAACAAACCTTTAGATTAAGGACATGTGTGTACTGAACCAGGCTTAAGAACTTGATCTGTTGATATGATATATATATATATATATATATATATATATGACCTATAACATATATATATATATAACCTATAACATATATATAACCTATACTATATATATAAAGAGAGAAAATCATAAGAAATATAAAATCTATAATCTTCATTTATGCACATTTTATGTAATATTTACTTTGCAATTTATATTAATGTATAACTATGTAGAGATGCTAAAGGAATATTTTTGAATGATCTGTAGTACAATATGGAAGGGATAAACTTACTATTTCATAGGGACTTTTGAAATGTAACTCTCTGTACCATGATATAATGCATAATAGGAAGTAACTCATGAGCTAATGTCTAGAGAACAAGAAAAGTCAGAAGATACTATAGACAAATCAAAATAGCTTATTTATCAATAGTGTTGGGCACCACGTCATTGATTTCTTACCCAAATTTATGTGTCTAAGTAGACTTAACACAGACTTAAGCCTACACATACATCTCATTTCTGTACTATGGAAGCCTATAGCTCATTGTCTTTTGTTTACTGGATTTTATTTTCAATTTTTCCCAAGTATCTTTGAGAATTTGATACTACCTGTAAGTGTCCTTCATCTAAAGTATGTTCAAATATTGATCTTTGCTGAAAATATCTTAAAATGACTATGGCAAATACCAATCTTTATATGAGTATTATCCAAAAATGGAAATATCTATTTCCCTTTTATCCAGTGATAGTCTCTGTATGTGAATAGCTAAACACATTAAAACTGTAAATGATGATCAATATACCAACAGAAGTTAGTAGTGAGTGACCTTTCACTCCCTCAGAAATCAAGTTCATAAGTTTGGCAGTCAGCCTTATTTCACTAGTGATCCACCTTGCAAAAGAATGTCCCTTCAATTTATCATCTTCCCTACTCAATTAGAGTTTCAGCATTAAAGTTTCTTTCAAATCATGGGTATACTCTCAGCCTCTGGCTCCTCATCTCAGTTGAAATCCTCTATTTATTCTTTCCTAAAAGCACCATCAGCAATGGAGCAGCTACACTGGCCTTCTAGGACATTGTTCTTGTGCTTTTGTTGGTGGGGTGAGTGGTTAATTTTTGCGTGGTTGTTGTTTGTTGCTTGTTTGATGTTTTTACTTTATTTTTTTTTTGAAAATTTCACATAGGAAGCCTATGTTTACATCATTTCCACTATGGTTTTTCCCACTCTCAACTGTTCCTATATCTCCCTTTCTTGCTCTTAAATTCATGACTTCTTTTCCTTTAATTGTTATTGTTACATATATCTTATATATAACATGAATATTACCTGCTGAGCACATTAAATGCTACTTGAATACATATGTGTTTAGGGCTGACCACTGGGGATTGGATAATCTATCAAGGGGATCATTCTTGGAGAAAACTGATTCTATAATTGGGATGGGACGTTGTGAAACTTTCTCACTCACATTGACATGTCAGCTGGTGTTAATTTGCAGACCATGTTTAGGTGATCTTATTGTTGAGATTTCATGGGAGCTGCTCCCTGTTAGACAGTATCTAACAGATACTATCTTGTAGCAGATGAGTGGTCCTCTGGTCCTAGAGGTCATTATCTCTAAAATTTCCCTTCCTTCCTTCACTCCTCTGTTCCTTTGTTCATTCATTTGTTCCTTCCTTCTAACAATTCATTACTGAAGAATAAAGAAGATTACATTGCATAGATGGTTCTTCAGTAATGTGCTTGATTAGTCACATAAAGCAAGTAGCAGAAATCTTAGTTTCTGTACTAAGTTTGGCAGTCACAAGCATCATGATATTTTTAAAAAAATATATTTGAACTCATTTTTACAGTATTAGTTATTTCTGTTAATAGACACAGTCAGAATATTGGACTATATATGACAGGTAAAATAAACTTAAAAGTGAGTGAGTATAGTTTTTTTTTGTTTTCAAATCACATCCAAAAGTCTGCCTTTTACTTAAAAAATAAAGGTTAATAAGCCAAAGAAAGAGTTTCTCACTAGAAAAAGTGTCCCTAATGGGAGGTTGAAAACAGATTCCAAAAACATTCAAAAGAGAAATTCTTCTCTAATTTAGTAGTTGACATTGGTATGTAAATCAGCTCACAACTAGACATGGACTTCTATCCCTGGAGGAGGCTGTCTATAGTTGTGTTCTCATCTTTGCATGGATTATTTCTGGGGCTTGAGCCTGCAGAGAAACCAGTGATTACAAATTATCCTTCTAGCAGAAGCATTCAACCAGGCATAGCTAAATGTGTTCTGCTTGTCTTTTCTTTTCTTTTCTTTTCTTTTTCTTTTCTATTTTTTTTTTAAAGACAGGGTCTCTCTGTTGTAACTCTGGCTGTCCTGGATCTTACTCTATAGACTAGGCTGGCCTCGAACTCACAGAGATCAGAGATCCTCCTGCCTTTTCCTCCTGTGTGCTGGGATTAAAGGCGTGTGCTACCACCACCAAATTGCTTATGTTTAAAAATGAAAATGGAATACAAATAAACACAAGGGTATAACTGAGAGTTTGTGAGTATTGTCAGAGGTCATAAATTTGCATAGGATGGCTCTCATATTTCTTCTGCTACTAACTGGCATTGCAATTCAGAGCCTACTTTAGTCTTCACTAGTCTTTGGAAGCACTGATGTTCATTGAAGGAATAAAAGTTGATCACATAATATGGAAAATTATTTATTTTTTAAAATTTGTTTTGTTTTTTGAAATTATAATCATTTTACAGCACCTTTCCTCCCTCCAATGCCTCCCATGCACCTCTTTGTTCTTTCTCAAATTAATGGCATCTATTTCTTTAATTGTTATTTCTCTCTCTCTCTCCTACATTATAAATATAACCTCCTCAGTCTGTATGTTACTTGTGCCACTTGTATGTTTAGGTTTCAGGGCTAACCACATGGCATTGAATAACCAATCCTGGGTGAAAGCATTTCTCCTACCCTTAGCATTTTCTAGCTCCACTGGTGTCATCACTGTTTAAATCATGTTTATTCAGCCATGTTGATGAGACTTTAGAGGTAATGCCTTTCTGACATTTTCTCACCACTTGTGCTGGAAAGTTTTATATAAACTTTACACAAACTGGAGGGACATTATCTGAGTTATTATCTGAAGGACATTATATGACATTATCTGAGTGGAGGGAACTTCAACTAAGAAAGTATCCCCATAAGATCAGGCTGTAGGCAGGCCTGTAAGGCATTCTCTTAATTATTGATTGATGGGGAGGTATCAGCTCATTGTGAGTGGTGCCATCTCTGGACTGGTAATCCTGGGTTCCACAAAAAAGCAGACTACGGAAGCCACAGGGAATAAGCTAATAGGTAGCACCACTCCATGGCCTATGCATCAGCTCCTGCCTCCAAATTCTTGCCCTGTTTGAATTCCTTTCTTGACTTCCTTTACTGATGAATAGTGTTATGGAAGCATAAGCCAAATAAACCCTTTCCTCTCCGACTTAATTTTTGGTCATGTTGTTTCATCACATGAAACATCACATAAAATCCTAACCAAGACACTCTTCTTTAAAAGTACTTCTCTTTATTACGAACTGAGTTCATTACTGAAAACCACAACTAATAGAAACACAGAGAACAAGAAGTCATGTGTTTCTTAGTCCCAAATGATACATCTACAGCATCATTCCTAGGCTTAAGGCTCAGGGTTCATTCCAGAAGTGGAATGAAACAATTGTAAGAGCCAGAGGACCAGGAAAGTACTTTGCTTTTGAGGGGAAGTTAAGAAATTGTTGTTCAGCAGTTTCTAGCATGTAAATAAAGGAAGAAGCAGGACTTGACTCATTAGCATGTGGTGCTGAGATACACAAGGAAAAATGTTCAACATTTTTTTTTTTAATGCATGATGCCACTAATGGCCTGGAATAAAGGGAAGAGCAGTTAGCTATATTAGAAGCTATTAGTTTGTTTGTTTGAGATCTAAGCAAGATAATGTAATTGCTAGAATCCCATCTCTGCTAGAGATAGAAGCCAGCCAGGTTCTTCTTTTTCATCATAGCCAATCATTGTAGACAGTCAGTCTAACCAAAGAACATTAAAAAGATTTCTTCTCAATAATAAAGGCTTTTAAAAAATTTGCTTGTATTATATTAAATACTCTTTAAGCTCTCATATTCAATTTGCCTGAAAAGGTCCTGTAGTACTAAATCAGAGGTGCACATTTCCCAGGAAACAAGAAGCTCACCGAGCAAGGCAAGACTGCAGACAAAGAGGCATAGGGCAAGCTCCAGGGTTATAGCTCCTGCAGGCATTTACTTAACAAAACAAAGTGCTGAGGTAGGTGCACTGCTATTCTTCAAGAATGTTTATTACAAGCATTTTATGGTATCAGGATTTTTCTCCTTCCTCTTATAACTAGTCACTAAAGTTCCATTACTCAGCTATCAATTTTGATTTAGCAACAATTTGTTTGTTTCCATTATCAACCGAGCTTCCTAACAGATGAGCCACTGAAAGTAATATAGCACTTCTTCATAGCATAAGGTCTGGGAAATGGAATAAAATTTTATTTTATTCACAGAACTCTAAATAGATGACAATGGTAGGAGCTAGAAACAGACCAGGGCTACATGCCTTACTTGTGTGAATTTTACTCATAAACATTCAGAAAGGACCATTGTCAACTATAAGTATTTAGACGGAGTTCATGTGCAAAGGCTTCTAGAAACAAAATCATTATTAGAATATGAACGTCTTATATATTGTGCTGTTTAGAACTCATGTTCGGCATCACTTGAACTACGAGAGCCACTGATACAGATCTGGAGCAATTTTGGATAGTCTCAATCAGCATACTTGTGTTTTTAGTGACCGAGAAGGCATTCAAATAAGATAAAAATGTCTTGTAATCATAACCAGCCAAATCCCACCTACTTGATTCTATGTGGACATTTGCTATATTTGAACATCATACATTCTCATATATTCATACATATTATATATACTTTATATTATGCACGTAGACACTAATAAATCTGAAGGAAGTTTCCTAGGGAAAAAAGCTCACACAGTCCGAGGAAATCATGCCTTTAAACCTATGAAACAGAAGTAAGAACACTGTTGTTCTTAACTCAGACACTCAGACATTGGTAAGTTTTCACTCTGTGTATGAATAAGTTGGGTTTTTATTGTGATTGATTAATTGTATTGATAAAGAAGAACATAGCATGGCTTAGTGGGTAAGAATACTTGTGTCACAGGCACAAGGACTATGTTCAGATCCCCAGAACCATATAAAAAAGCAAGCATGGTCACACACACACCTGTAACTCTAGGATGCTGGCAGGTGGAGGTATGAGAAACATGAGAGATGACTGACAGCCAGATTCACTTCAAGTTTACGGAGTTATTCTTTGTTGTTCCCTGTTTGAAGCGAATAAGGTTGACAGTAACACAGGAGAATGCCTGGCATCCTCCTCTGCTTTCCATGCACATATAATACCTATACACACCCGTTGGTGCAACACACACACACACACACACACACACACACACACAGAGTTGGTGTTATGGTATGTATACTCATTAGGTTTTGTCAACTCCATACAGGCTAGAGTCATCTGGGAAGAAGAGATCTCAACTGAAAAAAAAAATGCCTCTCTCAGATTTTTTGTAGGCATGTCTGTGAAGGAACTTCTTTGATTAATGATTGGTGTGGGATGGCCCAGGTCCTTGGTTGTATAAGAGTACCAAGTTAAAGGTTAG
This sequence comes from Cricetomys ansorgei, assembly GCA_026225945.1. NCBI lineage: Eukaryota > Metazoa > Chordata > Mammalia > Rodentia > Nesomyidae > Cricetomys > Cricetomys ansorgei. The sequence continues at coordinate 14,522,756 of JAMJFZ010002981.1, forward strand.
TTCATAGAGAACAAACCAGAAAGCAACATTCTTTCAAGGCCTTTGCTTCAGTTCCTGTCTTAGGTTCCTGCCTTGAGTTCCTACCCTGACTCCCCTTCATGATGTAAGTGGTAAGATTAAATAAATCCTTTCCTCTTAAAGATGCTTTTGGTCATGTTGTTTATCAGAATGATAGAAAGCAAACCGAGTCAGTGTGTAAGCATAGTGGCAATTCACAGTCCACTGGTCAATTTGCTCAGTTTTAGCAGTCTATACACCCGAATGCACTTGCTATGAGTTCTTCAAGGTCTAAATCTAAATAAGTACAAAGTACTACAAGTGAGATACTGCAAACATTTAAATTAGATGTAGGCATTCAAATGGTTGAGAAACACTGCATTTGGTAAACTCATAGGAAACAAGCCACTGAACGGGTTATGTTCCAAAGTAAGAATGGCTTTGAACTACATGTTCAAAAGACCTGATGTGCATCTCATCTTTGTTAACAAAGAAAAAAAAATGCACTAGAGACAAAGTGGTTCTACAAGAAACCTTTACATTGTCTCAGTATCTAACTCTTTTCCATAACTATCTTAACCCATGTTCTATTGCTGTAAAGATATGCCATGACCACAACAACTCTTAGAGAATAAAGCATTTTACTGGGGACTTGCTTACCGTTTCAGAGGTCTAGACGATTATCATCATGGTGAGGAGCGTGGCAGCATGCAGGCAGGTATAGTGCAGATGAAGTTGATAATTATACATCTGGATCCACAGGTAGCAGGAAGAAGAGTTACTGGAAATGGCTTGGACTTTTGAAACACCAAGGCCCACCTCCAGTGACACAATTCCTTCAACCATGTCACACATAATTCAACAAGGCCACAACTCCTAACTCCTCTTAAATAGTGCCACTTCCTGATGACTAAGCATTCAATATATGAGCCTATTGGGGGCATTCTTATTCCAATCACCACATTTCACTCCTTGGCCCCCATAGGCTTATAGACAAATTATAATGTAAAAATACGTTCAGTCCAACTTCAAAAGTTCCCATAGTATACCACAGCCTCAAAACAATTTTAAAAGTACAAAGTTCAAAGTTGCTGATACTCATGGAAATCTAACTGAAACCTCCTATAAAATTAAAATTAAAGGCCAGATCACATACTTTCAACATACAATGGCACAAAATATGCATTATCATTGCAAAAGGGAGAAAGACAGTATAGTGAGGAAATGCTGGACCAAAGCAAAACGTAAAAGCAGCAGGGAAAACTCCAAACTGCATTACCAGGTCTGATGTCAAAGCTGGTATCAGCTCCCCATCTCCGCTCAGCCTTGTTGACTGTAACACATTTATTTCTCTTGGGCTGTTTTCACAACCTGTTACCAGCTTTCCTTGGTAGGTATCCCATAACTCTGGCTTCTCTAACAACCTGGGTTATAACACAATCCAGGCTTACCTTCAAAGTTTCAATGGCCTCTCTGAGCCTCCACTCAGGGCCACCCGTGACACACACCTGATCTCAGCTGCTTTCCTTAGTCTCAGAGAAGGATTCCCAACCCATTCCTTGTATCCTTGACTCTAAAGCCAGAACCATGCAGCTGAAACTGCCAAATTCTTCTTGTTTGGCCTGAAACTTGACCCCTCATTCAAGTACATTTTCATTAGCTTTCTGCTTTCAATGGCTTCCTTCACTGCTTAAGCTTTTCTTTAATTCCCTTTCACAAGTGGGAAGCTTAGCTGGGCGGGGTCTTGCCTTGAGGTCACCACTCCCTTTATTCCATTTAACATCAGGCTTTTCTTTAAACCAGTGGTTTTCAATATTCCTAATGTTGTGACACTTTAATATAGTTCTTCACGTTGTGGTGACCCTCAATCATAAAATTATTTCTGTTGCTACTTCATAACTGTAATTTTGTTATTTTTATGAATTGTAATGTAAATATCTGATATTCAGATGATCTTAGGTGACCCCTATGAAAGGATCATTCAAACCTCGTCACATCCCACAGGTTGAGAACTATTGCTTTAAACTTTTATATACTTAAGCACTGGACTTAGCTCCATTACATTTCTTGGAGCTCCTTTTCTCCTTAAACTGTATATTTTGCATTTTTCCTTATTCAGCTTGTTCCTTTTCATTTATAGATCTGCATAAAAGTGAACATTAATGACCATACAACAGAATCAATACTGGGCTTTCTTGAAATCTCCTCTGCCAACCCCATTAATCCATTACTCTTCAATTTAGCCTTAGGCAGATTTTTTGGACAAGGGCAGAAAGCAGCTACATTCTTTGATAAAATATCACAAGAAGAGTGTCTAGGCCATTTAATAATAATCTTCTTGTCTGAAACTTCTTGAGACAGGCTGTCATAATTTACATTGCCCTCAGCACTATCTTCCTCACTCCTATTGGTATGGCTCACAAAACCCCACTTAAAGCATTCAACTCCTTTCCTAATACATTTTCACAAAGTCTACATTCCACGAGCCAGAAACATGGCCAGGTCTGTCACAGCAATGCCCCACTCCCTATTACTATTTTCTGTCTTAGTCAGTGTTCTCCTTCTGTAAAGAGACGCCATGACCACAGCGGTTCTTATAAAAGAAAACATTGAATTGTGGCTTGCTTAGAGTTTCAGAAATTTAGTTCATTTTCATCATGGACAGAAGCATGATGACAAACAGGCAGACACACTGCAGGAGAAGTAGTGAAAGTTCTACATCTGGATCCACAGGCAGCAAAAAGAGAGAGCTACTGGGACTGGCTTGGGCTTTTGAAACCCCAGAGCCCACCCCTAGTGACACACTTCCTTCAACAATGCCACACCTACTCCAACAAGGCCATACTTCTTAGTCTCTCTCAAGCAGTGCCACTCCCTAATGACCAAACATCAAAATCTATGAGCCTATGGGGAGTATTCTTATGTAAACCAACACAATACCTTTTTTTTTTTTTTTTGAAAAATTTGATATGCAACTCTTCCCTGGAAAATTTGAGTAAATGTCTATTCACCTCAGAACACTCACTGATGATAGATTGAAGAAACAATTTCACCTAACTAACACTAGCATAAGGAACTAATGAGTTTATTGGTGTTACTTACAGAAGCAACATTGACTCAAAAAAAGAAAAAAAGCTGTGCATCTACTAAACCCATTCCAGCCTAGTGGTAAATGTAAATCCTGCATCCTTGGAGTTCACTGCCTAATCTGAAAGTAGCTGCTTGGAAATCTCCACTGTTTCCAACCATGCTTTGTATTCCAGAAATGTTTGTATAACCTTGGAGAGGAGCCCTGTGAATTATGTAACTCTCTGAGCTAATGAAACCTCTGCCTTCTCTTCAGTTTGGGAAAAATGGCTACAAAACAGAATCTCTTCATATGAGCTTACAAGAAGAATAAATACAAATATTTGATAAAGAAGAACTAGAATAAAGGAGTAATTCTGTAGCTGAAATCAAGCAGATGCTTATCTGCATTTGTATATTTTTTATTACTGTTGTTTTCCTATGGTCTGCTTCACAAGTTGTCACCCCCTATACCTATATATGATAAGGGTAGAGTAAGGCTTTGCCAAAGAAAACCCCCTCCTTCTTGTAGTTGTATGCCACTTAGACTTCTGGGAACAGCTTGGAGGGAGGAGTAAAAGAGGAAGAGTGCCAGTTGGAAAGGGCAGTTGCAGTAGGAAAGGGGAAGAGAGAGTACAAAAGCTGATGATAGGGAAAGCAGGCAGAAATAATGCTGATAGGGAAGCAGGCAGAAATAAGGCTCAGACAAAATGGACTAACTGGGGTTTTCGAAGAGTTATGATTTAGATCTTTCTCAGTAATTGCCATGCTAGGAGAAGCTGAACCAGAGGGGATTAGAGTTAGTTCAGTTCCCCAGGTTTAGACAGATTAAGACAGCCAGAAAAGGACTGTAAACATTTCTCTCTTTCTTTTCTGTTCCTTTCCTTCTTAACCTTTGAGCTAACTGAGGTTTTAAAAAGTTACAAGTTAGAAATCTTTCAGCTGAGACAGAGGCTAGGGGTCAAGTTGTCAGAGAAAAAGTAACAGTTACAAACAGCAGAAAGTTACACCCACACTCCTTTTTAAAAAGAAAAACCCATTTACAGATAAGAGTGTCTAATTAGGCTGAACTAACATCATTAAATATCTATACAAAGCTCACAACAATCTTGTATTTCCTCCTGGAATACTCATGAGCAAAGATGTAAAGACTGTATCCATAGAGTACATATTTTCTTAGATGACCCAGTTGAAAATATTTACAAAAAAATATTTTACTAATTGATAGTATACATGGTAGAAAAAAAAACTCTGTGGTCTTCCACAGACATAAAGTTCAACATTCACTTCTGCACAATTTCTTTTACCTTGAAAAATGTTCAAGTATAACTATAGAGAACATATAAGGGAGAAGAGTCCTAAACAAGGAGAATGGAACAGGCATTTTCCAGTTAAAAGCATCTATGATGTATTTCCCCTTTGCACCTTATACATCTGACTATTTAATGAGGTATAACACAAACAGGCTTAACAATACAAGTACCCTTGGTAACAAGTCTAAGAGGAATCAGCTATGCATACTGCATTTCGTCTTGAGTTCACAGCATGGACACGGATACTGAGCATCTATGTTCCTGGGCATTTCTCCATAGCCTATCCCAAGACACCATAAAATATTGTTTTAAGGCATCTGAAGCTTTTGTCTTACCTAAAATTCTGCTATTTTCCAACTTATTCTCACACCAATGCTTTTCTCTTTTCAAATTAATGCACTATCTTCTGTGTCATGAATTGTATAGGAGCTACAAACTGACTGCATAAAAACTACCTTTTCTAACCATTCCCCAAGCAGCATTCATACTAACAAAATTGTTTTTAAGAGTGAAAATCTTGCTTTCTGTTCAGAAGGAGCTGCAGTTCCCAATGGAGCAGTATGTGGACACACATAAACAAACAAAGTCTTCTTCCATTCTGCTAATAATTTCCAATTAATCCAACCTTGCTCACACAGCTTATGTCAGCTCATTGAGTCAGGTTCTTGTTAGAAATGTGTTTTTTGTTTGTTTGGTTGGTTGGTTGTTTGATTGGTTGGTTGTTATTTTTTCCATATGAGAAGCCGGGAATACACTGATTTTTACCTGAGACTTTTATAGTTCAGAACATGTTTTTAACAGGTATCATTTAGATAAGTTATCTCACTTGAAATTGCACACCAGCTTAGTTTTATTCTGAATACAGTATTTATAGAATCTGTAGACTCTTTTGTTTTCTTCAAAACTGTTGGGGGAAACAGGAAAATAAACACAATTGCAGTAAGATAAAGAAAAGTGTGAGCATGTCTCCTTTGTCACTCTTGTCCATTTTTTATACTCTGACAAGGCAATTGCTCTGGGGAACAAATGGTTCTTGTCACTCCACTGATTAAAACCAATCCAATGGCGACCCATCACCCCGGAGAAAGGTTGTCCAAGCATCCCAGCACAGCTTGAGAGGCCCAAGATACTCAATTCACCTTCCAGCTGGGACAACAATCAGTGAGTTGCTGAATGACAGGCAAGCACAGCAGGACATGCAGTGCTCTGTTCTGTGTCTCATTGCCTAGAAAGACACTGGCTGCCCCCTCCATTCTGACACCATCTCCTGGAGCTCCATTTAAATGTATTTCTTCCTTTGCACTCTGCACATATTAACTTCTCTAAACTAAAAGAATATATTATAGGACTGGAGAAATGGCTCAGTGGTTAAGAAAACTTGTTGCTTTTACAAGAGAATCTGGGTTTGGTTCTAGGTTTAGGACCTGACACCCACTTTTGGTCTCTGCAGGCACCAGGAAGACACATGATGCACATACAGACAATCAGGCAGACACATACATGTAAATAAAAGTAAATTAACTTAAGAAACATTTTAATAAATACTTAATAAAACCATGGTAACATTTTGTGTTGAAATATATTGGAGATTAATATATATATATATATATATATATATATATATATATATATATATATATATTTGCTGTATAAATCAATGCTCTTTTATTTTCAAGTTAAAGTTCTTGTCAAGTTAATATGAAAGAATACATTAGCATGGGATCCAAAATGAATCAGAATCAAGAAGATTTTTAATACACACACACACACACACACACACACACACACACACACATCTTCACATATAATTTGTATTTCACAGTGAGACAGTGAGAGGTATATACAAGATTTACCATAAGGAATTGCTTTATTGGCTTTCACAGTTACGTCCTATATCAGATTTGAGGAAATCACAATAAAGGAACTATCCTTGTCAGTGCTAATCCCAAAGGGCCTGCTCTGCCATCCCTGGAGCTCATACCCTATAGGCAAAGGACCCCTTAAAATAATTTTGCTGGAAGAGAGATGAAGAGAATATTTTCTTTCTTCAAAATAATATTTGCTGGGGCTTTAGAAGTGGATCAGCAGTGAAGAACACAGAAACCCTTTCCGAGAACCTGGGTTTGGTTCCCAGCACCCACATCCCACATGGTGGCTCACAACAGTTAGTAACTTCAGGTATAGGAGATTCAAAAACCTCTTCTGCCCTTGTCAGCACCAGGCACATACATGTATAGCTACACACATGCAGGCAAAGCATTCATACACATGAAACACAAAGAAATAAATCCATTTTGAAAGGTGTATTTGTTATAACAAACTAGGATGGAAAGCGAGCTTTTATCCATGTGAAAGTGGAAATTGACAGTTTTCTACCTCCCACTGAAGATGTGACATTTTGACTGTTTAAGAAGGCAAGAGTTTATACTCTAGTAGAGGAAGTTCTAACATGAGTACTTCTTGATGCATGTAATAAGTTTCATAAAATAAAATTGACAACATATTAGCTAATAACTAATATGTGTATAGATAATTACTTGAGGCCAAAATGCCTCGTTTGATAATTTCACTAAAATTATTTACCACCTGTGATCTAGATGTTGTTAATAACGAATGGATGCTGCCTAGATTTCTGACAACACAGGCTAGAGTCACTGGGGAGAAGGGAGCATCAGTTGAGAAAATGCCTCCATAAGATCAGACTGTAGGCAAGCCTGTGGGGTGTTTTCTTAATTAGTGACTCTGGTGAGGTAGGGCCTAGCACATTGTGGATGGGCCACTCCTTGGCCTCTGTTATATAGGAAAGTAGGCTGAACAAGCTAGGTGAGGCAAGCCAGCAAGCAGTACCCTTCCATTCCCTCTGCATCAGCTTCTGCCTCCAGGTTTCAGTCCTGTTTAAATTCCTGACCCTGAATTCCTCCAATGATGGAATATAATGTGGAAGTGTAAGCCATATAAACCCTTTCCTCCCTAAGTAATTTTTGGTTATGATGTTTCATCACAGGAACACTAACCCTAAGGAAGACATAATGTATGGACAACAAATTGATGTTTAATCAGATACAGAGAGCTCCGTAGTGCCAGGAACGAGGAGATTTGAGCCAAGATCCCAAGCCACATGTGGCTCTCTATTCTGGTAGTGAGCAACTGTTTGTGAGTTTATTCATGCTAGAAAGGATATTGACATAAAAAAGAGAGATCTGCCTTTAAAATCAGCATATGCCCTTGACAATGGGCTTTCCTAAACTGGTAACAATGAGTAACGTTAAAAAGAATAACTTAGTACCCCTTCTTAGATGAAACTACACATAGTTTGAAGGGTCCTGTAAACTAAGGTCTTGGGATTTTCTAAGAAACTCTATTATAATCACATTAGGTATTTCTGGAGGACACTAACCCCTCACAAGTGTGATAGGGCTTATCTTTTACTCCAGGCTACAATGGACATTTTCTCTGGCCATATTTTATATGAGCTATCTACATCTTTTACTCAAGGCTCTCTTGGTTTTTAGTATAGCTGATCTTTGCTCACAGAATCTATCCCATACTATGATTCTTAAGTATTGTGTTACTGTTATATTTATGTGACATATTTCTACTTCTTTTTTTTCTGCCTGGGTCTTGATGCATTCTTTGTTTAGAGACATGCCTGTCTGTCTGTGATCTCAGTGTTGTGTGTCTGTCTTTCATTATCTTATTTCTGATAGTCACATTGTTGCCATCGAAATAAAATTCTCTGCAGAATGGTTGGTAGGAAAAACAAACATAAAAAGAGTGATTTGGGGTGAAATTTTAGGAACAAAATTCCTTCTTTACTATAAGGAGAAAGAACTGAAAACAGAACACCCTGTTATAGATCTGTGTGGTAGTACTTTAGATAAAGCAGCAAAACCTATTTTCTACCTTGATATCTGATTGAATAGGGCTTAAGTGATTTAGTATTTGACTGAAATATGCCTTTAGTGACAAAATTCTCTGCCAGATTTGGTATTATCAGTGTCAGCAATTAAGACACTCGAGACTCCAGATTTTCACTGGGTCAACAGAAAAAAAGCCTTTCCATTTGTATATATGTGTTTCAACAGATCTTTAACAGAAGAACAGCCATTTAATAAATGATACTAGAGATACACTTTGGAAAGCATATAGACACAAATCTTATGCTTCTTATAGAAAGCACTAACAATTCAGTGCCTGAAGAGCATTATTTTCAGCCTGGTGATGTCATGATTAAGAAAGAAACTGAGTCAATGCTAATGTCCAGTATCACAGGAGAAGGTCACATTGTACTTCAGAAGCACAGGACAATATCAACATTCAAAGTAGGATCTCCACTAACGCTTAGTGTATAGAGCTACTGTAGAGTCCATTTTGGACACATTGATATGGACTCATTTGATCAGTCTGAAGGTTTGAGTCTGGCACCAACATGTGTAAGATGGCTGTTTAGACACATCCACATTAGTAATCATACAATTCTATACATGGGTTTTGGGCCTAAGTCTGCAAAAGCTAGTGAGATGAGCAGACAGACCAGGAGCCTGATTCAGGAGCTAGCTTATATCCTGAGTCTACTCTCGCTAGTGAGGTCTGGTGTCTTGAATAGAAGGACATGTTCTGGTGCTGAGGTCTACTAAGTTGGATTTTGTCACGTTGTCCATTTGTCACCCGTGTCCAATAGAGCCTTGGCAGATGGAGATCATACAGCCTCTGGAAAGATTATTGAAGTAGGAACATATGTTTTTGTTTAGAACCTAAGATTATATAGTGGACTAGATTCTGAGTACAATGACTCTGGATTTTTAGAACCATATAGTATCTGTCTTTAGGGGCTTATCTTTCAGGTCAGAGGAGTTCTGACTTGGAACTTAAAAGGCATTCTTTCAAAGAATAGTTTTGTCCCTGGGACCATTCTGGAATCTGATATAAAAGAATATTTCTGGAAGCTTCAATTGTTGAAATCAGGTGAACATTGCTGTCTACTGACAGGAAAATGAACCATGAGTTTACTAGAATATGGGACTGCTGAGGCCAGAGGATATCTGAGACACAAGGAGCAGCCCCGCTTGGAGACTATATGAGAGGTAACTGATCTTGAGTGTGGGTTCTTGAAACTTAACTGACATTGAACTTTCACTGGTAAAGAACCTAGGTTGGAATCTGAGATACCATCACCTGCTCCTCCAGCCTGTTGATAACACCACTTTCCTGTGTTCTGATGTAGCTGTCACATTCCTACTTGCTGAGGTAAAGTACCAGACAAAAGCAACTGAAGGGTTGGTTTTCAGGTTTTATTTTCTTTCATCTCACAGTCACAGGGTACAGTCCATCTTGATGGGTAAATCATAGCAGCAGAAATTTGAGGCAGCTGGTCACATTGTCCCTATACTTGGCTTTTAAGACTGGAGGCAAATGAATGTTGAGGTTCAGAACACTTTCTCATGATTATTCATCTTGGGACCTCAGTCCATACAGATAGTGCCAACCACACTCAAGGTAGATCTTTCCTTCTCAATTAACTTAGTCTAGAAAATGCATACAGACATGCCCTGAGGTTTGTTTCAATAGTGATTCTAAATCCATTCAGTTGACAAAATTATCAAAATTAGCAATCACAATTACTATCAGCTTTCCCAAACTCTAAGCTTATTTTTCTATAAAGAAGCAAGTGCACTGAAATCCAGCACTCCCTGCCTTAAAACAAATACAATATAAAGAAAAAAAAATTATATAATGGATTAAACGGGAGAAAATGACTAGCCACATGGTTTATTTCTTCCTTCCTACTCCCTCTTCTCATTCTCATGCTGCAACTCTATGGCTTTGTCAATGCCACGGATATCAAAATTAGAATATCTCTTCAGATTAACCCAGTATTGAAACAAAGGGGTTGGAATAAACTACCAAGTTTAACTTTAATGACAGCCTTTCTTTGTCAAAGTGCAATGATCCTATATGTGATATACATATTCAGACTGTGAAGTTGTAGGGAAAACAAGACCCAAGCCCAGCGCTTCACTGGATGAATAAGTAAAACACTGCTATTTGCACTTTTTTGTGTGTGTGTTCTAGATTTCTCATATAATATATACTCAGAACACAAAATTTCAAGTATCTATTGACTTTAGTGTTTGTTTGAGCTCTAAAGATTGGTCCTAAGGGAGCGCAGGTATAAAGTTAGAGATTCAAAATACAATTTAACAACATAAAACCAAATATTGAAAGCTGTAGAGTCTGATAAGAGTGGTGAATGTGTCCTACCTCCTTTTATCTCCTTTCCTACACTGTGACTAAACACTATTAGCATATGCATATATATATATATATAAAATATATATTAGCTTCATTTATTTAAATGAGGGAAATTCCATGCCTGCCTAATCTGCTTGGAATCTTGACATTGGGCAATTCTGAGCCATTAGTCCATTTAGTGATAGCCTGAGTTGCAAAAACTTCACATTAGTCATGTGACCTTTCCTCACACAGGATCTATTCAGCTACATGTTGGGAGGTGGGAGGGGGAAAATGGCTCATCTAGTTAAGCTCAATATGGGCTACTGTCATTGAGTCGTTGTCTCTCCGGAATACCATATATATATATGGACCTGGGTAATTTTAGATCCATCATTACAGTTTAATTTATTCTTCTGTCCTTTTCTTTTTCCTTCCACTCTCTCCGCAGTAAAGATACTCTGGTAAATGCCAGTAGACACCCTGTACATTAAACTTTGTTTCAAATTTTGCTACACAGAAAACCCACCTATAGCAGCTGGTGAAAAGAATGGTCCCCAAACATACTACCTTTACTTTTGTATTAATTTTGAATGTGCAAGATTCTGAAGGTAGTACAGATTTTCTCATGAATTATTCACCTACCTTGCCTCAATGTAAACAGAACTATGGTGCAGTTAGAACACTAGGGAATTAACATGATTTAATGTGATTAAGCAATGAACTTTTTTTGCCTTGTGTAGTTTTCCATCCAGATCCTTTTATAATTACATGAATTAAAAAAGACGCTACTAATTTTTAATCTTCAGTGGCTTCGTCTTTCTTTGTCTCTTACATTTTAATTCTTTTAAGGAGTATTGCTCTTGGTTATTATCTGCTCCAGTGGCAAACACCATGACCAAAAGCAACTTAGGAGAGGGAGGGGCACATTTGCCTTACATCTAGGACACAATCCATCAATAAGAGAATGAATTGAAGCAGAAATGACAGAGAAGCACAGTTCACTTTCCTCCTCTCTGTTTCATGCCCATTAGCTTTTTCATGCAGCTCCAAATCACCTGTCTAGGGATGGTGCTGCCAACAGTGGGCTGAACCCTTCCACACCAGGCATCAATCAAAATCGCTCCTTACAGATATGGCCACATGTCAATTTGATCAATGAAATACACCAGTTGAAACCCACACTCTGGGATGTGTCCAGTTGACAGCTGAAGCTGACGAGGACAAAGAGGGTAAAAAAGTCTAGTCTTGCAGGAATAGACAAATTGCCATGTAGGAACTACTCTTTTATACTTGTCTAACATCAGTTAACATGGTTATTTAATGACTACAGGCATGATACTATGTCTTACATATTGTGAGTAAAATAAATCTGATTTAAACCTAAGGAACATATAGGAATTCTATCTTAATTAAAGGATTCATCGGTCATACCACATAGTCCACTGGACAGAATCTCAAAGCAGTTTTAAAGTTAAAAATGAGACCATGGTGTTACCTTCTAGGAATAAGAATTCACCATTCACCCAAGAAGGTCGGGGCTAGTGTTGACTGGCACTGCTATAGAAAGGGTATTCAGTAGACATCAGGTAAGTGTATCATCACTTGGGTAAAGACTCTAAAGATGAGTCCCAGCCATTAGCACAAATAGCACCTTGAGATATTTCATGAAAACTGCAAAGTCAAGTTTCAGTAGAGTGCATACTGTCTCAATTTTTGATCACCATTCTCTCTCTCTCTCTCTCTCTCTTTCCGTCTCTTTTTCTCTCCCACTTGTCTTGTAGTTATGACCTTGATGTGCTTTTCATGGGCCCAGGAAGGTTGTGAGTGGGAGGAAACTGGAGGAAACAGCTCACACTGAGGTCACACTATTTCGGCATTAGATGCGGTTCACAAGACTAAAAGCTTTTTTGACTATCCAGCCCAAGTCTAACATCATCGTAAACTCATTTCCCCAGTCTACTCACTTCTCAGTCATCATAGCATAATAACCCGTGTGAGGGAAGATGGACTGTTGGCATATTTTACACTGCCTTTCTGTGTCTGTATAAAAATAGGAGACACGGCCAAGTTTATATCATTCCATGAGAAACAGATGGAACAGTACATGATATTACGTACAAAGAGCAACATGGGAAATAAATCAAGGAGTACGGAGTGATGCCTATCAGGCAATTTTGTGTTTTGAAGGATAAATGCATTGTTAACAGTTGAAGTATTAAATATTAAAAATAACTTAAGGATAAAAATATTTATATGTCTAGTGACTTATACATTCATATCTTCTTGTTTGGAGACACAATAGACCCTTTTTGGTGTGTATGTGTAGATGTGTGTGTGCATATATGTGGAAGCCATAGATCGATACCAGGCATCTTTCTTAACTGCTTTATACCTTATAATTATTTTTTGACCAAGGTCTCTCTACCAGAGCTCACCATTAAGATAGATTGGCTGGCCAGAAACCCCCTGAAATTTTCCCAACCCTGGGATTACAGGTGCACCCACCATGTCTGGCTTTTATCTGTGAGCTAGGAATCAAAATGAGGTCCTCCTGCATGGATAGCAAGCACATTACTAAATTACTAAATTTATTTACTAAATGTATTTTTAAGGAAAATATTAAACAACCTTCCACTTACAGTGAAAGCAAGTGTATGTTCATAATGTTGCCACTTGTATGCTGCTAGCAACATGATTTTCCTATCAAAGTGACTAGAAAATTTCATATGGCTCCATACACTACTACATATGTATTTGTCAAAGCCTAAATATATATGAATCCTTCTCCTCAACAACTGCAGCAGAAACTGACCCATCTAGCTGAAGAGCAAAGGCACCCTACTGAGTTTATGATGCAGAGTCTAAAACATCTTCCAGAATTGAGGATGCACAACTGTCCCTACAACCAGAATAGAGAAGTAGGCTTCCCTCTGGTGACTTGGGAAGCAGCAGTAAGATCATTGTAAAGATGACAATTACCTCTGGTTTATCTGTTAGACCTGGACGAGTCTTTCTGAGGGAAAGGGCTTCCACCATGGAAGAGCCGTGGACCTTTAGGATTCAAAAGGGACCCACCCCCACCCTGGTTTCTGGGAAAAATTGCAGAAGTCCCTTACCTGAGCCAAACGGCAGACTAACAGGAGTCACGATACACATGCCAAACAGGCTTAGATAACCTGAAAAAGAAACCCTACTCTGAGGGAAACCAATCTGAGAAAAGAAGCAGGGCAGGAGTGGCCCTACCTTACCTGACCAGATGGTCTAGGGGCCATAAACCAAATGTCTTGACTTTGATGGCTAACCAGATAAAGCTTAAGAATGTGGACAGTTAGCCCCTTGAGCATAAGCCAATTAAAACTAAACATTTGTAAATTACATTTCAGTCCCACAATTAGAAACCATGCTACCTCACCTATGTTAAAACCCCCTCTTACTATCTATAAAAAGGCCAACAAGCCTTTGTTAAGGGTGGGCCCTTCCACCTGGTGCCTGACCCCAGCATGCTGGTTTACTCTGCAGAATAAAGACTCCTTGTTTTTACATCAGACCTGGACTCCTGGTGAGGAGCCCTGGGCATTACATATCAAGGAAGATATCACATTGGATTTTTACCTGGAGCTAGACCTGTTACCCTCTAGCAGTGAGTATACATGCAGTACATATATTCAAACATTAAACATAGAAACATGATTAGCTTTTAATTCCCATTGACCAAACATCATTCTTGCAAATGAGACCCCATGACCCAAACACTTTCTATTTAAAGTAAAGATCATGGGAACAACATGGCTTTGGAGGTTACAGTGGAAGAATAGGATGGAATCCTAAGTGTCACCCTGAGGAATTTACAACCTGGCTTAAAACTGGCAATTGCCAATCCTCATAGCATCTCATTGTCAGAACCCAGGCATAAACCTCAAAGTCCTTCAAGGAGAACTGGGCAATACAGTTCTCTCCAAGTTCACAATCAAACTGAGTGGTACAGTTCCCTCTGTGTTCACAATCAGAACTAGGTGTTACAGTTCCCTCTATGTTCACAATCAGAACAACAACAGACACACCATACACACACACAAACACACACACACACATGCATACACATACACACACAAACAAAAAAAATGAACACAAACCTTGAAGAATCAATAACAAGGTTTGTAAGTGTACTAGGAGACTTTTGAGATTTTTTCTCCCACATTTAAAGGCTGTGACAACAATTTATAGCATGCTGTTAAGGGTTATGAGACACTGCCTGTAGGATGATTGACACCTAGTCTGGAACATAGCAGAATGTCAGTGCGTAACAGCGGTCATTATTAATGTCACCTGAAGAATTCCAGATGTCTTCATATTACTGACAAATAACAAGAGGCCTCCAAAGATTTGCCAACTACCACTCACAAGGTCCACTGAGTGTCAGAAATGAGTGGGAGAAGAATGCAAACTCATAGAAGTAATAGTTCTGTTGACATATTTGTCTTTAAAATAATTTACCAGTAAGTGCATATACATGTTTTATCAAATGATTTCAACTCCAAGGAACAATGCAACAGAAAAAATACAACAGAATATGAAAATATAATGGTAAATTATAATATGTAAAAACTTTCAGAAAATTTTATCCTTAAAAAAAATAAAACTAATTGTACTCTATGTATTGATTAGTCTTTTTGTCAACTTAACACAAGCCAGGGTCATCTGTAAAGAAGGGCCTTCAGTTGAGAAAATGCCTCGACACAAACACAAAGAGTAGAAGTTCATACTCACTAAAACAGATGCAAAACTAGGAGGTAAAATGGTTGAGAAAATGTGGGCTAGCAAGTTAGGGGACAAGAAAGACAAATAGGGGATAAATGTGGTCAAAATACAGTGTATACATGCATTAAATGTAAGAAAGAAAAAAAACCATACAACATGGTACGTTGTTACCAGTGTTATCTGCTTACAGATATTGTATGAGATGTAATTTCTTATGAGAAAAGTATTAATGTCCTACACAGAATAAAATCGAGATGCCAAATTTGCATCGTGCTTCAGTGCATTTATCAGTGTATACTCTTTGAACTTAATGTTGGAATTTATACAGATCATTTCTCTCGAGTGTATTAGCAACTTCAACTATATTTACCTACCCGCACAATCCCATATTTAATTAGAGCCTCTCCTTTTCTCCCTCTCACTAGCCTTGCAACTTCTCCTAGTCTCCCTGTGTTCTATGTATTTATTTATATATTTATGAATAAATAGTTCTGTGTAGCTATAAAGAATTCTGGGACCTACAAATGAGAGAAAATGTGAGATCTGTCTTTTTACGTCCTATTCTCTTAATGTGATAGTCTCCAGCTTCATTCATTTTCCATGAAATGGCAAATGCCATCCTTCTTCGTGGCTGTATAAATCTCCACTGCTTTTATATACCACATTTTCCTCTCATTTGACTCTATGAATGGACATTAGGCTAACTCCATGACTTTGATATTGTGACGAGAGCTGCAGCACAGGTGGGTGTTCAGCAATGTCTGTGGAAGGTTGCCTTAGAGTCTGTATTATTATCATCAAATATGATGCTACCTGTGGGACTTTTAATATACCAACCTTTAATCCACGTGAAGATGGTCCCTAGAATTCATAGTATGATGAGGATTTTTATCATGAAAAGCTGTCAGAAATTCTAGAAGGATTTTATTCTCCTCTTGAGAGGTTGCTGTGTCATTTTCTTTTCATCACATGGTATAACACATTGGTCAGTTTTTATGTGCACACCATCCACATTTGGTTTCTGCAATGAGGAGTGATTGGATATAGCTTTTATGTGCTATTCAGTTCAGATTAGTTCACTAGTTTGACTTTTGCATATCTATATTTAAAGAGTATATTAGCGTGAAATTCTGTTTTTTCCTATGGATATTCTGTTTATCCTATCTATTTCAATATAGGTCAGGAATAGCTTTTCCAAACAAATTAAGAATATTCTTGTGTCTATCATTTTTCAAGTTTTGTGAAGGATTATTAACTGTCTCTGAATGCTAGATAAAATGTGCATTAGATTATATGAGATTCATATAGGGCTTCAGGTTTCTGTGCATCCCTTTATTGTTCACTAATTATGGATTCATTATGTGCTATTATAATTCTTTTTTCTCTGTGAGGTCAGTACTAAGCTAGCCCAACCAGAAGTGAAAAGGTTCTGAGTTCTCCTGTTTATATGTGCATGCACCATACACAAATCAGGAAGTTAAAGGAGGACACTGGATATCTTCTGGTATCACTCTCTACCTTTTTGAGACAGGGTCTTTCTGTGTACCCCCAGCTTGCTCTGTGCTAGCTCAGTAAGCTCCTGGAATTTATCTAGGACCCTCTTCCAGTGCCATCGGCTAGGCCAGCAAGCTTCTGAAATCTATCTAGGACCCACAAAATTGGATTTATGGGCAAAGGCTGCCATGCTCAACTTTCATTTAGTTACTGCTGAATAAAACCCAAGTTCTTCTCCTTCCACTTTTTTATCCACTGAGACATTTCCTTGACCTTCCTTTCATGCTAGAGTCCTATTCCATTGACTATGTACCACTCTTCCTGTTTTCTTCCTTCACACAGTGGTGGACATCTTAGCTGACTACATATCTTGGTTGTTATCATTAGTTCTGTATTTAATAGAGAAGTGAAGAGGTCTGCTTGACTAGGCAATTCGTTTTAAATGGGTAAATACACACTAGTGCTATGGCTAGAGCTTATCATAGTTTGCCTTTTAGTTTATAAACTACACACCTCATTGCATGAGGGCTACGCAAATTGCAGTCACTTCATCATCTGAATCACTCTTACTGGATTACACTCTATCTGTCTGCATACTCACTTTACCTAGAGACTTTAGCATGTCTTCATACATACCTTGCTATTTGTACATTCTTTTTTGAGGAAAAGTCTTGTTAGAACTTTTTGTGGGCTTATGTTACTGTTGTTAGTGTTTGTTTGTTTCGTTGGTTGGTTGCTTTTGAAACACCATATAGTTTAAATTTTTGTTTTGTCTATTTATTTCTTACTATATTATAGATATCAAACTTTCATACTATATGCATGTATACACATGTGAGTAATCTACAAGTATTTTATCACTTCATTTTCTTCATTGTGCTGCTGACTATGCAGCAACTTTTCAGTTAAATATAACCTATTTGTCTACTGTTTTTCTGGATGTGTTTTGAGGATTTATCAAAAATTCTGCTCCTTCCACAAAACTAGAGGAAAACTAGAGCCAAATATAAGTAAACTTTACAGTACAAAATAAGTAAAATATATAAGCCACTGAGTCCAATTAGTGCTGCTCATGTGTATATGGTTTTGGTCACCACAGGAGCATGGACAACTTACCAGAGTCCTCATTCTCAGGAAAAAGTAAATATTTCGCCCAAATCCATAATCTGTCAATGAATCCTCAGTTAAAGGTAGGGAATTGAGAGCCCTTCCCCATCTGTAATTGAATGTTGACTGGCTTGGTCTTATGCAGGTAACCATAGCTGGGTTGAGTTCATGAGTGTTCTGACCATATCCAGTTCAGAAGATAACATCTCACAGCATCTCCCCATAAAACCTCATACTATTAATTCTTTCTGTCATAATTAACATTTTTCAAATGTACACATCATACAAAGCAGGCTGCAGGTCTCTCTGACTTCAAATGGCTGTGTCATTCTTCATAGGACTACAAAAAGCTACATTGCAACCTAATCATTTGTAACATAAAAAGTTAGATTCTGATGATGAAGGTAAAATGAAAGCCTTACTAAATCACAAAATTAAAGAGTGCTATCTAGAGAATGTGAGTAGGTAGATAAACACTTTCATTGGATTAAGCACAAAGTTAATTTAGAAATAAAAAATATCCATCTTCTCTACTCTGACCCCTTGGTCTGTGTGTGTTTTTGCTACATCATTTTAGTGGTATTTTAGACACTATTACTTTGTAGTGTATTTTGAAGTCAGGTATTATAAGTGATGCTTCCAGTTTTGTACATTTTCTTCAGACTTTCTTTAGGTCTTCAGCATCATTTATGACTCTAAATGAATTTTAAGAAATTATTAATCTTTTAGTATTAAAAATTTCCATTGAATTTTGGTAAGTATTGTACCGGATATTTCAGTCAGTGGGGATAATATGGAAATCAGATCAATCAATTCTTCTTATCTGTTCCAACATGGAATGAGAGTAGATAGTCTGGCATTGGACAGGCAGAAATTAAGTGTCTGTAAATGATGACATAATTTGAAACTCCTGGATATAAAATCATTCAGGAACAGCCTGCAACTTTGTAGGCTGTGGCTCCAGCTCCGGGAAATCCAGTCTTCTTGTCTGTTCTCCCCAAGAACATATTCATAAGGACTTTATATTAAAAATTAGATAAATCTTTAAAACAGAACAGTTTAAATTCTCAAAAAATATCCTCACCCTATATAAACCCAAATAAACCAAAGAAGGAAAAATGTTTCATTTAGCACCCTTTGAATATCCTCAAAATAGAGGATCTTCCCTTTGAGAACTACATAATGTTTCAGTCTGTATGTCTGGCTTCTGATATGTCTGCATCCACCCCAGCCACCTAATGAGGGTACTATTCAATCTAGTTTAGATGGTATCCTATAGAACCAGTCATATACCTGTCATTCCTCAACATTCATCAAATGTCCCACAACCTAAGAACTAACAATGTATGTCAAACATAGTAACAGTACTTAGACCAGAAACAATTCTACATGTTTTGTATATAAAGAAACCTTGGGATCATTATATCCATTTAAAGTTACAATGTTAAATAATTTGTCAGAAAATTCAGACCTACTGAGAATTGGAACCACATCTTAAACTATACTTAAAGCATCTCATGAATGGCATTGTTATCACCTCCATTTTCAATCATAAAATCTCCACCTCCCAATAGGAAGAAAATAAACAATCAAAATGGGTGA
The DNA here is from genome assembly GCA_026225945.1 of Cricetomys ansorgei. NCBI lineage: Eukaryota > Metazoa > Chordata > Mammalia > Rodentia > Nesomyidae > Cricetomys > Cricetomys ansorgei. The sequence goes on from JAMJFZ010002981.1 coordinate 14,542,327, forward strand.
TGACTCTATCAGTGAAATAAAGAGCCAGGGGTGATATAGACATGTAAGATTATGCTGCTTCAGATAGGTTGTTTGTGGCATCAACAGCCACTGTCATCTAGATTAGAAATGTACCCAGGAAGAAAAAGAATAAGTTTGAAAGGCATCAATATATTTTACATACATATATTACATGACAATTGGATGGAAGTTCCATGACCTGTGTTTTGCAATGCACTGGGCCCTATGTTTCTCATAGAATGGGTGCAAGCAGGAAGAGTGTTGAATTCTATCTGACTATGTCTACAGGAGCCCACAAAAACTCAAGGGAGAAATGTTGAAATTCATGAGGTGAATGCCTCTTTCCAGTTTCTGTTCCCTGTGCTAGCAAGCCATAGAGGAGCAACTGAAGCCATGTCTTTGCATGTTACTCTCACAGCCAGGCTGAAGTTTCCAACATGCCATGTTCTCAGGGAATACATATCTGCCTAACTGGAAGGTCTCTGGATATGTTTCCCTCACAACATTCTTGAATCTTTGCATCCTCTGAATGCTATTTGCTTGTCTGAGACAGCATCTTTCCAAAATCTCTGAAGCACACATGTGCTACTTGGCTTTCTAAAGCACATTTCTGGGGAAACTGACATGCTCAAGTTGATGGGTAGAAATTGAATCAATGTCAGGCTCCGCTCTGTTTCATCAGATTTGATATACTGATTCCCTGTATCTGAGAGTACACAGTGTAAATTGGAACTTGTATAAAAAGCACAATATTACAATTAAAGAGGTTTGTTAGAGTTCTACAGAGATGCATATGTGATTCAGACATACGGAGACAGAGAGACTCATGTGATCTCAGACTGGCAAGGGCAAAGCTTCCCAGATTCCCTGGCAAGCTAAAGGGTGGTTCCTGACAGAATTAACATTTCTGGTGAGGTCAGCCTTTTTCTATTTATGCCATCAAATGATTGGATAAGACCCACCTACAGGATGGGAGGGAAGCTGTTATATGGAAACCTATTGATTTAAATGTTATTCTCACCTTTAAAAAATGCATTCATAAGGTCAGGTGGTAGTGGCTCACATCTTTAACTCCAGCACTTGTGAAACAGAGGAAGGTAGATCTCTGAGTTTGAGGCCATTCTGAGTTCCAGGACAGTCAGAGTTACAACAGAGAAACCCTGTCCCCCCCCAAAAAAATGTATTCATAGATCTATTAGCATACTGGTGGTCTATGTGTCTGGGTACAATAGTCTAGCTGTCTAGCTTACCTGACAATAAAACTAATCACTACAGAAGGCAGGACCTTACATATCAAATAGGTCTTTTTCCTTAACTTCTCAAAATTGATTGGAATTAGTTATTGTATATTATAGGTGCTGACAATGAAATAGTGCTCAGAACTGTCTAGTTAAAGGATGTAGAGTAGGAAAGTAAACTTTCAGTTGGCTCTTGGGGAACAGGTGCATTCTATTGTAAGATCAAAGTTAAGTGTGTCCTAGTGAAGATAAATGTCAGCAATGAGACTGATTTTTGAAAGATTCTTAAACCTGAACTACTTGGTAAAACTGGAGAGCCACAGGGAGGAGGATCTGCCAACTCTGGAAGAAGATACCAATTTGAACATGGTGGCAAGATCAGATTCCATCTCCTGTCAACATAAACTCCCTTCAAATTCTGGAGGATATTGTACAGTTCATTCATTAGGTAAGGGTCTGTTTAGTGTTATGGGTAAGTTTGCCTTGATAGACAGTAGGTACACAGAACAAATTCAGTTTTCCGTACCAAAGATGCTGTTACGTCAGAACTGGAAATATTTTAATTATGGACATAACAGAGAGAAAATTAATTTTTAGTTGATTAGTATAATCATGAATATACTAAAAGTGTATGATTTCAGGTATTATGTCCTGTGTCAATCCTGAAGAAATGAGCAAGAAAGATAATTGGCACTCACAAAGTCTACAAAGACACAATAATTTCTGCAACCTGCAAAATGTTAAATAGTTGGATAGATTAGTAAACTTCAAACTCTTAAACATAATTTCATTCTTAACTAAATATCAGATGCCTCCATTATACTCAACAACTAACAGAAGGTAGCCATTGATACAGTCTTAAGTTTCCTTTCTGTGCGCGTGCATATGAAAGTACATTCTGTGACATTTTCCTTTGTCACCTCCTTTACTAGTGAGAGTTTCAAAGACAGTATTGAATGTACAAAATATCAAACTTTTCATATTTGTGCAAATAATATTCATCACCTTATGTACATTTTTAAGCTACTATTAAATTCAAACCCACTCCATCAATTTACCCAATGAGGCTAACAATTTGTTTGAAGTTTAAGCTGCTAGATGGGCCCTGAAACACACATTCAGGTGTTTAACTTAGGCTCTAGGTGACTATGACTCAATACACAGGAAAGGCTTGTTTTCTTCTCTATCAGTTAAAGTGATATAGTATGCTGTTATTATTATCCAGAACAGAAGCAGAATAATTTCCAATTAAATTGGAAGGCATTTCAGTTTGATTGTTGTGAAAGGATTCACATTCTATTAAGTGTTGTCAGCAGCCTTAAAAAGTTTGTAAATGACAGGGGAAGTTAGACAGATCTGTAGCATCAAGGCAGGGGAAGAATGCAAATAAAGTGTGAGCCCTCTTAAGCATTTCTAAAGAAACATCTTCCAATCACACATTCTATCATAAAAATTCACAAGGCATGATGAATTAGAAACAAATTGCATTGTCACCAAAGTAATAGGCTGACTAGATTATATCTCCAGTATGAAAATTATGCTAGAAACACAAACATAAAGCACAAAAAAGCACCTTTGATGTCAAAAAAGTAAAAGTAGTAAATACCAATTACTGTCTTAACAGTCAAGCTTAAAGCTTTTACCGGGCAATTAGGTGTCTTAGAGATCTTAATGACTACAGTTTGAAAGAGAAAATCTCTTTTAGAAACTATGCATCATCCCCAGGTTGGCTGTGTCTTCAATTTCATAATATGACATAAAAGAACTTATCACATCAAGAAGACAAATCATTTCAAGGTTGGAGTAAATATTATTTTCTCAGCTGATCTTATTTTATACACATAGACTCCTGGGGTTTTATTAAGCAGCGCCTGCCTTCCAGAAGGCATGCAGATGTGTATTGTACAGGTAGACCTCCAAACATTTCCTAATTCATGGTGTTCTATTGTCTTTGACAAAATACTGTCTGTTGACCTGTTTTTAAGCTTATGTAAAATCATTAAATTTTGGATGGAAAGCGATGAATATGAGCTGGGAAGATGGCCCAGCAGTTACAAGCACTTGCTACTCAAGCAAAAAGACCCGAGTTTGAATCCCCAGAATCCATATAAAAATCCAGATGTAGTGGTGCACAGCCTGCAACTGCAGCCCTAGAGGGAATGTGATCACCTGGGCTTGCTAGCTTAGCCTGGATTCATAATCAGATCTTGAGGGAAAATAAAGCAGATCAGTATCGACAATATCTTCTTCTCTTCCCCTACACACATAAACACATGCACCTACATGCACATATACATACACATATACACACAACACAAACACATATACACAGCACATAAACACATAAACACACATATCCATACATGCACATAAATATAAACACAAGTACACATACACTCAAAAAAAAAAAAACCAGGAGATAATACAATTATTCAGTTCATCTGTAAGTACACAATGGCATTGACACAAGCCACTGTATATGCCAGAGGCCATTAATATCTCTCTTCCTTAAATTATGTAATTACTAGGAATGGACTGGGATATTTTATTTAGTAATTCAAAAGAATGACATTTGACAAAGACACTGCTCTGAAAATTATTTGAGTTGACACATGCTAATATCTATGTCCTGAAAGAAACTAAAGGGAACATAACCATCTAAATAACAATAGGGATGATGCAACTCCATAACTCTTCATTTCATGAAGCCTTGAGCACAGATCATCTCAACCACATATTCCAATTTCAGTCTATTTGGATTTATTATTCTGACACTGATGATAAGTAAAAATAGACGTCTAACGGTCAAAAGACTCATACCTGATCACAAGACCTCATGAAAGCAAAATGGGTGAATTTTTAAATAGACTAATTCACAGTGTTCATGGCTATGTGTAACTTTTCATAGCCAATCTCAAAATAACACTAGACAGGCAAAATGCCAGATATGCCCTGCTAAACTTAACATGGTATGATCTTGTAATATTTGCAAGGTGAATTCTTAACAAGCATGGCTGCAGAACGCATGTTAGATGTTCAGAAAGAAAAGTAATGATTAATGCCATAGTTTGCATTTTTCTTAACTGAAAGATATATGTGCGTGTGTGTGTGTATATATATATATATATATATATAGATATATAGATATATATATATATATATACACACACACACGCATATATATATATATATACATACTTATAATTTCTACAATGTAATGTTACTTCTTACTGATTTTATTTGCTACTCTGAAGACAAAATAGAGGAATAATGAGTCTTCTTAATGAGTCAAATCTAGAGACATCATTTAGAAATTATGCCTACATTTGTATAATTCTATATTCTCAAAGTTATTTTTCCCCTATTCCCCTGGATTTTTCTCTTACAGAAAGGGCTGTTTTTACACCTAGAGTATAAGTCATCAAGCAAGTGGCACCTTGCCTTTTCAAGGCTGTTCTCTAAGGTTAAATATATACAATCAACTTCTCATACAAGGGGTCTCTCACATCTGGAACACATTGCTGGGAAGTTGCTCTTGCTCTCTGCATCATATAGCCATGATTCATAATTATCACTCACTCTTGAGTGAGTCGTTTTGCAAAGAGCAATGTATTCATTCTTTCTTCTACCCTTTGGTTTTCCCACATTTTTAGTGCTGCATGAATATGGGTGTCTGAGAACCATATCCATAGCTGCATAAATTTGCACACTTTTTAATCATTTTTAATGATGTATTAGGATTGGAAAATGAAATAACTATCCATTTATAAATATCCATACATATATACATATATATATATACACTAATATAATATCCATTTATAGTTAATTAGAATTTATTCAAATATTATCTGTCCAAATATTTGTCCTACCAAGCTTTTCTTATAAGGCCAAGCAATAGAAATAGCAAATGTGGGTTGTTTATTTCACAGTTCCTTTGTTCTTAAGCTCCCCACAAGGTGTCCTTCTGACTTATGCAAAAACCAAGCCTCATCCAGGTAATTGAAGCCATGAACCTTAAAGAAATGGGACTTCTTCTAAGATGAATGAGCTCTTCCTGCAGAGCTTCCAGTGGGCATGTCAAGTGTGACTGATGGAGCCACATTTAATGGTTCCCCAGAGTCCCCCCTGCTCTCCTCTGCACTCTCCCCACTGTAGGTTCTCTTTATTTCCTCAAGAAACTACTTTACTGAGAATACTAAATACAGCACCTGCTTTTCTACCCATTTCTGCAGCCACCTTGTCATAGCTACAACCCAGTATGTGGGAGGTGAATAGCTTCCTTGTGAACCCTCCTCCACCTTTGCTGTCATGTGTTTCCCTTCAGTCTCCTTGTTGAACAGTTGATGTGAAAGCCCATGCATGGCTCCCTGGATTCCTGTGTAACTTGCCAGTGGATGGATTTGATCATGTGCCCACAGGGAAAATCAGAGTTCCTTCCTCTACAATTACAAAATGACTTTTTAAATAAGCTTTTACAGATTATTTAAAATGATATAGAAAATTTTTTTGCCTGCTCTGACATTAACTTTTCCTAATTCTAACCTCTTCAGTAAAACCTTTCTAGCCTGTCTCTAACCTTAGTAAATGCCTTTCTTACCTCTTCAGTAAATCTTTAAAGGCAAATGTAATGTTTTCCTTTCCCACAGACACTAAATTGTGAAGAATTATCTCATTTATAATTTATATGTTGTCTTGGTATAATGCACCAAACGTTGCCATTTGTTCTCTTCATCCATCCTAAATAGTCAGCTTAATTGATTTGAGAATATTAATTACCTTTTCCTAGGATTTAGAGACCAGAGATAATATTTACCTTTGTTTTAAACTTCTTTTTCATCCAATCATTATATTCTTAATTCCTATGTTCCATGTTAACTAGTACTCACAGGAAAAAAAAAATACTACATTAATGTTAAACATTCCACAGAGCTAGATAGTTAAAATACTGCAGGCTCAGAGTCAAATGATCTTGGAATTTCTCTTTAAATAAAAATAACTGTTTTCTTGTGAATATGACCTAACATTCTTATAACTAATAGGTGAATCCTTTTGAAATGTGAAAACAGAATTTTAGTACTTGAAGGTCATAGCAGAGCCTTCCACCAGTATTTAATATTTTCAATTTAACATTACTAACATTTCCACCAATAGACTTGCAATGTGTTTTGATTTATGACTTTCTTTGTTTTGTAATTAGAAGAACTTCATCAAACTGCTGTCACAGTGGGATATTGTATCTGAGGTAACCCAAATTTGTGTTACTGTGCCATGCTTGCTCATGTTTGGCTCTAGAATAGGCTACCTCCTATTTCCTTAGAAGAGAGGACATTAATTTCACACGTCTAATCTTCCTTGTGTCTGTCTACAGCAAAAAGAAAGACAGATTGACATCAATTATCCTTACTGGACAAATCAAATGAAACCTTAACCTAATCCTTTATTACTCTTCTGTTGCTTCACTTTTGAAGTGTTTGTACCTAAAGCAAATGAGAACAGCTTCAAGATTTCTTTCCTCAACTATTTAGAATTTAGGATATATATTCTTTTCAGTTGAAAAATCTTTACATATTTCATTTTGAGATATTGAAATCACAGTAAAACAGATACAGAGATTATGGTCATTCCCAGTATATTGGATATATATGAGATTTAAAACTGTGTATGCTTTCTGTTTCTATCATTTATCTATGTATCTATGTATCTATCTATGTATCTATCTATCCATCCATCTAAAATACATATATGTTTGTGTGTATACACTATATATGTATATACAATATATAAACATATATATATATGTATGTATATATATATATATATATATATATATATATACATGTTTTTTTTTTTTTTGTTCTTTATCTTATTAGTTTAGAAATCACGTGCATAGAGGTAGTACTTGCTCCTCAGGCCGGTCCCTCTGTTTCTGTCTATGTGTTCCTGCACATCTAATGATGCCCACCTCGGAACACAAGTCGTTGCAACAGTGGAACATTAGCTCCTGTTTACTCACTCACTCAAACTACTCATTGTGTTTCAGAATAAATCCTGACTTTGTCTGTGACAGGTTTCTCAAGGGGAAAAAAAAGCAAAAGAGAAGAAAGGGAAACATGAAGAGTGTTTCTCTCTCTTTCAATGAACTTGGAACACTGCCTTATAGATATCTACCATTAAAAACAGACATGAGTAAAATAGTACAAAATATTAGGGAGGAAAGAATGTCTCTCATCTATGTAGCTGTACAAACTCAATCAGGCTGCGATTGTGAGGAGGAAAGGTATTGAAATAGCTGTGTGATTTCACGTGGGTAACAGATGCTTGGCTAATTCAAGATATCAACAAGGATGTGAAACCATAGACTATAAAACTGTCCCATGAGGTATCAAAGCTGGGAATTTGCAGAAAGATGCAGTTCGCTGAATTGTTATACTAATTGTGTGAACTGCTGTTGCTATAAAAACTTGAATTTTGAAACTTTACCTAATTTCTTTATCATATCACCCCAATAGCTTAAAATACTCTAATTCTAATGATAATTCTGGAGCAATGCACACTGAAAATTTAACAGTTCTCACACTCACACACAAAACTGAAAGGACAACTTTCAGTTATCAAAAACTGATCATGACAATAGCTCCAGACCTGTCATTTTGGTTTGGGGAGTATTCTTATTTGTTTGTTTGTTTCATATTCATTTTCTATCTTTCCTGTTTCTTGTGTTTTCATAAATATGTCAATCTGTGTAATTGATAGATGGATAGATAGGAATTCTTTTTATAGAGAGATGTAAAGCGAAGCTTTGCCAGGGAAAAGCCCCTCTCTTGTGTGGTTGCATGCCACTTGGACTTCTGGGAACAGCTTGGATGGATAAAAGAGGTATAAAAGAGGGGCAGTTGAAGGCAGTTGATAGAAGTTAAGAATTAGAGCTAAGAATTACAGCAGAGTTGCTGCAGGATAGGGAAAGAGAGAGTACAAAAGCTGATGATAGGAGAACCAGGCAGAAATAAAGCTGATAATGAAGCAGGCAGACATAAGGCTCAGATAAATTGAGCTAACTGAGGTTTTAAAAGTTACAAGTTAGAAATTTAGAAGCCTGGAACAGAGGGGCGGAGTCAAGTTGCCAGTGAGAGAAAAGCTGCTTTTGAGAGCTTTAAAAGTCTTTAAAAGGCAAAGTCTTTAAAAGTCTTTAAAAGTCTTTAAAAGCCAAAAAGCTTTAAAAGTCTTTATAAGGCAAATCTACACCCTATTTTAAAGAAAAACTGTTACATTTTAGATACATTTTAAATACTTTCTTTTTAAAATATATATATCATTTATATTTGGTGGAATTTACAGAACCTTTTACAGAGAGATAAACACAGACTAAAATACCATTGAACAGTGCTGAAAACCTGAGCCAAGAGTATGTTTATGTAATAGTCCTATTTCTTCCCACAGGTTTTTTTCCCCTCTTTAGGAAATTTCACAAACAAACTCTTTGGTTGATTTACAGTGTAAATACTCAAGCTTCTCTTACAACTCTCACAACCTAGAGTTTTTTCTTATCAACGCCAATCCTGTTAGGTTACCTCAGGAACCACCAATTTCCTCCTTTAGATTTCTTAGAAACCATTTGGCGATAAAAACATCATAACTCACTTATGTGAATAAATTCTGTGTATGATTGTTTTGAAGACCACAGAGTGTGACTGTTCTTTGAGAAGCCCACACTCCCAGTCTGGAATGTGCTTTCTCCAAACCCTGTTTCTATTAACCATCATGTAAGTATCTTCTAATAAGGTCTAACTCTGCCTCATACCTATTCATTCTGAAAGTCTTTTTCACGGTGAACTCAAGTTTCCAGCTGCACCTGAACTGAGACCCCACTGGGTAAGGAAATTGCAATGTAGAGCTGCCATAGCCCCAACTGCCCCTGACATCAATCATGGCTCTGTCGATGGCATCATCTCCATTATGAAGAAAATGACCACATAAAATCCATACAGAAAGCAAGCAGTCTGTCTACCCCACGCACTAAGAAGAAGAAATTTTCTTAGCTTCTTTCAGATATGTAAAGTTTTGCTTTGTAAGACATGCATAGTCATGTCTAACCAGACAGTATCAATGAGTAGAACAAAGTTTATCCTTGCAACCAATACAAACACCCCAGCTAAAAATATAACTTAACTTAGATTTATAAAGATCTAAGTAGATTAGTAGAAAACATAGTTTTGAGATGTATTAATAGACCAAAATCTCAATACTAAAATAAAAAAAAGCATGCCAGCTAAACTCATAGTGTATATTTACACTTGTCAAAATTTGTTTAGAAGTCAGGGATAGCTTGGTGTTTTCCACATAAGAGATGAAAATTGCATGTTTTACAGAATTCCAAGTTTAAGTCACACAAAAGCTATATGGTGAGGAAAACAAGATCCCTATACAAAGACGATTACCCATTGCCTGAGGGGAAAGAAACTGACCTCAAGAACTGCAAGAATTTTAAGCTGTGTTGAATATGCCTCTCTCAAATCTCTCAAAAGAATTTCTCATCAGGCTCACATATGAATAGGCTTTTAGCAAATTTTCTGTCTGCTTTCAAATTATAAACACTACTCCTCGCACGAGCTAGTGAGGTCAATGTCTTCTCTAGCAAAAGCCATGGAGACTCCTTTCCAACTTCTGCTGAAGATGAGCACTGAGAATGGCAAGGCATGAATCTTTTTATTAAGGTGTCTGGAATGTGCTTGTTTATCCTCCCAAATTCTATTCCTGGAAACTTATTTTGCTAAGCAACTTATTTTAAGAGCCCCCATGGTGAGCTTTCTTCACATAAGTGTGATGAGTTTCCAGATACACTTTTCCAAAGCATGTCACGCAGCAACCCACAAAACAGCCAAAACAAGCCTTAAAAAGAATGGAAAGAAATCCACTCACTCCTTGTCACCTGAAGCAACCCATAATCTTCACTGACCTTTCTTGGTAATTGGACGTGAGACTCTCATTTAAATCAGGCTTGTTACTTTTCTAGTTCCAACACACACACACACACACACACACACACACACACACACACACACAACTCACACGCTATCTATTAATTTCTTTTTTGCCCATCATTTGTGATATTGGTCTTTACCTGAGTGGCAACATGAATGACAAAATCTACTACTTTCTTTTCCTCATAAAACAAAATACTATAAATTAGTCATGTAGAAGTTTGTGGTACATCTTAGAAGCATTCAAATAAAACCAAAGTACACTTACTTCATAAAATTGTGATTATTTTAAATTTTTATATTTTTTATGTGTCTGTGTGAATATAGGCCATATGAGTGCAGATGACCATGGAGCACAGAAAATGGCAGATCCCATGGATCTGGAGTTACAGGCAGTTGTGACTGTGTGGGTGCCAGGAAATGAACCCCATTCCTCCAGAAGAGAAGGATGTGCTCTTATCCATTGAGCAATTTCTCCAGCTCCAATGTTAGTTTTTATCATAAAGAAATTCCATAGGCTACAGATGTCATCCAAGCTCTTGGGAAGTAGAAGAGGAGAATCTAAAGTCCAAGATTATCTTGAAGTACATGATAAATTCTAAGATAGCTTGGGCTACATGAGACCTTGTGATAAAAAATGAAAAGAAATTCTGTATGAGGGTTAGAGTTGTCCAATCTGGCTATAGTTTAGTATCTCCATTGCAGCAGTATGGGAACGATGTCTTAAGGAGAAGCAGAGAGGAGAATGGTCTTGAGGGTAGGACTTCTCTTAGGACTCATGCATCCACTGTAGACAACATTACATATGTGATTGAGTTACTGAGATAGGAAGCCCACTTCCCTTGCTTGCAGATTTTCCTCTATGCCATCAGAGCCGCTCATTTTACACAGCACCAAGGTCATTCCCAAATACCTCTGCTTGTATCACTAGACATCTCAGATCTAGAAACAATAGCCAAATCACCCTCTCTTTTTTTTTTATAACTTACCTTGTCATCTTAGTTAGGGTGCTATTGCTATGAAGAAACAACCATGGCAACTCTTATAAAGGAAAACATTTCATTGGGGCTGGCTTACGGTTCAGAGGTTTAGTCTGTTATCATCATGGCAGGAATCATGGTGGCACACAGGAAGCCATGGTGCTGGAGAGGTCACTGAGAGTTCTACATCTAGATCAGATGATAACAGGAGAAAAAGTGAGACATTAGGCCTAGCTTGATATCTGAAAACTCAAAGCCCACCCCAGTGACATACTTCCTCCAACATGGCCATACCTCCTGATAATTCCACTACCTATGTGCCAGAGGCATAGGGGGACATTTTCATTCAGACCACCATACTTGTCTACCAGATTCTGTGATAGCAACTGAAAACAGGCTAAGAAAAGACCATAAAACCAAATAACTGAATGGCTTATTACTCTAGTGAATGGCATCAAACATCAGAAAATCTTCTTTTAAATAAAACAATAAAAATGTCTTGGAGATTTTACTATGGAAGAAGTGACACAGAGTTGTAACGAGACTCAGTTTTTGGTTGGTGGCATCTATTCTTCTATAGCTCTATCGCACTACCGAGTTTAAATGTTTATTTTACTCAAACACTCAAGCAGGTGAAGATACAATATGTTTGCAGGCATGATATGCAAATTAAGATCAGATATTATAGTTCTCAACTTAACAAGTGAAAAACTGAGCAGCTGCAAAAGAAATCACCCCTTGTCTCCCTGATATTATCCATAGGAGAATGGCCACATGCTTCCTTCTCTATTCCTACCAGGACGGGAAAGAACAGTTCAAAATAAGTATAAGTTCTTTTGCTGTAAAGAATAGTCAGGAAAATAATTTGGAATGCCTCCTTTGAGCCCCTGTCCTTAATGTGAGGGACAACACTTACATATCCATGCAAGGAAGACACAGAATCAAAATGTTTCCAAAAATCAGCTTCAGGCTTTCCCAGTAGGGAACTTTAAAATTTTGTAGCACCAGAGTTCATTGCTTTATTTCTTCCCTCCTGGGTAGATTTCCACTGGGAACCATGGTGAGGACTCTTTGGAGTTTCTCTGAGGCCAGCTCTAGCTCATGGATTTGATGCTATTTGTTCTTGGCAATAGGTTGCAGATTTTAGCAAACTCAACAAGATGACCTGATGGAATCCTTACTTTACATGAATTTCATCTCTTTTTGAATTTCTGTTTATTTGTATCTGTGTAGTAGGTGTTACAATTAAAGTAGAAAAGGAGATGTCTCTAAAGTTCTTTCAAAAGTCTATTACTTAAAGTCCATTCACTCCGTTGTCCCATGGCTTACACTGCATTTTGGAAACACAGTGCTAAAATATATAAGCATTGCTTTGTTACACATTATACGTTTTGTGCTCACTTTTATTTATGAAACACTTCTCATTAATGTAAATAGTAACGTTTTCAATGAAGAGACAGTGGGGTACAGAAAAGGGAAAGGAATGGACATTGGCCATACTTCTAACTGCATTTTTGCTTACCAACATAGAAAAATCAACTGCCGTAACACAGTCCAATATTTTGAAATTTAAGAATAGATATATAATATGAAAGAATTTTATTATTTGAAAACTTCCTTCTTAGTCTCTTCTTTGTGAACAAGGACATGTTGACCATACATGAGGTGATAAAAACCTTATAGACCAATCATTACAAGAGTTGACAATAGAAGTGCTGGTATCATAACTGTGTATTTAAAGTCACGTGCTGTACCTCTCACATTTTCAGATTGATTTAAAAACCCACCTGTTTTTTTTTGTTTTGTTTTGTCTTTTTCTTAAATACACTGTACGGTGAACATTCACATGGATTTTCATTCATTTTATGATTTCACTTCTATACATCTGAAGCTGGGTACTATGTCAACTGTCTTGTCACCCACTATTCAATCTATTCTTATGTGAGACCTATGGCATGCAAATTTTTTGTGATTTACAACCCTTGTCTTATTGCACTCATTTTCCCACCTCCAATAGCAGTTCCTGGCTGCCGCACGACTCTCTCTAGCTAAATTGTTTTAAGATGACTATCGGATATCTAGGTCCTCATTATTTCTGTGAGCTGTCTCCTCACTTCCAAACTTTATATGATACATGCATCTGTCAAATCCCTGGATGAAATCCCAGGCATTGAGCTTCCAGCTAAGAAGTGGAGTAAGGCTGTCACGGATGCGTGTCTTCAGAAAAGAACCAACAGCGTTCACAATGGACACAATCTGAGTCAGACGCTAAGTTTCATTACATTCTTAATGACAGTGAAGTGTGTCACATTTATGCTCCTAGGTCAGTGGAAATAAGTTCATATGAAGAGATACACTACAAAAATGACTACTCATTTACCTAGAGTAAAAATTTCAGTTAATATTCCTGAAGTATGAAGAACTAATATTAAAAGAGATCCTTGTATCTATTGAAAATATAAAATATAAAATCACAGTTCACAGCTCGAGACCAGTGAGATGTCAGTTAATAAAGGTGCTTGCCACCAATCCTAGTGATTGAGTTTGATCCTAGGACTCACACAATAGAAGGACAGAACACATGTGTATGCATGAATACACAACATACACACACACACACACACACACACACACACACACACACACACACACTAAGATAAATGAATTTCACAAAGAATTTAAATAGACATCTAAAATAGGTTCAGATTCACTTTTGTTTCTGATGAAGTTTATGTTTTCATGGTTTTGGTACCTTTAGAAAATTAAAAACTTAGTTTTCATTTAGTCAACTTTATTGAAAAACTGAGAGTTTGACTGTATTTAATCACCAGGGCTCTCATTTCACATATCCAACAATACTCAATTTCATTCTTAAGAATTTTATATGAATTTTAATTGTCTAACTAGTCTTTATATTTTGTAGTTTCTGAAACTAGATAAGCATTGAATCTAAGACCCTGTTCAACAAAAACTTCTCATCCATTATATTTATCAGACAGATTGTCTGACTAATATAAAAATAACCTGTCATACATAACCAGGAATTCATTTTTAACATGTTCCATAAATTTGTAATAATTTAAATAGTTTGCAGTAATTTGCTCCATTGTCAAAGTTCTCAGTTATCAAACACGAAACAATATCAAAGATGAGCTTTTCCAGGTGCATCATATTGTGGCCCTTGATAGAAGCCCACCCAATCACCTTCCATTGTCATTTTTTCACTTCCCTTCTATTTGGTTGAAAACTCCATCCATAGAACTATCAACCCACTCCAAGAAATTATGGTATAGAACTAAAGGGAAATGGCAGATATAGTAGCTCAATTCCCTAAGTCACAAATAAGAAGCATGACTCTCCCAAAGGCATTTGTGCTTAGTACAGGAGCCAGACTAAACCTGGAATCCAAGTGTCTGTACTTCTCATTTCAGTGTACTTCCTGTGAGAACATCAAGAACAAGAGCTACCAAACCAATGAAGTCTGTTACTCAAACTCTAATCTCCAGCAAGCCCAATTACAGATGTACATGCTTGTTCATCTTTATCACTACATGATAGATATATACATTAATTAATGTGTATCCATATGTGAAATTATAATGTATAGTATTTAGTATATTAGTAGGTATTTGGTATAATTTTATAATATTTATTGGCTCTTTTATTGTCACACACATTGTAGTTGTTATTGACATATAACATTAGAGCTGCCATCATCTGTATCTCCCTACAATAAATAATTGGTTTACTCCAAAGGAAACTCTTTTAAGATTAATCTTCCTCATTAATGATGGAAGACCTTCAGGAATTGATTCCAAGAATAAAAAATTAAATAAACCTAGTTCAATAAATAATTAAACTTAGTGTATCAATGACATGGCCTCATCCATTCATTCTTTCATTGAACATGTTTTTTAGCTCTCTGGTAACCTACCATGATTGCTAGATCTTACAAAAATAACAGAAAGCAACAAAGATAACAAGGATCCTAGAAGGAGATCTAAACATTTGAATTTAATTTAATTTAATTTTTAACATTAAAGTAATCCCCAGTGGAAAGTAGATTTTCAAGGTATGACAAATTCAATGAAGATTAAGAACCATGTGCAAAAAGATATCACAGCAAGATCTGACTTTGTCTTGCATCTTAGAGAAGTTTACCTTGAAATAATACAACTTTAACTGACATCTTAAAGATGAGTGTAATAGATATACTGGGGCATCAGTGGAAGGGTGACTAGAAATTGAGTTCTAGGAAGGCAAACTACAGAAGAGATGGTTCCAGGCTGGAGGGGAAGAAACACAGTGCAGGTTCCCCTGAGCAAGACAGATGCTGCATGAAAATACACACACATGAGCAGGCACTAGGTCCTGTGGCCACATCCGTGGTATGAAAGATGTATTCTCTTTGTCCCAACAGACAGGGGAGCCCTGGAAGCATTTTGAACTGATAATTTCATGAAAGCCTCCCCATTGTGAGACCCTGTGTTTCAGCTGGAATGTAGACAGCAAATTGAAGCAGAGACACCATAGATATAAAGTCATTACTTAAAAAGATTGTAAGAGTGGTCCGGGTATATTCAGCAGTGAAGAGCAAAGAGATCCTGTCTCAAACAAGGTGAAGGATCAAGGATGTCTGGACCCCACGGTTGTTCTCTGACCTCCACACATATGCCATGAAAAGTGGCTTAATTCAAACACAGGACTGCAGAAATTTAAAAAGGAGCGAGTCATCTCACTTGTGAGAAAGAGAAATGGAGGATTTACATAGAATATGAACATACTTTGATGTATTGAAATAAGAACATGCCACTTTATTTTAAACAATGTTGAAAGCATCAACAATACTTCTCTTCCTGTGAGGTATGTTTTCTGTACCAGAATAACTTACATCAGACTTCAATTCTAAAAACAATCTATTATCAATGGAAGAGATAGTCATTTAATAGATAGGGGAATCCTGGCCTTCTGGTTGTCTCAGTCTTTAGAGGCTTTTCTATAGGTAGGGATTACACATGGAGAAGAAGAAAGCACATTCTAAGATGTCTCAAATCAGCCATAACAGAAGGAGGTCTAATGCACTGGGCAATTAATATGTAATTATACGCAACTTGTCAATTTATTATATGGACCCATCCCTCTTTCCTCTGTCATAATTGCACTTCCATTTATAATTACTAGAAGGGATAAGCTATGTGAACTTCTTGAAGGCAAAAGTATTCTTAGCAGTGTCACGGTTTGAAGGGACTAGAGTTCACATCCATGCACTTCTTGGTTAATAAAAAGAGAAAGAAAAGGAGTGATGCTTGAATTACATTTGGTCTGTCTCAGAATAGCTATGTATCCTTGCTTTTCATTTCCATCTTATTAAATAAAAGGTTTGAGAAGGTCAAACGGGGTGGTGTGGGCTGAAAACTCACACTAGAAATCCTTAAGGGAGAATCATTAACACACTTGTAAAGGCCGGATGGATTGTTATACTTTTTACTTAGTTTAGATTTTGAGCTAGAATAAAATGAGATAAAATAGTAAAGACCAAGTGAAAATAAAGAGCTGGCAGTTGAAGAGGGAAAGGGCAAAAAACAGGGTGTGAATGTGAATGAAGAAAAAAATCTATGGGAAACCTAGTTAGAGAAGAGGAGATACAAAAGGAAGGTCCACAGAGGGAAATAATGAAATTACCACCTATCATGTGCCAACTGTGCAGACCTTATTATTAACCAAACCATTTGTGCTTAAGAGAAAATTATAAGTAAAATAGAATATAGCAGTATTTCAACCTAAATGTGAATTTAGAAATTCACAAATTCAAATTTTCATTAATAAAGGGGCTGAAATGTAGTTCATCTGATTGAGTGCTTGCCCTCAAGTACAAAGCCCTGGTTCAGGATCCTGTGCCATATAAACCAGGTATGACGGTGCATACCTGTAGTCACAGCACATAAGAGGAGAAGACAGGTGGTTCTGAAGATCAACATCATTTTTAGCTATATACATAGTGAATGAGGAGCCAGCATGGGATACAGGAGGTCTGGTCTCCAAAAGTCAATCATTAAACAATACGGCCACAATCCTATTCTATGTCATCAACATAGCCCACAGTGCCCGCGAATATATCCACAGCTGTCACTGAACCTATGGCCACCCAGTTTTATCTTATTATGCTTTTGTGACTTGCTGCCCAGATAGCACTTTTAAAATAATGGCATAGTAAATTTCTCACACATTTCAGCAAAGATTTTTTTTTTCCAGAGGAAGGAATACTTTTAGACCCTACTCTTTCCTTGTACACTGGCTCTGCACAGCCTCTTTTACTAAATTTTCAAGGGTACAGTTTCTCCGTATAGGAAAGAATGTTGCATGTCATCAAAATGTAATGATGCATTTATAATATTCATAGTGTGGCAACACAATTACTTTCTAAAGGTTGAAAGATATCTCCTTTAACTCTCCAACATCTCATTAAAAAACTTTTATTGTTATTGACAAAGGAAGAAAGAGCTACAGAAGGTAAAATAAAAGTATTGTGAGTTATATGTAAAGAGAGCAGCCAGCTTATATTGCTATGTGTGATTCCAGAAACAAGTTAGGAAAGACAATAAGGTTAATAGGGGTTCTGCACATGCACAGAAGTATACATGACAGGTAGGGATTCACAGAATATGAACTGTGTAATTTTATACAAATCTGGAAAAGGATAAATAAGTATTTTTTTCTGTTCATAATTTTTCAAAGTTTTAGAAGAATAGAAAATGCTCTTGTTCATCTTTCTTGCATACAAAAATTAACAGCTTTAATTTTAACTTGCAACATTTTCTTCCATACACCGTGTGAAAATATCATTTTCAAGCATGCCACGAAGGTCTTCCATCCTGAAATGTGAACACATAAGCACTGTCCCCTTGTAAGATGAATAAAATAGTCATTCTAATATGGCCATCCCAGGGAGTGTAAAATGAAATACAAATTCATATATCCTCTACTTACTAATTTATAAGGCAGACATTGAATATTTAATAACTTTATGAATTAATGGAAAAGCTATAATGCCAAGAAAATGGATGGGCTGTGCCTGACCAACTCTTCATGTGCTCATCTGCCTTCCAGCATTCTATTTGCAAGGTATGCAACACAGATGAAGACTGGAATTTTAGGAGGACATTCAGTTTCTTCAGCTGGGAGATCCTCTCATGCCAAGTACCTGTTCCATACTCAAGACTTTCAGGTTTATAGTGAGATGTTCGATTAGTGGGCAAGGAATCAGTACAAAGTGGTAATGCTGAGTTTTAAAGGGAAATATCACCTGATTTTATCCTAAAATAAATTCAAATATAATGTATAGATGCCATCCATAAATACAGTTAGAGCGTCTCTCCACATTTTCTCTTTAATTTAGCTACCTGGATAGAGAAACCGTCTGTCCTTTCATGAAAACTACCTGTCTCACACAAACAGGGAAGCCACCTTGGTTCAAGTTGTCGAGGATAAGTGCACAGTAGTAAACATATGCTCAATACCCTTTTCTGCAAAGACCAACAGATTTACACCCAAACTGGAAGTCTGCTGCCCGTATTTCACTCTGTGCCTCCTATTGTGGCATCTGTGTGCCTGTGGCTTCCCTCTCCAGACCACCAGATTTATTTCCCATGTTTGAATCTCCAAAGATTCCTCCCTGTGATTCATCTCCTCCCTCCACAGCCCTGTAGAAAACTAAATTCTCTTTTCTCGCTTCTGGAGGTTTTTTTTTTTTCTTTTTCATAATCATCAATAACACCCAGTCTAGAGATTACTGCTTTCGGCTGCATGGGCAGATGCCGGCACTCTCACGCCTAACTTACTAATTGAATAGAGCTATATATTACCTATGAGTCACAGACACGCTTCTAAAGAAGTAAATGGCATGCCAGAAATAGTGTTCCTGTGGTCTTCTTCTTCTGTATTTTACACTTTATTTCCAGGCAACACTCCATATTGCTGCAACTGTGGATTTTTCTTTACTCTCTCCAGGTTTTTGAAAAATTAATCTCCTTTGCCTTTTAAAATGTTATAGTAAAGAACAAACTTCTGTTTAGGATTTTTTAATTTACAACATAGCTAACTATAGAAAATACTTGAGAGTTGAGAACTTGCCTAGTTATGTGTAATCTTCTATTTCAGTTCTGTCTGCATCCTATATTTGCTTGCACTTTTCTTATAGTGTCAGGCAGATTTTCTTTTCTTTAATGACCTTGAATTTAAACCCAATACCTATAGGGAATAATTAGAGGAAAAGTTGAAAAAGAAAGTGAGTTGGGAGAGAATGTCTTCACCAACCTTGGCTCAGCTGCACCTAAAATCCAAGAAAAACTCTTTGTGCTGTGAATTTTACTACAGAAATTAAATATTTTTAAAAACCTTCCACTCTTTACAATTTGAACAAAATAACGGTTTACTAACAGGAGTTTTTTAGTTATTTAACCATAAAAGCAGATCAACACATTACAAGGATCAAGTTAGAAGAAAATATGTATTTTTTTCAGAGCTGTGACTGTCCTCAAAGCTGAATACAAGGAGCAAAGCCAGAGTAGTGCATGAAAGGCTGTGGATAAAAGTGTGTTGGAGTCATGGGTTGGAAGATAACACTGTGATCAACTGCTACAAACTTCAGTTAGACTATCTTAAGTTTCAGGGGTGTATTAGGTGTATAATGTATGATCAGAAAATCAGGATTTATGATGTTTAGAGAAATTATTTAAGACATGAGGGATAAATGTCTTAAATACCCTTGTATTGCAGACCAAAATTCCTAGACATAAATCATGACTGTAAATTTGATGGGATTTGGAATCACCATAGGAACCATAGAAATAATTGTGGGATGCCTGTGAGGGAGTTTCTAGATGGGATTAACCGAAGTGGGAAGTCTCAACCTGAATGTGGTCAGCGCCATCCTGGAGCCTAGGATCTTAGAATGAATACAAGGGAGAAGGGAAACTGGGCTTCATCATTCATCCCTCTGCTTCCTGACTGTAGACACAATGTGACCAGCTTCCTAAAGCTCCTGCTGCATGGCTTCCCTGCCACGTGGGAACTCTAAGTCAAAACTACCATTCCTTCATACTTTTTTCTCAGGAATTTTATCATAAAGTGAAAAGCCAACCTAAATGCAGATAGATCGGAAGATTCTAGAGAGAATATATGGGATCCAGGTGGACCCAAGTTGCTGGTGATCATCTCAATCCAATCTGCCTCATCAATGATGAGACTTCAGAGTAATAGTCTAAGATGCTCAAGATGCTCTAATCTTAATATGGGCAACTGGCTGTAGTGCCTTTATAAATGCTGGGAAAAGGCTACAATAAGACTAAGCAGAAGACATGCTGTCTTCAGCTGTGTTCTCTAGATAGAGGTCATTGAAATGGAGTTAAGGACTAATGGTTATCTGGACAATACTGTGGAAGTCAGATTAGGGTGTGAAACAGAAAAGCTGGTGATAACCTGTAGACTGTCACCCCGATGTCACCTCCATCAACATAAAACTGGGTGGAAATGGGATTGGTGAGAAACAATGCTTGATGGTGGCACAGCTGATCCTCACAGTAAATTCAGGTGTGGACTCTGTCAAAAGGGGGCTTCTTCTTTAGTTTAAAGTGTCCAAATCCAGGACAAATCCAATGCTATTATCAATTAATGCAACTGAGCAAGACCCTGGCTTCAGCTCACATGCTTCTCTGGGTACTAAAGGCCTTGAACCAGAGACAGCCAATCACATGCCTTCAGCAGATGGGCTGTTTTCTTCTTTAAGGTGATGACTGGGAGAAAAGTCTAACTCAGTGTAGGTGCACAGATCACGTTCAAGACACTGCTTTACACCTGGTATAATCAGATGAACATAGATATACAGATTGGGAATCAAAGCAGTGACTAAATCAGAGAAATAAAGACTATTCACAAGACAAAATTGAGAACTCAGATACCTACATTCTACAGAGACAAAAGTATCTGCCTTCACATTGGAGATTCCACTTTAGGGGCTGCTTCCACAGCAGCCTGCTTTCCATGACTTGGCTTCAACGACACAGCCTGTCAGTTATATTTTTAAGTTAAATGTCATTCTGATATCTGTGACAAGTCATTGACTCTGTTCCACACAGACTTAAACTTCTGGATTCAAACTGACATAAATTAAAAAACAAATAAAGGTGTCAGAGTGTTCTAAAATAGAGAAGGTCTAAAGCAAGGCTGTAGAGATGTTTTGAGTTGGTACAGCTCTCATAGTGAAAGAGTCAGGACCAGAGTTCAGCTCCCTAGCAACCATGTAAATGCTTGGTGAGTATTGAGGCCTGCCTCTAATCCCAACACTTGACAGATGAACAAGGGGCTCCCCGGAGCAAACTGAATATTTAGACTAAAAGAATAAGTGAGTCCTGAGATCCTTCAGAGAACCACTGCCTCAATATACTAGAGACATCAATGCCAATCTCTGGCCTACACAGACAATTCACACATATGCACACACATCTACACACTTACATGTCCTCACACTCATGCAAAATGTACACACACATAGATACACACCACTCACAAAACAGAAGGAAAAATTGAAGGATGGTGCAGAGCATGGCAATGCCATGATGTAACTGATGGCTAGCAAGCAAGATTTAAGATGCCTTGAGCTTGGGATGTTTCCCCCATTGACAGATAGACAGATAGGTCCCAATTCCTTGAAAAACTAAAGGAAAATTGCATCTTTACTGTAGGGATGGAATTAGGAACTTTCCCTCTTAACATCCAACTATATGGTATGAGTTTTCTAGGCGCTGCTACTGCAACTGGCAGAAAGTCTCTTCATGCCCACCCCCGACAATTATTCCTTTATAAGAATTGAAAAGCTGCAGAGCTAAGAACACTTTTAGTAGGTTGTCAGTGAACACCTGAGACTGCAGTGTAGAGCTACATTATAAAGCCGAGAATTACATCTCATGAGATTAATAGGCAGAAATAATTGATGTCATTCTTTATGCTCCAACTGTTTTACGCAGTCTACCTCATTACTGTTCTTGGTGTTCCTGTATTGTAAGTTGGAGGGTAGGTTTTCTACCTCATACTCATTACTAGGTTAGTAGAATGAGCAGGGAGAGGGAGTGACTGTATCAGAGATCTTGTGTAATTCAGGAGTATGGCTAGAGAGAGAAATCAGAGTTTATAACCCTAGATATTAGAAATGAACAGGACCAGCACCATTACAAAAAACCTTTAAAACATAAACATTATGGGCAGGTAGCACCAAGATATAGTATATCTAGGCACACAATTTTCAAATAAAAGTTACATAAAAAAACCATGCTCACAAGCATACTGATGTCAGAAGGATGCAGTATTCATCTGTTTAGTTCAAGGCTACTCTGAAGACAAACTTTCATCAGTCTGCTTGAGAGGTGTAGTATAATAGCGTAGGACCTGTGATGCTTTATCTTGATTGACTTGTGTTAAGAATCACTATGGATTCATACCCCTGTGTGTGTGTCTCAGAGAACTTATAGCAGGTTCAACAGAAGGATCACAGAAGACACACCAGAATGTGGGCAGCAATACAGAAGTCCCAAATCAAATACAAAAGTGAAAACAACTTGAACACAAGCATCCGTCTTTGTATTCCTCCTGATCCAGATACAATGTGCCCGCCTAACTCACAATAACCAATACCTTCTCCCTTGACTTTCTTTTGTCTAGAACTAATACAATTCCAACAACATAAATCAACAAAACCAGTGTCTCCTCCAAGTCACTTTGTCAGAATGCTGCAAATAAGTGATTGCTGAGTGCTCAGTCCCCAAGAGATAGCTCTATCACCCCTCATCTAGCTCAGAGAGCACCACAGACAATTGGGCAGAGAGAATGTGAGACCTGGAATCTGGGAGAGTTTGTGGAGCACTGTCCCCCAGCATGATGTCACTGTTACACATTTAAACTCTCAGCAGCTGTGATGACCTGTCCAAGACCCACATCAGGTATAATAGTGCACCATCTGCATTCCACCATAGAATGGGGAGTTCACATGCCTCTGGTTCTCCTTGACATCTATGCAGTTAGTGGTTTCAGAGTGAGTGAGAAAGAGTGTCTGAAGTTCTACAGCCTGTAACATGGAAGGATATTCCTACAAGTAACCATAATTAAACTCAAGGGCTCACCAACAGCGACATTAAAAACAGAGGAAATAATCTGAAAGTAGAAAGGGACAAGATTTAGAAAGAGGAAAGGAATAAGTGGGAGCAGGAGGGGGACAGGATAGTGGGGATGTGATCAAAGTACATCATATACATGTATGAACATACCATGATCAAAACCATTGCTGTGTAAATTCATAAACCCTAACTGAATTTAAAAATGATCATCAAATATCTTGTCATATAAGCTGACCTGACGAAAGAGTTGCAATTAATCAATAAGTAAGATGTGACTATTAGGGTTACTTTTTTCTTTCAACTGAGCAGATAACAGATGTTGAAAGGAAGACAGCAACAAAGGCAGTACTAGGGGAAAAAACTCCATTTTGAAGTAGGGAGACCTGATTTTTCATCAAGACTTTGAACCTGACATATTTTGTGACCTTGGAAAGTGTATTTAATAAATTTTCCCTCAGTATTTGATGAATTTATTTTTTAGTATTGTCTGCATCTAGCAATGTTAAGTAGTAAAAATTGTATGCTGACCTGCTAATGATATCTTATAGTTTATAAAGACACACATTCTGAAACCATCTGACTAGCCTGACAAGCCAGTGAAGAGTTTAGTCACAGGGCAGTTCTAACACACCTACTGTGGAGTTTAGTAGGCGAGAAGATTCTAGAAGCACAGAGTAAAACAGAGAGTGTTTTCTGATACAGCATGCTTTGCAATACATTACTTTTATCCAACAAATGCTATTTAAAGTGACAGAATCATATGAAGTGATTAATGAAGGAAAAGGGATAGAACAAAAGTAGAACAAAGCAAAGCAATTTGAAATGTAAAGATATGTCTTATGAACTGAATATCAGCATCACAAGCAAAGTGGGAGAGATAACACCAAATGGAAACCACTATGATATTTATGATAAGAGTAGACAACTGTTGTGCTTTATCACAAAATAATATCAAGTTAGAAAAAGTAAATAAATTTAGTTTTCAAATTTTCATATCCATGTTCTGAGGTAATACAAAACTGTTTAATCAATTCAGCCACATGTGCTACAGAGATTGTAATAGTTGTAATGATGCAAACACATTTCTTGAAGGTACATGATGGAATGAGAAAAATAAAAACCTGAGCTTAGTGTTTTCCAGGCGTGACTGCTCTTGGGTTTTTGTTTTTTTTTTTTGGCTTTTAAAAAATTAACTTGGTTCTCTCCCTTGCCCCCCCCCCATCTAGCTCACACACACACACACACACACACACACACACACACACACACACACACACACAGAAAGAGAGGGGTGGGAAAGAGAGAGAGAGAGAGACATACAGACACCTAACACACTGAAAACTCTCTTCTAAAGATTAATCAGAGAATTGGAGACTAAGAGCAAGCTACTGACCCCAAAACTGGAAACAAGAAGATATAGGACCCCAAATTCAAACACTTGTAAATTTTACACCACAATTAGAAAGTTGCTAAAACCTTCAGGTAGATCAGGTTGAGAGTTTTAAATCCTATAAATGTTAATGTTTGTAAAAACTGCTTTGCCCATGTCAATCTGGAAGCTTTAGACCATGGTGTCTCTGGAAGATAGTTATGGAGTAGAAGTCACACTCAGAATGGTGAAAGGGAGGCTCAGGTGACTTGCAGGAAATCCAGAAGAGCTAATGTATGGATAGGATACCCCCAGCAATCACTATGCAAAGTTATTGCTGGCTCGAAGATGGATTATGGAACCTTGATCCCATGCATGAACTGTGATAAGCCTCTAGAAGTTACAAAAGGGCAGGGGAAGAAGAGCCACCCTCCATCCCTCCTACTGACCGTCCCAGAAAAAGCATTTTCCTGCCGCAGTTTGACCTTTGTCCAGTGACGCTAGTTTTTCAAATCTAAATGTTAAGAAAATAAACTGTGATGTGTTGTGAACATTCTTAGTCTTCCTTTTCCTCCATGTTTCTCCTGTTCATATTCACACTTACTCTCCCCTCTCCCTTCCTTCCTGCATTTCTTTCTTTCTTTATCATCATCATCGTTTTTTTTTTGAGACAGGGCTTCTCTATTGTAACTCTGGCTGTTCTGGAACTTACTCTGTACCCAGGTTGACCTCGAACTCACAGAGATCTGCCTTCCGCTGCCTCCAGAGTGCAGAGTGCTGGGATTAAAGGTTTGCACCATCACTTCTTGACTGCATTTCTTTATCTAACTTCTACTGACCTCTTCTAACTTTGCAACTATGAAATCAAGGTAGAGTGTTAGCGATTTCTGTTTCTCTGGCAAATGCCATCTTCATCACTTCTCTTCATCCCTTTGAATTAAATGACATTTAAGAATCACAATATTTTTAAACATTGGAAGAAAAAAATAAAAACTACTTCCCATCCCTGACTCTCTACACAGTCTTCCCCATTTGATTAATGCCAACTTTTTATAGTTACTCAATCCAAAATTTTTGCCATCTTCTCTGAATCTCACCCTACCTGTTAGAAAACCCATCAGCATCAGCTCTGTCTTCAACTATCCCTCTCACTTTATTATGATCTCTTCCTCAATTCTGAAAAGGATTTCTGCATTGAATTATCTGTATATTAATGCCTTTCCTATCATCTGTAGCCCAGGTGATTGGAGTAGCCGAAGCTATCATATGGCTCTTGCCAAACACTGGTGTCCTCCCAGTGATTTGCATACCCCACCCATTTGGACCTCTTCTGGTTCTCAGAGGGAAACTATGTGTACACATTTCTTAGTACCATTTACTCTAAATAAGCCCCCTCAACTGTTTATTTAACAAAGGTTCAGCATAAGAATATATATATATTTCCTATGGGGACTGGAGAATGGGCCAGGGGTTAATAGCATTGACTGTTCTTCTAGAAGGCCTAGGTTGGGTTCCCATCACTCACATGGTGGCTTACAATTTGCTATAATTCTAGTTCCAAAGAATCTGATCCTTTTTTTTTTAACCTCTACAGGTACTAGGCATGCATGTGGTATTCATATCTATATGCAGATAAGCACAAATAAAATATAAAATTAAATTAAAATAGAAATAGTCTGTCTAGATTGTCCCTTTGCCAATAGCTATACCACCCACTCTCTTATTTCCATCAGTCTTAATCCAAATAACCATTTTTCTCAGTGAGGTTTTTTCTTACATCCTTAATAAGTTATAATCTCATTCTGTCTCCTTAATTGTCTCCAATAGCTCTTATCATCATTGCACATGTTCTTTATTTACTTCTCCATTATTATCCCCAAGGATATAGGCATCACAGGGCTACAGATCTAGCTATTTTATTCATTGCTATATCTTCAGCCTAACAACAGCTATGAATTGGGTAACTAAGATTAGTCACATTTGAACATATACATGTTCTCCACAAAACATTTAGGTCACTGACTTAATGGATGTTTGATCAATTTCATATTTTGCAGTAATTATATTCTATTCTTTCATCTATTGTTCACTTTTCATCCAAATAGTATCCATTCTCTGGTCACCCTGAACAAAATCCTCTGGAAGCATCATGAGCCATACATCAAACAATAGACTCAGTTTAGATATTTAAACATTATTCTTGAAATGGAAGTGAAGAGAAACACAAACTTAAAATAAGAAATGAAAGACTGAGGCCAGGACCACAATGGGAACAAAAATTAAAAAGCAATAGAAGTGATTTTTAAGTTAATCATTAAATTATAGAAAAAGTAACACTGAGTATTCATCCTCTATGAGTTTCTGCAGAACCAATCAGGAAATTGATGGTTACAGTGACTGCTCACTCATTCCTGAGGGCTCTCTCAGACATGTGTTGGCTAGAGTTTACCACAAGGGACATTATTAGGCTTTTCATGACCTTCACCTATATAAGATGTGCAGATTGCTTCCTGTCTGGGCATGGTGCAAATTTCTTTATTCTGTGTAAAATGGCATGCTCTGGCAAACCCTGGTCAACTGTATCATTCTGCTGCATGTGTCTAAAGCACTTTTCTTCAAATAAATTAGATCACTTTCATGTATTTTATCATGTTTCCCTAAGATAGATAGAGCCTATTTTCATGATAGACTTATTTTTCCTTAGTCTCACTAGGCCCCAAAATAATACTGCTATCTTAGGCCTCTTCTAAATATTCACCATCAAGTCACAAGCTCTATCCAGGGGTAGAGAGTAGATGGATCATAACCATTCTGTCATTTTTATTCAAAGAAATACATATCCTAAGGACTGCAAGAAGCAGCATTTTATTGAAATGTAAGATTCTGAATAAGTATTATTGAATCCCTCAGTACTGAGAGAATAATTTAATGTGGTTTATATAGATTTCACATACAGTTTTTATGCCCCAAACTTCTGAATATCACATAAACTATATGGATAATACAAAAAAGCATGCATTCATTAAGTTAATAGTGAGAGCCTATAATTGCTACAGATGCAAATCAGTTAGATGGAATGGTTACAATACAGTCATATAGAAAATTAATGCCAACAGTGATA
This sequence comes from Cricetomys ansorgei, assembly GCA_026225945.1. NCBI lineage: Eukaryota > Metazoa > Chordata > Mammalia > Rodentia > Nesomyidae > Cricetomys > Cricetomys ansorgei. The sequence continues at coordinate 14,570,180 of JAMJFZ010002981.1, forward strand.
ATCATTATTGTTTGAAATCCATCATCAAGAGAGAAGACTATTGGAATATTAACCAAAAACTCTACACATACTGAATCTCAAAGCTTCCTTATATTCACCCCATTACCCTAGTTCACTCTTAATGTGCTGCGTCTCCCAGAAAGAAAGAAATAATCGTTATAGCTCCAATTATCAGGTAAGCACACAAAGTAAGAAAATATTTCCTTAAAATAGGCTGTCTTCTACAAATTGCATTAGGTCAGGAACCCAGCTCACATGTCTTGCCTCATCTTTGAAATGTACTTTTTGTGTCATCTCTGGCCAATCATGAGACTTAGTTGGGTTTTCAATTACCCTTCTGGAAATGGAAATAACTATAACACTGCTCACTTTAAATATTGCAAATATCTCATGAAATGCACAGGTAGATTTTTTGTTTATATGATAATAAAAGTATTCGAATGAAAAATACATTACAACATCCTTCTAATCATGGCTATTATTGCCATATTTTTAATATTATTTAATGGAAACTTAACATTATCTTTTACACAAGCCAACCTAACAAATAGTCCCTTTCCAATCACATATGAGCATATTAATAGTGCTAGAAGCTTAAAGCCAATAGTTACCATGGATACATACTAGTCACCATAAATACATCCTACTCATCATGAACTTTAATGAACATAGCTATTATAATTTTAATTACTAGCATTGGAATATCCACTTTTTCTCTAACCGTCCTTATGGATATGTCTAGAGATTTAACCACTGACTCTTGCTAACCCACTAGGTGTAGGGCTCAATAGAGAACTCTGATCACCAGTGTTCAACATAGACAAAGAGAAGTTCAACATTTGTTCCTACCTTGTATCAATATCCTACTCGAGTTACATCAACATTACTTCTTTGATAAGTCTTTCCACACCAACTCTTTTACCCATCAATCTCTGATGTCCTCTTTCTCATTTCTGACCTGGGTAACACTCTGGGGTTACCTCTATCACTCTACTATGTATTCAGGGCTTCAGGGCTTCACTTGCATCTTTGTTGGACTTTCCTAACTGAATAAAGATTTACAACTCTCTCTCTCTCCTCTCTCTCTCTCTCTCTCTCTCTCTCTCTCTCTCTCTCTCTCTCTGTATAGTATCATGGTGTGTCAAGTATATGGAAGTCAAAGAACAATTTGCCAGCCAAATCTCTCTTCCCACTATATGGACACTAGGGACTGAACTCAGGTTTTCAGTGTTGGCAGCAGGCATCATAACCAGTTGAGCTATCTTGCCAACCCAGCCTTCCTTTTTCATTTAAGCCAAAAACTTGGGTAATTTATCATCCTGTGTAAGTGAATATTGAGTGAGTGTACAGGTGACAATTCTTTCAAGAAATTTATTTGAATACTCTGGAGTTTGTTTTTCTTTCTTCTTGTTCTTGCTTTCTTATCAGGAATTTGTTTTTGTAGCCCAAGTTTAATGTAGCTTTCAAAATGCAGCTACATAAACTCCATCCAAATAGAATAAAGGATGGTTTGCTTCTGTTTGAGGAAGAAAAACAAATCTACACATGTCAAATAACTGTCAAGTTCCTAGGTGAGCCATAGGAGGGGTCTATGGAAAACCTTGGGAAAACTCCAATTTTTACACAATGCTCACAATATCAGATTCAGTACCTGAGAGACATGAAAGGAGGTGTAGTGCTTATATTCAACAGATCTCTGCCATAAAATCAAAGCTCTGATGAGAACGGATGAGATAATGAGATCTACAGTGTCAATATTTTGATGATAAGCGATAAGCGTGAGAATATTAGAACCACAAATCCCTCAAATCTGCAGCTTGACAGCAGTAGTCCCTGACAATTCCCAGAAAACTTTATTGTTGCTAGAGCCTGTAACAAAAACAGAAGCAGGTGCCTTACAGAAAGACATGTGTGTTCTATTCAAGACCGACATCTGCCATCCATCATTCTTCTCAGGCTGACCTGAGGCTGCAGTCCAGAGCATCCCGAGCAAATAAGCATAAGCTCTTTCCATAAAGAAATTATACACACAGCCTGAAACAAATGCAGAACTTATTAACACTTGAGAAAAGGATGCAGCTCATGAAAAGTGGAACTTGATGTGCTCGATTTGGACCAGGGAGGGGTAGCTGAGTGTGGGACAGCTGACTATAACAATGTGGGGCTCTACTCTGGAATTAACAACAGTATCTGCAGTAACGATGGGAGTCAATTAGGAAGATTCATAGAACTATTTAAATAAAAATTATGTACAGCCAATGAAATGGAGACTCTCTGTGTAGTACCACTGAAGAAACAGAAACAATTATAAGTAGGAACATTAAGATTACTTTTCTATATTAATATAAAGAGAGCACCCTGTTGTCCCAATAGGCATTACTTACTAGGCACAAGAATTTTGCAAGTTCCAGTTTCAAGGAATACTGGACTTTTAGATCTTGCCTACTGAATTTGACAGGTGATAGGGGCTTTTGCTTTGGTTTAAGACTAGGTAAGTATTTATAAGACAAGCCTTTGTGTCTCTTAGTATCTGCAACTGTGTCTCCTACTAGCCACTGCTAAGTAGATTCAACATAAATTGTCACCAATTGGCCCAAATCCATCAAGACTAGATGTATAAGAACACAAGCTATAAGAAGTGAATTTGTTATATGCAAAATGAAAGCAAAGGCAACAAAGCCCAGGATCCTGGAATGTTTGTCCCCAAGGCTCAATAATGTTTCCAGTGGTGGATGGAGTCATTTGAGCATGCCCTCATTGCTCCTAAGCCAAGTGACCTGACAAAGCATCACATGCAGGTTATATATCAAACAGGCAATGTTGGTTAAAATGGAGAAGACACTTCCAAGAAGAGGATTGGAACAGAACTCTGTCTGTTCTCATTCCCACTCCTCCAGTGTCTCTGGATGTTATATTCCTAGGTTATTTAACAGTTATGCCTAAGGAATACAAATAAGATAGAGATGAATGCGGCTGTTTTTAACACCACCTGAAGAACTGTCTATCATTCGCTAGATAGTAAATGCAGTTAAATACAACCATGCCTTAAGGGGAAGATACTGAACCTACTGAGGAGAAGAGTGATTACAGTCCTCAGAGGCACTGCTAATTATATGTAGCATGTACTGTAAGAAGCAGAGTCTGCCTGTGATCTAGCCTCAGCATCTTGGACAAAGACAGACAAATGGAAAAACAGATAGGGAGAAGCAGTTTGTATAGGATTTATCATTACGTCAAGAACTTTGGAACTCCTATTTATCTTTTAGGTGACTTATAGAAGCTTGGGAAGGGCTATGACTATCATGAGTTTGAAAGCTAAAATCTGAGCATAAAAGGGTGATAACAAAAGCTCAGAGAATTGTGCCTAGACACCAACTGTGGACAATATTCTCCAAGATGGCTGAGAATTCTGTTGTAATTTGTTTTTAGTGACGCAAGTGGCAAATGATGTACTAAGGGCACCAGCACCCGACCCGCTGCAATACAACCTCGGCTGCTCCTTGTAACCATTTCACTGTCATCTGTGTGTCTCTAAATTCCCCCAGTATTTGATTAGCCATTTTGTATATGCATCCCATAGTGTCAATCCTGCTGTATTACCATGAGGGTTCTTGTCATTTTTACATATTCATTGATAGTTTCACATATGTATATAGTATAGTTTGATCATATTCATTTTCATTAACTCTTATTCCCAATGAGTTGCTTCATCTCAAAAAGCCCCTCTCCTATTTTTATGATGTCTTTTTGCTTTTTTAAAAAATTTTTTTGTTTTGTGATCCACTGTGTTTAATTAAAACTATCTGCAGGAACACGGGTTGTAGATTTTTTATTGGATCATGGGCAGCTTGCCAGTGGCTACATCACTGAAGAAAGTGCCTCTCCCACAGCAACCATTAACTATCAATTGCTCCTAAAAAGGGGGTGAAGACTCAAGAGTCCCTCCCACACCCATAATGGAATGGGGACAGGACTAATCTTGTGCAAGTCTTGTATATGTAATTTTAGCTTCTGTGAGTTCATAAGTGCAAGGGCCTTATCTTGTCTTCTTAATTATTCCATTTCTTATCCGACTCTGATCACCTATATACCATTATTCCTGTTAAGGTATAACCACTTAAACTACCCTAGCTAAACTTACCCTGGTTAAAAACTTTAAACAGAAAGTCTATTTATGTTTCCTGAATCCCCGTATCGTATCCTAACAGTGAGCATTTTGTCATTATATCAAATCAACTTTGCCATTATGCCTTCAACACTTGTAGTAAACACAACATCTAAGATAATTTTCTAAACATTAAGAGAAATGTTTAGAATAAGAAAATAATAAGAAAATTAACCTCTTCTAGTGATAGAGCTTTATGAAATCAGACGTAACTTTAGCATCTGATACTAAATATAAACGATATCAGTTTGTATTTTTGACTTCTAAAAGAACTTTGTGCTTAATAAAGTGAGTGTTTTCATCTACTTATGCACATTCTCTGTATGTTCTTTTTTCTTTGATTTTTGTAATTTTGAACAACTTTTCATTTTGCCTCCATTGCCAGTAGCTTACTTGCCTAGAACACAGAGAGAGTGAAAAGGTGGACAAAGTTTATTTGGTGCCTTGGAAAATCCTTCCCAATAATTCCAAAGGATATGCCTGTGTGTGTGTGTGTGTGTGTGTGTGTGTGTGTGTGTGTGTGTGTGTGTGGCTTGCTCACGTTTCTGAGGTATCTCACTGCAGTAGCCTTATAGCCACATCATTTCCTAGAAACCCAGCAGACTCCGTGAAAACTCTTTTCCCACAACTACTTTTTCTTCTGTATTACTATGTACTGGATGTATTTTTTTGAGTAAATTGTGACTTCACAATTCTAATATTCAATATAGATGCATTCAGTCATACAAGTTATTAAAAACAGCATAGAATTTTTAAAATATTCAAAAGAAATTCTTGAAACAATGATAGCATGGGGATGTTTTCAAGACGTTCACAAAGATGTGTTGTATGATAAACATTCCTGGGTACTCATCATCAGAAATGAAGTATGATTTGGCAGCTCCACATATCACTACTGACTCTGAGTACAATTCCATCCAAGACTTTCTATCTTCAACTTGTGTCAATCCACTGTCATTTAAAAAAATCATAAATAGTTAAGTTCTGGAACCTAGTAGCAGTCATTGTTATAGGAAATTCACTAATTTCAAATGAATTTAACCAGCTTTAAGGTATATTGTTGACTTTCATTGAAACCATCCACAAGTCATTTGAATGATTGGTAGAGGTTCTGCATGTTGGCTAATATAAATGTGTCACTTAGAAAAGGTGCATCTTAACTATTATTTTTATGCTCCTGGGTTTTCACCTATGCTTATAAAGTTTTCCAAAAACTCTACTCCTAATAAATCTTAATGGTCTATGTCTGTTCATATGTTTTTGTTTATGTGAATGCACACTCACATGCACACACACACACAGAGAAAAATAATCTATTTCTCTAGTTGATTATAGCCACCTACTTGGATATCAAAAAGGTAAAATATACTATTTTCCTCTGTGTGTTCTTGATTTTATTTGAGGAGAAAAGTCTTCTGACAGATACCATAGAAGTCAAATTTTCTATATCCTTTCTTCCTCCTTTCATCTATTGCATACCATCTTTCTTGTTTAGCTTTTGGAAAAGAATCATAATTTCTGATGAATAAAATCTAAATATTATATAGTATTTCAGAATTATTTCATGTCAGTTAAAACATTTATTTTATTTATCTGATGCTTTAAAAAAAAACTAACCATGTAATATCAAGAACACAAGAATTCACATCATCTTTAAGATACCACATCCAAAATTATTTCCCACTTTCTTGGCAAGTTACTTTGTATGTGTACAGTTTTAGATATTCGACATCAGTTGGGTTATTATGAGAGAAGACTGAGAGACTTATATGCCATAAAAACATTTTTTCCAGATGTGTCCTGATTTACCAAAATGTAACATACAGTTTTGAAAAAAAATGTGATAGACTCAAACTGCTGAATCCACATTCATACATTTTTAAAGAATCAATTGCAACTTATTATTTAGCATAAACATATATTTTGGGGGCTGAAAAACTGTTGCTGTACTTGGAGGAGATAATCCATATAATAAAATTAAGGACAATTTTCAATTCATAGGAAATTATCTGATAACAATACTAGAAATCAGTCTTAATTTCATGCTGCCTTGTTATAAAAGGTAATTTAACAAGCAAACAAATAAAGATGAGAAATTGAAATGAGAAAGCTTTTCAAATAAGAACAAAACATAATGCCATACCATGATTTTAGTTATCTACAAATAAATTTAATCTACTTAAACATTAAAGAGAAATGATAAATAATTCAGTCCTGCATTAATCATCAATGCTTTTAAATTCAATATACTTAGTAAAGGAGAAATGGTATCATTACAGAATCTTGGAGCTAAGTCATTTGCCTCTTGAGTTAATGTATCTATTATAAGATCACCAACCTCTAGCATTTAACTATTCTGATTGTAAATGAGTGACTAGTCTTGTAGAAATGCTTTTGAAACTGTCCTAATATCTACTGAAGTGGCATAAAGTAGGAAAAAAATAAAACACTAGCATCTAGGAGAAATTCTTTCTTGATACAAGCAAGCACTCTGGGTTCTATGCACAATCTTTTATTTAAGACTCAAAATCCATCATCCAATATTAGGGTTATTTTCTCCATTTTGCAAAGGGACTATCTAAAACACACAGAAGTTAAGAAATAGAAGGATCTTATCTCTTAGTGGGCAAAGTCAGAATTTTGAGGAGATGCTCTTAGATTATATAAGACTTTCCTTTCCAGAGTACAACTGGCTGAAGTAGTTAATAAATAAATTACTTGGAGCTGGTAAATGCCACTGTAACATGGCAGTCCATTTGAAATCCCACTACACCAAAAGCAGAGATGGTGGTCCCTGGAGCATGGTGGCAAGATAGACTAGCCAAATCAGTGAAAAGATAGATTTAAAGAGACACCTCACTGTCAGAACATGGACCAAGAATGGAGTTGTGTGAGAATTCAGAGTTCTTGTGAGGAAACCTCCAAAGAAACAAGACAAGAGTAATTTCAAAAACACAGAGTTGTTCTTGGAATGAGTTTTCATGTTCCTCCCCGGTGTATCAGATAACAATGAGTTTACTTCAGATTACTTATCACAACTGAATATTGTTATTTGTTTATATGCTTGTACAGAAAAACACATTTCTGCCATGTATAGCTTGTCTGCCACATAGGGTTTGCCCCTGTGATTGTACACTTTACTCGTGATTTCTCTTAACTCTGAGTATAAATTGTCTGATGCTCTGAATAAAGTTGGCTATTGCATGAGACTTTAGTATGCCTCTTTACTGACTCCATTTTCCCAGGTCCCACTATCTCTGGAACTGTAACCACCCTACTTCAATAATTAAATTGAAAGAGCATCCATCTTACATTTGACATCAGCTGTGACCTCTACAAATACACACACACACACACACACACACACACACACACACACACACACATACGTACACACAGACAAATATACAGAGATAAAATAACACCACACACAAACCAAAATAAAAAGAAGACAATACTTCAAACTGGAATTATGCTTTTATGTGGCAGAAATCACAGCAAAAATCATTTATTATAGGTTCATTTATTAAACCATGGGGAGAGACAAGAAGTCATCTAAATGTCTTAAGAGTGTGAAAACATCTACATTCCCAATTAGCCCTAATTTATCAATTAGAGTCAAGTTATATATGTCCATCATTTTACTTAAACACATACACACACATACACACACACACACACACACACACACACACACACACACACTTCACAAGATTCATAGCTCTCAAACTTTTGTTTACCATCAATACCACCTTAGTCGGGAATAATAAATTTCAATCTTCCCCCACTTATTCTTTAAAAACAAAGATTTATTTTTAAGTTTTGTGTACTTGTGAATGCCTGCAAGTATGTATGTGTACCAGTGCATGCCTGGTGGTAGCAGGGGAGAGAAGAGGGTATTAGATACCCTGAAACTTAAGTGTCAGGTAGTTGTGAACCACTGGATAGTTGTTGGAAACTGGATCATGGTCCCCATCATAGCAATAAGCACTCTTAACCACTGAGCCATCTCTGCGGCCCTGTTAGTAATTCTTGTACATTGATAGGAATAGAATGAAAATGATTTAACAAAAACCTCACAAACCAATCATTTAATGCTAGTATACCCTATGCAATATAACTGTGTATAAGAAATATGCATTATTATTTTGTTTTAAAATAATTCCAGAATTCTACATAAAAGACAGTAAACCACATCTACTGAAAGATACGCATCATGTTCAAGTTGAGTTTATTCTTTAAAAACAAGTATAATTTATATTTAGAATAATGGGTAGGTGTGTATAATTTTGTTATTAATAGTAAAATAATGGTAATTAATGCAGAAAATTATTTAACCCTTATTCATTAAAATTCAAAAACTAATAATGTACCTAAATTAGCCTTATAATACATTTGAAGGAAACATATTTCTAAATAGGAAGAAATAAGACTTATGACATTTCCTCTGATTTCCATGAGAAAATGCTGTAACCTGTGGCTTAAGACAACAGACATTCCTTTATTCTCACAGGAAGCTGTAACCTGGATTCACTGTACTCAGGCTGCAACTGTCTATTTGGTGTGTGTGGGGGGGAATAGCAGTATTTCCATGGGCGTTGCTGGAGACAGCCTGCCTTTCCCTCTTCCGTGCCTTGGCTTCTAGGATATCCCTACTTATGCCTGCACTTCTCACATCTCTGCCTGTGTCAAGTGTCCAATGCCCAACAGGGCATTCTCCAATCTCAAAATCCTTCAAAAATTTCACATAGCATTTCTCAGATACACTTCATTTATGGACTTAAGAAATTAGGTCACTTACCTTTTAGGTAACTGAAGTTCAGCCTTTCATGTGAAATAGAGTTATTTTAAATAAGTAAAATGATTTACACTGTAGTGACATGTCTTTTGTGATTTAAAACATAAATGTCAAGCCATTTCCATGCTTGTCTTAAAGGACTTTAATGGGAGAAATGCACCTAGTAAGGGAGGAAAAATCAGTCATGGGAACGGATTGAACTTGTATGATTCTTGAAAAGCATGCATGATGAAATCACTTGAGAATTTTATGGCCTGTAATACGTTGTCAAAAGAGCACAAAAATTAGATGAAAGAATTCCAGTGTTACAAGATTGGTCACAGTGCAACCCATTCAAAACTTACCAGCCCAAGATGACAGGGGAAAGCCAAATAAATCATGAAAAAGACAGAAGGCTGTAGAAATGAAAATAGCCCCTCCCAGCCACACTGCTGCATTAGATAGTACAACACATAGAACCTGGGAACATGATACCCAGAACCAAAGTTAGCCAGAATCCTTTCCCCTTAGTTAGAATACCTAGTACCAAAGTTAGTTAATCTTTAATTTCTCATGAGAAGAACAGCAGTGCGCATTGCAGTGTTGCTTGGAGGAAACATACACTGCCGGGCATGGCAGGAACCCATGGCTTGACTTTTTCTCCTGACTGTGTCTGAGGTTGCTACAGAGAGCTGTGATATGGCAATTAGTCGGCAAGCTACGCTGCCACCCTCACTATGAAACCCTGTGCAAAAGTATAAGGCCAACCAAAAATAGCAGAAGTGGGGCAGGAAAATTCCAGCACCTGACTTAACTGAGATACAGGCCGGAACAACTGAAAGAAATATGCGGCCCCAAGACCGCTGCTGCCGCCCAGATCCCCTGGCCGTCTTGGTTTGGGAATGTAATCAGCGCTGTGGATTCTAAACCAGCACACATCATGCACAGTAAATAAATGAAGATCGACCACAGGAAGGCTTAACACACATTAAAAGCACCCCCACCCCCCGCATTTTCCTTTTCCTGCCATAAGGTCAGGCAGGCATGAACATCACAAACATGAAGAACTACTCTGTGTTGCTGAGTCCTAATCGTTCTCACTGATATGTCCACGGTCTATGAAGACCTCTTACCCTGCTGCAGTATGCTTCCTTCTTGGGTCTGAGTTTGCTCTTGGTTTACAGAGGAAACAAAGTTTGTGAGTCTACAGTTTTCCCAGGCATAAAGTTGGCCGCCCAGAGGGTAGATTGACAAAGCAACTAAGAAGTATTTTAGCTCTATTTACACCTCAATACCAACATGACACCACAGTTAATCCATAGCATGCAGTAGTGTCTAGCTTAGTCATTTTAAATTAAATTTTGTTTGCCTTCAACTGAAGAATCCGGTAGAGCTGTTTGTGACCAAGGCATGTCGGAATTTCACCCGGCTTCTCGGGGTTTCTATCTAGAATCATCTAACAATTTTCTCTCCAAGCAGATTGGTCTCAAGATAATTTCCCCTAAGGGATGCTAATCAGATCTTAAACCTGTAACTTCTCAAACAGGATCCGTATTGGGAAATCTGGGGCATGAAGTTCTTAAAGGACAGAGACACACAAGCCAGGCAAGAGTCCTTGGCTCAGTGCCTTCTGAGTCAGTAAGCAGTTGGCTCCATTTAAATAAGTTAAAAATAGACTAACCAGCAGTTAAAATTTTCACCACAGCAAAACTCAGGGAGGACAAGGCTTCTCGTTGATCTCCAAAGGTTTGCTTCATTGAGTCTGATAATGGTGCGTGACATGAAGAATGTCAGGATACTCTGGTCTCACATTACCTGAGCTTCACTTGGTCATCAGTGTAATTTATCTAAGGGCAGCTTGTAGCTGAATAAAGAGCTTGGCTTGAAGTCTTCCAGCTTACACAGCAGGAGTTTTTAGAAATTTTACTGCTGGCAAGGAAATTCTTATTTATGGAACTAGGGATCCTCGTTAGGGTTTTTTGGCTGGATTGGCTTGCATGCAAGACAGTCTATTTCTTTATGTTCTCTTGCTAGGTTGATCTTGATCACAGAAAGCTGCAGAACATGCAGAAATAAGGGTGGCCATTCAGTCTAAGAAGGAAAGTAAATTAGGATAAGCATTAAAATGTATTTATTTGCCCTGAAGGCAAAAACAAATTGGTTCCCTTTCAAATGGGATGAATATGACAATGCTGCTTCCATCTAGTCCAGTCAGGAAACAAAGCTCCCAGTGGCTTAGATCCACCTCTACATCCAATAGAGATGGGGTGGTTTACAACTCTCCAGGAACAAAGAAACACAAGTCTATGAACAAAGTAAATACCATTGCCCTCTCTAAATATTTTCACCGTAGTTACACACCTTTAAATTCTATTATTCAATTACTGTCTTTTGTTTTACTTTCCAAAACACTGCAGTCTAAATGATCAATCACCTACTTCACTGAGTCATGTTTGTGTATGATCATCCAGTGTTGACTTTTCTCTGAAATCTTTAGATCACTGAATATGTATTCTCCAACTATAATGAATATTACAATCCATTATGTATCTTTTAAAGATTGCAAGGTCTGGAGGTGAAATGACTTTCCATTCAGCTGAGAGGTCCTGTGTTCAATCACCACAGCTTTATTTTATTTGTTCAATACTGTTCCAAGGAAAGGAAATAAACAAACAAAAAATCTATTTTAATATAAAAAATTTCCAACCATCCTTTTCTCCAGAACAAAACAAAACAAAATAAAAACAACAAAGGGAAAAAACCCCACATTTTTGACACTTGTATTTTTTAAAAATCCTTAATAGATGTATATATATATTTAGATACAGAGAGATATATATTTGTCTTTATATTTATAACTTCTGGTCTACTCTGGAATTCTGAATTCTGTCATCATTATTAATACTGTCCTTTGATACTCAAATATTACCCACATAGGATCAGTGATTATTTTAGCAACATCTTCTCTTTATGTCATAGAAAATAATGGTTATGTAATAATATTTCCTCTTTTATACTAGTCTGTAGTCTCATGCCTACAATTTAAAATAACAAATGAACAGAAAGATCTTTTCTCCAAGTACCGCCAAGGTTTTTGGCTAGATCCCACTTGGTATCTTCCAGTGGGGTTCTCAGAAATAGTGCACAGCTTTCCACATCTGTGAAGTGACTTCCCTGTCTTCAATACTCACAGGACACCTCAGTTTGACAGCAAACCATGGGCTTATATTTTCATTTTAAAAATGTGTTGAAGCACTATTTACTTGTCATCTTTCTTTGTATTGCTGTGAGAAAAATGATTATTTTTATATAGAAATATTTTTATTTTCTTGTTTGGGATACCATAGAATTTTTTTTTCAAATCTTGAATTTTAACAAGAAATACCTTCAACTAACTGTTCCTGCTAGCATTCTGAGATACCTGTGAGTGCAGTTTCACATCTCCTTTTGTCTCAGAGTATTTTGTACAAACAAGTTTTGTTCTATTTACTTTGTTTTTAATTTTCAGGCCCCTCTAACATCCCCATGTGCCCATCACACCAACTCATTTGCTTTACCCGTAGTTAAAGCTCTTTTTTGTTATCCTTTTTCTTTGTACTCCCGCCTGTCATAAGTGTGCTGATCGGGTTTTTACTCAGACTGCATCAGAAGCCCTGCCTCTGGCCATGTCTTCTCAGACTTCACTCTGTCTCCAGTGTGCTTTTCCTTCTTCTCCTTGTTGAAATCAGTCACTCCTTAGGCTACAGACATATTTTAAGAATTTCAGACATAGGAAAAATTTCTTATTAAAATTCTACTTCTTTGCCTTTTCTGTTATTGCTGTATATTCCACACACACTTAAGTAAATAAGCATAAAGATACTTTGAGTTGGCTCAGCAACTAAACATGCCTGCTGACAATCCTGCCTACTTGAGTTCAAGCCCTGAGACTCCCATGGTAGAAAGACACAATCAACTCCTTCAGGTCATCCCCTGATCTCCACACATATACACTAACACAGGTGTCCATTAATACATAGACATATCATATATACAACACATGTGGGGAGCTCACAAACAAAATAAATACAATACAAATTTTAAAAGAATAAACATGATGATCTCAGCTTTATACCTTATACAAAAGATGTATGTATGCTATCAACACCCCATAGACTATAATTTCCTTGTTTTAATCAAAATTCCATCTGGAAACAGACATTTTTAAAGCTTATTTGGGGCCTAGAAAGATGGCTCAGAAGCTACGGGCAACTGCTTCTCTTTCAAAGATCCTAAGTTCAATTCCCAGGCTAAACCAAGTGGCACAAAATCACACGTAACTCCAGTGCCAGGGGATCTGACACCTCTCTTGGCCACAGGGAATAAAATCTATAAAGACAAAGAAAAGCTTACTTGTAATTGTGTATGCCTTTTCCAAAATCCAAGTGTTGACAGAACGATTTAAAATGTAGTATAGTACATTACAAGGTATGTGTGAGAGACCTTTTACCAGTATTGTAGTTAGCTAGAAGAAATGTCTAAAAAGAAAAAATGTTTATTTGGGCTCATTTTAGAGGGTTCAGTTCATGATGGGTTGGCTCCAATCTGAAGCCAGGGATGACATGGCAGTGAGGGCCAGAGGTGATCACACCGTGAGGCTGACTCCATCACAATTAATCTCAAGATGCTCATGAAGGAGGCTCACTTCACTACTCGACTAGCCTGGCCTATATCCTCCTACCACGTAAGGTTCACTATACCTCCTGTCTGATATGTACAGTCTTCACCATGTACCCCAGCCTGGCAGCATCCTCACCTTGGACTTTTCAGGTTTCATAGTTGATATAAAATAAATTTCATAGTTCTAAACAGACCAAACCCTGTATTTTCATATAATGTCAAAGCAAATAGATTAAGACATGCATTAATACAATCCTTGAACAGAAATCTGTTGAGTTTATCAAAGGTAAATGTGTAAGCCAGTCCCTTAGCATTCAAAGGAATGTTTACATTTAGTTCAACAAGTATTAATTGTATATTATTAGGAAATATCTGAATTCTAGAGATAAGCAAAGAATATCTGCTCTTATATTTAGAGTTTAAAACAAAACACCTAAAAAATCAACATCAAACATAACTCATGGGAAACATCCAGATCTTTCCAACCGACACTTACTTTTCCACATACCTGGATTTGCCACTAACCTTTAATTTATTTTATTTTAGACATCATTAAGTATGTGTATATTTATGCATGGCTGAATATATCTGCACATGTGTGTGTGATTCCACAAATGCCAGGGCATACTCATGGCAGAGGTCAACTTTCAGGCGTTGCTTCTTCCCTTCTACTGTTTGGTTCCCTAGGACTGAACTCAAGTCTTCCAGGCTGGCAGACAGTGTCTTAACCACTGGGCCATCTCACCTGCCCTACCAGTACTTTAAAATTATCATTCAAGTTAGCAACAATATCATTACTATTGGTACATCAGCATTTTCCTTTATAGGAAACAATCTTAGTGTTATTATTCTACACCTATAACTTTAGTCAGTCATGAATGTGGCTGCCAGTGTTCCTGGACCTTATTTTCAATGCCCCAAAGTCAATTTTCCATTTGAATGCATGCCTAAAATGTCCTCATTGTTTTCCCCCAGCAGCAGACGTCAATTTGATACAAGCACTTTTTAATCCATCAAATGGCTATGTCTAGGGTATCTGTAAAGTTAAACCTGACTGCCCTGGTGGCTCAGGATGAGTCTTTCAAGGTTTGGTATAATGTGACAGCATAAAATAATGTGTCTTTAACATGGCCTTCAGCTTTCCTGTTTCCTAAAGTCTGAGTAAAATAGCCAAGCACCTTGAGTGGTTGGAGAATAAATATTAAAACAGACATTCAGAAAAAGTGCCCTTTGAAAGGAGGGGCTGTGATGTCAGCAGAGGCGACTGGAGAGGCCAGAAGTCAGTACTGAGTCCTTAGGATCTAGAAGTCTTTTGGATTTACAGCAGTTACAAGGAAGGCTCAACCTGTTGCTCATGAGGAGATGCTTACAACCTTTCCAGAAAAGCTTCCAGTCTGTCACAGGGAGCCCTCTGTGTGACCACACTAGCTACTTCCAGGAGAAGACACCAAATACTCCTAATTCCTCCCACTCAAACCAGTACTAACTGAATTTGCATTGTTAAAATTTTAACCTTCAGGATCTAAGCAATGTTAAAAGTAGGTCTCATCAGAGTATATAACTTGTATAAAAATATATTTAAACTGAAATTCAGATCCATATCCCTAGCTATTTGTTTTTTACAATAGCAATATTTTAGAACACATAATAAAATGCAGTTTAATTCAACTTAGAAATTATTAAGAGCTTGCTATGTAGCTCATCCACAAAATATCTTTTTAAAGTAGAAGCAGAAGAGAACATACTAACAGAGGTAAAATGTCTAACTAGGTAGCTTGCCTGTTAAAAAGTTATAGTAAAAAGGGAGAAGGGCTGTTTGGAACATTTAGAATTGGGCAAAGCCAGAAGTCACAGACTGCAGTACATCATGCTAAGTCATTATGACAAAGACCACTCTACCAAGCTAGTGCTTTAGGAAATAAGAAATGAAAATACAGTTTAGAAAATGAATTTGAAGGGGAAAAACATGTTTCTTATATTAAAGTAAAGTGCAGCTTTCCTGGAATCCCACATATGATTATGCTCTCTTTAATGTGATATACCTACAAGCTGTTCCTCAGTGTCCGTGAGGCACGGTTCTTTATGTAATTAAACTTTACTTTGAAACAGCTGAGGAACAATGATGTTTGTCTACAGAATTGTTCAGTGAGGTCATAGATGCCTGTGTGCATGTGTGTGTAAGTATGTGTGTAAATATGTCTGTATCTATGTATGTGTGTGTGAATGTGTACATATGTGTATGTACATGTATACAAGTATGTACATGTATTTATGTATATATATATGAATGTATATATATATGTATATATGGGTATGTATATTTGTGTGCATATATGTGCATGCATGCATGAGTGTATATGTATACATGTATAAGTATGTATATAAGTATACATGTGGATGTACATACATATATGCCTAAATACATGTGCGTACATATATGTATGTCTGTGAATGTAGTTATGTGTATAAGTGTGTTTTTGTGTGCACATGCATATGTATGTATGTAAATGTATACATACATGTGTGTATGTGTGTGAATATGTGTGCTCTCTTGTACTTTAAAATAAATGCTATTCAACATTATCAAAATCTTTCTCATACCTGTAACTAAAGTATATTAGCATGGAAGTAAACACGAATCAAAAATTTATTTCCTGCTCAATATGACATGCTCTTACCATAAGAACTCTTTTCAAGGTCAAGTATAATTAGGTTGAACTTTACATCACACTGCCAACTACAAAGCAAAACTTGAGAGCAGGTAGGAAGTTTTAAAGCCTTAAAATATAGATGTGACTGCCACTCACATGGAATACAGGCAGGTTTTTTTTTCATATTATTTCATTGGGCTTGAAATGACTCAGTCTAATAAGATATCCCTACTCAAGGTGTAAATACTCAAAAGAGAACATTGCTTTAAGTGACCATTGGTGTCCTCATAAGAGGCACTTAATTGACAGCTGGCAGAGGTGTCCAGAGGAAGACAGGGGCTGGAAGCATGGTACCACACAGGGCAGCATCACATTCTTTGATTGGCTTGATGTTGGACGTAACTAATTTCACACTTTAAACACTAACTGTTTATTTCATTTGTCTGGTTTAGGTCAAATTTCTTTCTTTCTTGTTCTTAGCCTCTGGGACTCTGTGACGCCAGGCAGGATATATGCATGTGAATGTTCCAGCATAAGGACATAAGGGAAGGCAGTGTGGCCTGTCCTCTCAAAGTCCACAGTCACCATCTCCTATAAACTAAATGTAGAGACTGATTTGGAGCTGGAACAAAATAGTAAGTAAATTTTGCTATATTATTATTTCACATCTATTTGGATATATTTATAGAATGATTTTTATATACATAAATATAGAAATATATGATATATCACAGTTTCAAGGACTGAGCCCAGGGTCAGCTGACTCCCTTACCTGGGCCTGGCATGAATCAGGTCCTCCTTGTGGTGAGAACATGTACCAGAAATGCTTCAGAAGCAGAGCCATGGACCAGAGTGAGGACAGACAGAAAGTGGGCTGAGCAAGACAACCTTCAAGATCTTTAATAACCCAATTTTTCTAACCTGCCACAGTTTAACCTTCCCCCCCAAAAATCATTTGACTATAAATAAGCTAATGAATACAAACATAAATAAGCATTGTTTAAACCAGAGCTTTCAAGATTCAGTTGTTTCTACAATGTCCTTCAGTGAATGAACCTTTGGGGAACAATTTCACATTCAAACCACAGCATAAAGCTTATAACAAACTGTAATTCCTTAACTCCACTTTCCCTTCTGTTTAAATGATAAGTAAATTCACTCTATATTTCAACTCATCAATCTCTTAAAGGATTTTCTCCTTGCATTTCAAAACATCAACCTCCTATTTCTCTTTCTGGATGTTGCAAGTTTTTATTTCTTGTCATCTTATAAGACAATCATGAAAGTAGTACCAATGTGCAAAGCTGGGGAAACTATGTCATTTGTGTCAGACACAGGATGAATTCAGACTCTAAATTATTTATGGTCAACAGTTGACATCCTAATACCATCAACATATGCTTATGCTATGAGCCCTAGCAAGCCATGTACTGATCGCCCCAGTGACTTAGGCTTACAGAACCAAATAGTGTGTTTAAGAATGGTGCTCCTTCCTTTTATTGTTTGATCATCACTTCTGGGATGTTCTACTAGCTCTCTGCCCTTTTTCAGACAGTACTCTAGGAATAGTGATTACTCTCCAAAGGACTCTCAAGACAGAGGCTCCAATTTCTCCTCTGTATCTTCTGTACCCTCTAATGGACACAAAGAATGCATTCCTATGTTACCTTCTTTCTATTTGACACAGGAGACCAGGCTTCATTCCCAGCAATTCCTATCACTTATCTTCCCAGGCAATGAAGTAAACAATTTCAAAGATATTTGAAATTTAGGCATTGCTATCTAAAGAATTCATCAGAAGACCAGCATGTTGCTAGTATTATATTATAAAAAATAAATAAAAAATTTAACAACTGAAAACAAAGTATCAAATTTTTCTAAATTCCATCAGTGCCTGGCTACAACGGCATGTGTGACCATCATCAGTGCAGCACACTAGCCATTGCATCATGTAAGTTGATATTCACAGTACCACAATGAATCTAGCTTTAGATAATGCTATAACAGAAACTCCAATGTTCTTTTGTTGTAGAAGTTTATTTTTAGTTATGTATAAATAATTGTTTTATGCACTGTTGGGTGAGGAGCTCCCTAGGTCTTGGCGTTTTGTATTGTCTTCAGGTTTTAGATTAATATGGGAGATGTTTGATTGCTGATGATCTGCAGGTACTTTAAGTAGAGCACCTGAGGAATTCTGAATCAATAAAAATACCTGCGATCAGACACAGAGTTCCACTGTTGAGTGTGGCAATGGCCATGTTGGTGGTTCTCTCTGCTGAGGTCTAGAAGGTTTTGCACTAATGAATATGCCTCCATGTCTTCTTTGGTGAGCCACAGTAGTGTACTACTACATTCCTTCCATTCAGATGGGCTCTGAAGAGCTGTACATTGTCATCATAGTTATCCTCTTCTTAAGCAGGGAGCTTCAGAACTTGCTAGGGGCAGACTTTTGTCAGCACAGGAAATAATGTGATAATTCTTGGCCTTCACTTGAAGAGATGAAACCTGCATACTATGACACAAACGTGTATACACATAGGAAATTATATTACTTGTATAATCAGGCACCCAATCAAAATACTATTATGACTCACAAATAATCTTAGGAAAGTCCTTTTTTGTAAAACAAAATTATCTATTGTCTTTTAAGTACAGACAGAAAAGTATCTGCACTTCTGTCGTCTTACAGAAACACTTCTGGGCCTCATTACAGCAATTTTGAAGTTGTACACCACATAAATATCTCAACTTACATTTTTACATTTCAATATTATTCAGAGCTAAACCATATATTGTATATAATGATATATTTTCAAGAGTTCGTTCTTTTTTCAAATGAGGATAATAAAAGTGACACGTTTCGAAGGCTATGATGAGGCTTAGTAACGCATACAAAATAACAAGGTTTTTTTGCACAAGCCACAGACAGTGTTTTCTCCCGTACTTTGGGAAGAAAAAACAACCTTTCATCTCAGTATCATCCTTTGATTAAGAAATTACAGATATTTTGATCCCTCTGATCAAAATTCTCTTTAAAATGTTCTTCCACCTTGTGCGTTAGCAGGCATTTGTTAGCTCATCAGACATTCACCATTCTACATTTTGCTTTGGAATTCTTAGGACACAGAGTCCTTCTCTGTTGAATTACATAATACTCTCTTTCTTAATTTACAGACTCATTTTAGTTGAACATATAAGAAATAAACAATGGTTTGCTAAGGGACGACATTGGCATATGGGCAAAAGCAGTAGAGTGGAGAGGGTTAACTTATAGGAAGAGTGAATGAATGGAAACCTATCTCACAACCTCAATAAAGACTGTAACTGGAAAGGGTAATGAAGCACCTGTGATGTGAAAGGAGGCACTAATTTCTTTCTTCCTTTTGTTTTTCTGTCCTCCTTCCTTCTTCCTCCCATCCCCCTTTTTCTTGATCAGTGGACAATGCTACTCCAATAAAATTTAAGCTATTAAACGAAGATCATAGAGCTAGCCATTGGAAGATGTTAGAGGTCCAATGGGTCAGGGGATAGTTTCCTCCAGATGTTAGAAGTTCAATTGTGGGCTCTTTTCCTCTGCGAGGTCAGAGAAGGTACCAGCCAATGTTGTGTGAGAATGAGGCCCCTCTATCAAAATGTAACTTGATGTCATGCTATTAAGAAGGCATTAGATTCTCATTCTAAGAAAAGGAAAGTGAGAAAAGTTTGAAAAAGCTGTTGAGACATGAAGTTTTGTTCAAAGAGTATTTTCATAATGGTTATAGCAAGAATTAACTTGTAACTTTTCCTAACCAAAAGCTCACATACCACCAATCAATTTTGATATTTCTTTTTGGCTCTTTGATTTAAATATTGCATGATATAAACCAAATGCCTATTTACACACATTAATAAGCAATTAAGTTTAACAACGTGAAGGAAATTTTTACGAGTCAACATATGAACTACTGTAAGATTACCAGATAGGCAACAAGACCGTAGACCTCTAAAACTTGTAGAAAGGCATATCAGAAAAAGAGATGGTATGAAATCCTGAGGCTTGAAGCTGCTTCCACTGGAGAAGCCTTTCAAAATGTTTGAAATAAGTGTATGCCTTTAAGAAGATTGTAAGTATAACTGAATTTGCTACATAGGAAGTTATTTCTACTCTCCGTAAAGAAGATAGGATAAAGATGGACTTGAGAAACAAAAGCCAGTTCCTTGACTTGATTTGTTCTGTATGCCCCATAATTTAGTGTCCTTGACCTGAATTGAAAACTGGATGTTGGGATTTCCATCCTTCAGGTTCTGTGAAACTCACCTCACCCATGAGAAAGAAGTAGTCTTAAGAGTTCACCTCCCTGTCTCTCACCCAGACTAATGCCTGGCTTTCTCCTAGTCCAGCACCACACACTCAAATAGCATCACTCGCTTGACCTGTTTGGGAAAAGAATGCTTGGAAGATGTTAGAAATTGCTATCCTCTGAAAGTTGACATGAAGTAATGAGCACTCCAAGCAAACAGTATTCAGAACATACGCTCAGCTCGCACAATCTATTTTAGACAAACAATGGGAAGCTTAAAATACCCAGCATGACATGGTGGCTCTTTTGAAATAAAATCTTACAGGTGACAGAGAGACTTGTTTGCTCTCCTTCACAAGGTCACAGGGGAGACAGAACAAGTTTCTCTGATGTGTTACCACAAAAGGAAAAAAAAGAGTAGCACGGCCATGACCTCGGGAGCATAAAACCCCATATGCTCTCCTGCAAAATGTTGGCTATTATTTATTTAGCTGATGATAAATTCTCCCCAGTAACTTGGCAACATTTCCATATAATTATTCCTCCTCCTAAAACCATATCTCTTTTTATTAGGCTATTACTTTGTATGTTTTGATGAAGAATAAATCTCAATACCACATATACACATAAGAACACACTACTTAGCTGCAACAATCCAAAGAATGGCATTTAAAATTTAATAGCTTGATACAAAGAATTAATTACACTGTGTCATATATATTATAAAAGTCTCATTATATCTATTTTATATCTTCCATATGAAAATTATCTCCTGTCTATAAAAGAAAACTTAAGAGTAAAAAGAAACTAAAACCAAAAACAAACAGCAGCAACAACAACAACAACAAAAAAAAAACCTCTTGTTTTCTGTCACCATAATGGCATGATACAGACTTACACATGAAGAATATACACAGTTGGAATTTAGTTAACAGTATCTCACACAGGATCAAGAAATCTTAAACAGTTGGTGAAGTAGCCAAAAGCTCTAAGGAATAGGATTCTATCATCTCTATTGCCATCACTGGCCTGATAAAAAAAATCAAAAAATTCCAAAACATATCAACAGTAGCAGCTCTGAAGTAAAGCAAGTCAGTTGAGGATCTGTACATCCTGGGTCTGAACTCTGTCCATATGTATAGAAGCACAGTAACAGCTTATATCAATTATCAACATGATAAGATACAGAATCTCTTGGGATATAGCCTCTGAGAATGCAGAAGGCAGAGAGGATTATATTGATAAATTTAATTGAGGCAGGAAGAGCCACCCCACTATGTGTCGCTATTCCCTGGACTGAAAACCTAGATTGCACAAAAAGTAGAACGTTAGCTGAGCACAAGCACTCATCACTCTCTGCTTCTGAAACTCCTCTCATCGTGACTCTCCTTCCATGGGGAAATGTGCCCTTGAACTATGAGCTGAAATAAATGCTTTCTCCCTTACGTTGCTTTTGTTGGGATATTTTTTATCACAGCAGCAGAGCAGTAACTCTGGCACTAAGCAGCAAGGGACAATCATTGCTGGTCTCTTGTGGGAGTTTATTTTTAGTTGTGTTTAAAATAATTGTTTTTGTGAACTGTTGGAAAAAGGGATTCATAGGCTTTGGCATTTTATATTGTAGGCAGGTTTTGGATTTCTGTGGGGAATGTTTGATTGCTTATGATCTGCACCTGAGGAGTTCCAAACAAATAAAAACACCTGAGCTCAGATGCTCAGGGTTCCACTGTTGAGTACAGCACTGTCCGTGTGTTTTAGGCATAGGAGTTTAAAGAGTAGTAGAGTATAAAACTCTTGAACACACCTGCTTTTACCATTCTACTGTCACTTCTTACAAAACAACAACCACTATAACTCTTTAAGTTGAAAAAAAAGCAACATTTTCCCATAAGGGAAGATTATACAGTATCTCATCTATCACCCCACTAGGTAAGCTATGATTGCATCAGAAAAATTAACTCATCAACAGTATTGGTATATATGTATTTGTAGATTCATATATATAGCAAGTAATATATAGAAAATAATGCTGCTATTACCATACCCAGCAACAAAACCTGAATCAGTCATCATAGTATCATTGTCTATATCATAAAGATTATCTCCATACTCTTTCCCAACAATGCCAACAGTTATCAATGTTTTTCTTTCTATTGTCCTCTGGGAAGGCCTCAGACTTGATCTCTATAATTACCAAGGCCTAACAGAGCATGTCTCCATTAATCTATTTCAAATTCTTTTTAATCATTGTTATTAAATACAAGGATACAGGACTGTACTCTTTGATTCCCAGATCCCTATCACAGATCTACCTGCTACACTATGCAGCCATATGCATTAATGCTAGGTTACAGAGATCAATTGCGATATCCACTAAAATGATTCAGAGATGTACTAATTTAGTGTCAGAACACGAAGTTGATGAAAACTAATGTCAGCTTATAGTTGAAAGTAGTTGAGGTTGAGTCCATGTGTCCTAGAGGAATTAGAGGCTTGTTGAATACTAGGACTTCTCCATTCTCCTAGTGTGAGACTAGAAACGGGAAGAAAAGTCATTTTCAGTGGATTATTTGATGAATAGTTTGATCTCTCAATTTTCTGAACTCTCAAAATGGGAAAATCTTGAAAAGGTCATACATTAAACTGGTTTCCGTTCTAAGGCATTAATCATATGTCACAGGATATCACATAATATAATTGGTTATTATTTTGCAGCTGGCAACATAATTTAAAGTTCCATCAAGCCAGGTATTTCACTGGAGAACATGATATATACAATGGGTCCATTGTAGGTTTTTCAGTGAGGCTCACTTCTATCTAGAGAATGAACCAGCACACCAACCTCCTCATTGGCATGCATCTGTCTAGTACATCTTCAGTGGGGATTTTATGAGTAGGTTTGGCCCAATGTGCTTATTTAATGACACTCCTTGGAGCTATATCTCATCTTGTCCTTTCCAAGACGAACTCATTCACCATGCTCCAGAAATGTGTGGTTCTTTGCTCCTGTCTGTTGCTCACTCTAAACAATCCAAATATGCTTCTATAATTCTGCTGACAGATAAATTTTCTTTCCACTCTTATTTATCAAAGAAATCTGTGAGGTTGTGTTGATATACTGGGAGCAGTATAGTAAGCAGCATCAAAGATATGCCAGATCCAGACTCAATTATCTAAGTTCCTATAAGCTGGATGTATGGAATTCTGTAATTTAGTTCATATAAGTTTCAGAAAGAAAGAGAGAGAGAGTTAAGGGGATTATAGCAGTTACCATAAGAGTATGTGTCACTAGGTGTGGTGGCACATGCCTTTAATCCCAGCACTTGGGAGGCAGTGGCAGGTGGATTTCTGTGAGTTTAAGACAAGCCAGGTCTACAGAATGAGTTCCAGGACAGTTACAATAGAGAAAGCCTGTTTCAAAATAAGAAAACAGAATAAAAAGAGTATGAGGCATGCTGCCAAGCTTCTATCTGTGTCTTCTGGGCACATCCCCAACATAAAAATGTCTCTTTTCATCAGAAAGCATATTCCCATGCCCAGTTGATGAATAGTGTCCATCAGATGACATCTTTTCATGAAGGACACCAAGTGCTTTATATTCCCTAGAGCATTATAATTGGGTGTTCTCCATATATGGTCCAATCACAGGCAGGAACTATTTTATTATACATAAACTCTCTTGGCAGAGTACAGCATGACATACCCAAGATTTAGTCTTTAATGGGACTGCTTTCTTCCAACTCATTGAGCATGTCAGGCTTGTTCATCCTGTCAGCCGAGAAACCATATGTGCTCTGGATCATGTGACTGATCGAGCGGTATGGGCATGTTTGCTTTACCATAGCTCAAATGGAGCACAAAGCCCCTTTTCTTTGCATCATTCAAACAGGTAGCACCTGATAGGGAACCTGACCACTTTGTCCTTAGAATTTCAAAGAGCCTACTAAGTATTCTTTTAACATAACGTGTGGTTTGAGGAACATTAACTTGTTATTAAGTTTAAAAGCTCCTAACATATTCCCCAAATTGAATGCTGAAATTTCCACAGATGTGTTTTATCCTTGAATTCCTCATGATTTTATATCCTATTTTGTTTCATGTATCTGGGTGTCTTTGATTTCCCACTCTTCAAGTTCAGTTGTCTCAAAAGCAGCAGTATGTGGGATCAAGACATCCTGAGGAATGAATGTCATGGTTCCTCAGACTATGTCACTACACAAAGCAAGGGAGTTCACATACCTTTAGCTAAAATAGTCATGGTATAATATTTTCCTAATAGACAAATGAATTGTTTTTTTATATCTTTTTTTGCTGGTTACATTGAATAAAAATAATTCCTTAGATCAATATCTATATGGCAGTGTGTACGAGTACCAATTCAGAATAGTAGCTATGATTAAAACATCATTAGAATTTCTAATCTAAAAATAGGAGTTTCATGCTGCTCCAAAATCTATTTTGAGCACCTATAACCCAAGCATTTCAGAAAAGAAACACTTTTAATATGTATCATCAATTAAACAAGCATTATAGCAATGCACTTACATTCTAAGTCTTCTCCTCAACAGTGAATCACATGGCATCCTAGGAAGGATCATCACCTAAGTGACTTTGACATCACTGGCAAAAAAAAAAAAAAATCTACAACTCCCCCAGGGTTGTAATTTTGTTCTTTGTTTCAGGTACTTGGCTGAATGATGGGGTATAGTGGTATCTTAATTAAGTTTCTATTGCTGTGATAAAATGTCATGGACAAAAGAAATTTGGGAAGAAAAGGGTTTATTTCATCTTACACTTATAGGTAATAGTTCATTATTGAAGGATGTGAGGGCAGGAAATCATGCAGGGACTTGGAGGCAAGAACTGGAACAGAAGCTATGGAGGGATGATGCTTATTGACTTGCTCTCCACTGCTTAATCAGCCTTCTTTATTATGCCACTCAGGACCGCCAACCCAGAAATGGCTGTGCCTACAAGGGCTGGATTTTTCCATATCAAGAAAATGCTCTACAGGCTTGCCAACAAGCCAGTCTGTAGGAAATATTGTCACAATGAATGTTTTCTCCCCTTAGCTTAGTCTAGCTTATATCAAGTTAACAAAACACAAGATAGCACAAGTAGGGACTGGGAGTCAAGGGGAACTCTGTAGACTAGAAAGTTATCTCTTTATTAGCATTTTGTGCACAGGAATAAACTCAGGATAAGTCATGGCTTCAGTTGACTCTTGAAATTTTCTCAGGCCTTGGTTCCATCACTCATCACCACAACTTCAGAAGTGAGTAACCCACTACCAGCAATTCTTTGTATTTGACTCTCAATTTGAAATTAACCCTTTGCTTACCTTGCACTGAAAACTATTAGCCTCAAGCTTCTCAACTTGTTTTGTTCTCCACTTTTGATTTAAATAGACAGGTACCCCAGAAGGAGACATTTGCTTCTTGTCATATTTAACTCTTATATTTTAGACAAATTTGTTTAAAAGAAACTCAACAATGACTCTCATTTTCTGTGATATCTTTCTTCCTTTAGTAATCAATGCAACATATACTTAGTAACAAAACAATAACATATGAAAAAATAAATACAAGCTACAAACCTAATAACCAAAAGCACACACTTCCCTCATAGTAAGTCACTGACTTGAAGGCAAATATTTAACTACAGAATGAAAATAATGACAAAAAATAACAGACTAGATATAATATATAAAAAGAGGCATCACGTGGTCTGGACGCCACCAAAGACTTCCTAGGAAGCAAAGGGACAAAGATGAGAGGGAGGAGCAGTACTGAATACAGGATTCCAAGTAGAGTTTGACAGCATTTACTTTTGACTTTTGGATAATAACTATTTCAAAGGGAAGTAGTATCTCATTCTGGATTTGATTTGATATTTAGTGATGTTAAACATATTATTATTTATTGACCAATCTTTATCTTCTCTTGAAAAATATGCCTTTAGACATTTAGCATTGAATAGAATACCATGTATCCCTAAAAAGTAGGAAACCCTGTCACCTTGGACAACATGGACAGGAATGTAGAACAGTATTGAGGAAACATGTCCAGTACACACAAATATTGTGTGATCTCATTCATATGTGGAATCTAAACAGTGTAGGTCTCACAGCAATCGCCAGCTATAAGTGCTTATCAGAGGCCCATGTCCTGAGGAAAAAGAGAGGTTGCCAATGGGTGCACTGTTACAGTTCAGTAGGATGAAGTAATCCTGTAATCTACCGCACAGCTGAGTGAATTAGTTAGCAACAGTGCATTATTTCTCAAAATAGAAAATAAGATTTGAAAATAAGATTTTTCACCATATTTGCACAACACAAATTTTAAAAGATTCATATGGAAAGTATCCTAAATTGACCATTCATCAAAAAAATAAAAAATAAAAAAGTAAGTCAAGGCAACATATTGCAGTTCAAACACACTCAAATATTACCGGTCAATCAAAAAGATAAAATCAAATTTACAAATGCTTCAGGAGGTTAGAAAAGCACAAGGTTTCTCTTGAGGAAGGAAATGTAATATAGGATTCCTAAATTACACAGAATGGCCAGACTCACAGGAATTTATTAATCATGGATGCCTAAAGTAAATAATGGTTTGCACAGGACCATTCTTTATATTGTATAGAAAGTGAAGATGAATGCTGTGTAAAGCTTCCCCACCCATCAGTGTTTGCAGAGCCACATTCCAGATTTAAAACAAGCTAAGCTGCCATGATACAAGAATGGAAACTGAAATTTAACAGGACTATTCAGCCTTTCTGTATGCAGAGCAAAGCTGCTGATAATTGTCTCAAGTTGTGCTATGACATTTAAGACTGAAACCATGAGAAAAAAAAATACAGTAGTGTACATGAATCCACATAAATTCAAAGGGCGATGTAAATACAAGATGCATGTAGGGAAGTCATCTTCTTTGGAAATAAGGAATATCAGGAAGCCATTAAAGAGCATAATACTATGTTCTGTGTACAGAAAGGCACTGATGTCCTTGTACTTAATAGGAAACTCTGAATGCAAGATCACGGAAAACCATTTTTATAATTTTTGAATATTGTTCTTGAGTGCTTATTAGTTTTTAGTCTATATGTGTACATGATATGTTTATGCATACACATTGTGGGGGCAAGGCACAAGCCAAAGTATATTACTGAGGTCAGAAAACAACCTAAGGTGTTAGTCCTTGCCTTCCATCTTGTTTGAAATGGGTACCTTGTTGTTTAAGGCTTTGTACACGAGACCAGCTATCCCCTGAGCTTCCAGAGTGTCTCCTGTGTCTGTTTCCCATCTCACCACAGGAGCCCATGATGGCTACTTACTGCATGTAGTTATACATAGGTCAGGGGCTTAAATGCAGGTGCTCACACTTATATGTCAAGTGCTTCACCTACTGAGTCTTTCGTTGTATGAATGGGAATGTGTACTATAACAAAAGCAGGAGGCTGCAGAGTGGCTCAGTGAATAAAGCACTTGCCCAAAAGCCTAAGGACTAGAGTTTCGATACCTAGGAACCCTATCAAAGCAGACATTGAGACCTGCTACATCCAGAAGGCTGGGATAGATGATCCTTGAAGCACATTGTCTAACTACATTTGCCAGAATGGATTAGTTCCAGGTACAGCAAGAGATGCTGCCTCAGTAGAGAATTACTGAGTACAATAAACTCCCAAACTCAACAGTGAGCCTATATATATACACACACATGCTCATATATGCATCTGAATTTATCTATACCCACCTACCTGCAATCATACACACACTATACATACAAAAATAAAGAGGGGACAGGAGAGATGACTCAGAGGTTGCAGTGTCTGCTCTTGTATAAAACATGGTTCATTTCACATGCACCCCCATGGGACCTCACAACCATCTGTAACTCCAGTACCAGAGCAAGTTGACACTCTCTCTTGGCCTCCAAAGGTATCAGGCAAGCACGTGTTTCGCAGACATTCAGTCAGATAAAATCCTATATGCATAAGTAATAGAACTTTAACACATCTTAAAAAGAGAAGGGAAAGCATAATGTTCAGAAAGTAGCCATGCTTGCTTTAGCTCAAGGGCATTGGGAAGATCAGTCTTCAAGGAGAAGAAAGCTCTAGCATGAGAGGCTTGAGGTTTTTGATAAATATCTGGTTCATTCTGGAAGTCTGGATGCATAATGAAGTGGTTGGCGGTGGCATTGCCCTGGTAGTGGGTACAAGAAGAGACAGAAGCCAGAAGTTCAGTGAGAATGACAGTAGTCACAAGGGAGTGGATGCATTCTATGTGTTTTAAAGGCCCTTTCATTCTCCTTCTGTTCATCAACTTTATGTATATACAATAACTGGCTTCATGTTAACAAGCAACACGACAGTAACAGCAGAAGTGCTTCCTTGTTGAGGAACTCTGGTGGAAGCCCCGAGAACAGCAGTGATTAATGAAGCCCTGAGCTTCACAAGCATGGGAAACCAAATGCTGCCCCATTTTAAAAACCCACGCAGGGGAAAAGTGGAAGAAGTCACCTTTAATGCAAATGATTATTACTTAATTTACAATGAAATTAGCACTAAGAAATCTTTAGAAGTTAATAGAATATCGTTACCTGGCTGAGTCACACAACATAAAACCTGTAATGCAGATAGCTGGGCGTTTTTCCTGAAAGTACTTAGTCCCTTTGCACAATGAGGGACAAAATTCAGCAACTGTGAACCAACCATTTTGTGAGTTCAAGTGCATTTCTATGATAGGCTTTATTTTAACAGAGTATGAAATGATCTGATTCTCCTATCTGGGAAATGCTTGGAGCTGTTACTCAAACCTTCGAGGACCTTTTATTTTATGTTGGATCTCCTTTTTCATTTCAAAATGTAATTGTGTGCTCTATTTCAAATAATACTGAACTGACGGTACATTCCCAACCCAAAGGCAAGAGACAGCATGAGGAAAGCTCATATTCTAAACATTCATCCATCAAAATTTTGCAAATAATATTGAAAGCAGATAGAGTCATTGTGCTGGACCAGAGAACTATGGAGTCAGTATTGTGTGTCAACTGGACCTAACTGCAGTAACCAGTTATCCAGAAGAACACAGTAATCCAAGGGTAGCTGTGGAAGTATTTGCAGACACCATTAATGTATGAAATCAGTTCATTGTAAGGAAGGGATGTGGTCCTCAGTGACCTTGTTGGGTCATTATCAAGAAACTGATGTGCCCTATATGCAGTCAGAACCTAGGATTTTCTGTAGAAAAGTACCTGCCTTCTTCAGGATCCACCACAGCCTGACCCTGGTGCCTCAGAGTTGCAGGTTGCCCTCAAATCACAAGCTTGCTTTGCAAGAACTCATGAACATATACACAGATACCTAGAAACAACAACAACAGCAGCAGCAGCAACAACAACAAAACCTCTTCATAGGGCCCTCTCTCTGTCTCTGGGCTTGTAGTGCTCTGGCGGAACACAATCCAAATAGGACTATTTCATAGGTATCAACTGGTGTTCTGATCACTAAAGGAGAAAAACGAGAAGGTGCTCAGGCTTCCCTTATGTGCAGGGTTTCACAGGAATACATGGCTTGCTTTTGTTACACCCCACTATGGAAAAAAGTTTTGAGAGTTTGGTATGGTAGAAAGAAAACATAAAAATGCCTTTGCTGTTTATTGTACTCTCATACTACTCTAAATTCTAATAGTATCTGTCCTATTACCTTCTTCCAAGTGATGACAGTAACTGTCTTTCATGGGGTTCCCATATTTCTGCACTCCTCACCAGCCATATAAGCACAATTTTGGAAGAAATAAGTATTAGATACTGAGATACTCTGATTTGGTGTGAAGGAAGGAATTAATCAAGAGAATGGAAGCCAGAATGAAAATGAAATTATGAATTCAACAAAACAGTCTTGGGGAAAATTACAAAAGAATCGCATACCATGTCTGCTGGTTTACGGGTACAGTTCATTTCTTCCTAACAGGTGGTTAGTTGTGAGGCAGCCGCCACGCTAGTGAGCGACTTGTTTGCCTCCTGTTATTATGTCTACACAATAATGTCTGCACCATTTCATGTCATGACCTGTGATGCTAGGTCACGTGTTACTGAGTGAATGCTACTCAGAGCACTCAGCCATGGCTTCAGGCTACTTAGAGCAGCCTTGGGAAAGCACAAGAAGAACTCTGAAGAACCCCATTCTCTGAAAGGTGGCTGTACATTATAGTAAAAAAAGTCACTGTAAATGCCTTTACAAAAGTAGTGCTCAAAACTTTTCTCTTACACTAGCAATAGTTAATTATTTTCTGTTACCCTCTTTTTCTCCAGTTCACTTTATGAGAAAAGGTATGCAACTCAACCTCTACCCACACTAGTAATCTTCTGTCTACTCAAGTTAAAGATAATAGGCCAGCTATGGACTGTCACCTAGAATCTTCATTTGAGGGGGACACCTTATCCTACACTCTGGAATGGCTTGCTGTGTATTCAGTATTTTTCCAGGCACTGAGAGTTCAGGGGCTTCCCCCTCATAATTCCCATAATAATTATCATTCTGTGCAGATCATGGATGTTCAGGGAGACACCCAGGTATATACCTAATATACCTGCTCTCTGCAAGAGTTTAACTCTATTTGAACATAGTATGCTGTGTTCCCATTCATTCAGGGGAAATGAGATTTAAGGGCAGTGATGGGAGAGAAATGTACTTTGTTTATAAAGAACTGACAGCTCATTAAGAAAAGGAAAAGCAAGAACTCAAAGTAACAGAAGAGAAGGCACTGTACCTTGAAAGGGAATGTGATCACACTGGTGAGAGGTAAGGAAACTGAGGGACACTGGTGTCTGCATTTTGCCTTAATCCTCAGGGCTTAGTTATTTACTAGCACATGTCACAGATTTCACTTAAAATGTTTAGTGAGGTCATTTATCTAACATTTAAATGTGGAGAGTGATATCAACAAAATAACAAGGTAAAAATCCATTCTTGAAAATTCATGGAAGATTTGTGATTTTGGTCTGTTAAATAAGGTAAGAATAGAGTGCCATGGCTCTAATTTTCTTGATATTAATTAATGCTGCTAAAAACATATTCTATATACAATTTGTAAATTGTCCCTCTCTCCATGTTGCTTTAAGATCATAAGCACTTAGCTTCTTCTTTTTCGAGACTATTATAGAATTATATAATTTCCCTATCCTTTCCTTTCTACCCATTGTTCCCTCTACAGCCTTCCATACACATCTTCTTGCTCTCTTTCAAATTCGTGGCCTCTTTTTTCATTAGCTCCAACTTACCTTTGGAAGTGGTACTTCACTGACTATTTTATTCCAGTTGAGGTGGCAAGATAACTCAGATATTTTTTGTGGAACACTGTATGTCAGATTTGGGGGCCTCAGTTCTAACAAAATTGTAATTTATTTAATGTTGTTAAGAAAGTCTAGCATCCCCTATTGAACAAGGCTTATTCTCATCTTGACCACCTACTTCTGAGCTTGAGCTTGACTTCTTATACCAGGTTAATGTATATTTTTAATGCAAATATTTTTCAGTAATTTTGTCAAACTTAAATGGCTTTTGAAAATTACCACGTGGACAAGAACAAAACACAGCTCATTGAGAACTCATCTCATCACTCACTGTTGAACATTTGTGGCCTGTGCTTATCTCAAGACCAACAGCCCTGAGGTCCCTGGAATCCATATGTGAACAACAGAACAAAGGCTAATACTCAGCTTAATGCTATTTCTAGGCTCTTGTATCTGCCAAGATATTTAACCAAGCTTGCATTTTATGACACTTTCTCTAAAGAAAAATCCAAAGAGAGAAGATAAAAATGGATGAATTTATGTTATGTTCACGTTCCAAAGCAGCCAGGCAGGAGAGAGAATAAATATCTGTTCTGCATTAGTTTAATCTTGCAATTCTCAAAATTCAGAAGGATTATCATATACTGATTATATGAAGTTTGCAGAAGTTCCAGCTTATTTATAAACATAAGAATAATGAAATTTGATCATAGACATAGCTTAGGTTATAAATATGGGACAAGTAGACAATTTCAGAAAGAATAAATTTGTGTCAGTCCTCAAAGATTGAGTGGATATAAATATTTAAAAAGCAATAAACTAAATACAGTTAAGACCCAGCATAGGCCTGGGTCTATTCATGTCTGGATGACTGTAGGAGTAGTTGAAAGATTTTTAATAGAGGGCTGAATATTTATTCTAAATATAAAAGCATGATCAAATCAAACTGATCTGTACAAAGCAATGTAGGGGATAATCCAGTGACCAATTCACGAAAATATGATGGCTCCTCTACCTTGTCCGAGTCTTGGTGAATTTATTCAACCCAGTTTATGAATGTGCATTTTATGAAATGCTATCATTTTCAAAACTACCAATATTTCAGTCCATAAAAGATTTCAAAGCTTTTATTCTCCAATTCTAGTTCTGAATGCTCCTGCCCATATTTTAACACCTATGATTTTTGTCCTCATATCCAGAAATAAAAAAAATCAAGTATCCTACAAAATGACCAGTGACAGAAGGCTTGGATCTCACTCTGACTGATACACACCCTTGCTGTCAATCCAGCCCAGCACCTATCCATCTACAGCTAACACAGAAGATATAAAAGGAGACAAAAACACTGAGCTATGTCAAATGTTTGCTGCACAATATGAAACAGCTATATGCAGACAGACTATACACAAACTCATAAATGTGTATGTTTTATACTAATACACAATAAACTTTATATTATACATATAGTTATCTATATTTATCCATAGTTATCTATACCCAATATGTAGATATAAATGTATAATAATATGCCACTAATAATATACTTTAATTCTAATTCAGGTTGAATATAGCTACTACTTTGCAAACTCACAAGGGAATAGAAAATTAGTGATACTATATCATTACCTTCATGGAGCTTGCCTTGAAATCACCATGGAGAAATGATAGGGAAATTCTAAAATGTAGATTTGTTACCTATCAATTAGTCAACTTAAATATTATGCAAATTACAATCTCACCATGTCCTTCTGGAAAGTTGACGGTCTAAGAAACAATCGTAACTACTTTCTTTTTTTCCCCATTATAAATTTTAAAAAAGTTAAATCCAGGGATCAAGCAGTGCCAACTCTAGGCAGGAAGGCAAAACCCACTAGTTAAGTGTACAAGAGTGGAGTTACCACTAAAACTGAAAGCAGTTTAGAAAGTCAGGATAAAATTCCAAAATTTGAAAAGGAAAGAGGCTAGAAACAGGAGACAGTTGGATGAACATGGAGACAAGGCCAGGTCAATCTCCTATGCAGCTGCTGCATCTTTGCAAAGTATCCACACAGCAATTCAGCCAAAACCTAAAGTCCTGAAATAAGGAAAAATTAAAATAATTTTCCACATGAAATGAAAGATTTTTCTTAGCCCTCAAATTTTAGCAAGCACATGTGCACACAAAGACACACACACACACAGAGTTATTTTATGTGTATGCGTATACGTGTGTGTGTGTGTGTGTGTGTGTGTGTGTGTGTGTGTTTGTGTTCCTGTGCGCATGCACATAGTTGTCATAGCAAGCTTGTGGAGGTCAGGGGGCAACTTGCAACAGTAAGTTTTTTCTACCATGAGGGTTCTAGGCATTCACTCAAGTTCTCAGACTCGGAGCTTAGAGCTTTTACCTGCTGAACCATGTTGCCATCCCTCATATATTCTTAAAGTACAATTGATAAAAGGATTTGCTTACAATGTGTTAACATTGCTACTATATCCCTTTACACTAGCAGAAGAGACTGCAGTTTCTACCCTGTCTGCTTGGTTGGCAACTAGCAGAGGAACCTGGAAAAAAAAAATCTTTGTTTCATGAAACATTGATAGGCTGGCTGATGATAAAACTGACTATAGGGAAACAGGAACCAATCTCAATAAGTAAGATTAAGCAAAGAGTAAAAATCTGTCTTCAGAAGTGAGGCTAACATAGTCTGTTGGTTCTCAGGGAGCCCAGTATCTAGTCTAGCACCCACTAAACTCATGGATGGTCTCACATATATTGTTTCTATGACAACCAATACTGAGAAGAAATAGCATGCAAATAAATATGAAAGGCGGGCTATTGGAGAGATGGCTCATGGTTAAGAACACTATCTGCTCTTCCAGAAGACCAGGGTTTGACTCCCAGCAACCAGAGGGCAGCTTATAATTGTTTATAATTCCAAGGCCAAGGGATTCATCATCCTCTTTTGGCCACCACAGGCATTGCACCCACATGGAGCATAGTCATACACAAAGGCAAATCACCCATATTCATCAAAATGAAAATAAGGAAATAAGGATTTCTAAAACTTTCTCACTTTAAATATTCTCTCTCTCTCTCTCTCTCTCTCTCTCTCTCTCTCTCTCTCTCTCTCTCTCTCTCTCTCTCTCTCTCTGCTGAAGGGGACTAGAAATTGTTACTGGATGCTTTGTAGATAATGTTGCAGATGTTTGTATGCCACCTGAAGAGAGTGCTAGAATCCAAATTATAGTCTTCTGATAGCACAGAAGAGTAAACGCTTTTACCTGCTGAGCCATCTCTCCAGCCCCTCAAAACTATATTTATTGTGGAACAAATAATGCTTCCTAGTGAGAGAGCCCTCCATTTATATAAAATAACTTGTGAGAAGTACCTTGAATCATAGAGAAGGGCACAGTCTAACCTTGGCATTTGGAAGACTCCACTATTGTAATGACTGTAAAGCTTCATGGCCAACCTCACTGGATTTGGAATAATCTAGTGGTTTATGAGAGTGTTTCTAGAAAATATAACAGAGGGGCTGAAGATGTACACTGGATGTAGGCATCAGAATCCTATGGGATGGAGTCCATGAGAGAATAAACAGGAGAAAACAACCAGACCACCAGCACTGATTCATCACTGCTTGCTGTGGACTCTGTGTGACCAGCATCC
This sequence comes from Cricetomys ansorgei, assembly GCA_026225945.1. Taxonomy (NCBI): domain Eukaryota; kingdom Metazoa; phylum Chordata; class Mammalia; order Rodentia; family Nesomyidae; genus Cricetomys; species Cricetomys ansorgei. The sequence continues at coordinate 14,605,655 of JAMJFZ010002981.1, forward strand.
CATATTTCCAAGATGACATCTAGAGTCATACTCTCTGCATCGGCTTTCTCCACCATGATGAAGTTACACTCAAACTGGGGTCCAAATAAACACTTACTCAGTGCTTCAAGTGGAATAGTTGGTCTCAGCAACAAGACAGTAACAAATACAGTGGCCTCTGGTGTAATAAGAAATATAAGAGAGAGGAACAAGGTGACTCACACTGGTCCCCAGAGAAAATCAGCAAGGAAGCAGAGTGTCCTACAAGATACGTTTGCTCGTGTGTGCACTAAAGACGCATGCTGAGCTTCATAAATATCAGACAATCTAACATAGCAGATGGGGGCTGCAGCTTGTGGGATTTACATTTTATGGTCTTTCTTGCTTCACTTGCATTCATGACCTGCTGTTTATAGCCTCTAAAATTATTTGAATCTAAAAATTTTCCAAGAAAAATTGACCTTACACAAATGAAAAAGCAATAAAGTCTAATTCAAGCAAGTGTTTCAAACAGGATTCAAACAGACATAGCTTGTTAAATGTATACTATTCATTATATCTTAAAAGCCACAAAACACTGAATTCTATAACCTAAATATACACCAGACTTTAATCAAAATCTGAGCTTTAAAATTTTCTGGGGCCTGAAGAACTAAAAACTATATTCTAAAATTAAATATTGAGTGACCTTTATTCAACAATTGTCAGCTGCATTTTTCTAAGGTAACATTACACTAAAAATATCAACTCATTCTAGGTCATGCTTTTCATTTAAAGAATTCTCATCAATGCATGAGAGGAAGCCCTTTCCTTCCCTTGGCCCCATTCTGCCATTTTCTTCATTCTGTTCAATTTCTGTTCTCAGATATTAAACTTTTTCTTACTGATATTTAACTCTTCATATGACTTTGTGGACTTTAGCCCTTTAAAACTTGTGCTAACTCATCTTTTCTGATTTATTCCTCTCTTGATCTTATTCTCTGTTACCTAATTTAATAAACATTGACACTCTTTTCTCCACCTTCCTGTCTTATACTTTCCACTGAGTCTGTACATATAACTACCCCAAATAACTACATCTAATTTCTCAAATCCTCCATCTATTAGGACAATTTTTTTTCCCCTAAACTGTCAGCAAGGATATTTGATGAGAGCCTAGAATGGTATATAAAGTCTATAACTAAGATGTTTAATGAAAATCTATATCATAATTAATAATTTAGTGGCATTAGTTCCCATAATTATTTTTCTTCAGTGTTAAGGTTCTACACAGAGTTTCTTCAAAGAGTGTATAAAAAACGATGAATAATAAATTACTACAAATCCTCTAAACTTTTAAGAACTGTATTTCTCTTCTTATATCAGTCAGTAAAATATATTAAATCCTCTCAAGAAGAAACATTGTTTCAGCTACTGTCTTTTCCATTCTAGAAGCAACATTCTTGACATGCCATGCCAAGTGAATACACTTAAGACCTCACCCTACCAACTGGACAGATATTGGAAGAGAAGATAAAGCCAGAGCCCCCATGGAGTGGTTTTATTCAGTGAAGTTAAGAGTATTAGCTCTGTAACAAAGTTCCCCTGTACACAATTCATCAAATAAAAGAGCTTACTTCTGCTAAGCTTACTTCTGTAACAGTGGTTAAGTTTCAAAAGTTGCTTTAGAATACAAAAACTGAATCTTGGTATCATTGACTTAAGAGCCTTGCTCATGGCCAAATGATTACTCAAAACAGCAAAGGCATTTAAAAGCAGAAATACCCAACACTTCATCCAGTGTTTCTTTAAAATGTATTTTATTAATTAGTGAGAACTGCATAAATGCAAACAATATATTTGATCAGTATTCAGAACCTTCACATCCTTGATCTGTTTATCTTTACATGTTTCTTCTCCTCCTATATGAACAATGGTCTTACCTTTCTAATGCATAAACACAGTTCAAGTGACATAGAAATGAGAAAAGATATCAATCAATAGAGAGTGCTTGCAGAAGTTCAATTGAGTTTTTAATTTACTCATTAATCTCAATCAAATGTTCAACATATGCCATCATAGATAAATGTATACACTTTCAATGTTTCAATTTTTCTCATTTTTTCAGGGTTCTTTTTTAAGAAATAAGACCATTATAACTAGACTTGTTTTGAGAAATAATTCCATAGGACTAACATGCTATATATGAGTAATAGTATAATATCTTCATTTTTAAACTTTTACTTTATTTATTTTCAATTTTCTATATTTGTGTGTGTGTGCCTTGTGTGCATGTATCCACATGAATGTTTGCATATTTGTGGACCCAAGGGGTGTGTCTATATGTATATGGAAGCCTGAGTTTGAAATAGGGAGTCATACTTGATTGTCCCTATCTTGATGAAGAAGGGTCTCAAACTCAATCCCAGAACTGTCTGATAAAGATAGCCTTGTGGGATGGTTTGAATAGGAATGATCCTCATAGGCTCACAGATTTGAATGCTTGGTCACTGGGTAGTGGTGCTATTAGGAATGTAGCCTTATTTGAGTATTTATGGTTTTGTTGGAGGAAGTACATCACCGGGTGTGGGCTTTGAGATTTCAAATGCTTAAGTCAGCTCTTTCTCTTTTTTCTGCCTCTGGATTCAGATGTGGAACTCTTATCTACCTATCCAGCACCATGTCTGATTTCATGGCCACCATGATGATAATAGACTATACCTCTGAAACTGTTAGCCAGCTCCAATTAAATGTTTTCCTTTACAAAAGTTTCCATGGTCATGGTGTCTCTTCACATCAACAGAAACCCCAATTAAAACACCTTGCTAGCCAGCTTTCTACAGAAATCTCTTGTATTTGCCTTCCTAGACAAGCCATCTTGCAAACCTAGCATGTATATAGTTTCTGGGAAACTGAAATTGCAACATCATATTTGCACAGTGAGTGATTAACCAGTAAGCCATCTCTCCAACCTCCCAAAATGTCACCATTTATTAAGCACAATATCATGCACAAGTGTAGAGTTTGTTATATAAACTGATGTGTTTAATATATTGTTATCAACAACAGAAATTTTATGGGTACTTTGGCAAGTTGAAAATTATATTTTTGAGAGAAATCTAAATCTAAAATCTAAAGAGAAATAATATGGGCTGGAAAGATGGCTCACTTGCTGCTCAATCATGAGGATTGGAGTTCAGTTCCCAGCACCCACATTAGATGTTCAAAAATGTCTGTAACTCCAGATGAAAGGGATTCACCACCTCTTCTGGTTCCCATGTACATTGTCACATACATGTGAACATAAATTCACACAGATACACACACACACACATACATAAATGAGCAAAAACCAAACAAAATACTAAAAGCACCTTTATCTCTATCTAAGAGCACTGGAACAACACAGAATTAGCAAAATAAATTTGTTCTAGAAAGTTATATGGCATAAACAACTTCCCAGGAAATCCTCATGAAAACTAGAAAGTTAAGACATATTAACATATATATTGTGAGTAAGACCTTCAACATTCAAAAGAGTAAGAAAAATCTGTTTCACTTGAACAAGAGTAATTAATACCAGTTACACCTTTTAGTAAGAACTATTCTAGGGCTGCCATTCTGCATTGAACTAGTGACAAAGCAATTGACTAGCCTCTTGTATTAGGTCAATTTGAACCCAAATCCCTAAGAGACAGAAATCACTAAATTACATCCTAAAAAATATGAGTTGCTGATCCTACTCAATTCATTAAAATTATATGTTAAGCTCAGTTGCTAAACCTTATAGACTTTACTGTCTGCTTTTTCCATCTATTTTGACCACATAAGGCAAAAGTCACAGCTGCCCAATTAATTCCTCTAATTAATAAACTTGATTTCCCCTTCAGCTGTTGATGTCCTGCTTCGTGCTGTTCTAAGTTTCTGTCTCACACTTTCCCTCCGACCTACTTGCATTCAGACTTGATGGTTTGGACAGTGTGCCAAGATTTCTACAGCTTTTGCAAACACATTAAAATCACATTAAAGGTCCTTTTGCAAATCTGTCTGTGTGTACCACTGTGACACAGTGGCATCTCCATGCAACTGCATCCCTATACTTTTAGTGCTTCTCAATTTAACTACCCAGATCACTTCTGTAACAGCATCTCCAGGTTCACATTTCACATATTCCAAGGTATACCACCCACAAAGCTATTGAACAGAGCTTCAAGAAGTCTTGCATCTGCACCCGAAACTTCCTATACTGTTATAAAACACAGGATCGGGTGACATTATAAGATATATTTTACTGTCTTTCCCAGTTGAGATTTGTTACAAACATTCAGTTTCTTGATTTTTAGCCCACAATAGAGTTCTTACAGCTTTCAATCAAACCTATATTATGTGCTTTTTTCTTACCTAGTCCTAACCTTCTACTAATTATTTTAGTACCAGAAATCAAAATCTCTCCCCTGTCACTCCCATTGCCTTGAACATTCTTCTTATTACTCTCCATCCCATTAGCTCTCTATTTTCAAACTCGACTGAAGGAGGATAATTGTCTCTTGCCTGATGATTACTTTGTCTTTCTATTCTTTGCTTTAATATAATTACTGAGGTAAACACCATCAATCCACTGAAAACTGTCCTATAATGCATATCTAAAAAGGACTAATACCACATGCATCATAGATCCAAGTGGTGGATGCTGTCTTTTTTCTGTGTTAGGCTGTCTCCAAAAGATAGTTGCTTCAGATGGAACTATTAGTACTTGGAACAGTGTGATTAGATATGTACAGGCTTGGAGAAATTTCTTCCCTAAAAAATCTGTATTACTGATTTGTGTATTTTTGAGGCATGTCCAGTACACTTGCAATAATCTTACCTTTGATACAATGAATCCTCACCTCAAAAATCAAACTTTACCTTATGGAAAGATCATGGCTATAGTATAATTTTTCTGGGCTTAGAGACTATATTGCTCCTTTCATTTTTTGCAGTTTATAGAGAGGCAGAAGATAAGTGTGTTATAGCATACGCATGCATATACATCTATGTACTATAATTTATAGAGGTCAAATACAGAAGGCAATATTGCAGGGAGTAGATTGTGAACGAAGCCAAATAAACAGTATTTTAAAACACATTTAAACAATTATCTCTTCATGTCTCAGGATATGATTGGTACTGTCAGTCTCATTTTTGAAAGGGTAAAAATGATTTTGATAATCTGAGCACATGTTTTTATTCTACATGGCTGACAGGGACTCCACCAGAGATTGAAATCCATATCTGTCCACTCTAAGATGTAAACTCTCATTGCAAATTCATCTTATAAAGCTGCATGAGAGAATTATATTCCCAGTAAGTCTAAAGAGATTAATAGGATGATAGCAAACAGAGATTTTCAGAAAGTCCTTCTAAATTTAAGTAGTAAAATATGTTTTTACCTAGAAGAGCATACTACAAAATCTTTGAATCACAAGTTTCTTTGAATCTCAAATTCCGCCCTGTAGTTCAGAATTAGAACTGTCGATAAAAACTAAAGCTGAAGGCTACAGCACTGAAAAATTCACCTACACAAAGAAAATGTAACCAATTATTTTCACTTGAGAATACAGATCAGGAGACTTTTGAAATGAAGTCCACAAGTTAAGCTAGACACAGTGTAATCACAACACAAACAGGAGGTAAATGATGCATGCTTGATTCTGGAGCAGACAGACAGATGAGCAAAGAGGAAAGGAATCAATGTAGCTTGTTTATCAACAAAATATGTTGGGATCCAGGTTACCCAGACTATGGAAGCTTCAGCTTGACAAGGTTCCTGGGCCTCTGCTGTCGGGAAATTGGAAATCCTTAACTGCTTTGCCCCTTTCTTATCTTTACTGTACGGTGACATATGTTTCTCATCAATAATAAGGTCTATATAGCCTAATAGTAATATTCTGAGCTGGCCGCTGTGGGCTGAAATGAAACACATCCATGCTATTCAGAAGTAAATTGTAATCATGTACGGACTTCCAAGTCTTGGAATGTGAGAGCTACCTAGGTTTATTGCAAGTGTATCATAAAGCTATTCCTGGAGTAAATGCTGATCTTCCCAGGAAGAGATAAGCCTTAATAGATCGAAGCCAGAGAGCTTAGTTGCAAAGTTAGTGCACTTGGAAAAACAAGCTGACAGCCCTTCACTAACAAAGAATACAGCAAGCCTGCACCAACTTAAAAGTAAACATTCCCAGGACTTAAAGAGAGAAATAGCCTTCAACCTAGCCAGGCCACCAGATGAGATTAGAAATTTAGAGCTTTGACTCAGAAGAATAGATACATACCAAGGAACAAAAAAAAAAAAAAAAAAGAACATAAAATCTTCCCTTGGTGCCTTCATGGCACCCTGAACTATTTGTGCAAGGCAAATGGCAATATAATTCAATCAGCAGTGACATCCCTACTATCCACTAATTGATCATTGTATTATTTACTCTTTGGTGATAACTGAGAAACCTTGAAGCCTGCAGCTCTAAGGAGGAAAGATACCTTCACACTGGTTCCGTTTTGAGATATGCCTGACATCTGCATCCCTTAGATAAACATTCCTGTAGTTTGCTACTTAAGCTACAGAAAAGTCTTGGTCAGAGAACAGAGAAGAGAACGAGAGGACAATGGACATAGAGACAGAGACAGATGGATGGACAGGAGAGATGAGGCAAACGAACTAACTGAGGAGAATAGGTTGTAAGGCCTAGAGAACTGGATTGCTAGCTTAGAGAAACTTTGTTTTATTCTCTTAATGTTCACATTGTTATTTTCTTTGATTTTATTCTTTGTTTTTCTTTATCTTTCTTTATTTTACTATTAAAGAGGTGCTCTTGTGTGTCATAATCATCATAAGGCGTATTCTATGTGTCTTATTAAAGCGCATTAAGCGTGCCAACTAAGGGTCCCATAGAAGAGTGAGGTACTGTGCTCACTTGTCATAGTTTACGTTGTTTATCCTTCTTCGTGGAGGCTGAGGAACCCATCGCTGGGACTAGAGTTGGACTCAGACCCCCGCAAAAAATAAAGGAAATAATCCAGGACACAAAACTCAAAAATAATTTCAAGTATAATTCTGAACATAGGGTAAATAACTTACAAATCTCATACAAGGGAAGAAATATAAATCATATATAATTACCTTGATTTCATAATGAAACCATCTCAGAAAGCACTTCTTTCAGTAAATTACTAATGATTTAGGGTCCAAGAGCAAGTCAAGTGTGTCTTTGGAGGTTCATTCTCATTATCAAGTTGACTGGATTTAAGTCAACTAGAGGAAACACCCGTGGATACCAGTGAGGGCATTTCTGAAGGGGTTTATCTGAGAAGAGAAGGGGTACCCTGCCAGTGGGCAGTACTGTCTTACACCTTGGGATCTTGAACTAAATTATAAGGAACAGAAGAGCAAGCCAATTGAGCCACCTACATTCATCTCTCTGTCTGTCCTATCTGAGAATATAACACAAACAGCTGTCTTACATTCCTGCTGGTACAGATCTACCACTGAAGCCAAGACTTCCCCTCCTCAGTGGGCTATGCACTCAATGGTGACCCAAAACAACCCTTCTTTCTTCTGTTGATTTCAGCCGACACTGAGCCAAAGCAACAAGACAAGTAACTGACATTCATCAAGTACCAGCCAGTACTTAATACAAAAGAATGCCAAAAAACATGGGGACGTGATCATCCACACCCAAAATATCACAGTATTGCTTGCACACCTATACAGATCAGTTCAGTTTCAAATACAGTACTGCCCACCTGAAGTCTTCTTTCAGAAGCAAAGCTTGCCAGGATGTCTCCAGAAGCATATGTCTATATATCCTTGTGCACAGTTTTGTCCCCAACAAAGACTCAGTTAGTCCATTAGATGCCAGAAACTTGGAATCTGTACTGGCTTATACTATTACACACAGTCCATGGAGGTTAACACGGGTTGTCAGCCTGACAATATCTAGAGTCACCCAACACTCGGGCCATACATGTGAGGTAATTTATAAGTTGGGTTAATGGAGGTTGGAAGACATATTCTAAATAAGTGTGCACCAGCCTATGGTCTGAGTCCTGGACTGGATAAAAAGGTGAGCTGAGCACCAGCATCCATCTCCCTGTAGATGTCATGAAATCAGCCACCACATGCTCCTGCTATCATGGTTTCCCTGCCATGATAGACTATCTCCATGAACCATGAGCCGTAAACCCATTCTTAAGTTACTTATCAGGTATTTTGTTACAGCAATGAAAGCATAGATAATATATAATCACACAAAATAGTTTCACTTCTAAGAAGACTTCTGATTTCCATAAGAAAATACTTAACACTTCCCAACACATGCCTTGATTTTACTAAACTGATAGGCATCCTCAATGTCATAGTTTACAATGCCTGTAGCTATGAAGAAAAAGTTAGAAAAATGTGACTTGTGCAAACACATTCTTGCAAAGAGAAACAAGCCAAGTCTGAGAGTACTAAAAGTCAGTTGCTAGTCCTTTTCAATCTATTTTGACTTTTTCATTAGGTTTCTGCCCATTGATCTCAGGATATTCTGAATTCAATGAGGAAACAGCAATTACCCTTTAGGAGATGGGCAATTTTTTAAGTTTTAATGCTCTGGACACTTTTAAGAGAGCTTTTCATTATGGAAACACGATTCCCAAGTAAGAGAATAAAGCATTTCTTCCGCCTAAAATCTTCACTAAAGGTTTCAACTTCAGAGATTTGGAAACTCTGCCTTCTATAAAGCTTGCTCTGGGTAAGTTCTCATAGGTGCCTGAACCTTCCTGTTCAGCTAGGAAAGGTCCCTATTGTGTATAACTCTTCCATGATTTATGCCATTCTTCTGAAACCTTTTCATTAAATCAGTGCCTATTGCTATGAAATTTGGTGCAGAGGGTTCCTCCTTTGTTGTATAGGTCTGGAGGCTCAAAGCCTATTAATCATTTTAATTTGCTTAGGAGGATAGAGTGCAGGATGAGTGGCTTGAGAGCTCCTTATCTGCAATGATTATCTAGTGTGGACTGGGGAAAAGCATTTTAGTCTTTAATTTTTTTCAAAGGTTATTCCATTGTGCTGAAGAGTATGCCACAGGGACCCATCCTCTGCTCCCAGTGAATGAGATGGCATTAATGGTCTTCTGCACATCTAACATCCAGGACTCTTTAATTCAATTATCCTTTGGGCATAAGAAGAGCCTTCCATCACCACTACTCAAGTGTCTAACTACTGGCATTACTTCAAAAAAGCCCACTGAGGTATTTTCAGGTTTTTGCTCTTGCTTGACTTTTGTTCACCATCCTAGCTGTCACTGGGTATGTAGAATTTCTCAATATTCTCTTAGATTTACTTATTTTTATTTTATGTGTGTAAATGTTTGGCTTTCATAAATCTGTATGTGTGCATCCATGGAACATGGAGGTCAGAAAAGGGTGCCAGCTCTCTTGGGACTTAAGTTACAGGTGTTTGTGAGACACCTGCTCAGGGTACTTAGAACTAAACTAGATCCTCTGCATGAGAAGAGGCCATCCAGCCCCAGAAGGAGTATTTCAGCCCTGCCAGGGTCACTGATGAAGCTCCTACAAAATGTTCCAAAGAAGCTTCGTAAAATTCCTCCCACCATGACAGATGTGGCCCCCATTTATTACAGGTGTGGCTGTAGTAGCCCTTCTTGCTGCATGTTTATCCAGGTTAATATTAATATATCAGACATAGAATATATGTGTGCGTGAATATATATATATATATATATATATATATATATATATATAAAATGTATATATAATTTATACATAATATAAAGTTTCTCCCATTAGTAGAAATTCAGGTTTCCTGCCTTGTGAATGTTTACCACCTTGAATAAACAGTACTCTAAGCAAAAAAAAAATTTTATTCCTATTTTCCCCCCTCAGTCTACAGCAGAGATGTGACTGATAAGTGACTTTGGATAAAATGGGAAAAATTTAAAAGAAGAATGAGTGAATTGATTCACTAATGCAGTCTTCCCCTGAGTGGTGGAGTATAAGTATACTTAACCGTGTCTAGGATTTGACTTGTCAGGTTTGCCAGCTCCACATGGGTAGATTGTATTGCTGCTGAGTTTTATAAAGACTACTTACTCTTGCCAAGACATCCGACTCAAGGGTAATTCAAATTAATGTGGACTTGGAATAAAATTCTTTCTACACAGAGGAGAAATGTATACAATTCCAATTTTTGAACTCTAACAAATCAATCCAAGTTGACTTATTGCATCATTCTGAAAGATGGGTGTGTCTCAGGCAGATAAACTGACTAATGATGAATCTTCTCCCCGCCCTTCATCTTATTAATGTGATACCCCCAAACAAACAGTAATCTGCTAAGAGACATGCATCTTGGTTCCATAAGCAGCTGTGTGTGCTTCCGCAGACTCCCTGCTGCCGATGTTGAATGTGAAATGTCCTCCACAATCCTACATACAAAAGCCAACTCCTTAGCTGGTGAAGAATTTTAGGAGATTGTATGACTTTTAGTGTGTGGTACCTGTGTTATGTAAGCAGGCCACTTCGGGCAGGACTTGAATAGTTTTATCTACCTCCAGTTCTGGTCTAGCTCTCTGTGCTTTACAAATTTCCAGCATATAAGCAAGCCAAGCTAAAACCTAATTCCAGCTATAAAGACCAAACCAAAAAGACCAAGGCTCTCTAGGTACCGTGAGGAACTGCACCTATAAATTGTGATCTAAAAAAAAAATCCTCCCTTTGAGATTCTTCCTTTGGGTACTTAGTCACAATGATGAGACAAACAATGTAATAGTGTCCTTCCCTACCTGAAGGCACAAGGTTTAGCTCTAGTAGACAATGGGTTCCAATGTTCATGAGAAATATCCCTGCAGTGAGAACTTATAAGAAACCAATACCGTTGCTGACTTCAATTTAGTTGATAGCTGGAGTTGTATCAACTTTGCTCAAGTACTTGTACTCTGTTATAAATTCTATGACTCTAAGCAATTAATCTTTGTAACATTCAATTTACTCATGGTAAGAAGGAAGTCAGAGGCAGTAACATGGGATTTTCATTATTAATAAATAGGATAATCAAAGCATAATGAGTAACCAAGAACAGAACAGAGGATCAATGATCATTGTCATTACCTAACACAGACAGATGATGGTTGAGTGCAGTTTGTTCTGAAGACATTCATCTAAATACATGTTCTCTGATATATCCATCTTCCATGATAAATATGCACATACTCCTAAGTATAAAGCTATAAAATACTTGATGCATCTTGCTTGCTAGGGGACACTACTTCCTCTCCTATCTGTAAAGTATCTTTGTTTATGTGTCTGTTTTAATGCTCCCATTTCCCAAAATGTTATTTCTTTGTCTAATTCCTATGGCTCCCTGAATAAATTCCATTTGAAAATCCCTTCTCATTTGTGTTCCTGCATGAGATTTGTTAGAAGTCCATTCCCTGATATTTCACAGATTTAAAGTATCTTATTATTTACGAGATTCATTTCAATGATATATTTGTGTCTATTTCCAAGTAGTCTGGCAATAAATTACATACTAATTTACAATTATGTTCAGAAATTTTCATTTACCTTTTTCATAATGAATATGTCAAAGAATAAATGAAACTTATAAAATTACTTTTTTAGGGTTAAAAAGTACTAACAAAAATCATATAATATGTACATATAAGATCTAGGGTTGGATGCATAGTATAAGACACTCCTATACATTTCAGCTACATGGATATTTGAAGAAGTGACTGTAATTTAAAGACAATATATACTATGGATACATAATCCTATAGTTTTTCATTCTGGATTATCACATCACTGTTCAAGAAAACAAGATTTGTGTCAAAGAACAAATGTGTACTGTTAATAGTTGAATTAATCCTTTAAGATTTGTTTTGAGTTGTGTGTGTGTGTGTGTGAGAGTGTGTGGATTTTTGCCCATGGTACAAGTGTCCTTGATGGCCAGAAGAGGGAATCAAATCTTGTGGAGCTATCGATATAGGTGGTTGGTTGTAAGATGCCATATGGGTGATGGGAACCAAACTCTAATCCTCCGTAACATCAGACCACTCTCTTAACTTCAGTGGTATCTCTCCATCCCTAGTTGATACGATCCTAATGAAAAGTAAAAGTGGAAGAAATCTAGATGCTAGATTTTAAACCACTCTAATATAACTAATTCATGGTTATAGTATAGAGATGGAAGGAAATCATGTTTTTACAAAATGAACTAGCACTGTCTATATGAAAACAGAAGTAGTGAGTGATAGAAAAGTTAATATAAAAAGTGAATGCAAAGCATTAGCTGAAGAACCATTCATGAGAATAATTGATAATCACTGAAAATATACGTAAGAATTGAAGATTATTGTAAGCACTGAAAACAGATAAGCAAAGCTGTACCTATGAGATCACAAGTAAATCCAGTACACTCGGAAGAAGGGAAAGATACAAGCATGAGTATGAATAAAGATGCCACAATACAGGAACTGTGAAGTCAGTGCTCAGACTATGGCCAGGGAAAACAAGAGATGCATTTAAAACAAGACCTCCACAAGGCACAGACAATAACACAGAATGTTAAATTGGAGAGCTTCCTTTGCATACAATTTAATATATTCACACCATGTACTATGATTACAGATTTCACTGTCACAAATTCATACTAGTGTAGGGAAGACATGTATTCAGTATTGTAACAAGAGAAATGTCAGACATCCTATTGGTGTTACCTCATATCTTAAATGTATATTTTATCATTAGTTAGGTCTTTGAGACCACAATGATACCCATTTTAACATAATGGAATATGTACTAGCAAAGACTTCTCTGCTTATCTGGTAGTAATTTTACAAATCTTGACAAGTTGACAAAATAATTTTAATTTTACAGTCCTTTGTCCTATGTTAAATGTTATGCTTGTTGATGGCTTGTCTGAAAGTTCTTGTGAAGATGCAGATGTATGGTTTTCTATTTTGTTCGTAGTAAAACTGTTTCTAACATATACTAGATATTGTTCTCAAAGCAACCTGCTTCACACCTTGCATTCCTGCATTCCTATCTGAACTTAGCAATTCTACTGTTCTAGCTACCTGTTAGTTGCTGTGATAAAATACTCTGATGAAAGCAACGTAAGGAAGGAAGAATTTATTTTGCTTCCCAGTTCTAAAGAGATCTAATTCATCATGGTAGAAAAGACACAACAACAGGCATGGACAGTATGCCAAAGGAATAAAAACTGGCTGATTATATTTTCATCAACACACAGGAAGCAGAGAGAGAGACCAGGAATTAGGAAAAGGTTATAATCCCTCACCACCAATGATGTAGTTCCTCGAGCAAAACTCCACCTCCTAAAGGTTCCAAAACCTCAGCAACGACTTGGAACAAAGTATTCAGGTACATAAGCCTGTGGGGGACATTTCTACTTCAAATCACTGCAGCTACTGTTTGAATATATTTCCCAAAAGGCCAGGTTGAAAGTATGATCCTCAGATCATATGTTATTGATGACAGAAAGGACCTACGGATTTAGGATAAGCTCAGATCAGCGGGACTGATACCCATCATAGCAGAAGTGGCCTTAGAGACAAGGAAGAAAGTCCAGATATACTCTATCTCCGGTCTTGCCATAGATGTCCTCCAGCATGCTATCAATTAAGAAGGCCCACAGTAGAAACTGGTTCTACTCTGCTTTTATGTTTGTCAGAACCAGGAACAAAGGCCTTTTCTTTGTAAGTTAGTGGGTCTCATGTATTTTTGTAGCATTTGTAAACAGATTATATTTACAGAGGATGTGATGATAAGTTATATATGTTTTATTTCTGTGTTTTAATGTCTATGATTTCATAGTATGCAGACATATATAGAAATGAATTAATGGCATCAGAACTGGAATGTAAGACTCCCATGTTTGCTGCTCTTCCAGTCTTTCTGTGACTGGTAAAAATCAGTAATGTATCTGCAAATTTTCTCTATTTTATTTTGTTTAAAACTTATTTCAATGGTCAGTGTAAGCATTCATTAGAAGCATATTCAGCCATGACCCAGGAGTCATGTGTATTCTAGAGTAGCTGTGAATGTGGTCCAAGACATTTCTAGTTGACAAAATCATGCTGTCATGTCAGAAATTTTGATGCCACTACTTTCATTAGCATGTAGGCAAAAAACTGACTTGATGTCTTTAATTAGAACTCAAAGTGGTAGTACATAACTGACTTACAGACCCTAGAGATTATAGGAATCTGTGTAAAGAAGGTCTTAGAATTTGAGAAAAAAAATAATTGTAGTATTACAGAGAATCAGAGTTGTATGTAGATTCAACAACCTTTGGAATACTTAGAATGCACCTGATCTGGCTAAGGAACCTTCCCAAACATTGCTACTGTCCTTGTTGTAGAGAACAGGGCAATGGTTTCATATTATTGGGACTGTTGCTCATGTTTTATCTCCTTCAAAATTCACAGCTGCCTTTTCTGCTAGGGACCATGACTGTGTGCTCTTCTTGTAGAGCAAACAGAAATGGAGAAATATCAAACAATTCATTCAGGCTAAATAAACTTCACAATTAGAGGGAGAGCTAGACTTTTAACCCAGTAACTCCATCCCATGTAGAGCCACTGTTTCTGATTACCAAGACCTATATGTGTGTTGCTTCCTGCTGTCTGTCTAATGTAACATACAGATGCAATGCATTAAGTAAACTCCATAAGGAGGTGAGGCATTCAATAGTTGGGCTTAGACATAGAGTCTATTTCACCATATGGGTGTGCTAGAATAACCCATTAGTGAGTATTCAAGCCACCCATGGTTTTGCTTCATTGGGTAATATTTCAATTTTGACTTAATATTCAGTATCGTAAGAAACATAAGGAAGCTAATGAGAAATTCATGACTTTCTTCTTAAACTTTTTTAGAGATTGTTTGTTTTTGTTCTATATGATGTTACATCCCTATAGGCCCACCTTATTTTAGAGAGTCTAGTTTTTAACTTATAAAGAATCTCTGATCACTTTTCACATATTTACAGAAACATGTGTCTCCCCTATCTACCCAAATTCAGCCTACATATATTCCAGAGAAAGGATCAGTTCATGTTCACCTGTCATCGCATTCCCACTAAAGGAGAACGCGAGGGCTAACTCAAGTGCTTCTCAAAATCTGTGTCTAGGTCCAAGGAAACCTGGAGGTGATGGTTTCCAGAGTGAAAAGTATCTGAGAAAATATAAATGAGCTAAAGAGACTTCTATAATTTTGGAGAAAAAGACTCCACATGTGAGTAACTTGGAAAAGTCAGAAAAAAAAATAAACAGAAATAAAATTACAAACTGCAAAGCTGCTTTTGTGTGAAATCAAAACTCATCTACACATTCTTCTCTTTTTATTTAATTATGTGCTTTAAAATTACCAGATTCTTTGTTGTATGTAGATCATGATGTAAAACTGAATGGTTTCCAAGTAGGAATTAGAATTTTTGATGGTCTGGGAAGATGGCTCAACAGGCAAAGGCAGCTGTTGTCAGGCCTAAAGACCTGAATTTGATACCCAGGAGTATCAAACTTCCCTGGTTGTAGAGAGTACTAACTTCCCTGACTTGTCCACTGATCCCTTCATGCATGCTATAACATGGACATGCCCACAAACACAGACACACAACATAAATAAGATGCAAAACTGAAACAAAAACTTAATACTTCTGACAAAATGTCACCATTATTTTGGGGGAATTTTTCATTATTAGCAGCTTTAGGATTCTTAATATACCTGGGGATTGATATGATTGATCTAGAAGAGTCATTTTTAAAAGGTTCCATTTACCTGATGTTGCACCGTGAATTGAGCAACAGGTGGTAAAATATTTACAAAACAGAGAACAGCTTGAAGTTGAAGCACAAATGGCTATTGTCATTATTACTGAATTATGTCCATAGAATTGAAATTAAAATTAACCAATGAGTGCCATATGCTGGCATGTTTGTATTTGAACACAGCAACATCCCACAGCCGATCCTGATGTATTTCTATATTTTTATCTTGAGTTTGCCAACTGTGTCTGTTTCTGGACATTCTACAGTTCCATTCTAAATAGAAATTACTGTAAAGCTTAAACTAGCAAGTCATTTTAGATATTATTTCAAAATAAATCTCTCCTGGTATAGATTTACAGCTTGAAGTGTCAGGCATTTTAACCTCACTGTTTGGGTTTTTGTTTTTTTTTTTAACATTTCTAAAATCTCTAAAGTGTCAAACCACATAAATCTCAAACGTCCTTTAAAAGCATTCAGGCATTTTTCTCTTTACTGGTGGAGTAAACATCATATTTTAGAGGCAGTAGTTATCAGGGCTTCCCAGTTTCATTTACCTTGGGTTTCAGCTTTCTTCATTTCTGACTTTAGTTGCAATACTGCAGCTGTCTGCTGCATCTGGCAAGCTTTTCTCTTTTTTTGGGAGCACACAGAAACTGATTATGATTTAACACTCTAGCATGTAACCAAACTATTCCTCCAGCTCACAAAAAACCACAGAACGTCAGTGGTTACTGCTTCTTAATGACATTTTCTACCTCATTCTTAAATTCTGCATGCCCAGGTTAGAGAGATGGCTCTGCTGCTGAGTGCTTCCTGCTTTCCCAAAGGGCCTGAGTTAGATTGCTAGCACTCACACTGACTGTCTCACAAGCACCTGTGACTCCTGCTCCAGGAGATACTTTGACACCATTGTCTGGCCTCCTCTGGGGCCTACACATATAGACCTCATCCCAACTTACACAGTTTTTAAAAGTAAATAAGTTAAATCTTTAAAATGCAATTTTCTTAGACTTCCTTTCTTGTTTTTGCTAGAATGTGTAATCTCAGAAGTTCTGAATATGAGTTTCTGCCTTATTCTTATAGTCTCCAATACTTTCTTTGTTGTCCTTGCCTAACTGTGAAGTAGCTAGAACAAAGGCCTTCAACACTGCAGCTAAAACCTCCACACACAGTACGAATCATTGCAATCAAAACATTGAGATGTCAAACAGACTGAGGTTGAAAAGTAAACCTGATAATGTTCCTCCCTTTCCCCTTTTAACTTAAGGAAAGACCAGCATAGAAACGTGTTAAGGCTCTGATAATTATAAAGCTAGGATTATTCTAGTCCAGATTTAAAAATATTCTCATTGATATTTGTCGCATTTTGTCAGAATTAACCTCTGGGGATGATATGTGGGTGCAAACTGCTATAGGATGTTGCTGTCGAGAGTGTTGAGATTCAGGATCAAGGACAAAGCCACAACCAGGAACACATACCAAGCAGGAGCAGAGAGGCCAGACATGTCCCAGAGGATTTGGGGTTTTGACTGAGATGATGAGTCAGCAAATCTAGAAAACTCCAAAACTCACTCTGGAGAATCTGTAGGAAACAAATAGGAAAGATGAATTGTAGGAAGTGTATTTAAAAGTAAAAAGAATGGAAGCAAATTCAAATGCCATGAAAATCTTGAGAAGACTAAAGGCTGTGGGTATCAGTGGGGTTGTGGAAGGGGTCTCCACTAGGATAGCTCACAGTGGTTAGTCAGAGGAAAGCTTTGAAATGTTTCTTCTCTCCCTGCCATCATGGCACTTCCGTGTCATTATAGGAAGGAACTATGCTGCACCAGGCACACACTTGGTGCAAGAGCAGAGCAAAAGTTCACAGACACAAGGAGCTAGTGGCATGAGGGGGAAGTGTCCACTTCATCAAGGCTGTTCATTTATCTACTCTCCATTCCTCTTAGGAACAATGCAGACTTCATTCAGCCATGAAATTTTTTTCTAGTGCTTCAAGATTTAAAATAGTTTCAGACTATTTTTCTCATGAGGTTATAGCAAAATCTCTTTTCTATAATATGCAATCTTCTGTCTCATCCTGACTCTCACCAGGCATGATACAGAGATGATCCTTCCCAGGGGCCTTTTTGTGGTACACATAAACCAAGAGGATAGGTCAAAGTCTTAGGCTAAGAGGAATGTGGTAGCTCAAATAACAGCATGATGGACATCTGGAAAGCACCATCCTTCAAGGAAACTGAATGATCTGCATGACTCTAAACAGGATTCCTGAACACAGGCATCAACAATGGGGTGTTGATAATAGTTAAAAAGATAATGGAGAATGTTGCTATTATGACAGATAAATAATAAATTACAAAATATATGGTAAAAATTGAAACTGGGCATAGGCATTAATTGAAATGATGTATAGGATAAATGTATATAGAAATGGTGTTTTGAGGAAAAGCCAGCCGGTTATGAAGGACATTAAAGCTCTAGTTTAGAAACCAATCTATATCAGTAAAGGCAGAAATTATAGTTCTCTGTCTCTGTCTCTGTCTCTGTCTCTCTCTCTCTCTCTCTGCCCATGTGCCATTGCATGTATGATGAAGGCAGATGAGAAGGGAAGGTAAACTTTTAACTGTCAGTGTAGTATGCACCTGGCATCATGAAGAGAGAACATATTCTATGCAGATATGAGAAAAGAGAAGAGGGTTAATGGTTTGTCAGATGGAAGAGACTTGAAGTCAAACCAAAACAAGAAGAGGAAATTCAGGCATTGTGGCACATACTTGTAATCAAAGCACATTCCAGGGTGAAGAAAAAGGATTGCTGTGAGTTCAAGATATTCCTGGACAACCATCCCACTCTGCAGCTTCGTTCCCTCTACCAGGTCCCACTCTCCTCTGGGACTCGCTCTTTCCCTCCTCACTTCTGCCACCCTCCCTGGTAACGAATCTTTTCTAAAACTCCGCTGCTGCATCCCATTGTTTACAGTATTATCACAACGCATTTTTTCTCAGAGAAAATTCTGGTTATCATTAAAATCCATGGATTGTAGTGGAAAGGTTGGGATAATTACAGGAGGGACAGAGAGGCGATGGAATTGTGATCATTGATAGGTGAAAACCCATTGACTTGTCCATATTAAATACATACACATATTTGCATGTCATTCATTCTCAAGAAAGTGACTTTAAGAATAAAAGGATCAGGGCCAGGGAGATGGTTCAGTTTGCAAAGATGCTTGCTTTCAAGACCTACTACTTGAGTTTGATTTCTGAGATTCACATGGTGAGAAGAAAGAACCTGTATGATGCCCTCTAACTTCCACATGTGTGTCATGCCACATGTACACACACACACAGGCACACACACACACACACACACAGGTACACACACACACACACACACACACACACACACACACTTTTTAAGCAAAAACAACAATAGCAAAGAAGATCTAGAAACCCTCTATTTGTTCACTGTGACTATTTTGAAAGTTCTAGGGAAAAAATGAAGTCCAGGGCAAAGCATTTCTACTGATTCTAGTAATAAAGGAGTCTTCACAACTCTCAAAGTAGTTCCTTCCAGGTCTTCTAAGCATTGTGAACAGCGGAAAGGAGAGAAAGAATGAGTCCCAGAGTAGAACAGGACTTGGTAGAGAGACTGAAGCTGCATAGTGTGATAGTTGTCCAGAAATATCTTGAATTCACAGCGATCCTTTTTTGTCACCCTAGAATGTGCTTGGAATGTGCTAGGACTGTAGCTCTAAGAATCATCTCAATGTACATTGCTCACTGTGTGATCAAATCATTCTCTCATTGTATATATGCTTAACTGCTTTCTGAATGTCAAAATTATCATTGATCGTAAATATGTGTCAGCTTTGGTTTATTCTCAGAGTTTGTATTTTAGAAGTGTAATGTTATGAAATCTCTTGACATTCATTGTCAAACAAGTTTTCCAAAGGTTCCTGTTAACTTACTCTTCCATTAGCATATGCAGGAGTGTCCTTTTGTCCTTCACTTACTATATTTTTCAGTATCTGTGCTGGCTAGCTTTATGTCAACTTGACACAAGCTATAGTCATCAGAAAGGAGAGAGCCTCAGTTGAGAAAATTCCTCCATAAGATCATGCTGTAGGCAAGCCTAAAGGACATTTTCTTAATTAATGTTAGATGGAAGAGGGCACAACCGATTGTGGGTAGTGCCAGCCTGGGCTGGTGGTCCTGGGTTCTTGCTGGTCACAAAATGCTTTCAAAAGATTACTGAATTTCCCACAGGCACCCAGGAATCCAAAGGCAATGAGGACAGGAAAAAGCAGGTTGGACAAGCTGTAAGGAATGAGCTTGTAAGCAGCACTCCTTCATGGCCTCAACATCAGCTCCTGTCCCCATGATCCAGGTCTGTTTGAGTTCCTCTTCTGACTTCCTTCCATGATGAACAGTGATGTGGAAGTGTAAGCCAAATAGACCCTGCCTCCCCAAGTTGCTTTGGTCATGGTGTTTCATCAAAGCAATGATAATCCTAGCTAAGAGAATTTCTGCAGCAATTAAATAAACAATACTTTGTCGATATTTTCCATTTAGGTACCACACCATACTTTAGTATAAACTAATTTGTTTATGATCATATGTTGTATTATGAACACATTTTATGGCCAACTTGCAAAATATCATTATTTTAATTTGACAAACCATGATTTAAATCAATGATACCAAGATTTAGCAACAATAATTCATGCTCTTGTTCATATTTGTGTGGTTTTCCTCGTGGCTCTACCAGCTACTGATTATCAGTAAAATTTACATAAATTTAAAGAATACAACATGGTGTTTTGATGAAGAGGGATAACATGAGATAATGGTTCCCACAATCAAATTAGTTAATATATCCTTTGCTGTAGGTTAGCTTGATTAGTTTCCTTTTGCACAATAAAACACAGTTAAGGATCTTGGGTTATTGTTGATTGCTAATGATGTGAACTGTTAATGAAGCAATGTCTTCCACCTTGCTGCCCACTGAGAGTGCAGCTGGGCTTCTCAGAGCGCAGCCTGCAGCCCAGTCATCAGCACAACAGCAGCACAGTGGGCTACCCTGGACTTGCTATTCACGAAATGCTTTCAAAGGATTACTGCATTTCCCACAGGCAACCAAAGGCAATGAGGACAATGAGAACAGATTTAGTTAGTCTGAGTAAGAGGAAATTATCCAAGTGAGGAATGATGACCTAAGGATCTCTCATGGTGCTGGTGAAAGTGGAAGTGAATGGATCTGACAATGTTTTGAATTTACATTTGATGGACTCTGATAAATGAATAGAGTTAATACAAGTAGTAAAAGTGACATAAAGGTTGTATGCTAACATCACTTTTCCTGGCAGTTAGTAAGGAGAGAGGATTTGAGGTCGTGTTTCATCAAAATTTGCGTTTGTGTCATGAGCAAATGAGATAAGATAAGGTTGTATTTAACACCTCTCCTTTTCCCTTTTCTCAAGTGAGTTTCCTCATGTACCACCATTTACATTCATTGTATTTGAAGAATAATTTGTACCTTAGGTGATCTCTCCTTTAACTACCTCTCACAGATAGGTCTACTAATACCATTTTAAGAATGAATCGAGATGTAAGAAGAAACATTTTCACCCTTCTGTTAGATCAGCTTTGTCTTGACTTGACTTTTTACACTCCTGAGTAGACAGAGTATCAAGGACCAGGATGATGGTGTGGGGCTCAGTGTGAAGAAAAAGAAAGGACCAAACATTCATCTCTGCTTCTCTTGCCATGGCAGCAACATCTGACTTATAGGCAAAATGATGTCCTAGTTACAGGGATTTCACAGAAGGATTTGTGCCCATCATACTGTTAACAGCAGCTGCAGTGACTTTCCTCCTAGTTCGTCTACTCTTCTAAATTCTAACTACAAGTTCATGGTGATTTTGTAGTTGGTATTGGCTGTACAATTGGCACTAACTTGATCCTTCCATATATATAAAAGAGAACAACAGCAAGACAGAGAACTGCAGCTTTCAGATGCTGGACAACAGACAAGCAGTGCTCGACTATGAAAAGAGGGACAAGAGCATCAAGATGAGCCCTTTGACTGTTGGTTAGAGTTAGAGTGGGTTAGAGCTGGTAAGGTTCATCCTCTCACAATGAAGTTACCACCTGCTAAATTCATTGTAAAGACAAGAGATTCTCATTACAAATATTTCATCTTCCTAATCTAGGTAACATCACAGTGAAACGGGATCAGGACCCACCTCTCTTCAAAGGAATGAGACTGTCAATCAACGTGAAGCACTGTTAGAACCTGTGGAAATCAAAGCAGCTATGTATACCTGTGATAGATTTTTCCTTAATTATATCTTTTGAGGTGGGAAGATCCACCTTTACTTCAGGCCACACCTTCTGGTGGCAGCCTATAAAAAGGACATGGAAGAAGGAAGCTCTCTCTTTCTGCTTGCCCTCACTCTCACTGGCAAGTCCTTTGCTTCACTGGCTTTAGAGTCAGCATCTTTAGGATTCTAGTGGATACTAAAGACCAACTGAGACATCTAGCCTCATGAAAAGAGCAACTACTGGGTTCTTGGATTTTCAGTAGCTAAATAGAAATTGTTAGATTAACTGGACCACAGCCTGGCCTGTAGATCATTCTAAATATATATATATATATATATATATATATATATATATATATATATATATATATATATATATATATTCCTGGTTCTCTAGGGAATTCTAATATAAATTCCATACGTCTAACAAGCTATGCTCTAAATTGATTAAAATGTAGATGTGTAAACTGCAGCTCCACTCATTTCGACACAGATTTAGTCATTGTTTGAGGAGTTGCAGAAGAAGAACAATTTGTGTTTTTTTTTAACAACTAATAAATAAACAAGGAAGCTACTTGGAGACACTTCTCACACCAACCTTCTAAGGAGAATATCAATGATGTGTACTGTGCACATTGCTATTACTAACTATTGAAATGAAATGGTTGAGCCTCAACCTTAAATTACCTCCCCTAAAGTACACACCTTCTGTGAGCCAAACTGATAAGATGCCAGTTTTAAGCCCTTCTGAATTTTCATATTACCTTGTAGTTCTATAACAATAAAAATCCAGGAAACCCTCCCAAACATAATCTAGATGGCTGTACATGTTAAAAAAGGAACACTGTATCTGATATCCTAACGTGCTTATAATTATTTTGATCCTCAGCCTTGTAATTTAAGTAACCTACTATGCAGTTACATTAAGAACAATGCAGTAATGGTGAATTGATGAAACTCAATTCCCCTTCTGAGCAGTTCATTAATAAATTCATAATGTAGCTATTTTGAACTTTTGTCTCATCAGCAATTTCTGAGATTCTTTAATACACTAAAGGGACTTACAAAGGTAATAGAAATAAAATGGATTTTCAGGGGAGATTTGGAGATAGTTAAAACCATTGATTTAGAAAGACAATTGTGTGTTAAGCTGCTTCAGAGCAGGTTAGGAAAGGCTGCCTCAGTACATACACACCACGGAGGCAAACATCCCAAAGATAAATGATCCTAAGATGAAAAATACAGATCAATACACTTGGAATTAGAAAAAAAAGGCAATTTAAAAATGGATGTCAAGGTAAACGGGAACCAAGTGATTTATATATACTAGAGTCGTGTGTATATATTTGTTTTTGTTCCACTGAGGAGGCAGATAATTAACACTATACGAATTCGAGGCCACGAGTAAGACAGAACCAAAAGAGAAAAACAAGCCTCCGGTTTCCATCATAGCTGTGCTATGAGTTTATTAGTGGACACCTCAGAAGGGGCACAACATTCATCAATTCATCAATGCAACATTGGTGTTCACAGACCTGCACGGTGGGTTATTAAAACTACAAGATTGAGAGTAAGGAACCTCTTCCATAATGGGTTCGGGATTTAAATAAATTTTCCTTTGATGTTCTGACCTTTCTATTTGGAAATGATGACAGCATTACTGGGCTGTTAGACTAATAATTAGTAAATGCGGATCACACTGCTGTCTGAGTTTTCTCTGCTATGACTTTTGGATAACACATAAAATGGGTTTTACTGTGACATTCTCATGTTTGTACATAATTATTCTTTGTTCTTGTTCATCACTCCCATATTGTATTCCCTCAACACACTTATTATTATTGGTTCCTTCCACTCCTGCTCAAATAGTTTCTCATTTGCTATTACGGGTTTTCAAGTTCATATAAGAAGTACCAGCTTACATTGAAGTAACACCAATTTGCATGCAATTCCTTATGTCTGTATTTCTAGAAAGTGAGCACACTTTTGAGAGACAATGAGAATTTCGTTAGTTTTCTTTTGTGCCTATTCATAAAATCCTTCAGTGTATAGTGACGTCATATTTACACATTTCATCTTTGATTGACATATTTGAGAAAGATAGCCCACACTGATGTGAAAAATATTTCAAATCACATGATTTGATTTTGCTGAAGAAAATACTTTCCCAGGCATAGTCAGGGTGTCTTGAACTCTGGAGAATAGAAATTCTTTTAACCTCTTCTTCATTTTTATATTTTACAAAAGGGAGGTATACTAATTAATTTAGTAAGATTCTAAAATGTTTGGCTTTTTTGTTCAGATATGTGACCTCATAGAACAGCTTATCATAAACAGCGATGGCACCTGTTACCCGGTCTCTCAGCTCTACAAGTTTCGTCTGTTCCTTCAATGTATGTTGTAATATAAAGACAGAGGCTTGGAAATTGGTTGACTTCTTTCCTTTCTTTCTTTCTTTCTTTCTTTCTTTCTTTCTTTCTTTCTTTCTTTCTTTCTTTCTTTCTTTCTTTCTTTCTTTCTTTCTTTCTTTCCTTCCTTTCCTTCCTTCCTTCCTTCCTTCCTTCCTTCCTTCCTTCTCTCTCTCTCTCTCTCTCTCTCTCTCTCTCTCTCTCTCTTTCTTTCTTTCTTTTTTATCCCAAGGATAATAGTTCTGTAGCTTGGTTTGTAGCCACTTATTTAAAAACTACAAATCATGATAAATATTATTGTATGTTATATTGTCTTTTGGTATAAAGAATGTTGAGGTCAAATTAATATTTTCTATTGCTAAATTCCATGGCTTAGTACTATGAAAATGACATTTTAATTTGACACATTACATGTTTTTCTGAATTTCAGCACTCTCAACTCAGTACACAGTTGCAGAATGTTGGCTAGAGTGAGACCCGAGGATAAGACCTGAGGAAGTAGGCCTCTTACTGAGTGTAAGGAGTAGTACTAGTGCTCTTTGATCCTTAGCAAATTGAATGTTAGCAATTTTAACCTAAATTTACTGAGAAGCCAATGAAAAATAAGTCTGAAAGATGCCTAGTTAACTATGAAACAGAAGCTCATCACAAGCGAACATTGTAAGGAATTAGAAGAGGACTCTCGCCGCATTTCTTGAGCCTTCGTAAGAATGTTAGAAAGTTCAACAAATATAGCAATAAATGATGGTAAACAATGTTCCTTCAAGACATAACTATTACCCTTGAGGTTCAGACCTTCCCTGCTCCTTACCAGTTTAATAGTTTAAGAGGATAAAACCTTATGAAGGCAAAGGAATTCACTGATATGATAGGTCGCTTTCCAAAGATACTTGGGAAAAGAAATTTCTTTTTTTTTTTTTTTCTTCAGAGGACAGGAGAACAGAAGTTTATGTGAGGTCAGATGTATAAACACAAACTAGAAACTGAACCCACAGCATTCTGCATGGTAAGCAAGCACTGTGCTAAATTCCAAACTAATTTATTTTGCTTTATTTTATTTTGTTTTATTTATTTTATTTCATTATTTTATTTTATTTTATTTATGACAAGGTCTAACTATGTTACTCATGCTGCCCTGGAACATGTGTCATAATATATGAAAATCTGAGTAAAAATATACACAATTAAATGAACCATCATTTGCACTGACCATCGACACGTCCTAATTCAATTTCATGCATTTGTAAATGCTGTCATATGGATTATTTCATGTAGTCTTTAACGCAACTATGAACATTTGGTAGAAAGAGTATTAACTGATTCCAAAGAAAGTTTTAAAAGCAAGGATAAAATATATCATAAATAGCCAAAATCTTTACAAGAGATATAACCTAAATGCAATAGATTTTTTGGACTCTACATCTACAATTTAGATGGAAGATATCTAAGTGGGGGCTACGGATATAGCTCAGTTAGTAAAGTTTGTCTAGCAACTAAGGAGATCTGGGTTTAAACTTCTTCACCAAAATTATTCTCACCTACATACATAGTTCACAGCCTGCTGGAACTACATGAAACATTGTCTCGAAAAAAAAAATACAACACCTCTGTTTAATTTAACTTAATACGTCAATGTCAAGAATCACCGTTAATTTAATTTTAAATACAGATTCAAACACTTTTTAAGAAGCAACACAATTCAGCATTAGAAAATCCTAATCTGGTCTCCTGTGATGGATCACCAAAACAAGCAGCTATGAAGAGTGTGAGTATAAACTCACCTGTGGACTCTTGGTGAAGCCTGTGTGAAACAAACGAGTCTGTGCTTACTCTTGAGTTATATTTCCAAGATACCTCTATGTAGCAGTGCATAAGGTCCTCAGACCCCTATAAATTCTAAAATCCCAAACATATTGGTATCTAAGCACTTTGGATAAGGGCTGCTCAAGCTGGATTATATCACTGGATAGATGCTATCTTCCTGTTTTATTCATAAAGGCAGTCAAAGCATCAGAAATAAAAAAGTCATAATAAAAATAAATGTGACCAGTGTCACACCCAGGTACTGCAATTATAGGCATAAAAAACCATATCCAATTACTGTATGTTGTAAAGGCATCTTAAGACTCATTTTACTCTACATTTATGATCATTATATAAATAGTTAAATTCCTTAAATATAGTATGCAAAGCAATGACAGTTTAATATTTTTGCGATCAAGTGAAAAGTCTTGTTTTTCATTTCTGGGAAACATTTTGCTATTTCCAGAGAGTGTCCAGATGCTTAGATTTACAATTCACAGTTAGACAATAATTCCAGAGACAATAAAAAACACTTATAAAGAATCAGAAATTTGAGGGCTGTTATTCAGAAAGCAAGGACATTAATTTGAAGGAAAGAAATCAGGAATGGATGATTGCAGTACTTAACATTCTATGACCCCTTGTAAAATAAACATGAGCTGGAACAGAAGAATATGTGATTGGGTGATATTATTAAGAACAAAGGTCTAACATACTTGATATACAAGTGTAATCAATAGGTTCAAATATAGACAATTCTGTTTTGCCTGAAAAGTACTGGTAAAGCAAGCATGAGATGGGTTTAATAAAATTCCCCCAAAATAGTTATTTGTCAAGAATTAAAGAAGCACAATATCCTTTTAAGCAAGTAGGAATTACTCTAGAGAGGATAATCAGACAGTGGTGAAAGAGAAACACATCTTCACAGTGTAATCTGTGACAAGCTGCAGTTGGCCTGGTATTCTGCTGGGTTCAAACCTTAGTATACGAGTGCACACAGAGTACACTGAATCCTGACTTTCCTAGAACTAGCATTCTTTCAGATAAACAAAAGTACCAATATAAAGGATACATATGCCAGATGCTAATATAAGCACAAAAGGCAGAAATAAAGGCACAATCTATTTTGCCAGTGTATAAGCAGTTGAATTTAGTCAGTAAGTAGTGTGAAACAGTGAGGGAGAGCCTTGCAAACCAAGAAACCTTGACATGAGTTGTCTGCAGTCTACGGTCAGTGAGGAGCACAGCTACAGACACAACTCAAAGAAATGTTAGGATGAAGAAGTGCGCAGGATGCCTGCCGTGTGCATAAAGACATTGAAAGACAAGGAACCCTGAATAAGAACAGCAGATACTGGAGGACTCCAAAAGGGGATCAATAATGATACCTGAGCAATACATTGACATGACCACTCTATGAATTTAAGAACGACAGTAAAATAATATCAACAACTTAAAAATTTCTTGCTATTATCTACTTAATAAGCAGAAAATAGACCAAGAAAAAAATGATAACAGTAGATGACAATAAGTTGAACATGAATATAATATTGAATTTGTATCAATAAGGTGTATTTCTTCATTTTTTTAAAATTTTTTCTTCTCTCATACACATCCAGACCTCCTCCTCCCTCCCTCCACTCCCCCTGCTGCTTCTATCTTCCCCAGATCTACCCTCCCATCACCACCCACAAACACCCCCTCCTGCTTCTCCCCAGAAAAGAACTGTCTCCCCAGGGTTACAGCACTATAGGCACACAGCATAGTTGGATGGAATGAGGTCAGGCACCAATCCCTACATCAAGGATGGGTCAGGTAGCCCAGCAGGAGTAAAAGGGTCCCAAGGGCATGTAAAATGATCAGACACTCCCACTCCAGCCTGTAGGAGTTTTTCTAGAACACCAACCCAGACAGCCATGAGATATATTTAGGGAATCCTGCAGGTTCTGTGTCTGTGTCTTCACTCTTGAAGAATGCTAGTTAGTCCACACTGTGGGTCTTTTTCTCCTGGTGTCCTCAGCCCCTGTGGTCTCTGCCATCCCTCCTCTCCCTCTTTCGTGGGGTTCCTCTATCTCTGCAGGATGTTTTGCCCTGGGACTCTACAGATGCTCCTCGCAACTGCTGAGGGGGGCATTTCTGGTGAGACCTGGGTTAGGTACGGATCTATGAGCAGAGGATGACATCACTAGAAATCATCTCCTGGCTATCTAGTCTCTAGTTCCTGCATCAGAAAATGTCTTCTTGCTGTAGAGGGCAATTGATACAAAGATCCACAGCCAGTCAATATGCAGAGAATGAGAGACTATTCAGCTCTGAATGGAGCATCTGTATCATATCTTCTCCCTCCAGAGATCATTATGGAAGAAGAGGCAAAATAATTTGAGGAGCCAGACCTAGCAGACAACTCTTGTGAAACAGTGTTGTCCAGACATTACACAGGAATTGCACACATGAGATCGTAGAGGTTGGGCTGTATGTGAAAGACCTGATCAACACCATGCTAACTGAAATCCAGGCACAAATGGAGATGAGCTCATGCAATCCCACCCCTAGCTGAAGAGATGTTGACAACCGATGGCTGCTGGAGAGGAAAGATCTGTTTTCTTCAGGGATTTCACCCGAGAGTGTCTACCCAGGCTTTAGCAGATTGCCCTATCTCTACATATAGTCATCATGAAGGGGTCTCAGTATGTTCAGAAAAGCAGAATACATGAAGTTGGGAGGAAAAGGTGGTTGAGGGGATTTGGGAGAAGTTGGGGAGTGTAGTGGAGATAGATGTATTCGCAATCAATGATATGTATGTAGGAATTCTCAGTTGTTAGTATGGCCTCCCGCGCTGTCTCTGCTCCATCCCAGCCCACAGCCGGCCAAGCCATTTCTTGAAAAACTACACAATACGAGACAGAAATATTGCTTTTGATAATTTAAACGGATATAAAACAGAAAAAGTACAATCTAATAGGAACAATTCAGATGACATGATCTTATACACTCAAACAGTGTGCATTGTTTGACCAGAAAGACAATATCACTAGTTTCACAGCAAAGTAGACTCATTTATCTTCTTTTTTATTTTTGTTTCATTTATCTTCTTATACTAACATAATTCCTCAAATATATCTAGTGTATGCTTGGAAAGGTGCACAATGTACTGCAGTTCAAAGCACAGTGTAGAGTCAGTGCTTTTAACGCTTAACTGTAGATGGGGAGGGACACACGGAGACACATCACTTACTATCGGAAACAGACTCTAGGAGATGAGGAGGCAGAGTATCTACTCGGATGCCCACAGGTGATCCCACCTGACTCTGATCAACAGCAACAAACTCATGATACCACAGTTTCCCTAGTGAATCTCTCTGTGGGACAGTAAACAAGACTAAAGGCAGTAAATAGAGGGGAAAGATTTATAGCCAGGAATGGAAGGGGGCAAGTGTGAAGGAGATAGGAGAAGGTGGGAAGAATAACCAGTATAAATAACATACATGCATAAAACCACGACAGAATGAGATTTACTACTATGTGATA
Source organism: Cricetomys ansorgei (assembly GCA_026225945.1). Taxonomy (NCBI): domain Eukaryota; kingdom Metazoa; phylum Chordata; class Mammalia; order Rodentia; family Nesomyidae; genus Cricetomys; species Cricetomys ansorgei. The sequence continues at coordinate 14,635,513 of JAMJFZ010002981.1, forward strand.
TTTTGCGTGATGCATTCTGATAAACTACACCATTGAGTGTCTGTGTCTTACACAGGAGCAATAAGGAAGCTATACAGCCTGGACCATGTGATAAGTAGCTTTTCAGTGACAGCCATTTCCCCACTTCTATCCTATTGCAATATCATTTTAATTGCATTCTTTAGGCCTTCCTTCCAGAGAAATCTACTATTTAAATGTAGAATGGTCAAGGAAAAAATGGTATCCCTAGGGGTAAATTAAAGCTAAAGGTTGTATCGTATCCTCACTTAGAATCCTTGCCTTCAAAAACTTAAGGACAGCAGCTTTTTCTCAGACAATCATTCTATTAGTTACTCAGGAGCAGAGAGACCCCTGACTTTCATAAGGAAGTAGATATCTCTGAGACATTAATCACCATCTGCATAATTTTCTTTGACACTGTCCTTCACAGCTTTGTGTAACCATGGCTTGAGGCCCCTTTGCACAGAAGGTTGACTAGTTAACAACAATGTATTTTACATTTCAAAATAGCTAAGCAGAGAATTTCAGATGTTAACACAAAGCTCTGAGAAGTGTTTGAAGTGATAAGTGTGCTAATCACCCCACTTGGATCATCACAGGATGTGTACGTCTCCAAATCCCATACCAAAACAATCCCTGTGTCCATTAAAAATAAAATTAAAGAATAACTAAGTACGTGACTATATCAGTGAGGAGAGTGAAAGATGGATGTATACTAAATATTCACTGAAAACAATTACAGTTCTGATTATTCTAAACCCTTAAAAGCAACAATTGCCTAATACAATAACAGTAGTAATAATGGAAAGTACGTTTCTAGGAATATGTAACAACCTTTTGCCAATTTAATATTTCATAAATATTTCTCAATTAAAATTTTGAGAATTTCAAGAATACATATTTTTTCCTGAGGAAAAATAAGAACTTAATAAGTGAAGTCACAGAACTTATGTGCAAAGCTTCAACAAGGTTAAAACCTTGACATTGGAGAATTTAATTCTGTGGCATAAAGTAATAAAACATACTCTTACAGTAACTTCCCCCCACATGAAAATCACCTGGCAAAGTCATACTCTTTTTAAGACACAGATGGTCCTAATATTTGTATCATACAGAGTAAAATTTAAGCAATATAACATGTTTTAAAGCATGCTTCACACCAACCGTATTATATTTTCCTCTCCCCACCTCTTGTTTCACCATGCACAGAAAGAAGGAGAGAGGCAAGGGGGAGGGAAGCAGTGAGGGAGACAGGGAGGGAAGGAAGGAGGGAGGGAAAGAAAAGACAGAGGGAGAGATGGAGGGGGAGGGGGAAAGAGAGAGGGGGGAGAAAGAGAGAGAGAGAGAGAGAGAGAGAGAGAGAGAGAGAGAGAGAGAGTCAGTCAGAGACAGAGAGACAGAAACAGAGGTGGGGGAGCCTCTTCAGTAAAGCAACACAGGGCAGTCAGTGGAACCTCTCCTTTTCAATCTCACAGACCTGTCTCTACCATCCTCACTAATGTAACCAAGCACAGAATAGTAAAAAGTTTGAAGATACTCTGTTGTGTGTGTGACTATAGTTGCTGAGCTGAAAAAGGAGAGCTTTCTCTGCTCCTTTGTTTAGAAACCACTGCTTTTCAGTATAACTTTATGCAGTATTCGACTGTGGCGACAGCTAACAGACAGAACCTCTTCAAAGCTTGGTGTGTCAAATAGGGCTACGCTTGTCTGAAAATCAGACAGAGCTGGCAGGAAACATGGAAAGAAAATGAGTTTCCTAAGAGAATCGTTTATGAAGTATTTCCTTTTGACATATGGTCTTTGGGTGAAGTGATTTTTTTTCTTTTAAATCGCAGAAATAAATTATGTATAGTTTAACATCTGCCAAGTTAACCAATCTGACCAACCAAGGAAATCTGTCATTAAAAGATGCAATTCCCACTGTCTAACAAGACGCCTTGTTGCAAACTGAAGCAGGAAGATGGGGATGACCCCACTGATTCGCAGCATGCATTTTATTTGCCCAGAGTGTTTCTTATCAGGTTACAAAGTGAAGGCTGACACTATAGTATCCTTTATATGTATTTTGTCAATGCTACATTAAAAATAAACAGATATACCCTTATGTTTTTGTGCTAAGGGCATGATGTTGGTAGGTAAGCTATAAGGCAATACATTCTGCAGAATATCAGCTATGAAAAGGTGAAAAACATCATGATACAAAAGAGAGAAAATAAGATTACAAGAGAAGGGTGGACACAGGAGGGCAGCAGCTATGCAGAGCTACATCTCACAGCATTCACTTTCAGTCAGGCCATACTGACAAGGAGAACATTGCTTCATTTTATTCCAACATGTGTAGTGATGGCTTTAAAAGAAAGCCTTCCCACCTGGAGGGGATCTGTAGGTCCCTAAGACTCAGGAATCTAAGGAAGCTTACCAGCCTTAGGAAGGTCAGAAAGTTATGAGATTCACACATCTGAAAGGCAGTAAAAGGAGATCACGTGGAAGGAGAAACTCTCTTGCGGAGCAGGCTGCAAGTTAGGTCTAGGGCTCCAGGGGAGCAGCTTTCCTGTGTCTTCACACATGCTTGAGTCAGTTTTTCAGTGACACAGCTGTCTCTGAATCATCCATGTTCCTGAAGGTAACCTGTGCTTTTGCTTTCATAAAGTACCAAAGCACTTGTAGGGAATTGTATTTATTTTATCTGTCGTCACTGCCGTGTATGGGTAAGTAGATACATGTTCATGTATCCCAGAGAAGGCAAAAGACGTAACCCCGTGGAGGATAGATATACTGAAGGCAACTTACTCTGAATATCAGATCCCATAAAAGCAAAACTAAATGGAGAACGATTGGAAGGCAGGGATCCAGGAGATAGACAGAGAACATCTATGTAAGTGACATGACACGTGACATCCACAATTTTTTCAGTTGACCCAACTGAGGCTTGAGCTTCGTTCAGCTAACAGTTTCCACTCCATTAGCTTGTTCTAGCTCTTTAATTCAATGCCTGATAAGAAAAATAAATTGCATTTTTTTGGCTACAAATTTAATGAGGAAAACTTTAGTCCCAATACTTTGTTGAAGCAGATTCTGAGATGAAAGCACACATAGTTGGGAGTTTAGCTTCTGGGCAGTTTGCAAATTGAAATGTGTTTTATATTTAGAAAGGTATGCTTATCACCTCGCACTTTTGAAAACAGAGCAAGGCATTTGAGATAAGTTTAGTAAGATTTAATGACCGGGCTAGGGATCTGCTTTTCCATTTTAGAACCAATAAATTTTCCACTCAAAATAAAGAAAACCAGTGCTTCAGAGAACAGTGATGCAAAAATCTGAGCCTGTCTTAAAGCAGACCATTCCGGCAGTGATCTTTTTGAAAATCAAATCCAATGTGTAAATGAACTAAGTTGTTACTAAGCATTCTTTTGATTCTTAATTTAAAACTGATCTTCAGTAATCTTGTTTTCATATATATTTTTCTATTAGATGAGAGCTACATATTAAAGCATTGATGTAGGAGGAAGTAAGGCCTCCCTAAGAACCTGCTGCCAGGAGTTAAAACAGGGGCAGGGGTCACACAGATGTGAAAGCTGATACCTAGGAACAAATGACATCAGGAGAGCCAACCAGCAAAAGACATTTCACCAAGATTGTGCTCAAAAGACTAATGGGAGCAAGATGGGGGTTTGATGAGGGGCCATAGGGGGTATAAAGTGTGCCTTTTGTCCTGAACAAATAGAGTTTGCCTGTCCACGCATCTCCTGGAGTCTGATCTTTTGAGTCCACACCACCTCATCCCCCAGGCAGCAGTGGGCGGCCAGGGCCAGAGGTTCCAGGCAGTAGCTAGGAGTGCCCTCTAGGGTGCCCTAAAAGCTACACATTGCATCTATTCAAATCTACCAAATATCAGGCACTCTTTATATGTCCACATAAATTAAAATGATTTTTTTTCTGTCTCAGATTTTATTGAAGATGAAAATTCCAGCTAGAAAACAATTTGTAATCTGTCTTCTCAATTCTAAGTGAAGAATTGTAGGATTTATCATTAAAAAATGTCTTTAATTGGTTTTAGATCCTTATCCCAATGGAAGGTAATTACTTTAGGAAATACTTTTTTCAGTTCTGTCTCACATTAGTCTGACATGGAGAGATTTTTTAAGAATGTGATATTAAAGATTTTCTGTGCGTTTGGGGTTTTGGGGGTAGAAATATATGATAATGAAGTTAAGAGATATTTCTTAAGTAATCCAAAATTGAGATGATGGGTCTCAGTGCTTGAATCATGAAAGAGCAAAAGAGATGGTGAAATAGAAGGAAGCTTTATTTCCGCCAATAGTGGAAGCAAAATTTATGCATATTAGTCATCGATCTGAATGGGATTGGAAATAACTGGCTGGAGCCCTCCTGAGTCCATCCCAGACTGGGAATATAAATCGGATGTCACTTCAATCTAGAGGAAGAACTGCTAGATGCTTATGGACCAAGGGCAGAGATGTCAGGGACAAAAACACTGTATACATCTTAGAGAGAATAGTTCAAGGTCAAAACATGATCAGCAAAGGAGAATGTGTGTGGGGCCTCAAGTAAACAACAGCTATGCAGAGCCTGGCAAGTGAGAAGTTTCTTAGAGACTCTGAGTTTACTTCAACGCTGGTACACTCAAGTGAGGAGAAGTCAGGGACCCTGACTAGATAACTGGCAGTGTATGAAGCAATGTAAGGAAGAACAACAACAGTAAGTCAGCCATCTCCTCTTCCAGCTAGAGACCCTTGAGCTTCAATTAAGTGCAAAAGAAAAGATAAAATGTGGGGCTGTACTGTGATTGGGAGAGAAAATGGGAAAAACTTTCACATCAAATGCAGACTACATGTTGTGCTCCCCAGTACAAAAGTTTGAGATTCAGCATGAATAAACTCCAAAATGTTTTGATCTTAGTTAGGTTTCTATTGCTATGATGAAATACCATGACCAAAAGGCAAGTTGCAAAGCATCTTAGTCTATGTTCTATTACTGTGAAGAGACACCATGACTATGGCAATTCTTATAAAAGAAAGCATTTAATTGGGGCTTACTTACAGTTGCAGAGGTTTAGTCTATTATCCTCATAACAGCGAACATGGCAGCATGCTGGCAGACATGGTAACAGAGAGTCTACATTTGGAACTGTAGGCAACAGGAGAGAAAGAGCCTCTGGGACTGGCTTGGATTTCTGAAGCCTCAAAGCTCACTCAGTGACATACTTCCTCAAACAAGGCCACACCTATTCCAATAAGGCTAAACTTTGTAATCCCTGCCAAGAAGTGATGTCCTAATGACCAAGCATTCAGATATATGAGCCTATGGGGGACATTCCTCTTTAAACTGCCACAATTACTGCACACACATACACACACACACCTTCAAAATTAGAAAATTTTCTGGTCACAAACCAAAATGGATCTTTGATATGCATTTAAGTATAAATAACTGCAAGTCTATATGTACCAACTGAACCAAAGATATTTTAAAGAAAGGTCAGTGGAGAGACAGAAATTTACCCAGAGACATTGGGTAAATTTACATAAAATTGCCTTGGGGTCTGAAGAATAACTGTATGTACATGTAGTTTATACACAGGATTTCATTTTGAGGAAAGCATTATTTGACAATTCCATAGATTCACAAACACCTTGGTGTGCTTTAAATCATAGCTAATATGGGTCAGCTCCCCTCCATGTGACTAGATGCACTCAGGAGGTGTGGTAAAAACAATGCAGAGAAGCCAAGGTCAGGGTTGTTGAAATGTTATTCTAAAGCATCTCTTTTCTTTATAGACAAGAAGATACTAGAAAATAATGATTCAGAGGTTCAAAAATCCATAGATCAGTAACATCAGTTTTTATGTGCTGAAATAAATATGCACCCCACTTCAAGGCTACTGCCACACAGTGGGGCTCTTTATACCAGTAGTTCTCAGACACTTGAACACTAATGTTTTCACAGCTACAGCATCTCTAGGCAACAGAGATGTTTCAACTCCCTGAACTTAAGGTATCACTGTCAAGTATGTGGCCTGTTGCTAACTGAAACCTCATCATGCAGTCTGTCACTGTGATGATATTCATTAAATTTATAAGTGCTATAATATGAAATGAACTCTTATGAATATGGATGGAAAAGAAAACCAGGAAAAAAAGAAAATACTGAGAAAATGCTGTAAGTCACTTCACAGGAAAGAGGAATATTAGAAGCATTTATTATTCCATTTTTTGTGTCTGTGTATGGGTATGCATGTGTTCATATGTGTATAGTGTATGTCTGTGTGTGTGTGTGTGTATGTATGTAAGGGAGTACGTGTGTGTGTGTGCGCACGCACATGTGTAAGTTAGGAATCTTTTTCATTCATTCTTCACCTTACTCTTTGAAACACTGTACCTCTCTCTGCACCTGGGGATTGTCAGTTCCACTAGACTGACTGACTAGTGTCACTATATTTTGACTTTGACATAGGTGCTGGGGGTTTGAACTCAGTTCCTCATGATTGCATAGAAAATACTTTACCCAGTGAACCATTTCCCAAGCCCAAGTATTTGAAAGATATTCAGCCTTCCTAATAGGAATGGATACACTGATTAAAACTTAAATGAAAAGCAGTTTTTCATATTCCAGACCCTAAAGTCATCCATTGCTAAGAAAAAGGAGTAAGAGAAACTACTGGTGGGAGGATGCCAGGATATTCTTGGGCCAATTTAGGGACTTAAGAAGTCCCACTGACTTAGTTCACAGTGGTATTTAAAGCTAAGCAATCTGGAAATGTGGATCTCAGTAGGCTTGAAGAAATATATTGCCATCTGATCAAGATCTATAAGGGACAGGCTCCATAATATCACTGGGCTCACCTTCTCATCAAGCTCTCCTTCTTTGTTAACTCTGCTGGGTGCTTTCCTGCAAACTCCAAAGGAGTAATTATGAAAATCTAACTCTTTTATACTGTTTTACCCTATCTAAATCTATTGTGCTGAAGGAGAAATGGATATTTAGTCTCTATCCTTGGAGCCTGACACACAGCACCTCAACCCGTTAGACACAGAAATCAGTGCATCTTTGTATAAGATGATTGATCATTAAGACTCTAGACAAGCTGAGGATGCAGAATGACTGTTTAGGAAACACATGTCAACAGAACTTAGGGACATTAACTCCAACTGCACAACCTCCAGAGAGAGAAGAGAGGATGAACATTGACTTGCTCACATGTGACAAATTATTTAATCAATTGTGCTTATATAATGTAATATATATAGAAAATAACCAGGATCTGGTAGAGGATCTTAAAGTCCAAGGAGCCTAGGAGCATTCCTAGAGAGGATCACACAAGGAACAGTCATGTGGACTGTGACACACACCTGGAACAGGCATGTGGACTGTGATACAAGCATTACCCTGTACATCTTTCTTGTATCTCTGTTGCAATAACTTGTATGGAAAGTGAATGAACTAAGTCAAGCTCTTGCAAGCACTTGCAAGCACAGTAGCAGAAAGTCCACAACAACTCTGTGGAGCTAGTTGTACAGAAGCACAGATAAAATAGTTTGATGCTGACCGCCAGTGTCTGAGATAGGAGCTGTGGGATCTGACACTATCTCTTGATAGTTTGTGTCAGTATTATTGACGAAAATGCAGGACATCTTGCTTATGTCCACTAGAGAATCAACTGCTTCTTGTATGGGGAAAAACATCCGGTGTCAAAAATGTAGACTATCTATGTGAGAAAGAGCTTACTGGTTTCTTATCTCCGATAACTTCATAATTTCTATTCTAAACATCATTTATAAGACCATCACAAAACATGGATACACTCCAGCTTCCTGAAAATGTCAAATTCCACATCATATTAGGGGTGATCCAAAAGTTTTCTCTATCACATCTCACAGTGTAATAACTGTTAAAACAATATCCCTATGCCACTAGGTTTATAGTAATTATGCTATCCTAATTAAATAGAACCAAATACAGATAAAATTAATGTATACATTCATAGATTTTAAGCATATATTCTAAATTGTATATCTAAGGTGTTTCTTGTCCATTTACCACAAGAATAAAAAAAATGAATCAAAGTTGAAAATAAAAATAAATCTTGAAAACATTAATTAGAGGTTAGACTATTCCAATCTCACAGAACATTTTCAAGGACCTATACAAAGCCATTGCTATGTTCATGTGAGCATTATTGACTAGACCATAGCTTACTTGAACATAGAGTTACTTGTTCCACATTACTCCACTTACCTATGGTCAGGCAACTGCATTAGTCCCTCAAATCCAGAAGATTCAACACTTTCTACTAAGGCAATTGGCTCATGGGACTATAAAGATGGCTTGGTGTGTAAGAACATTAGCTGTACTACCAAAGGTTTCAGATGTAGTAGTTTACTGCTGCTGAGACAGCTCACCAAAGAAGACAAGGAGGCATTTTCATAGCTGTCAACTCTGCCAGACCTCAGCAGAGGGAACCATCATGGTCAGTGCCATACTCAAAGTGGAACCCTGAGCTCTGAGCTCAGGTGATTTTATTGATTTTGAACTCCTCAGATATAGATAATAAGCAATCAAACAACCCCCACAGAAATCCAACACCTGCAAACAATATAAAACATCCTAGACCTAGGATAGCCCTTTACCGAACAATGCATAAAACAATTTCAAACATAACTAAAAATAAACTTCCCCAACATTTCCCCTTTTCTGTATAAAAATATTGCTTTGCCTTTACAACATAATTTAACACCACATCAGCAAAACTATTAACAAGAGGAATAATCTTAAGGGTTACAAATGCAGAGGACCAAAGCATCTATCAAGTTTTTCATAATGTCTTTGGACAGCAGAAAAACATTATCAATGTCCAGTTATCTGGAATTTACTCATGATCTTCTGGGCTCCTCCAAAGTCTTAGGTCACTTCTGTGGTTTTGCCCTCTGCAGTAAACATAGCTTGTCCTCCAGGCTCTGGCTGGCTTCATTCCACCGCTGCTGCTGTTCTTGGTAATCATCCCATGGTACTGGAATCTTCAGAAGGCAACTGGGGTTCCTTGCTGCAACTGGGCTGCACTTCACCCCTAGCCTCTCCTGGGTTCTTTTCATTGTGCCAAGCCTCAACTTCTCTGCATGATCCCTTCAATTTGGGCCTTCAATTACTACGGAGGCTGTATCTTTAGTAATGGCCTTTCCTGGTCTCTTACAGTGCCAAAACTCAACTTCTCTCCAAAGACCACTTCATGTCTTCAAAACCAGCACCAGCTATGTGACTCTTACAGTACCAAGTTCAGCTGCCAGCAGGAGATAGAACCTTGGCCAGTTCTGGAAGACAGCTTCTCTGTGCTGTCCCTGAGGAAACACTTTCCAGATTTTAAGATAGTCTGGTTTGCTGGAAAAGTAACTGGTCACTTTGTCTACAGGAAGAGTTCCCTTATGGGATGGAATTGTCATCACCATCACCAGGAGTTCTCATCACCATTGCCAGTGCCTGGGCCACTTGTCTTTCTCTTAGTCAGGTTTATAGAAAAAAAACTGATCAGTTTAACTAAGTGGCTTTTTAGCTCTAGCTGCAGCTTCCACAACAGCAGCAGGTGGGGAGGCTCTCAGGTTGAAACACTCTGGCAGTTTGGTGTTCTTTCTCACCACAGCTATGGGGGAAACATACACCCTTTTTCATAGACCTCAAACACAACATCTTGAGCTTCACGCACATACAACACAGCTGTCAGAAAAGTCAGTTTGTGAAACAGTAAGCTACCTCCAGCAGCAGAATGGAGTGTTGGCTCCATGATCAGGAAAAGCACTACAAAACTTGTTTCTTTCCTGCTCCCAGCTGAATTTTTTGTTTCTACCATGAAAATATCTTTCTTTCTCTAAAGGCTTCTCTTCCATAATTCTCATTTTTGAGGCCTCTTTTTAACGTAACTTTCACAATTTTCTCTTCATAGAGGCTTATTTCTTTTCTCTCTCTCCTCTTCCTTCAGTAGCCTTCAGTTAATACCTTAATCTCTATCCTCTAGTAGGTTCTCTGAGCTTACCTTACTGGACTCTGAAGTCTGAGTTTTCTTTCTATTCTTCCTTTTCTCCACAATGAATTAGTTGGTGTAATGTCATTGCCCCATGTTGATACACCACTTGTAGTAGTACGTCTATGGGGTGTCTCAGTATGGAAGACCTGGAGGCATTTTCACAGCTGTCAACTCTGCCAGACCCTAGCAGAGGGAACCACCATCATGGCCAGTGCCATACTCAAAGTGGAACCCCGAGCTCTGAGTTCAGGTGTCATTATTGATTCTGAACTCCTCAGGTGCAGATCATAAGCAATCAAACATCCCCCCACAGAAATCCAACACCTGCAAATAATACAAAATGCCCTAGACCTAGGATAGCCTCTCACTCTACAGTGCATAAAACAATTTCAAACATAAATGAAAATAAACTTCCCCAACATTTGGGCTTGATTCTGGCATGCTTATGGAATCCCATAACCATATTCAACTCCAGTTTCAGGGGTTCTGGTGGTCTCTTCTAGCATCCTTAGGCACTGCTCACATATAGTGCATGGTCATGTGTACAGATTAAACATTCATATACAGTAAACAAAACAAAATAATTTAAAAAGCAAAAGTAATATCATTGAAAAACAACCAACTCATCACTGAGATTCGCTCTCTTTATGACTTTGTAAAGGGCTGTCATGCACAAAAGCACCAACTCCCTCTGATATCCATCAGTCGAGAAACTACTTTTGTCATCTACAACTTTATCTGTTAAATGACATTATTATCATCCATAGCATCACAGCTTAGATAGTTTAGAAAAGCAATTTATGACCACTAAAAGAAATCCTGAGGCACTGTTAGGGAGAACAAGCTACTCATACAGTTGTCACTACAGACCTCTATATAACATGCCCTCCTCAAGGCTCAGGGGGCATTGTGCAAGAAGGATGGAAGGAGTCTAGGGTCCAGATATTGGGAAGGACCTGAAAGAAATGGTGGTTTTTGTTGATATGATATGACAAGTGTTCTCATCTACTCACACCTGCCTGTACAAGACCTGCACAAGACTGAAGCAGTCAGTATTCTAGAAAGGAAGAGAAAGGACTTATGAACCACTAGCATTTACTTGGGAGCTATAGACAATTGATGGCTTCTCTGGGAGGAAGAGTCAGTTTTCTTTAAGGATGTGGCTCTTAGTAGGTGAGCTGTGCCCCATTGGATGGCCCTACATTTAGTAATAGATGGTCAATACATTTTGGAATCAAAAAGTTATTTAAAACAAAAAGAGAGGACATCAATTTGAGAGGGAGAGAAGGAGTTAGGGGGAAGAGTTGAGGGGTTAATATGATTAAAATACATTGTATGAAACTCTCAAAGAATTAATAAAAATGAAAAAAATAATTAAAGACTAAGAAACAAAAGAATACTCACATAGTACTAAGCCTGTACTTAAATTTGTCACATTGTTCAAAAATTATTTTCTATAATTGTAATTCTCTCATTTAATTGAAAATAAACCTCTTAGCCTAAAACAAAGCTGGTATTAAAACAGAGTTCATATCAGAATGAGTACATTTTTCTCGAAAAGAAAGCTTGATAAAATCCATTTAATTGTGCAATTTTAACTTCCCATTATTGAAACTTAAATTAGTAATGATAGGTGTTCAAATAAGCAATTTCCAATTACAATTAACATAAGCAATTCCTTACCCTAGATGTAATCAATGGAGCTATTAGAGTGCGGTAAACAGTCTTTATCGCTGTGAGTTATGTTCCCACATAACAGTTTCTCCATCAGGTGCACTGCTGTTTTATGTTTTGTTCTTACATACTACAACTACATGTTATTTTCACATACACAAACATGCCACGCACAAGCATTCAACTTGGTGACACTTTTCCATCTTTTCTCTAAAAATGAAAGTAAAAATACACTAGAGACAGAAATGAGTTCATACTAGAAACACTAGCAAAAATAAAAATTATTGAGCTATAATTCAATGTCAATGATTAAACATAGCTTGGCTTCTAATCTAATTTTAAGTTCTCATGAGTTATTACTATTATTGTTTCTATATTTTAAAGGCACAGTCCCATCATAATATGATGTAGATAGATGGCAAATCTTTACATAAAGCATAGACAATTATGGATTCAAGTCTAGTTATGGATATTTCATGTTTTCTATACTTGGCAGGTTTAGAGAAGATGGTACATAAATGGGATGGCACTCAGGACTCAAGGAGGAGATAAATGCTATGAGGCTGTCCTAACTGGCATCAACAGTCAACTTGAGAGAGATGACTCTTATCTGAGAGTCACAATGAGGGATTATCAAGATCAGATGGGATTACAGTCAAGTCTGTGAAAGATTGTCTTGATGGATCATTGATGTGAGAAGAATAACCAGCTGTTGACAACACCATTATTAAAGCAGGAAGGCTGGGCTTTCTAAGAACCCTAGCTGAGCAAGAGTGAGAGAATAACCCAGATAGTGAACACAAATTCAGCATCCTTCCATGGTTTCTGCTTCTCGGTTCTTGCCCTGGCTTCCTTCAATGATGGATTATGACCAGTACATGTCATCTGCATAAAATATCTCCTCAAATTACCCATTATTCAGAACATTTTATTATAGCAGCATCAAAGACCACTAGTGCAGAGAACAGCAGTGATCTGACACAGAGGTCTCTAAGTCAGCCAAGAAGGTTTCATACCACCATGCACAAGGATTTATCCAAACTAGAAAAAGCAGGTATTGCTATTTCCAATGTACGGAAGAGGAAACGTCCTATACGTTGTTTCATATTTTTCCATATAAACCTAATGATACAGAGAGTAGCAATATTTTTCAGGCTACTACATGTTTAATTGGCTACTAGAGATAAGACAAGCTCCTCTCAATGACAAACACACATTACAGAAACACACGATATGAATCTAAAGTCATCTTTCTTATCTTATTTTTGTTAATCTAAATGATTATCAAAAGAGATAAATGAATATTTGCAATTAATGTTTGTCCAATGATTTTTCTGTGTGTGAGTGCAGTGTGCCTTTTATTTGTGTGAAATTATTTTTATACAATAATAAAGCAGAATCATATTTTAAAATAGATTGTGAAGCCAAGGAACCATAAAACTAAACTCAAAATAAAATTTTCCATCATTATGAGGTACTTTTTCATCTCTTAGCATTTATTTCAGCAAAATAGTTCTAAGATTTCCTAGAATTTTTTCACGTTATCACTTCCAAGAATATGAGATTTAGTCTCCAAAGCAGACAAAGTTCAAGAGTCTTATCCCTTGTATCTATAAAATTAAAGACTGGACCATGAAACAAGAAAAATAGCCTAGGCACAAAGCTCAGGAGTCTTTAGACTGGTCAGGTAATCACCAAATAAAGTATACCTAAAATTCCCTTCAATTTTTCCAAGTCTTAAAGTGAATGCTGTGAAATGGAAAACCCGTGATCTCACTGTGGGGAAAATGTAGAAGATGCCACATTGTTTAAAGCAATGCAATAGAAACGTGTAGGATTTCATCCTGTCTGCTTTTCTCCCAGAGAAGTAGCTAAACTGTTGGCGCTAGCTCAGTTTAAGGGAAGGAAAATGCACACAGTGGGTCTATGCATCCAGGAGAGTCCTTGATCGGAGGCTTCTGAGAGCAGGCTGGATTTAAAGAATTCACAGGAGCATAGGGCAGAGGGTGTAGCTCAGTTTATTGTGGGAAAGGTGCCACATTTATAGTGAGAGGAAGGGCCTCTGGTATCCAGAGACTTCAGGGGTAACTCATTGGTTAGGATAGCGCAGGTATGACACCCACAATTGTATGTTGGGGCTGGCAACCTGGACCTATTTTCCTGGGATATTTTCCAGGAGATCAGAGGGAAAGACCCTATAGGGAGAAATAAGCCCCTACTTCAGGTAAACAATTTGCCAGGTTGCATACCTTTGAGGGGGTGGTGCCTTACTGTGAAAGCAGGCAGCATAGCTTGTGGCTTGATGGAGTAGAGGCTGGGGGAACAGCCAAATGCCTTCTGCTCTCAGGATGAGAGTTCCAGGGTTCCAAGCACGATTCTACGCCACCTTAGCTCCAGGACAGGCCGACAGAAACACACATATATGGAGTACCTGGGTAGCAGAAGGAGACTTACAGAAAAAATAAGAGAATGGTCTAGATTCATCTTTCTAACAAACTGAAGTAGCAAATAATCAGAATTACATTAACATTTTATTTATATTTAATAAAAATATGAGTATGAGAAAATAATCAAATAAAACCAACACAATACTCTCCCATATTGGAGTGAGGTCTTGTAAGAGAGGACTCATCATCACTATTTCTTAAGAATGGGTGGAGCTGAGAGATTCTGATTTTCCTTGAACCGTCGATTTGTGAGCTATTTTCATTGACTTAAGTTTGATCTCATTTTGTAAAATTTAACAAAGACGGAATTTTATTAATTATTTACCCTTGCTTTGCTCATAATCAAAGGGAGATCTAGATAGTGGGCATTTCTTTATACATTCAAATTAAGAATGGAGGATAAAGAATTAACCAGTTTATTAACTTAACAAATACAGGTGAAATACAGAAAAGAAAAAACAAATTCTGTGAAGCCAAAACGGTGCTCTCCATTGTGAAGAGGAATGGGCTTTTTTGAAGAGGCAATTACATTACATCCCTACCCCGCCCCTCTTCTTTGTTGTTCACCAGGACCGAAATAATAGATTCATCTGCCCTAAAGGTAGACATTATTAGTTGCTCACTTGTAACAAGGAAAGTTTGCCTCATTAAGAGAAGTCTCCCCCATGCTGTGGTTCGTCATGGTTATGCATGAAGCAGAAAACTTCATTAAATCAGCTCTTCAACATTCTACTTCTGCCTCTTCATTCAGGATTTATGAAATGAGCTTATTCAACTCCCTCACCTTTGAAGAGTTTACACAATTGATTTGTTCATTATCCATCCATTTTATGTGTATATTTTCCCTTTGAAAATATCCCCAAATCCACAACAAACAATCACAGCCTCAAATTATACCATCGTGAATTTGTCTCGGGCTTGAAAGCTGTGTATTGATTATCACTGGTGTTGTAAATGGGAAAAGGACATCATTTTGTAGCTTTAAGTTTCTCAAAGCACATTTATGTCATAGCATCAATTTATGCCTCGATGTACTGAGTTTTATATAACTGTGGTGTTCTAAGAAGCACTATCTGATGCATTTTTAAAAGAATGACCTTATAAATGTCCTTGCTATAACTTAGCAACAAAATCTCCTGAGCTTTGAAATAGATTCTTGAATTACAATAGTCTTCCAAACTGTACTTATCCCCCTGATTGGCATAATTATTTAAATATTAGACAGTACTCATTATAACTGAAAAGTTCTTTAGCTATCTTTTACAGACTGATTTTTATTTGTGTTACAAAGATAGAAAGAAATAAAAAAAATGAATATTATTTCAAGCATAAATGTACTGAACAATATAAACAAGCAGTTTAATTAATCTTCCACTAAATGCATAAGTGATTATATTTTACAAGGCTTTCTATTTTTTTTTAATTTTCCACATAGAAAAAAGATTGACTAAAAACAATTACATAAATGTGTGGGTTGTGAGAGCTCTTGATAAAATAAGATTATGTACAATTTAGCACAAGAGTACACAGGTCTCATGATTGCCAACTAGTCCTGCTGCCTCTGAACATTCTGTTGTACTCTAGATCTCAGCTTAATATTCATAAAACATCATATTTCTATTCTATTAATAGAATTATATATGATTGTGGGCTAGAGAGATAGCACAGCAGTTAAAAGGACTGGAGTTTATATCAAAGCACCCACATTAGGGGCAGGCATCTCGCACATGTCTGTTACTCCAGAAGAAGTTCTCTTTTGGCCTCCATATGTGTTTCTATATCTGCACCCACATGTGTGCATATAGCAACACACACACATACACACAAATAGATTTAAAACTAAGTATAAGGTTGCAATGGTTAATATA
The DNA here is from genome assembly GCA_026225945.1 of Cricetomys ansorgei. NCBI lineage: Eukaryota > Metazoa > Chordata > Mammalia > Rodentia > Nesomyidae > Cricetomys > Cricetomys ansorgei. The sequence goes on from JAMJFZ010002981.1 coordinate 14,651,535, forward strand.
GAAAGCTTGAAAAGTTCAAGAAGCAGCAAGGAGACAAGTCTGGGAGGCATTCTCTGGACTAAATGAAGTGGAAAGACCCACCCTGATTGTGAGCAGCACTAAGAATAAGATGGGTAGAGTGAGCTGAGTGTCAGCCTCCATTGCTGTACGCTTCTTAACTTCTGTGACTTCCGTGCCACAAGGGCTGCTTCCTCAAACCGTGAGATAAAAAACTAAGCCTGCTGAGTCCATTTTCATTGTGCACATATGGCTTCAAGGCTGACAAATCCACAATGGACAACTATAAGGAGGCTCATGAAACAAATAGAATCAAAGAAAAATGTCTATTAGTTTGAGAGGGAGAAGGCATAGGAGGGGTTTGAGGGTGGATAACTGGGAGGGATTGGAGGGAGGAAAAGGAAGGGAGAAGTGATGTTATTGCGTTTCAATTAAACACTTAAACTAAATCTACCATCCTTTTCTTAAGTTGATTTTGTCAGGTATCTTATCGCAGCAATGACACAAGAAGCTAAAACAGAGGCTAAATGAAGTTAGGTGACATCTGTGCGAAGTCGGGAAACACTTAAGTAGGTGCTAGCTGCTTTCAGCATTATGAATGATCATTTACCCGTGTCTCTCCGAGTCAACCACTCATTTGGTTTATTCCTAAACATACAGACTTTATTTATCATTATTATGCAGCTGTGGGGAGGGACAAACTCAGGTGCCATTGTGTGTGTGGGGACACCTGAGGACGACTTTGTGGAGTCAGTTTTCTCCTTGCTTCTTTTTGTGTGTTCCAGAAAGGAGATGCAGCTTTTGGGTTTCAATGGCAAGTGCTTTTCCTCACTGAACCTTCTTGTTGGCCATCTTCCTCCCTTTGTCCTCTCAATAAATCCTCTGTTCCTCTTTTGTAGAGCCCACTTGTGGTTCCCCCAGTTTGTCTATCTATTGAAAAACCACATTTCCTCTATTCATCAAGCACCACCTTAGCTGAGAAACGACTCTGTCTTAGTTTTGCAGTGCTGGCTAAAGTGCATTTGACACTATTTGGAACAAGAAAAGAGAAAGGAAAGTAGAACACAGCTCAGCTGTCTCCTTGTCTGAGTTTGTGAATTTATGAGAACTGTGGGCATCTGTTACCTACTGTCCCAGGTCACCCTGGTCAGTGAGGTGTGCATATTTCTTAACATGGTCTGCAGGAGTGACTAGAATGTTTCTTTCAGATGACATGGGGCTATCTGTCCTGGGCTTGTCAAGATTGAACTTGCCTCTAGTTCATCAATTATAAACAAACACTGAAGAGAATTTTTTTTTCAAGGCAGGGTTTTGTTGTTGTAACTCTGACTGTCCTGGAACTCACTCTGTAGACCAGGCTGGCCTTGAACTCACAGTGATCCACCTGCCTCTGCTTCACAAGTGCTGGGATTAAAAGCATGTGCCACCACCTCCTGGATATTGAAGAGAATTTTTACAGGTTGCTATGACAACACTCAGCCTTTCTAAGACCAACATGATTTCATGATCATCTGACCAAAGACAAGGATGTTAGATGAGAAATAAAATAGTCACTATTTAAGACAACTTTGTCCATGATGGACATCCATCACACTTGCACTTTTAGAGATGCTTCTGATGCAAAAGACCTACATGTACTCTGTGTTAGACATTGATAGGTATGAACACACACACATATCTATGTACTAAACACAATCAAATAAAAGAAATACCTGGTCTTTCCTGATGCATCTCTTTATTACTCAAATTATTCTACGTATGTAAACTCCAGACCCCAGATTTGTATGGGTACCTCTTATAGTTTTCTATGAAGCATCATTCTCAAAATTAACATGTAGATAAACTCCAGAGCAAAGCCTCCCATAGTACTCACCATGACTCAAACTGCAGTCCTCATGTGTGTGGGGACTCCATTGAGCAACCTCTCAAGCCCAGAACCAGTAATATAAAATGAATTAAAGGTCTAGCATTCGTGTAAGTAATATGCGTAGTGATGTTGACTTTGCTTAGAAGAATGGAAATTCTGCCATTTTTTAAAATAAAAAATGGATCACAATTCTTAGAAAGAGAGTCTTAGCTTCCTCTCTAAGTATTTGAAGTCCATGAAGTCCCAAGTTTTCTTTGATTTACTTACGAAATATTTAGTCCCTTTGTCTCAACATAAACCACGAGAGTTTCTGTAAAATTCCAAATGTCATGTCAATAAAGGTGAATCTACAGTTCATGATTTCTGTATTTTTTATGAAGAATTTGTTCTTCCTCAGCATAGGGGAAAAAACCCAAAGAGTAATTTATAACCTCGTAGTTCTTAAATTTCCAAAGCATGACTTTACATCTTTCCTTACAGTGTGTGTGCCTTATAAGTGAAAATAAATAGCAACTCCAAATTCAAAGGTGTTAGTGACCTTGTCAATTTCTGTAATAAGTTTTTACCAAAAAAACTATTAATTATTTCTGTGTAAAAGATACTGAAACTGCTTTTGAAAGCCTATATAGTATCTAAAATTATAAATGTACAGAAAAAAAATCTGAAATTCAGAATATTAAACTACAATTCCCAGTTAGGGGATTTTATACCATAGGGTGTCAGTATCAATTTACTTTTAAAATCATATGTTAAGAGGCTGAGGCATAGTTCATTCGCATAGCTCATTCATGGCATAATATATGTCTAGCATGCTTAAAACCCTGGGCTCAGTTTCCTGATCCCAGCAATACATAAAACAGGCATGCTGGCTCACAGCTCTAATGCAAGCTGCAGAGATGAGGCGGGAGAATCAGAAGTTCAGAGCCATCCTCAGCTGATGAGTGAGTTTGAATTTGAGATCATCCTAGGACACTTGATATCCTACCCGCAAATAAATGAATAAATTGGAAATGTCTCTGTCATTATAAAAAAAGAAAATGGTGAATGTAGGTATGTAAACTTGAGCTATCAATGCATATTTCCTTTTACTGTGAAAATCTAGCTTCCATGTGAACATCAGCTTTACTACAAAACCAGGGCTTCTCTGATGACCTAAGTTAAAGTTGTTATCTATTTAATATCTACATGTAATGCAAATATAGTTTATAACCAAGTGTTAAATCTGCATGATATTTGGTATGTACTTGTTTTCAATAGGGGATGTTTTCTTCTTGTCCACATTCACTGTTACAAATTAAAGATTTATTGTATTTTAGTTGTATTTATGAAAAGTAATTTACTCCAATATTATCAGCTAAGGCATTTATCTTCCCAATGCAACTATTTTCATAGATTTTTCATAGCAACAAAACAAATTATTCTGTGGTAAGTGAACATATGGTCATCAGAATAATATATGCTATGTACAGTGATGGTTTAGGGTGGAGAAAGTTCCCATGTGTTAACAGTAATAACTGCAAAGCACTTCACACACCTTCATAAGAGATGATTACAGATTCCCAAATGATTGCTGAAGGGTAAATTATTAAGAACAAATATATTTTAATATTCCCTGCAATTTGGCATATCCTAAAGAATTCACTTGTTCAAAAAAAAAATACCCTTATGAAAGTATATATAAAGAACTGTCTCTCTCCAAGTGGGGAAATTGAGGTAGGTATGATAGATAACTTGCCATTTGATTGCTAAGTCTGTACTCTGGGCCACCATACATGAGTTGAAAGTCTAACAATGCAAAGCATAAAAAGAAGATCCAAGAAGATGAGGCTCTCTCATAGGCATCCTTTGCAAAAGTGTTCAATTTGTTATAAAGGCTGACTCAAGGTGTGCAGGCTTGCAGCACTTCCTTCACAAAAAAATAAATCTTAATAAAGGGCATTTTTGGCATAAGAAGTATGTATTTGAGAATGTATTCGAAATATGCTCAACACAGATAGGTAGAGTCACAGCAAAGTTAAATCCACAAAGGGCTAAACCCTCTCCATCTTTACTATCCTCTTTCCACAAAAGCACACTGCTTATTTTCTAATCGTTTTACTGGGCTCAAAAATCTGGGTCTCTTCCCACTATGTGTCACTTAAAATGATGAGTTTGTGCCTAGCCTAGTGCTTAAGACCTGCAGTCCCAGCCATTCAGAAGATAAAGCAGAAAGATCACAGGTTCAGGGCCAACCTGAACTATATAACATAAACAAACTAGCCTAGGTAACTCGGGAGATTCCCTGCAAGTATGGGTAAGGCCTTGATTGTATTATTCACTACCACACCCAAAAAGTGAGTTTGCTCATTGATCTTACCACTGAATTTCTACCATGCTCTTACCTTTCTCCTGACCCACTTTTCTTGTTATTTACTTAGAAGATGCTGGAGATCATACCCAGAGTATAAAACACACCCTGACTGAGCCATTCCTTCAAGCCGTTGTCTTTTATTTTGGTTCATCTATTTCAAAATTTGTTATTGCCTCAAATTTCACACTTGTCAGGCAAAAAAGATGACTTCATAGGCAAAGTGTTTACTGAGCAAGCATGAAGACCTGAGTTCAGATCCCCAACATGCACATAAAATCCAGACATGATGGAATGCTTCGGTAACACCACTCCTGGAATAGATGAAGCAAACATATCATGGGTATTTGCTAAATTAGTCTAGCTACATTGGCATTCTACATTCTAAGTCACTTAAAAGACCCTGTCTCTAAAACTAATTTGTAGAATAACAAATGATGATACCAAAAGCTTACTTTTGAGGTCAAAAGGTTAAAAAAAAATCAGGTGAGTACACCACTCAAAACGAAAAATTAAAATACAACACTTTACATTGTCCTTATCTAAACAAAGAAACATGACACAGTGATCTGAGTTTTCTTGCCAGTCTTTTACAAAGATGTTTCTCAGAAGATAAGTATCTAGATTTCACAAATCGGTATGTAAATTAGACTTGAAGGGAATTCACTAGAACTAATATTGTGGTGCATGTCTTTCATCTGACCTCTCAGGTCTATATAGAAAATTCCATACCAGCCAGGGCTACACAGTGAAACCCTGTCTCTAAGCAAGATAAAACAAAACAAATAAAAAATTAAAAAAACTAAAATGAAAACTAATTCATCAATTTTACATTCTGCATTAAATTCTGGCGCCAAATGATCACTTTTACCAACCACAGATCATTTTAGAATGGCATGCATAACACCTCTCTGCTCACTCGGAAATCAGGGCATGTTGCTGTGTTGTCCATCCTTTTCTATGAGGCTCCTACCTCTAAATGAGATTCTATTGTTTTAGGTATAAAAGGTATAGTGATACTTTAGTTGCACACAGTAGACTAAGAATCAGGCAGATTTTGAGCAGTTACCGTCTCTGGGATGATCCCATACAGAAGCCCTGTAAACAGTGTGAATGGATGGATCGATGGACCACAAGGCATAGTTTGGCATAAACATTCTTGACAAGTTCCAAAAGAAAATCATAACATTTCTTTTCTCAAAGCCTTTTCATTCCTTTGCCCATGCTACTCCAGCATGGCCTCTCCATCTACAAACTATCTGACCAAACATTTATGGCCAATTTATTAAAATATATTCTAAGTTAATACTGACCTAAGGTTTTGATTCAACCGGTCAGTTTCAGTCATTTGTACAGGACTTTCCAGAGGAACTTCACGGGAGCCACCTCTCTCAGTGCTGGTGGGCTCACACAGTAAACCATTTTCACCTCATTACTCTCCTCATCCCATCCAATTTAATGCCTTTCATAGAACCACTCCCTCTCATTCCAGACTTCCAGCTTCCTTCTTGCCTAGTGCAATCAATAGCTCTCTTTTAAAAGGGCTTCGGGAAGCAGACTTGCTCAAGTCTAATAGTCTCATCAGATATGGCTCTAATGTTAAATGCCACACTGACATTCAAAAATTCATCTTGGGTCTCACATCAGGATATGAAGCCATGGCTCTCTGAGTTCAGCAAAGCAGCATCCTCCATAGAGACAGGACGTAAAAGCTGTCTGCTTCCAGACAGCACTTTCAAATCTGTAAAGCGGAGGTTCATAGTGATGTTCAGTGGTAAGTCATGCCGAAGCTCATCTTTCTGAAATCATTCAGAAAACGTGAAGTTTTCAACTGTGTTTCAAACTGAAGCAGTTTCCAGTCCCTCCAAGGACTACATTTAGGAATGTGCGCAATACTCAAATCCTTTTGTTCTGACACCTGTTTAGTGAGGAATTATAGGTTCACAGCACTGGGAAGTACCGTGAACTCAGAGACTGAGGTAGCACACACAAGGCCTGTACAGGTCCAAGCCAGACAGGGTGCATCACTGCAAGGGGAAGAGGATATGCGCTCCCATCCCGAACCAAGAAACTATCTGCTATGAAATCTGCTTGCAAAGAAAAAAAAAATTGGTTTCCTCCCTTCGAATCACATTTGATATATTAACCACACTAAGGGTAAGGTCCATACCCAGCAGTAGGTATATGTGTGTGTGTGTGTGTGTGTGTGTGTGTGTGTGTATGTGTGGTGTGTTTTGTGTTTTGTGTTTTTTTTCTTTTTTTCTTGCTGTTTTGTTCCATTTGCTCATTTGGTTTGTTTGCTTTCTAAAGAAAGAGAGGAAGAAAGATGTGGAGTACAGAAGGTGAGAAGGCAGGAAGGATCTGGGAAGAGTCAAGAAGGGGAAACTGTGAACATAATATATTGTAGGAAAAAAGAAAGTTAAAAAGTTGAAAAATGTGTGGGAGATGGAGGAAGGTGGGAGGAGTGAAGGGAGGAGTGGAAGGGTGTTGGAATGCATTATATGAGAGGACAAAAAATTCTCATAAAAATTATATAAATAAATAAATAAATAAATAAATAAATAAATAAGAACAGTTCAAAACCAAGAAAAAAAAGTGAAAAATGTATATATATCCACAGAAGCAGCAGCCCCTTTAAAGGATGAGATAGTAAAACAGCAACAATTGTATTCAGATGTAACGTTGCCTTAACATACGGTCTTTTCTGTCTTTTCATAAACTAAATTGATGCAAATGCTAAGAATTGTCTTAATGATAATAAATCTCAAAAGAACAAGAACCTTTAAAAGACAGAGAAGTCAGAGTATCTTTGTACTAAAGATGCCTAGTGTGTGCTGAGTTTATTTTAGTTATACTCAGCAAGTATAAGGAATTAAACTTGAACACAGAGGGTCTGTATGAATCAGAGTTCTCTATGGAACAGAACAGGGTTATCGAAAAGATTTACTGGTGGAGCTTATAGGTGCGGTCTGAGTAGCCCAACAATGGCTGTTTCCTAATGGAAAGGCCCAGAAGCAGTACTTGTTCAACTCTTGAGACTGGATGTCTCAGCAGTCTTGATCTGGTAATAGAGTCCCAGGGACTTTCTAGAGAACAGTCAGTCTTTAGTCTATGTTAGAATCCTGAAGACATAGGTTCTAATACCAACAAAGGATTGTCTCAGAAACAGGAGAGATGAACTCGCCAGTGCAAGTGAGGAAAGCAGACAGAGTACAAAAGATTCTTTCATCCATGCCATTTTATGTGGGCTGCCAGTGGAAGATGTGGTCCACCTTTATTGTGAGTCTTCTCATCTCACTCAAATGACCCAGTCAAGAAAATCCAGCTGCTTGGATTTGACACTCAAGATTACAAATCATAAGTCCATCCCTTGACAATGTGGCACACAATTACATCTCTTTATATCATGGTTAATTTCCAAATGAAAACAATAATCAAATAGTACCAGGAATGTTGCTATGACAGGCCTGAACATAAGTGTTTGTTTGGGTTTTTTGTTTTGTTTTGTTTTTTTTTATTTTGTTTTTTTTGTTTTGAATGTTGAAGATGCTGGGACATGGGACTAGAACAGTGGTTGAATGTAATAAGCAGGACCTAATGGGTTCTCCCAATAGAAGCTTGGAAGACAGTAGTGGAGGCTCAGCTTCTGAGGTTTCGGAGAGGAACAATATTAGCAGAAAGGCAAGAGACCATTCTAGTGATGTTCTGGCAAAGAATGTGGCTGTTTTCTGCCATTGTCCTAAGAATTCAAGCCCATTGGATTTTAGGATATTGAGATTCATCCAGAGAGTACCAATCACATCCCTTGATGTCTTTTTCTTCCACAGTTCAACTCCCTTTCAGCCCTGAGAATGTCATTGCGGTATAACCCTATCTTGAAGAGGAAACTAGTTTTGTTTGACAGATCTAATCTTGTCATGTAAAATGGCTGCTCAGCCATGCAGAGTGTTCATTGTTGAAAATGAGATTTTAATTTTTCTTTGGGTCAAAGTGTATTTAAAAGCTCTTTAAGGAGTTTGACGAGGGAGACTGATGCTCCCCTAGGTAAACTTCGCTGTATAATCTCTATGTGGTCTTCCTAAGGGGATTGCTGAGGGGAAAGTTATGACAGGAAAGCTCATGGTGGTTAGCCCTCATTCACGCCTCTCTTTTCTTCTTTCCTTCCCTGTTGCTTCATCTCTTAGGACTCCTGGTCTCCATGGTGACACCACATAAAAACCCATTATCAAAACTCTCAAACTAAAGCCATGTTTCCCCCACGACAGGAGATTACATTTCCCAGAAATCAAAATCTTAAGTTACAAGCAGCAACTGCCTAGGCAGGACGTCAAGCGTGTCAAATGTACCAATTAGCCTCGAAAGGGAGCATTGTGAAAGAAACCTTCTCCCTGGCTTAGCCGAGGTAGAAAGTGAAGATAGAAAGAAGACAGGAACTTTGAGTTTCTTCAAGGCTAAGTTCTTTGATTGCAGCACCCAGGGCTCAGACTGACCACAGCTATTAAAAGTAATAGTGCAGAAATGGACATTAGGAACGAATGCTGCCAGATAACTTTTTTTTTTTTTTACACAATGTTTCTTTTGTTCTACATACAGGGTCTTGGGTTTTTTCTGCTCTGATAATTCTTTGACTGCATCCTGAGTCAGTGCTTGGTACGTGCCCAAGGTACTCTAATTCAACCTTTGCTTCAAAAGGCTCTTTATTGAATCTTATCTGTGCATACTTTCATAATTTCATTATGTATGCAGTGTATTTTGATCACGTTCTCTCACTTTTGCTCTCATCTCTTTTTGCTTCCACTGAACCCCCTCTTCCCTGACAAGTCCACATCCTATTTTCATGGTTTCATTTGCTTGTGGCCCTCTGCATTTAATTAAGGTTGCCTGCATATCCACTTGTGGAGGTTATTTGAGCAAGGGCATCTTACTAGGGATATATCATTGAAAAACCTGTGTTTCCAGTTTTCATTTTTAGAAAGTTCAACGTGACCTCAAGTCCTCTGTAAGGCCAAACCCATTGTGAATAGGTTCAGGCTCGTGTCATTTGCATTTCTACAGGAAATGTGTTTTCCTTTGATATGTTGGCAGCAATTCAGGGCAGTGCCTGGTTTTTATACACTGACATTTTTCAGGGTTTGAGCACATTTGGCTTGAAACCTGGAAGACTTATCTCTGTTTCATGCCTCCAGTACTCAAAGGCAAGCTTTTGTTGAACTCTGTCCAGTTATTTCTGTTTAATTCTTCCCATCCCCTTCAAGTTCTAAGACATGAGAAGACAGACTGTCAGGAGCAGCCTTTGTTTACATAAAAAGTCAGTGGTTTTGGCCTATTCCATATGATCAGATTCAGGATGAAAACATTCATTTTTATGCATTGCCCTCATTAGTTCAACAGAACCAACAAACAACACTTTTAAAATAACACATTCTATTCAAGTATCATATGTAGACAGACACCATATTACTACGGGTAGATGCAGAGAGTTGGCTGTGCCATGTTTGCTAAACTTTTGAGTCTGAAATCCTGATTTTACTTTTCTTCAATGACTTTAAACATTGCAGGTTGATGTAGAGGCATTTTAAACTTTTCACAGGACATGTATGCTCACAGTCACAGCATTAGCTAATCATTCTGTTACTCACAGTGCCTTAGTGCCTTTTAGGCTAATATTTTTCATCACGTATGTTAATTGTTCAATTAAATTTCACATCGAATGAACAGTAATACATAATGGAGGGGTAATCATTCCAATTCCAATATATTAAGAAAATATAAGCAGCACCGAATCTAAAGCCAGAGGAGTAATACAAAACATGCCGTGGACCTTAAGGAAAACAAATTTGTATAGATAATAGAGTGTCTTCAGCAGACATCACTATCAAAATGTCTCATCTTTAATTGAATGAAACTACTGGACTCTTTCTCATGGTGTTAATATGAAGGAAAGATGTCTTCAGCTAGAATGTTTTCTGCAGATTGATATTATTGTATTCAATATGCAGCAGATTTTGAGGACTTAAACAATATGGGGGAAATGAAGAAAACACAGAAGTCTTCACCCTGGACTTAGGTGAAAGAGAATCAGCATGTATTGTTGCCATTAAACGTCAGTATTTTATTTTACAACTCAGAGTTCCCATATTGGGATAAAACAGATTAAAAGTACTACTGTGGATTTTTAGTTCATGAATTATGTTAAAACTAGTAAATGTTTATTTACACTTTGAAAAATCAGAATAATGTAATCCAGTAGAACCTTCTTAAATTTAATAAACGATGAGTGAAATTAATTTATTGCACTTCTCCAGCCTTCTCTGATCTCCTATTTGTTGTATTAATTCTTAACACAAATACATTTCTACACACATTACGGTTTGGATATAAAGATAATGAAGGCTTTCAAAGGTCTTTGGTGAGCCAACGTTTTCTATTATTACTTTAAATAGTAAAGATATTTGCAAATGTCTCTTAGATAATCCAAGTGTGAGCATTTAACACTCCATAAGGATAAAGGCAGTCGTCAAACTGAGCCTTCATCATCGGTGGCTTCTTTCATATGCGACTCTGTTTTCCTTTGGCTTGGAAAGATAATTACGGATAGTGATACATCAGAAATCGTGGTTGCCCGCCATCCATCCAGAGGACTGGGAAGGAAGCCAGTTTGGTAGGAATTAACTGAGGTTGCTGAAAGCAAGCCTGTCTCCCTACATGTTGGTTCTCTTTAGCAGTTAATTCCAGTTTTTGTTTTGTTTGAATCATTGTGTTGCTGGGGGCGGGGGTAGGGGAAGACAGTGTGTATGTGCGTGTATAGAAAGAGAAATCTTAGGGCAAACTGGGGAGATCTTCCCTAGCCTTCTACCTTGATGGAGATTGAGTCTTTTTGTTGTTACTGTTAATGTGTGGCAGGCTAGCCATTCTGCAAGTTTCTGCAGATTATTCTGTTTCTGCCTCCCTTCTCACTGCAGGAGAGAGAAGCTCCCTTGGGTCTTAAAGCTCAGGTCTACACACTTACACAGCAAACACTCTACCCACTTAGCAATCATACCAGTCTGCAACTCACTTTGACTTATCAGCATAAAATACGTGTGTTTTTAAATAAAGAAAACTTTAATTAAACTATCTACCAAAAACTTAAACTTTGTTCTTTTTAGCTTATATCATTCCTATAAAATATCATCTCAGCAGTTTCTATTCTAAAAGACACTAATAACCAAATTTAGATAAATTCAATGTTTGTTTATAATAAGCTCAAAAATAACAACCAAAGAGAGGAAGTCTATACCTCTCTCATATCTGAAGAAATCATAAACTATGGATTTTTTTTTTAAAAAAAAGTTGAAATAGGATAAGTAGATACAAGTTTTACTATTTCCTACTCTCTGTTTCAACCTTGACATCTTACCTGCCTCAGAAGGAATTACTGAAAGTAAGATAATATCATCAGTTTAAAACCCAAAATAATTCTAAAAATTGATTAACCTCCTATCCTCAGTGCATTGATGAGCAAAACCACAATCACGATGCTGAAAACATCTCAGTGGTGTGTGCTTGCCTGGCATAAAGTCCACGAGTTTGATGTCCAGAACTGCAAAGCTCAGTTCCTCCTACTAAAGAATTTTGTGACTCTGTATAATGTTACATTGACTTCCAACTTTAAATTCTATTTCCAAGTGGCCTTGGAGAACCTGTCAGTTGGTTCTAGATGCAGCAGTTTACAGTGGTTACTAAGACACATGTACTTACGACCAAAGCACGGGGAAATGTTTACAAATAGTTGCAGATACAGAAATGTGTGCACGGGAGACACCTCCAAATTCTGACCTTGCCAGCTTCTTTTATTACCTTTTTTTGCCCCCTCTAAATAAAATCATACTTCTGTGTTATTTCTTGTGTCTTCCCTTTGTTTCCTATTTTTTCACATTTGTTTATATTTTTAAAAACTACGATTTTGTAGTTTTTTACTAGAGGATCGTTGCAGACAACCAGACCAATTTTGTCCATTAATGTTAGCAATGTTTTTAAGTGAGGTTAGAGTGGCAGGGACAAGGATGCGAAATGAAAGACAAGAATTGAAGTGTTTACAGGATCCTGTCACTGGCTTGGATACAGTAACAGGGACTATAGGTGGAGGATGTCTGAATACACAGACCTGGATGAGATGTGGTTGGGTGTGCTGGGAAAGTGCCCAGCAGGATAAAGGAGAAGAGACTACTCACAGCTTTTCTCCTTTATTTTACTATTACTGACTTCATAGTAAAGTGTCTTCACATCATCATGATATCATGATCCTAAATCCATGTTCTAAAATTCTTTAAAAATTATGTGACGTAGATGTTAATTATTAATAATTAATGTTCCACATTCCTTTTTCTTCCTTTCTTCATTCTCTCTCTCTCTCTCACTTTCTCCGTATTTCAGTATATACCTAAATCATCTGACTTTCGTCCTTCATTCCTCCTCCTTCACCTTTCCAAGTCCCAGGAATTACAGAAGTATGTCACCATTTTCAGAAATATTAGTCTTTAAAGTTAAGGAAATCTACGCTAGAGTGAGCCAAGACCTTTGTCAATATGTCATAGTTTACAAGAGTCATAGTTTGATGAATTTTAAGTTATCTGGTCATATGATGGTCTGTTAGATTTCTAGATTGATGCTCTTGAAGAAACAAATCATCTGATCAATGATTTAAAAGAGAGACTGCCACATCCATGCATGACTACTGAGATTGATTTGACTAGGAGTACAGAGGGGGTGAAGAAATGATAGACAGACACATGGATAGACAGACAGAAAATCTGGAATCAAGTGGTCTGAGCTCATGGCAAGAGAAACTGAAGCACACCAGAAGCTCAGTGTGTTTATTTTATAGAGCTAAACAGAGAGGCTTGATGATTTGAACAGCTGAAAAAGGAGACAGAGTTATTAAATCCAACTAATAAAGGAGGCAGGGTTATACATAGTTGGCCTAAGGAGACAGGTTTAGCTAATCTCACTAGGTACAGCTCCTGTAGGAGATTGATCTTCAGGACAGAAATACAGTAGAGGCATCAACAGTGGACTCGTTCTGAGCACTTTCAACACTCCCACTTAGTTCCCCATGGAAAGGCTTTGCCATTTTTCTCTGAGCCCCACCCTCCTGGGTGTAGGGGTGCTCTGCCATTCCTCCATGGGTCTGAGGGTCTCTGACTTTGAAATGTCTGTGCCAATGTCAGCAACACACATTCATTCAGATCTTCACTTACTCATGGTTTCCTCCCTACAGAGAGTCAGCACATTCTCTCCTAAAAATACATTATATAAAGTCGTACTACATGTCTACTTATGAAATAAAACCCTTGTTTTAAAATTATCTGGGTAAAGAACAACAGCTCTTAGAAGAGGCCGGTGCCAAAATTGCAGTTAGTAGCAGTATTCTTTGTACAATAGTTTACATGGCAAGACAGATTTCACAGATAAGCATATGGACTTTGACATCGCAAGATTGAGCTGAGATATCCAGACCAACTGGAGTCCATAGGAGCCCTTACATGTGAAAAGAAGTAGAGAAAAGCCTGGTATCAAGGAGATGCAACATGAAGAATTAATCCTGCATTATTGGCTTTGGAGGTAGAGGAAGAAAGATGTAAGCAAGTTATACTGTCAGCCTTTAGAAGGTTAACATGGTAGAACACTGTGTTCTTCTCTAGAGTCTCTAGAAAGGGTAGGCTTGCCAACATCTTGACATTAATTAGACCAGTGAGACTTGAATCTTTCAGTCTAGAGAATTGGAGCATAATGAAGTTGGTGTTTAAACTACCAAATACAGGATAATTGGTTTCAGTAGCAATAGGAACTAGTTCAGAGGTAATGTTTTAATTGGACTTTAAAGTGAAGGGAGGTTAAAACTCTAGTAATATAACCAGCTGGACTAGTGCTTCTAGAGACAAGGAAAATAAAGACAAAGGGAGTAGAAATATTCTTGTACATGGAAAAGATTGCTAGAATAGCATAAAGTCCAGTGGGCCCAGTGAGACATTTCAACACCACATGAATTTCCAGAGTTCATAGAGTCATCCTGAGGAACTAAGGACATTATCCCAAGGAAACACTCACTAGTAAAACTATAAAGAACACAATTTCTATTAAAGACCATAGTCAGAATTGGTGACCACTTATATAAGTAATGTATTAATCAGGTTCTCTAAAAGAACAGAACTGACAAAATAGTCGCATGCATATAAGCAGTTTGTTAGATTGTTTTACAGGATGCTATCCTGCTAGACCAATGATGGACAACTCATGCTAGAGAGGCCAAGAATCTAGAGGTCATTCAGTCCCCAGAGTTGGATGCCTCAGAAGTCATAATCTGATACTAAGGGTGTGGGTGATTCTTAGAGATCTGCTTGGACATCTTGAACATCTACATTGGAAACGCAAATAAGCTGGCTCTAATATTGGTGAAGGAATGTGATTGCAACAGGGTAGACGAGCTTGCCAATGAGAGTGAGGGGAAGCAGGCAAAAATCAAAACTTCCTTCCATGTCTCTTTATGTTGGTGCCCGCAACAAGGTGTTCCCCATTGGGTCTTCCTGCTTCAACCACTTTAATCAAGAAAATTTCTCACAGGGATACTCTGCAGCTTGCTTGTGTTTTACTTAATCCTAAGCACAGTCAGGTTGATTAGCCACCACAGCTAGCAATGGAGAACTAGTTAACTGTGCTTTAACTTGTATCTAGAAAGGAATACTATCAAGCAATGTAAAAAAAGAGGTACGGTACCTGCATTCAATTAGTTTAGCAGTAATTTAAAAAGGAAGATATTTAAAACATTAAGATGATATCATTTGATTTCTGTACTGATTTACTTTTATTAGTGTTTGTTGGTAGCTGGTGTTTGTTTTTAGCATAATAGCATCAGTGTGTTCCATAGTCCATTGGAGGAGATGTTAGACTTCATTTTATTAGCAAGCCTTTTTCTTTGGTTCCATGGCTTGTGAACTCCTCTCCCCACCCCGTTCTCTCTGTTGGTATGTTTATTTCTATATCTATCTCTATACCTATCTTCTACCTTTCATCTACATATCAGCTATTATCAACTATCATCTATCTATAAATCATACAAATGCATAGACATACACAAGTGCATCACAAATTTTATATTCACATACACAGCATACAGAGAAAACCAGAAGCCATTTAGACGTTAGGGACAATGTCTTTATTATACTCCAGTGCACAAAGAAACCAATGTGTTGAACATGTCACCCACATATCTCAGTACACACTCCTGAAAACTATTTCACATGTTTTTATTTTATTTTTATTGGAGCTGAGACTGCTCTGCCCTCCTCCTATCATGGATCTCCATATCCCCTTAATACTTGCATGTGTGCCATATCAGCCCTTGGTGATTGGTTCCTGCTTCCCAACCTCCTGTCCTATCCTTTGTTCCTTGATCTTTCCTTACTCTTTGGTCACACTAGACTACTCACAAATGAAAAGATATCTTTATAAGTAAAAGCTTTCTCACCTGGAGCCCCTTTTCTTTTCTTGGAAGTCTCTGAGTTCTCAATCTCAACTGTTTGGAAACCTTTTCAAATGTCAACTCTTTTCTGAACTATCCCTATAGATCTTTCTAAAGCCTATGTCAATGTTCTTCCCCTTTAGCTCCCACAAACCTCATATGCTGCTGAGACATATACACATCTCTACTTTTGATTATAGTTCTGGATCTGTTGTCTTTAGCCTTGCAGTGCTCCTAAAGGAGCATGAATTAGACTTAATGGCTGTGTAGGCATGTAGTGACATCAACTAGAATGCATTACATACATACACACAAAGAAATACAGTTGAAAACAATAACAGGTCAAATTAAATTTCTTCACTACAGTTTCTGTGGGTTTATTTTTTTTATCTTACCTTCTTGCACTGGCCAGAGCTTCAGGAACATTACTGAGTAGCAATGACAAGATGGGTATCATTGAATTGTTCCTAAATCCAATGAAAAACATCCAGCCTTTCACTTTCAAGAATAAATTTAATCTCAGGCTTGTCCTTCAAGGTTTCTCTTTTATTAAAGAAATTGTGTTTCTAATCTGAATTTGTCAAGAGTTTTTTTATGATAAATGGGTGTTGAATTTTCGGCACCTACTGAAATAATCATATGATCTTTATCCTTTATTTAATATGTGCATGCTTAAATATTTTATATAATCATAGTGGGAGAATATTGCAAAGTTCTAATAGCATTCTTTAGGAATGATAATTTGTGAGTGATGAGATTCTATAACCTCTTCATATTACATTGTACAAATCTACATTCTCAAATAAAACTTTACTGGAACAATTTATCCTTTTTGACTTTTTTTCTTGAAACGAAGTCACCTGTAGCTCAATTAGGCTTGAACTTGTGTAGACAAGTGTGACCTCGATCATAGAAGTATAATTTGCAGCAAGTCAAGACTGATATCAAAACAGGGTATGTGATATAAAACTAAATTAATTAGTTTCATTTATAGACTTGTACTCAGGCTGGTGGCTAGCCTCCAGTGGAAGGGAGACTTTGTACATTCATGAGAGCCTTGGGTCAATATGAAGGAAACTAGCTTGGACCTCAGAATGTAACTTGGAAGTTTGTGCTTTTCTCAGTTCACCTACTCTGAATATGCCTTATAAATATCTGCACTGGACAGCAGAATGATTCCGGGTCTGTACTTGTAATTGCTTGGAAGTTTCACGTTTATTTCCATTTTCCCTCCATACAGAGGAAATAAAAAGTAGTGCTTGTGAAATTGTGGAGACACAGTGTATGATTTAAATTGATGTAAATATCTTATAGATAAACTAAACACATTTTATCACCTGACCCATTGAACACGTGCTAGTTTCTAGATAATCAAACACTTTCTTTTTGAAGGCTAATTTGTACGTCTCTATTTTGAATATCTTCAGACAATTTCTCCACTTTCTCTCTTTTTCTACCTAAAATCATGCATGTATATTTGAATATTTGTATATTTCAAGCAAGACACTCATTTAGTCAATTCACTCTGACAAACTTGTCTATTAGTGCCCTTTTTATTTCAGGAAATGACAGCTATCCCCTTCTTTGAGTGAGTTTCCAGATAGGTACTAAGTGACATCCATCCATTCATAAATAGGCTATCTTCTTATGCCCTGAGAAAGTTGTACAGCAAACTCAGGATAAAACAGCAATGCTTTGTAGGTTTGAAATGTTTTTATCTTATCATATTATGGTTGTAATAACCCACTTAGCTAAGTCATTGTCAACTTGAGGACTACAAAATATCCCCTGGGAATGGTTACAGTATTCATTCATCAGCAGCCCAAGATAATTAAGTCATCTATCAATGCTGATGCTGGCTGAGATGTTTGAGGTTTCTTGTTGTCTTGACCTTGGTGTGTCAGATGCTCAGATAAAGGCTGTGATGGATCTGGGAGCAGTCCTAACTACCTCCAGGCTTGAGCATCCTGGAGTGCTCCTAGTGAGAACAGTATATTTATTGTTCTGCTTTCAATCATCTTGACTTTCTTCCACAATGTGCCACTTCTGTCCCAACACTCAAGCTGAGTTTGTTATTTCTTGTTTACATCCCCAAAGTTCTTTACAGTTATGTCTGGTGTGGTCCTTAGCATCCTCTGTTACAGACGTTTGTCTCCGTTGCCTATCCGACTGATTTCTACAGACTGTTTTATGCAATTTGGGCTCTCTTCACCTAACCTTACAACTCCCATAGGGAAAATGAATAAGTTATAAATCAATGTAGTTAATCAAATATTTTTCTTTCTGACTTCTTAGAGGTTTTGTTTTTATTTTTACTTGTGTGTATATTGTTGGGCTGTGGTGAGAATGTGTGCATGAGTGTAGTAACTGGATGTCTCAGTCATTATTCTATTGCTGTGAAGAGACACCATAACTAAGGCAACTCACATAAAAATAAAGCATTAAACTGAGTGCTTGCTTACAGTTTCAGGTGTGTAGTCCATCTTCGGGTTTTTTGCTGAAGTAGTAGTTGAGAGCTACATCTGTATTTAAAGGGCTAGAGAGAGACACTACCTTCAGAGACACTCTTCCTCCAACAAAGCCACACCTCCTAATCCTTCTAATAGTACAAATAGATCCATTGCCTAGTGACTAAAAAATTCAAATATATGAGACTGTGGGAGCCACTATTATTCAAACACCACACCGAGGAAGTCAAAAGAGAGAGTTTAAGCCCCTGGAGCTGGAGTTAAAGGTGGTTGTGAACTACCTCCTGTGTGGATGCTGGGAACCAAACCACAGTCTTCTGGAAGAGCAGTATATACTCTTAACTGCGGGCCATCTTTCTAGCCTGATTGGTTATTTTAATGCCACTTGATATACATATTGCTATAAGAATTATGGTTTCCAAATTCAAATAGAAAGAAAAATATGTATGTGTAACAAAATACCTTTTAAAGGATGTCATCACACCATATTTAAATGCTATAAACAAGTATAGTTGAACCTTATCATTTGACAGCAGAATAATTTCTGGAAAGTAGTTGCACTTTCCCATAAGTTTCCCCAATGAAAAACTAAAACGTTTCATCTGTTTTTTATGAAAATAAAACTTAGAGAAGTTTATTTTTAAATGCTTTGTGATTTGTGATCTGCTGTGCACTGACAAAGAGTGCTTTTTAACAATAGTTTGGTCTAGCTCCCAAATCTTCCTCTAGGCCTGTCTGTTTCCTCCTGCCTAAAACACTGTGGTAGCAAAAACCTATTCAGTGTAGCAAGAGCCATCCATATGTGCTCACAATACTCTCCCTGTACCAAGCATCCCTACCAATGATAGCTAATTATCCAGACTTGTCTTAATCAAGAATCTTGTTAAATAGGTTTGACTAACCCTTCTCCCTCACCTCTACTGTGATTTTTCCAGGGAAAACAGAGATATGTTTTTACCTCACATAGTACACATTGACAGATGGAAGCAATGATTCTGCACAAGCTTAGATTAGTGAATGAATGTTTTGGTGATTACTTACAGCAGTGTTGGTGAGAGATTGCTTATAGGAATATGGGTGAGAGGTTACTTACAAGAGCAGGGGTGAGTTAAGCAGCTGTCTCTTTGGAAAAATCCCATGAAGATGAATGAGAACTCAACCAGGAAAGCAGGGTTCCTGAAGTTGCTCATATAATTTCAAGTAGGCACACCATTCTCTTATGCTCAACCTGTTATCACTGCTCATATAGTCTTGTGAGTCTCTAGTTTGTCTCGTAACTTCCTTATGAGAATGCCTCCATCCTCCTCCATAATGGAAAGTTTCAGCATGGAGGAGACAGCTGCACACACCACCTTGAATGATCCTTCTGAGTGGCTTTTTAAACACTGTTTCCCATTCATCTCCATAGCTATAATTTTGGATCATCCCATGCTATATTCAGACTGAGCCCCGTTCTATACTAAGATACTTTCCCTCTATGGCAATAGCTCTGAATAAAGCTTTTATCCAGCTTTAATGATTGAGAAGATTCTTGTCTGGTTTCTCCTTGATAACAAAATAGGAAAAGAAGTAGTTATCATTATCATGTTCACTATTGTTGATCTTGTCGGATTAAGATTTTTCTCTTCATTGATTAGTTTACACTTTACATAGTTTGCCAAAGTTCCCTTTTGAAACACTTACTCCCTTCTGACCACATCCATCTTGGTTCATCTCTTCGGATTCTGTGGCAGTACACCCTAACACCTCTGACCTCTTAAAGCTGGAGTTAGATGCTAACCTCTCCTCACTGTTCTGCCTACATTTGCTCTTGCAGGTTCCCATTCACTTTCATAACATGAAATTTCTTCTGAATCTAAAATTCCCCAATATTCTATTTCAAGTTCTCCTCAACCCCTAAATACAAATTCATTTATCTACACATTCAGCATCAATATTTGGTTTGTCAAAGGCTTCACAAACTTATTATGTCCAAAACTTAACTTATGGTCTGTTTCTACCTGTCCTCCAACTTTTATTCCTGAAGAATTCTCAGACAAAATTAGTGCCAAAACTTCTCTTCCAGGTAAATGTCATGATTTGGATGCCACCCTTCCTCCTACATCCACATGCAAGATGAAGGGAGGATCCTCATGACTCTTCGGTGGTAACTATTGTATCTGGCTATTCTAACCCCTCCACTGCCGCACCCTCATCCTTCTTCACGACACTGGCATCTCATGCCAGGATACTTTATAGCAACTTTCTTGTAGCAGTTTTCTCATTTTTTACTCTGCTTCAAACCTTTCCCAGTACCTATGAACTTACAGTACTTCTTTACTTTATAATTAGTAAAATCCAGACCTTTACAATAGTATTCAAGTCCCTGTGCTCCCACAACATGGCCACTGCGATGCCTGACTTCCACCTTGATTCTATCCTTTTGTCTTCATTCATTTTCATCACACTACTTCTCAAGGGCATCATCTCACACATGAGCCTTGGGGCTTGCACTGCCTTTACTCTGCCTGAATGTGTGTTCTGCAGCAGTTTTTCTCCCACATGAAACATTCTATGTTGGAGGGAAGTTTATGAAAACACAAGATGTTCTCTTTAAGATTCAGAAAGTAAACAACTCAAAAGCTTCAGGAAGTTCCTAAAACTGACAAGAGAGGCATGAGGCCCCTCCCTCTCCAAGCTTGTATGGAGGATAAGGATTATAAAGACATCAATGGCTGAATTAAACTTGAAAATTGGAATGATGGAGTGCTGCTCAGATTTCTGAAATTTACAATTATTCTCCTCTTGATTTATAACTTAATGTTTGGAATAAAATCATAATTGTGTCCATAATTAAGAGTGGATAATTGTTCTAGTTGCATGAGTTTGGAGTATTTGCATAGGTTACCTAAAACTGTTATGCATGGAAGATCTTGTTGTGTAGCTGTTTCCGGGTTTTCTATTTTGTTCCATTAATCCATATTAATTTCATTAATAAATGTTGATTGCTGTAACATTACAGTAAGATGTGAAATCAGGTAGTTTGAATGAATCTTCCAACTTTTTTCTTCTCTTTCCTCCTTATCTCATTTATTTTTAAGACCCCTTTTTAATATTAACATCAAAAATCAGTTTATTATTTTAAATATACTTACATGTGTTTATATGGAATTTTGACTGGAACTACATTAAATTCATATACTAAAAGGATTAATCTTTTATTTACTTCATTTTTGTGTGGTGCTAGGAATCAAACTATAGACATCATGGATGCTACTAGACAAATGTCCTACTACTATGAAATACTCAGCCCTTGGTTTTATGAGAAAGTGTCTCACTCTAGCCTGAAACTTCTATTCCTTCAGCTCCATTTCCAGAGTGCTGGTGTTATAATTGCCTAGGAATTGACCTCTTCGCAATATTTAGTATTACTATATATGTAATGGATCTTCATGTATTTAGAGTTCAGATTAATTAATCAGGGAGTAATAGCATCATGAGCATAGACTCTACATAGGCTTTTGAGATTGATCTATATGACAATTTCTTTAGAAGAAATTGCCTCACTATAAATTTAGCTTATAAATATGGTTGAAAATGAGGCCTATAGCTTTTATAATATTTATTTTCAGCCTCTATTATAATTACTTATCTCTATATCTTACTTGGAGAAATGGCAGTATTTAAATTATTTGTTCAGTGTTATATAGTCCTCAAAATACAATGTAGCCATGAGCATATCTTACTACAGTTCTAGAAATATGAGACTAGGAAAGAAGAAACTTGAATAGCTGGTGGGAGGGCAGAACAGATGCTCTTGCCTTGGTCCAGCCACTCAGAGCCACACTTGACCTAATTGCTTTCCAGTTCATCATGGGAATCGTATGAGCCCTAAGAAAGAATTTTGAAAACTTAATTTCCTATAAACAATGCAGTCATACATGAAGCTACAGGTATTTTTGGTGTGTGTCACTCTTGTCATAAGAATAAATTCTGGGGAATATCAAATGCTGTATATTAATCCAAAGGCCACACCCTGTCTACCTCCCTCTGCTATATGTAACATCCAAAATTATCTTCTTAATTTTTACCAGACATAATAATATACTTGGATCCAAACTAAAAATATGCATTTATAAGCAGAATGTGTGAGGAACAGCTGGTGTGTCCTTAAAATAGTGTATTATATGCACTGTTCCTCATAAATATTTTAAAACTCCCATTAAAGGGGAAAAAGAAAACTTTAGCCAACAAATCTATTTTAAAGTCACAGCATTTTTGTAGCAGCATATTTCATGGATATTGAAATTCCAGGGAACAAATAGGGAGTTACAAATGAGATCTGAAGGGAAGCATCACTATTAATGGAAGTGCATTTTTCACTTTGAAGCAGTAATGATCAGCAATGATCTATATAGGATATTACCTCAATCTTGAATAAATCCTCTGACCTCATAAGCAGCTAAGAAAGATTTTGGACCACAGTGGAAAGACTCATCTTTTACCTTGTCTTTATAACATCTTTTTTATATATCTGTATGCCTATAATATGCTTAATGTACATCTCTATGCATGGCTGCAAGGAGAATCTATTGCCGGAGGGTTCTGAAATTTAATGACAATTTTTCTCCACACTTCAAGAGAGTTGAAATGACCAGAAGAATCATCAAATACAAACATAATATTAGTGACAGCTGATAGCTTTTCACCTCTTATGACACAGGAGATGGTCCATAGAATCTGCAGCCTTTTGAAGTATGTTCTGTGTTTACCTTTACTTAAATGTGCGGCTTTGAGTAAACTCTGAGCCCTGTGACCCAGTTGGCAAGCATTCATCGTTGGCAGGGAAACTACAGAAAGCACGTCAAATCAATCTCTCACTTTTCATCAAACTTGTAAAATATTATCTTAGGCAATTGACATTTATAAAATTGTGCTTTACAAATAAATTAATGGAATGCAACAACAAAATCTCTCACTAATAAAGAAAATACAAGAGATAGAGATTGGTACACAGACAGTAATTAAATATGGCTGGAAATGTTGGTCCCTGTTCTGGTACATGCTACAGATCCAGATTTGTGATTTATCATTAAAGTTGATAATACTAGGAAGATCATCATAAAGAGCTACTCAGATCATGTGATAGCAATGGTGCATCCCTCCACATTTGATTAATTCAGGCAGTACAAAAGGGCTGAGATGGAATACAGCAAATATAGATGGACAGAGAACACTTCTTAGATTTTTGTAACTTTTATTGTTTTTAACATTGTCATTAATAGACAATACAGATTGAGCCTTTACCACATGTTCCATTTGCTCTATGTACACCAACTTACTCATTGTTAGCAATGATACAATTGAGGTCTGAGAAATGTTTTTCCATTTATGGTTGATAACACATATCAAAAGAGATTACAGAGCTTGGAGGAAGACATTACTTTATATATATTTGAGTTTCAGGATAGACACATAGGTCAAATGGACTCAGCTCAGTTTTTAAAGCATAACTGAAATTAGTTATGGGGCTGGAGAGAAATCTTGATGACTGAGTATGCACGCTCATCCAGATAACCTGAGTTGAGTTCCTAGCATACATTCTGGGTGACACACAGCTGTCTGTAACTCCATAACCAGAGAAACTGACAACCCCTTCTGGTTTCTGTGGGCACCTCCACACAGGTGACATACATACAGAGACACAAAAGCATATGCATAGGTCAAATAAAGACAAATCTTAAGGAACTAGAGAGATGGCCTGATGGGTAAAAGCATATGATGGTCTTCCAGAGGAACCAGACTCTATTCCCAGTACCCACATGGTAGCTCATAGCCACCTCTTTATTTTAATATAAATTACCCTACTAGTTGATATTATTTTAAGTATAACTCCACTTGACTGGGATCTGAAATTCTCTTCAGACCTCCACAGGCACTTCATGAAGATGGTGCACAAATGCACTCAGAAAAACACCCATATAGATAAAATAATAAAAGAAATTTCTTTTAAAGCTTAAAAATTTCTTCTTTATTAAAGTCAACCTTATGCTTGATACTATACTGGGTGACATGGAAATATTCATCAAGTTTGGCACCCTTTAATTAGAGAGTCCAAAACAGAAGAAGAAAACATGGAAGTGGTGCATATTACTAAAATTATGGATTATTAGGAAATTTTAGAGTTCGTAAGTATGTAAAATATTGTACCCAGTGGGTGATATTAGAGCATACACCATAAAGGACTCTGAAATTCTAGGTAGAAAAAGAGCCCTTATGAAATCCCAGGACCCAGTAGTACAAAAAAAAATCCAAAGCTATCAATGTGAATGTGAGGCCACTGTGTTTGTGGCAACTGGCAGAGTCTTTGCCATGAAAGCATATAGAAATAGGGATGTTGTGAAGAATCTAAGACAGATGTTCTACTGAAATAGAATTCAGTTTTAATAATCACATAGCTTGAGGGTAAGAACATCTGAAGGGTATATTTTCTATTTCATTTTAGGAAGAAAGCTCTTTGGTTGTTTTAGGATCAAAACTTGTAATTTTCTTTTCTTTTTGGCAAGTAAAATTCCAGAAAATTCCTAGACATTGTAGAAATCAGAGCCATTTGCATTTATTGCTGTTTAATAAGAGAAAGTCTTTGCCTAATATCCCCATGTCACGGTTCATACTGTTCAGAACGTCATTAATGACAATGTCTACAGTGTCTGGGTTATGAAGTGCCTTTAGAATATCAGGTTGCATCTTTCCTCACTGGTATGTTGAATAAGAACATGTATAGCATGTAAGGTGACTTGTTGGCAGACCCTAAGTAGTTCCTAATCACCACATCCTAGTAATGATAAAATGTAGCACTCTTTTGGGTGATGCTAAAAATCCAGAACAAATCTCTAGGTGTATGTACTATAGCAGAAATCCCCATACAGAAACCACATCCAGGAACCTGTGAAGATATATATTGACCATTGAATTTGGGGGCTATATATATATATATATATATATATATATATATATATATATATTTACTATTCCTGCAATATCACCTGTCTAATTTAAGTATAATATGGTAGATTTTTCTATTCAGCCTCCAAAGGCATAGTAATGTAAAAATCTGCCATCCACTAGTTTGTTGCATGGTGCATTTATCTAAATGGACCACAAATCCATCACCCAGTTCTTCTCTAATTTTGTCAAAATTAAAATAACATCATGTATATGTACAATATAGATTTTCTAGTTATACTCTAAGTCTAGCTATGCTTTCTAGTGACAATGTTTTGCTGCCGTAAATCTATCAACATATATCTGGGAACATGGGATATTTATTTCAATTGCAGGGAAATAAATAACACCACAGAGAGAGACAAAGAGGATGTACTTGAAATGAAATGATGAAGAAGGGAAAGGTGATTTTGTTCAGTTACCTAGTGATATTGAAATTAATTAAATGTTGTCAGAAAGCAAAATGTAAGAGATTGATAAATCCCTCTATAACTGATATGAGAGTTTAGATAGGTTGGAAGATTTTCCATAATGAAAAACAGTAATTTAGGTTTAGTAGTGCAGAGTCCATTGGAATTGCTTGTCTCAGATTCTGTAGTGTGAAAGCTTCTACTGGTACTATTTGTGAGAGTTTATCTTGACTGGATCTGCAATCAACCAAGAGACAAGCCAAATATATCTTTGAGGAATTTTCTTGATCAGGTTGCTTGAAAAGGAATGAACCACCCTGAACAGGATGGTAATTTTCATTGGCAGCTCAGATAAAAGGAGGTTGGGAACAGCTTTGATATTTGCCTATTTGTATTGATATCTTGCTGGTGAGTTCACCTGCCCTATTTTCCAGTCCATCTACAATGTTGGTGCTATTTCTGCTGCCACTTCTGCTACAGTCCTTCACTCACATCAGAACACAACTTCTTCAGGCCTTCAACATGGACTGAAGCCCCCATGGGTTTCCAGTAATCCTCCAGATCATCAACACTAGACTGGAACTGTGGAGGCACTCAGCATTAATGACTGACATCTACTGGGTTCTTAGTCTCTCCCTTGTGAATACAATCATGGTTGGACTACCCAGACCATTCTGTGTAAGCCAGTGCAATCCATTGCCTTTTGATCTAAGTGAGAACAGTATCTAAGACAGTATCTAGCCAGATGATGCAGCTCTACTCTAATGATACTCTAAAGAAACAAGTATTGGCTAGATTTTATCCAGTCACGTTTTCTCCACTCTTGCTTTTTTTTTCTTTTTTACTCTTTTAATACTGTTTTTTAATAGATTTTTAATACACTATATTCTGATTGTGGCTTCTCGTCCTCCAGATCTTCCCATATATTTCCTCCTCCATAGATCCTTACCCAACCAAATCCACACTCTTTCTTTTTCTCTATCATTAGAACACTAACAAGCATATAAAATTAATAATAATTAATAAACAAACAAGCAAGAATGAGATGTCACAAACAACAGAAAAAAGAGCCAAAGAAAAATCCTGCATACTGAAGATTAACAGTTAACATCTATATACAAGTGAATGCATATTATATTTGCCTTTTTGCATCTGGATTACCTAACTAGGGATAAGGTCTTTTATAGCTCCATCCATTTACCTCCCAATCTCATGATTTTGGGTTTGTTGTTGTTGCTTGGTTGGTTGTTGTTTCTTTTAACTGCTGAATAATATTCCACACTTTTCTTTATCCACTCATCCACTAATGGGCATCTAGGCTGTTTCCAATTCTGGCTGATATAAAGAGAGCAGCAACGAACATGGTTGTTCAAGTGTGTCTGTAGTAATATATGTACTCCTTTGGGGGTATCCCAATTGCTCTCAATACCTAGATGTCCTCACCAATTTATAAGCCATCGCCTCTGAACATTCCAGGGGTAAAACTTCCTATATTCTTATGGGATTATCATGATTGCCTATATGTCACTTACATGGCAAGAGGAAGAGATGAGCCATTTATAATTAGAAGGTTTGCTACAGGTAGTAAGAGAAGAGAAAGTCAACCATTTATGACACACGAGAGGAGACACAATATGAGGACACTATCCTATTGCTGTAGAAAGAAAACACCTGTAATAGAGAATTGGGAGAGCCAGGAATCTGGGTGCTCCAGGAAGCACATTCTTTCCCAGAACCTGAATGGCATCACCTAGCTCACACTTTGATTTTGACCTTATTAATCTAGGCAGAAAACTCAAGTAAAAATTTCTTTGCTTTGACTTACATAAATATGAGATAATGAGTAGTATTGTTTTAAACTATTAATCTTGTAGTATATTTTTTACACAGAGAAAGAGAAATCACACTCATTTTGCCTCTCAGTGGGTAGGATAAACAGATAAACGTTGATGCCTCTAGTAGCTTCTAGACTATGCCAAATATCTATTACAACTCTATGTCCTTACATTCTAAAAGTCTTCCCAACTTTCCACATATTTGATGCAATCCTCTAAAGATGATCACAAAATATGGAGGCTGTAATGAATGTCATTCCTCCAGAAGTCAAAAATATACATTTGGTATATATTTTATTTCAAGAGTCTACATTTTCACATGAGGTATTTCCTCAGCAGACACAAAGGTTTGAGTTAGGGAGGAGACAGATGCTAATGAGAGAGCTCAGGATTGAGAACCATATATATTGAAAAGCTTCCACATAGTCACCATGAAAACAGTTTCTCTGACTGAGGGGAAGATGTAATAGGACAATTATGGGGATTGTGTTTGTTGTGAGAATTGCTATATTCACAAAAGAATAATTCATCCCCTAAGATAAAATTTAAGCACTGAAGAGATTCCTGGCCTCACTCAGGCCAAATCCCTTAGGAAGTGTTTGCAGGGGTAGCATTGTCACTGTCAATCATAATTTCTACTGTTAACTTCTACTAATCATAGAAGGACTATTCTTTTCAGAATTTATTAGTCTTTGGTATCTACATGGCAATTAGGTATTTTATATTTTCTTTTGTTTTCTAAATTAAGTACCCCTTGTTTTACCCAGTACCACAGGATCTATATAGGAAAGAACAGTAATTAACGTGCTTCATGCATAGGACCTGACTATACTAGTCATATGGAAATGCCTGACATTACATATATCTGATTTGTTTTTCTATGTTTATATTACTGAATTTGAAATATGGTAGTCAGGAGACTACTCTTACACCCGGAACTTAGTGTAGTCTAAAGATGTACATTATTTTTATTTGTTCTTGGATCCACTTCATTTCTATCATTCATGTGCTGGTGCACCTAGAATTGAAAAGAAGATGGACAAATTGATATGATAGAAAGCCTAGGAGATAGAAGTCTTCAGGAAAGTTTTCATTCTTCAATGATTATCTCTCTCGTTTTGTGCCAAATATCTAAAGATATGTACATACTCTGATACCTATGAAGTTAGATTATCAATAATCCATGCCCATGCCAAATTGAGTCTAATCCCCATTTTATGAACAAAGTTTTATTAGAATACACACACAAGCTCATTTGCTTGCATATCATTCACTGTTATTTTTGCTTTTACATCATAGGAGAACAATTGAATAGATTATTGTAGACGTATATGTAAAAGGGTGTTCATTTTTTGGTAATTCTATCCCTGGTCTTAGATGGTTTAAGCCTCTTTACAATCTAATCTTCAAGATGTTATCTCGGGCTTAAACCTAGAACATTTAGCTTTTGAGACTTACTGCTGACTGAGCTCCTTCTGACTAGCTGTCTTCTGAACTCCAACTGTAAATTGTGAACTGTCTGCTTCTGATTCTCTGATTTCTTTCTTAGCTTATTCTGGTGTGGCTCTGTTCTTCTCAGCATCTCTTTCTGAATTGAGCTGTCTGTGAGCTGACTACACTCAAACTGCCTGAGTGAACTCACTCTCTGCTTCTCTCTGAGCTCTGCTTCTTGTCTGCTTCTTGTCTGCTTCCATCTTGCTTCTGTCTGAACTAGGCTTCCATACTCTACTTCTACTTTGCTTCCTTCTCTGAACCCAGTAGAGGAACATTTAATTTTTTAATCCAGAATCATGGCTGCTCTAGGGTACAAAGAATGTTAGTACACCCATTTAATCCCAACCCAGAAACCAGAGGGCCTTTAATCCCACTCTCAGGATGTAAAAGGAAGTAGTCAGTTCAGAAGTACGTCATGGTTCTCAGTTCAGAATTCACGGTCAGTTCAGAGTTATGAGAGAAGGAGCAGAGATTAAGAAAATGAGAGGAGGCTGAGTTAGAGCATGCTAGTAAACTGAGAAAGTCAAGGTAGAATGAAGCACAGAGTGAGTACACACCTTTAATCACAAATCTAAGAGTGAATCAGAGTGAAGACTTGGCAGAGTGATGTCTGAGATGAATTATACTGAAGAGCAGGCAAACTGATAAACCAGAGGAAGAGTTAGCAGAATGAGTCAGAGAGAGGATATGCCCAGCACTCACAATAAAAAAGTATGCTTTCAGCCCAGACTGTCAGGTAGTCAGTTAGAATCAGTCACATAAGACAGAGGAAGTTCAACAGGAGGAGAGTGAGTTTGTGAGAAAGATTCAGCTAACAGCAAGAGTCAGTTTAAAGCCTAGCAGAACAGTTTAGTTAGACAAGTTGCAGGAGCCAGCCAGAGTCAGAAGAGTTCAGTCAAAAAAAGACAGCTGGCTCAGAAAGTCAGTTTGAACCAGTCAACTTTAAGAAGAGTTTGAGCCAGACAAGTGAGTTGAGTCAGTCAACCAGAAGAGTCAGTTGAATTCAGTACAGCTCTAAATTCAGAAGGAGCTAGACAGAGTGAGTCAGTCAGCAGTAAGTCTCTGAGGCTGAAACATTACAGGTTTAAGTTTGAAGATTAGATTGTACAGAGGCTGAAAACTTCTAGGTCTGAGCTAGCATCTTGAAGATTATATTAGAATAATAAATAAAATCAACACATGCATCTACATCTACAGAACCCTGAACTCTGAACTCTGTCTCTATTCTCTGTTTCTCCCTCTGAGCCCTGCCTCTGCCTGTCAAGTGCTGGGATTAAAGGTGTTGCACCACCACTGCCTTCTAAATTGGAATTAAAGTCATGTACTAACATTATTTCTACCCTAGAGCAGTCATACTGCCAGATTAAAAGATTAAATGTACCTCTACAGAGTATAATAGAAATCATGTGGCATTCATCAGTACCTACTGAAGTAATAACCGATGAGCTGTTTCTAGAAAAATTATATGGGTTCTGAGATCAGCCTGATTCTGCTACTAACCAGCACTATGGTCAAGTTACTTTTCTATGCCTGAGTTTGCTTAGCCTTGAAAGTGATGTGCACACAACATTCCGAGCTTAGCATAGCACATAAACACTGCAGTCTTAACTCCTAAAAGAAGTTATTCTTAGGGAGTGCCCTGTCACTGAGGAAAACTTTATTTGGTCTGGAATTAACTGAAATGTGAATACATTACCCAGCAGATGTTCGCGTAGTCCATGCCAGAGTGTTCAGAATGCCTTACATGTGTCATTTTAATTCTTGTGATAGCTTTTTGAAATGTTAATTTATATAATAGAACAACAGCACCATGCACCTTCACAATTACATTCAAACATTTCAGGAAATAGTAGCATGCTCAGATGTTAGCTATTCTTCACAGTGTTTTCCTCAGGATATTGGAGAAGGGACCAAGATCTGTCAGCCACTGTGCTGGGATGGATCTCATATTCAGTTTTTGTTTTGTTTTTATTTTTTTTTTCTGCTAAGGAGAAAGTGAACTTATGTTAATGTATTCTTTATGTGTAAAACTTTTGTGAAATATTCATCAGCTGTAATAGTTACTTTAAACTGAATCAATGCTCTTTATTTTAGAGAAAATTCATAAGTGATATCAAGTGGCCATGAAGTTCCCTTCAGTAGAAGCTATCCTGAATGTGTGTGGACTTTGAGAATAGTATGGAATGTACTGAAATAGTGAAGACATCAAAGACAGAGAGAAAAAATAGCTTATGATAGGTACCCGTTTAAAAATAATGTCAACAATTCACAAATATTAAATTAAAAAATTTACTAATTTCTTGAATATTATACAACATTGCCAAAGCTAGTATTGTAATATGTCTATTCTGCTTGAAAATTATTTATCTGTATTTTCCTATATGAAACACACAACTGTGAAATTATAGAAAAACAAACTTCAAATTGCTAGTTACACCCATTTCTTGTGGTGCTGAAGAGAATGGTGTGATGAGGCTGTATGAAGGCAGCAATCATTTTTACTTCATTTAATACATATTTAAAGAGTATTAATTGGAATTAATAGACTATAAAAATAAAGAGGAAATAAAATGAGACATGAATAGTGAAGGAGCTGTATTGGGGGGGCCATAGAATTTGAAGAGAGGCAGTGGGGTGAATTTTATCAAGACACATTGCAGACACATATGAAATTTTCAAAGAATAAACAAAAAAATTTAAAAATAGAAAGAGTAGCAACTGGGGATATAATTCGGTGGTAGTGATTTTCTACCATGCACAAGATTCTGGGTTCAAACACCAGCACACAGAAATCAACTCAAAGAAACCAGATTGAAAAATAAAATAAAATAAAATAGAACTAACGAAGGGCAAATGCATGATAGCCTTTTAAATGTTCCTTGAGTCTATGAACTAGTGAAGAGACAGAGGGAACATATATACAGAAATAACAACACTTAATGATCCAAGAACCAGCGGATTATTCTGATCACACCTTCCTTTTGGGTACAAAGTCAAAGTTCTTCTCCACTGTTATCCCAGTTTCTGACACTCAAACGGGTGCTAAAATGGAGGATCTTTTGATGTATTCAGTCCATAAATTTTGCTTGTCTACCCAAGCATGATGCATGATACTCTGCCATAGTTCCTGCTTACAGCTCTAAGTAACAGATGTAGCTTGTGAAATAGGGTAGTAGCTTCCAAATCTGATGCAAATTCATCAACATCTAATAAATTATGAGCACGACTTACCTAATCAGAGATAAAACTGCACAAACATGGCTAGTCATCACAGCAGCATCTGTAAATTATCAATATGAGTTTTCAATTAGATTATAGATGATGCACTTTGTAATTCCTTATATTTTTCCTGATTTAATGTTTAATAAATGGAAATCAATCATGTCTTCTGCATCTACGGGAAAACAAAATGTAACTTAGTATGAAAGTGTTAATCTTTGTAGTTAGTACTATGTTGTAAATTTTTTTTTAGAATATCGTAATTCATTTTATGTTAGATGAGAAAAATCATCTGTGTGGAAAAATTGAATTTTACCCTGAATAAGAACTTACACAGATGAATTATTACACAAAGAAACAAGGTTATCATTGCATTTAAAATGGTAAATTGATATTAAATGGATATATTAATTCATCTATATTAATTCACCCAAACTAAAATATTTATAAATAAAGCAAAGCATTTAGGAATACCTAGTATCGCCAGTTAAGTTCTGGAAGTAACATCAGAGTTGGAAAAATCAGAGTAGAATAACTTCACAAAAGAAATCTTAATTAATGACTTTCTAGGTTGTTGGCTTCTAAATTCTACTGTGGCCACCAGGTAAGAACATACGCATAGAGAAGCTGGAACCACCATTACCAGCACTATGACCACAATTACCACTGGCATTTACAACTGCACACATGTCTCAGTCTGCCAGCAAAATTGTTTCTGAGGACAGTGCATTTTTTTCAGAAATCAATAAAATCATCACTGAATAGGATTATTCTCAATCTTTGGCCAAGATTGGAGTCTACTTTCTGATTTGCTTTGCACTCATATATGAACACAGGATCTCCAAAAAGAAACCGAAGAATATTTCTAAAAATTTTATCTGACAAAAGTATCCACAAATGGAATGTTCTAGACTGTAGAACACCAAACAAGCCACTTCAACTTAATGAAACTTTTCAAAACTTACTGGTGGATATGTGCATCTATGTGGTTATATATGTTATATATGTGCATACATAGGAATGTGAGTGGGCACACTTGCATATGCATATGGAGGCCAGAGGATATAGAATAGCAGGTGTTCTGCTCTGTCACACTTTGCCTTATTCCATTGAGACAGAGTCTTTCTGTGAATCTGGAGTTCTTGGCATTTTGGGCTAACTTGGAAGTCATCAATCCTTGAGGATCCTCCTATCCCTGCTCTCAACAGCACTGGAGGACTGGATGTGTGAAACCACAGCTAGATTTTTTTCATAGGTTTTTGTGATTTGAACACAACCCCTCATCACTTCTCTTAGTGAAACTTCTAAAATTTGTAGTTTTGATAGTTTTATTTGTTTGTGTTCTGAAAAGAGCTATGTATCTCTAAAGAATTTTTAGTGTATTCTTAATTAAATACTGCTATTCTCTTAGAGTATGTGCAGTTAATCAATGATGGTTTTTATCTGGTGCTACTTTTCCTTTTCCAAGTATTTTTTCAATGTAGAGATACCACACAAAATTTTCCTGCAACCTATTATGGATATTGTCTTTCTAACTTAAAGAGAATCTTTGCTTGGAGTTGTAATTAGTATAATGTGCAATAAGTATAATACCTACACATTATATAAGTAAAACTTGTAATATGAAATCAGTGTTTTATGTAGATGATGTTTATTAGAAATACATAATCAATATGTATAAGCACTATAGAATCAACCACACTATTTCTTCTATATAAATGTATTCATATAGATGATTCATATTGGAATGTACACATTGAAGATAATAATTGCTTATGGAATAAAAGGACACTAATTATCCTTGTTGAATTACCCTTGTAAAACGATACTGAGGTGGAATGTGAGCATATCATTTATTCTGTCATAAAGAGTGGTGCTAGGCAAGTTTAATGCTTCTATTGCAACTTATACCAGAGTAATAGGAATTTTCATCCATGTGTTACCTGGAGAATGAAGAATAGAGTATAAGGCTAAACTAATGGGAAGTTCCAGGGTCCTGCTATGACTCTCAGAGGTTATGTCTCTTTGACCAAGCACACACAAAGTGCATTGAATTTGTGCCCCAAACTAGAAAGAACCTTAAGGGAAAGAAATAACTATCTTTCAACCAATGTTATTTAGAAGGGAACAGAATTCAATCCTATCTGGGGAAAATGAGAAGCTAAGTATATTAGTTACTCTTCTGTTGCTGTGATAAATTGTCATGACCAAAGGCGACTTGTAGAAGAAAGAGTTTATTCTGGCTTATGGTTTCAGAGGGAGAGTTCATAACGGTTGGAGACAAACTGCATTAGGGGGAAGGAGTAGGAAGCTAAGAGAACACATCTTCAACTGCAAACACTGAACAGAGAATGACGTGGAAGTGGTATGAGGCAACACATTCTCAAACCCACCTCAGTGATTTACTTCCTCTGACAAGGCTCTGCCACCTACCCAAACAGCATCCAACTGGGGACCAGGTATTCAGATACCTGAGCATATGAGGAACATCTCTTGTTTAAGCCACCGTACAGTCCTAGTTTCTTGTCCTGATGCTATGACAAAACATCCTGAAAAAAGCACCTCAAGGGAGAAGGGACTTATATTGGCTCACATTTCATCACAGTGAAGAAGTCAAAGCAGCAGGAGCACTGTACTTCATCACAGTGAGAGAGCAATGCATGCTGGTAGTCACTTTGATTTCTCCATTATACACAGTCCAATACCTGGCTCATGGAATTTCCTGCCCACAGTGAAGATAGGTTTTTCTACATCAATTAAGATAATCAAGATAATCCCTCACAGACATTCTCAGAGGCTACATAATCCCTCAAAGATATATATATAGCTTGTCTTCTAAGTGATTCTAGAACTTCTTGGCTTGACAATTAGCACTAAGCATCACACTAAACACAAAAGAGAAATGATTTATGACCAAGACTTAGGTAGAACAAAAGATTTTATCCTCACTCATTCATAATGATGGGTGTGAATAATACTCAGAACTTAAACATTTCATATTTTACACAAACCTTGTATCTGAATATAATTTGCATTTTAATTACCATAATTTATTTATTTGTAGTTGAAAAATATTTTTCATGCAACATATTCTGATATGGTTTCTCTTCCCCAAACTTCTCTCAAATACTCCCCACTTCCCTACCCATGCAAGTCTACAACTTCTCTCTCTCTCTCTCTCTCTCTTTCTGTCTCTCTCTTTCTCTCTCTCTCATTAGAATATAAATAGGCATCTAAAATGTTAACAATAAAAAAGATAAAATAACAAATAAACCAGAATAGGACAACACAAACAAACAGAAGATAAAGAGTCCCTCCCCACCAAAAAAAATCACAAGAAGCGCATATTAACACTGGCACACACATTCACACACACAAAATTTCCATAAAAACATAAAACAGGAAATCATAATATGCATACAAAGGACCTGTTACGGGGAAAATTCTGATATGAGACAAAGTCTTCCCAAATTTCCGTTGACTTTATTTTGTGTTGGCCATCTACTGCTGGGTAGTACTGGTTTTCATGCCCAGTAATTTACAGTTTTTAAATATATGGCACTTTCTATATTTTACTGTACTAAATGAAATTAATTTTTTGACTATCATGACCAATATTGGATGCAGGATATACGACACTGACTGATTAGTGCAATGTGGATATTTACAAGTAAAATTTATCTGACAAGGAATAATTTAGATGTACATATCGCTTATATAGAACACACATCTTCCTAAGTCAAATATCCCCTCATAAGGACCACAGTCTAGGTCCTAATCAGATTCTTTTTTTGGCAATGATAGCAAATAAAGTGTACCTTGAAGTTCCCAATAAGAACAGAATATTTTCTATGTGGTCTTTCATCCCCATCAGATTGAGGTATTTAGTAAACCCTTGTGTTTCTATTTATGAACATCAGCTAAATCAACTTTCATTATTTCTGAGAATAGTGTGCTGTCCACTGTGTAGTACGTATGGTTCTTACAAGGCCCATCCTTCTCATTACTTCAGGATTGAACACAAAGTATCATAGAATCACACCTCAGAATTGATTCAAAACCATTCAGGGGGCTGAAGAGATAGCTTGATCCCTGAGTGCTTGCTGCTTTTCCAGAAGACCTGGGTTCAGTTTCCACCATCCATGTTGGGTGGCTCAAGCCCCAAGATATCTGAATGCTTGTCCTGGCCTCCAGTACCTTCAGTCAGGTACATATATCCTCCATATACATACATGTAAATAAAATAAAATAAAGCTTAAAAGCTCAATTTAGCATCTAAAATATTCCCTTTCTCATAAAAAAGTAATTCCTATTTTATACTGACCAGTTTATCTCTAAGAGTTTTTACCTCAGGTTTTCTTTCTCCTGAACTAACCGAGCACGCTCTATAATGCTGCCCAATTGTGGATTCTATGATATAAATTACCATGATTCCTTCATGATATTTTTTTTCTTTTCAGTTATGTTGTTTGCTTTTTCTTTTCTACCTAATTGAAAGCAGATTCTTTTTGCATAAGATACATCCTGATTATAATTTCTTCTCCAAATTCCTCCCTATCTTCCCTACCCTCCACATCCATTTTCTTTCTGTCTTCATTAGAAGAAAAGCAGGCTTCTAAGAGATAACAACTAATCATGACAAAATTAAATATAATAAGATATGCAAGTAGGATACAGCAACCCAACAGAAGGAAAAGAGTTCCAAGATCAGAAACAAGAGTCAGAGACCCACTAGTTCTCACAATCAGGAATCCATAAAAATACTAAGCTAAAAACTATAAAACTAAAAACTATAATATATTTGCAGATGACCCGGTGCAGACCCATGAAGGCCCTGTGCTTGCTGCTTCAATCTCTACGAGCTCTTCCATGCCTTGCTTAGTTATTCAGAGGGCCTGGTTCTTCTGGTGTCCTCCATCCCCTCTGGCTCTTTCAATCCTTCTGCCTTCTCTTCCAAAGGATTCCCTAAGCTCTGAGGGGAGAGACTTGATGGAGACTTTCCATTGAGACTCTTTTTATACAAAATGTCTACCTATGGGTCAGTTCGTATCTGCTGCTAAAGAAAGAGCCTCTGCTGATGACTGGATAAGGCACTGATCTATGAGTATATGGTTCCCTCTTTTTGATGTTGTTTTTTGGTTATGTGTTTGTTTGAGTCATCTTCTATCAATAATTTTTTTAATAAATAAAAGAATGAAATTTTACCTAATCTTCTCCAAGATCATTTTCAGCGAAACTAAATGATTCTAAGCAATTTTAACCATGGCCAATGATAGCAAATTCTCATGCTTTCCTTTTTTTTATGATTAAATTTTGAGAATGATAAGTAAGTATGCTCATTAAAAAATTTTAAGAATGAAAAGGCCAAGCAGAAAACTAATGAAAATTTATACTTTTATTTATTAATAGAATTATTGTTTAAAATATTTAGCCTTTGAAAATTTAATTGCTCTGAGTTGACATGCAACATTTTTTAATATGATCTGTTCAAAGAAAAGGTCCTTCCACTAGAACAGTCTTCAAATATGAACAGATAAAAACCTGAAGATTAAAACAGTGAGTCTTAAACATTTTAATGAGATAAAAAGCAGGTATCGGTACTTTTCGAGAAGTATCCCTAATAATTTTGTAGAGTGCTGTGTCAGTATTAGATACCAACTGAGCTGGAGATACAGGCTAAAGCAAAGTAGCAACGATATATGTTATGTCCAAGAAAACATTTTCCTTTCTTAAATTGTGTGATTCCACACAGTCTTAAAAGAGCCAAGAGGCAAAAAGAATTTGCATCTCAGGCTTGGTGAATTACAGCAATGATTATGACAGCTAGCGTTCATTCAGGGTGCTAAGCAGATTATACCTAAAATCTTATTTAATGTTCAGAACAATAATCTAAATATAATTTTATAGAAGTAATGAATTATTTGCCACGAAATTAGGGCATTTTCTAAAGCAATGTTCATGAGAATCGGGAGCACAGTTGATTCCTCTCTCTATCTCTCTGCATGTCTCTATGCCTCTCTGACTATTCTCTCTCTGTTTCTCTGTGTGTCTCTGTCTTTCTACATGTCTTTGTCTCTATGTCTGTCTCTGTCTCTCTATCTCTCTCCCTCTCTCTCCACACTATTTCATTTAGCAAGTTAGAAATAACTGGACATGGTTTATTTTTGTCAAGGGCTAACCAGACTTCTTACTTCCTGTCTGGTCTATAACCTCCTATAGAGGTGATCTCATGATAGGTTCAAAGATTAATTATCTCTCATCATTCTTCAGCTCTTTCTTTCTGATTTTGTAGTAGAAGCTAGTTCCTCTTACAAATTTTATGTAGCCTTTGAAAATGCTGGAAAGACTGGCTCTCTGAAGGGCCACAGTATCATCAAAAACATTAGCCTAGATATTCAATAGAAAGATCTTCATGTAAAAAGATACCTTTCCTATGAGAAAGGAATAAGAGCTCACAGTCCATTTTCCTTCCACAATCTAGTAGAATCTGTTACAGTTTCCTTACAGGAGGAAATTTCTTACTCAAGTATACAATTATCTTCATCTAAGTCCTAAGAGGATGTTAAAGGGCTGGAAGCAGAAGGAAAGCAAATTGACTAGCTACCACATAGATCCAACCACAATTTATATGTATTACCTTCTGTGGTTTCATTTTTTCTTTTTCACCTGGTAGCTTTCTTCCTGTGCCGGGGTCAAGGTGGTCTCTAGCTGAATTATAGCACTTTTCTCTGAAAAGGTAAAACATCACTGCCTGTCTTCATTGTTCTTGAGTGAAAAGTCTTTTCTTTGAAATTTCAGCACTACATGGTCTACCACAAGACAGTGAGCTTCCAACTTCAAATTCCTCACAACTTCTGAAGTGAGCTCTCAATGCCAGAACTGCTCAACAGTAAAGAAAAGTCTTGAGAAATGCCCTCCAGTGTGCTTTAAGAATGCATGAAGCTCTACAAAGAACTCTGCCCACAGATCAGTGTGTCCTTAACCACAGGATGCATGCACCTAGAGAGCATGTGCTTATTCTGTCTCAGATTAAATACCCCGGCTGTCTAAAAATTATCTCATTTCTTGGGAGAGTTTCAGACAGTTCGACAACCTTTCTCTCTGTGCTTTTGAGCCACTGTTCTGGATTATCCCATCTGGAGAGATGAAAATGCCAGGATGCTGGTGAGAAGTGTAAAACACAGCCTGTCAATTCCCAAGCCAAGGAGCATCTATAAGGGCTTGAAAAATGTTGCAATACTTGTAGCCTTCCATTTTACATCTGGGTTATCAGTCAATAGGAGCCTTAGCATCAATGATAGTAATGACACAGCTTCACAGAATCTTATGCTACAGTTGTATAGTGGACAGGGCAAGCACTCTATACAAGTGACATATTTTTACCTGCCTCGGGCTCAAGACATTAGTCATAAGTCATAAGTCATTTCCAAACTATCACAACTCATTTTGCCATATAAAATAAGAAAAGTTCAAATTCTAATTCTTCCATTTTCAGTTTATCAGAATCAAGCAAGTTTTTTTTATCCCCATTTATTATTTTTGCTCATATGTGACTTGAAAATGAAATAAAATCTCAAGTAAATATTATGAAGAAGCAATCACTGAACCTTGTAAATCCCTTTATCATTGCATAATCATAAAAATTTGTATTCTAATTATTAAATGCTTACTATAAGTAAGATATATTACTTAGGAATTTACACGTTCTGACA
This sequence comes from Cricetomys ansorgei, assembly GCA_026225945.1. Lineage (NCBI taxonomy): Eukaryota > Metazoa > Chordata > Mammalia > Rodentia > Nesomyidae > Cricetomys > Cricetomys ansorgei. Next base: position 14,691,368 of record JAMJFZ010002981.1, read on the forward strand.
TAAATTGCACAAGTGCTTTAGAAAGTCATATAAAACATTACTTTTATATTTGCTTCCTGTTCAAAGCCACACGGATGAATATGTCATTCACACAATGCTCTCTACTGCTATTTGGCACTACCTTTCTACCATGAACGGGTAAGAACCAATTCTTTCTTTAAAATAATGATGAATAAGTTTTAAAAAAAATGTTGTTTCCCAGCATTCATTAGGTTATGCCCTTATGAAATTTCATACAAAACTTCTTATTCCCTATTTTGCAATTGAAGCAAATGTTAAGTTCAGACTGACTGCCCTCAGATACTAGTGGCTACCAGGCAAAAGACCAAAGTCATAGGCCTGAGTCTTCACATTCTAAGTCTTTATTATAATAGAGTTTATGAATTAGGCAGAAGTGTTGGTTGTCTATTTTTACTCAATAATAGGAAGGTATTGCTGGGCTGTGTCAAAAGTCACACGTTCAACTTTTGATTCCATCAGTATGATCAGTGATTAATGTGAAGTCACAGGATCTGCAGCTTTGAGTTCAGACCTGATTTTCTTTTTTCTTTTCTTTTCTTTTCTTTCCTTTTCTTTTCTTTTTTCTTTCTTCCTTCTTCCCCCTTAAAACTAGTAGCACAGGGCTGCCATCTACCAGAAATCAAAGAAATTGCAGCTTCCTAATTATAAAGATACATGCGATTTTTTTCTGCTTTTCTCTTGAACAAAATATCTAAAATTTGTTGAAATGTTGAAATTGTCAGCACACATGCAAACTATAAAGGGATCAGGTTGGAGGACATTTCTGCACAGACAAGGAACAAAGAATTCAAATTGCAGCATATGAGTCACAGGATTACAATCCCCAGAGAGGCTTCTTTGGAAAATCATGTAAAAAGCCAGCAGAAAAGCAGAAGCAGGGTCTGACCAGAGCTTACCTGCCAGTGTTGACTATGTCTGGCACTAATAGATGTGGACTAGATACACGTCTGAAATACTCCTGGAGAAATGTCTGGGATTCCTGTGCTATTCAGCTCACATTGGCATAAACACAGAAGCAAAGACCAGGTGCTTAAGTAACAGAACTTGGAAGGCCAAGACTGAGGTGTTATCAGAGTGCAGCCCTCCTTCTGGCTTCCCATGTCCTCACCTGAAGTTATCTCTGAAAACACAGAGGAAAAGATCCTTGCTGTCTCTCCCTTTACCCAGAAAGATACCAGGCTTGTTGGTGAAGGTTCTATCCTTTGATTTTATTTTATATCTGATTTTTATATCTGATACCTTCTTACACAAATTTCCCATAAATACAGTTACACTAGAGATATAGGCTCACCATATAAACTGAGGGACACTTATAATTAAGTCCACAAAGCAGCATAAACTGATGGCCACACATTTCTACATATCTCTAATCTCTAATGCTCACAGATAATTAACTCCATTTCAAATGTTCTTTGTGTATTGATTTATTTAATTCTAATGAAACTTTTATGAGGTAGGTAATATTCATACCATGTCAGTTGTAGAAAAAGGAAAATGTTATCAAAGATACATTGGTAATTTCTCAAAAGCCAATATTCAAACTCAAGAAACTGCATGGGGCCCCCAATATTGCATATTATTCTTCTGTTCTTGGCACTTTAGATATGAACAAAAGGAAGTTGTCAGATAGATGATATCTATTCTGTATGGATAGTGTCTCAAAAATCTTGGTCTGAACAATAGCAGTTTCTCTGTTTCTCTGGAACTCAGTTCTTCCGTAAAGAAATGGAACAGATTAGTAAATAGCAATTAACCACCCCCTTGAGTCTTGGGTGTTGGTAAAAGAAAGGTGCTCTGTGTCAGATGCAGATAACAAAGATCTTGCTCCAATTTCATGTGATTGACAGGTGTTTCTCAAGAAATTAGGCTGTAAATAATGTCTTCATGGGTTTTAAACAAGCAAAATTACAACCATCAAAACCCCAATTTTATAAAAGTATATGCAAATAGGACCAAACATGGTCAAACATAAAGACAATACAAGTAGATAAACAAAAATGCTATTAGTCACCCAATCTCTCCTATTGACACCTTATTTTCTTCCTTCATAGGTAACATTGTAACATTGCCAGATGACCATATGTCTCCTCTTAGCACAACAAACAGCAAACCTTCACCTCTTTAACATACAAACAAAGTGGGTTTTTCAAACGAAATCAATCAAAATCAGGGCCTTAGGAACAAGGAAATAAATTACCAATCCATCTTGTCATAGAAGCATGCACAGTTCCTGAACTGTTTGAGGAACATTTTGATGTCAACATGACAGTTAATTGATTTTATGGTGTTGATCTCACCAGAAAGCCCAGGACATAAGAAATGATAAGAGAGGTTTAAAAATATTCAAGAAAACGTTATGATATCTTTTTAGATAATAATCCCAAGGGATATCAAAATATCGATGATGCAATACTAAATTCTGCCTGGTCTCCATCTAATTTCAAACAAACTTTCCAACCTTCATTTGTTTTTCCACAGGGGCAGAACAAATGGAATCATGCCTTGAGAGACACAGTAAGTATCCTACAAGTCTCACCATTAACATTTCTTCATATGAATTTATCAATTTCCATTTATTGTATAAATACATATAAATTGGAGCAAACAGAGTCACAGGGCAAATTTCAACAAGAATAATTAATAGCAAAGAGCAGAGCACAAGGTGCTAGAGGCTCTGAGGTGTGAGAATCAGGGACACACTGTTCAAAGGTTACAAACCCGCTGCTACAAGTTGAATAAGATTGGGAGATTCAATGTACAGCATGGTGCTCATAGTTAATAGTGTATTGCATGCTTGAAATGTGTTGAGAGTGAGTCTCGAGTATTTTCATAGACATCAAAGGAAAAAACCTGCAACTTTTTGAGCTGATAATATGGTGCTGGTAATCACATCATAGCCAATGCATATGCCCATCCTGAATATATATATATATATATATATATATATATATATATATATATATATATATATATATATTATTGGCACCTCTGTAAGACTGAGGCATGACAATAATCAAAACAATGTTCCTGATTTAAAGTGGGTAGTTCCATGGATATGAAACAAAATACCAATGTTAGGATCAATCAAGACTTTTCGCAGTCATCTACAGAAGAGAAAAACAGACTCTTCTTCCTCATTTCTAAAGTATAGCATCTAACATGATTTTGAAACAAAGAATAATTTTGAAGGTGTATTGCATATTCCCTAACAGATAACAGCTATCAAAGGACAAAGCCAAGTGTTCAATGCTATTTCCTAAGGTAGGTCTGGGAGCTGCTGGCTGCAATGCAAGAAGGAGAGGCAAAAGTGGAGGAGGAGGCCTGGATGGACATTTCTGATCTTAATTAAGATACATACATGAGGTAAGATTATGACTACAGCAGAGCCAGGATAGCACCCTTCACCAATCATGTGAGAAATAGATTAGACAGGAATGAAAGTAAAGGTGCCCAAGATAGTGTTAAATTAGAAACAAAAGTAAATAAAGTTTGAGTCCTGTGATTTCCAAAATCACCTCTTCTAACATCACTTCAAAATAATTGTCAACGTCTTATAAATCATAGTTGAAGGGATAGCCGGAGATCTAGAGCTCATGGGAATTCTAGTTGAGGCTGAAGAACAGATTCTTGTCCTTACCACTTCGTTTGTTGACCTGGCCCAAAATTTGCTGCCTGCTCAGTCAGACAGTACGTTCTGACAGGCACAGACTATGCACAAACAGGCCATTTTAGAACAACAGTCTTAAACGTTCTCACTTCTCTTTAAAAATCTTTCTTACTAAGGGGTCCTCAGCCTTTTGGCTCTTGTCCTGTGGAGAGTGCCTACTGTCCTCTGCTCCCTAGCTGCTGCAGTTCCTCTCTCTTGTCTAAGCTCTATTGTCAGGTATTTTAATTCATTTTGGAGCTTTTCTGTCTTTGCAAATGGATGTTCAAGGCCAATTCTTGCTTGATTTCAGGCCCCACATCTCTCAATTATTTTAGGCACTCCATCCCATCCATGAACACAAGAGTAAAATTATGCTTGACTTCTTTGTCAAAAACCTTTATAATACTTTTATTCTTTTATAGAAGAATAACACCTGAGAGAAAAACTAAATTTTCACATACAGTCTTTTAAAAAATGCCAAGAGACAACCTGATATGGCAGCCTACTTAAAAAGAGAGAAAACTCCATCACAGAACTGATGAACAGAAAGAGTCAGAAATAAATCAGTGTGTATTTGAAGGCCATTAGTGGTCAACATGTCAGGCCCTTATTATCAGTTACCTGCTAACCTGTCAGAGCTGAACTGGCCTAATATGTGCATACTGAGAAAACCAAGTGAAGTTTTATCATGAAGAATATCCAGAAGACACTCACTACATTATGCTCTGCTGTATGACTGCTGCAATTATAACTGCTCCAAGCGGTATGCCATGCTGGTGATAAGGTACCTTAATTATGTTTAATACTATCGATTAAACAAAATGCACAGAAAAAGTTGCCTTTTGATCAATTTGAAGTTTTTCTTTGATGAAATTCAAGCAACGTTCTTTCAAAATTGTGTATATGAAATGTTAAAAATATGTAACTAGATATATTTGTCATCATATTGACATGAGTAGTCATAAAGTCATGAAATCTATAACAAGTCACCAAACTTTAATGAAAAGTATCCTATCCTCTATACATACATATGTACACATGTATAAATGGAAAGGCAAGTGGCAGCTAGAATGTTCTAGAACCTTAAGTGCTATTCTTGTCTATCATAATACAATTTCAGCTTTCTTTAGGAAAGAAGGAATGAGAAAGAGAAGAAAGGAGAGAGGCAGTGATTTGGCAGACAGACATACAGACAAACTGACAGGCAATGTATCATGGCTGTTCACTATTATACGCTCCAAGACCTATCTGTTCGAAAAATGCAAGCAGTAGTTTGTTGTAGTACATGGCCTAGGAAAAGAGCTGACTGTCAGTTTTAGTGGTAAGAAACATAAAATGTCCAACAATCAAGAAAAAAACAGAGAAGCTGACAAAGCAAGATGTGGCTCATAAGAGCTGGAATGGAGTTGTGGCAATATGTTTGAAGTGTCCACAAAACACCTGCTCCCAGAGTGACTATAGAGACACATGCTTGCTGCATGCTTCTCCTGTGCAATATGAAAGAGAAGATAGTTGTGCTTCAGTTTCTAGAACATTCATGGTGAACTTGGATTATATAGATTTGTCAGATCACTATGTCAGTCTCAAGCTTGAGTATGTTTTAGGCATAAATGGTTTTTATACTCTTCTGGACAATTTGTTGTAGAATTTATAACACAGAGAAAATAATTCAGGATGCTGAGGTCATGGCATCTTAACACTTCCTTCTAAATTTGTTTCCAAATGGAAAATGCATATTTATATTTTTACATTTAAAATTTAATATTTATACTCCTGGACTTCTAAATCTTAAATCTAATTAGTGGGTATATCCAGGTTCCTATTTCCTCTCTGTGTAAAATTTATGATTACATTTTAAAAGAACAACAATAATTCCTTTAGGGAAGTAACTTCACATCCATGTAAAAATGAATCAATATTGACTTAGATGAACTTATGGTTCAGACCACCTATATTTGGTTCTTTTGTTCTATTTTCAATGGGGTTTTCAATAATTTATATGCATTCAAATTACTTTAAATCATATCTGTTAATCTCTGATTTGATCAAGGGCTGTGGTATTTTATTTATTCCTAGCCTTCTGGGTTACTCTGTTCCCCAGGGGTTCCTAAAGTCAGCTCTTCTTAAAAACTATCTTAAACCCTGCTGCTATTTAAAGTGATTTTTATGTTACTCTAAATTAAATCCATTACTTTCAGCCTATCAATTTTCTAGCTTGAATTAATACCCTCAAGATTGCCATCTGCTGTCTATTGCGAAGCTATTTTTTAAATCTGTCTCTTTGTTCCATGTCCTGTTACCTCACAGGCCTTGGAAACAACTCTATAGACTCAACACCCTCATTGTCCCCTGCCAGAGATCCTTTGCTCTTCTGTATGGACTATAGTATCAGATGTGTTCTACACTTACAGATTCATGATTAAACTCTTAATGCTTTAATTACAAGTGGCTTCAGGAATACTAGTAAGAGTTTATTTCAAAGAGAGAGATAGTAAGTCCCTAGGATATAAAACATTGCAGTAAAAAATAGAAAACTGAGCACTAAACTTAGGACTTCCTAAGTTGGGAGCAAAAACTTGGAAGTAATCTTTCTGTGACCCATGGTACTGTAAAATCTTGGTCAATGTTAGTTCACTCACTTCCTTCATCTAGAAAGTATGAAAAATGAAGTGATTACAGTTGTGCTCAGTATAAACTTAGTATGTTATATGTATAGAAACAATCTATCATCTAGCTGTTAAAATTTAGAAACTTTAAACCAATGTTAAACTTTAAATAGGATAGAAAACCAATGTTTTAGTGATTTTAGTGATAAGTCACTTAAGATTAAGCATTTTTGCATTTTTGATGTACATATCCCATTTGTGGCATTTATTCTCCAAACAATGATCAGGTATGAGTTCCTGTGTTAACTGTCATGTACTGCACAAAGATGAAGTCTCTGATCTCTGTGTAGTCTGAAGGCTACAGGAATCCGTGGATATATAAATATGAATTTATGTAGCAGTTTGATACTATATCCATTTAGCAAAATAATTATAGTAGGGTCACCCCTGGGGCCTATGGAATTCCCAGTCATGGTGTCTTAGCCAGATTCACAATACCAGGCATGTCCTTCCTACTTGTGCAGAGAGTCTTAAGTCTTACCCAAAAACAAATGGTTACACCAGTAACATTTGTGTCACTACTGGATTCACAAGCATGTCTTGCCACAACAATCACTGTTGTGATGTATAGAGCTCATAAATACCTAAGAATGCTGATATTTTTTCTTCCTAAGCAGCCTACATGAGACTTGCTGGTACTATGAAAGCTAGCCAGTAGAGGGGATACTTTCTAGTCAGTACCAACTTGAGTTCTCCATGTCTTGTGACAAAATGTCTGGTGTCATCAACAATAGTGTCTTTCCATCAAGCTCTGATAGATAACCAGAACAATGTCAACTAACAGTCTATATTATTTAGGGGCTCTCTGGGACACTTCTGGTCAACACCCAACACTGAACTTTTTATTTGAAAATCTGTAGCTTCTGGGACGAGTATTTTTTCCTGTGTGGAGTAACTCTAACTGAACTCTTTTACAAGAATATGTATTTTTCACTATGATCTCCTATTTTATATATATGTTTGGCTATATATATATATATATATATATATATATATATATATATAGGCTATAAAATAGTATATTTCCATATTTTTTCAAGCATAAACATGATTTCACAAGTGGAAAATTATCCATATGACATTATGTTACATCCCAAACAAGGGCATGTAAAATAAATTATCAGGATATTATCATGTGTGTGTACCTAGGTAGTATCCCTAATACATATCACCATGTGTGCAAATACTCCAAATTAAAAAGAATAACTGCATATTTCAGACAGATCAAATAAAGAATGCTCAGCTTGTATCTATCACCACATAGATTATTCACATCCTCCCTCAATAGACTGATTTAAATATTTTTAAATATTTTAATTTTAATATTACAACCTCCACACAGTGTTTCAGAGTTTACTTGGAGTCAGGTTGAGTCCTCTCTTTATCTAAATTATCTTATGTGCATCTTTAAACCCTAAATCTAACATATGGAACATTTTTGGGGACTAAGCATACATATTATCTTTAGTCTGGTGTCCTCACACTGTTACATAGACACTTCAATTTCTTTTCACTTGGGAAGTGTTTGTAAGAGTTTTTTCTTTAAGTTGTTGAAGATCATAATTGTTTATACCAAACTACTTACAGCTTCATTAAATTTTAAATAAAGTCTATTCTAGACTTTCAGGGAAAGATAATGAAGTTAAGTCTCATGAGCTCAGGTGGACTATCAGACACTTAGGTGGACTAATAGAGGGTCATCTCTACAAGTTCAGGGCAACCATTTGGGGGAAAGTAACACTCCAATATTATCAGACAAACTCTGAGAGAACCATGGCACTTTTAGTTCCAGGACACCTATAAAGAAGTACGGTATGACATTGCAGTGAACTGCACCTTAGAGCACTAATGATCTGATGATCCAGAGGACTAACTGAAAAACCCATAAGCCACAATTTTTAAAACACCAGCAGATAGCTTAATTTCTATATATACATGCAATAGGAACATTACAAAGATAATGAAAATAGGAGCATCATGAATAGAAAAAAACAAAACAAAACTGCTTTCTTTCTATCCAAAAGTGGCTATTGTGATTTTTCATATCACTTTTATTGTGGTTATATGCATATTACTTAAAAGTTTTACAAATAAAACCCATATTACACACAAAACTCTATGCATGTATTATGCATGTAAAAGATCTTAGAGCCCCCTTTCAATTTTTTTAATCATGGATAGTTTTGCAATGTCTTTACAAACTATTTTAAGCAAAAGAAAAAAAAATTAGAAATGAAAGCTTTATTTCTTGTATGTCCTTCAACTAAAATTACCTCAAGAATGATTTGTCCCTGAATGAGGTCCATGTGCTTACTCCCAAGCCTGATGACCTGTCTTCAATCCCCAGGTGCCACATGGTAGAAAAAGAAAACTAATTCCTGTAAGTGTCCTTAGACCTCACATGTGTGCTGTGGCACACACATAGTATTCACGCACATAAACACATACACACACACACACACACACACACATTTTTTCCCAAAAGAATGGCTTATTCTTTAATAAGCTAAAGTAACTACTAGTGTAATCTTATAAAGAAGACAAACATTTAGAAACACATTTCCAAACCAAGTCCAACTCTTAGTGACTTGGACTGAATTGGGACTTGGCATGCAAAGCTAGCATGGGCAATAGCAGGTCACATCTACTGAAATGAAGTTTGTATAGAGTGCAACGAAGGATCTGTCATTGCTACCTGAATATGGAGGAATGGAGAAAAGTTAGGTAGAAAAATATTTTATAGGCTGTGCTTTGAGGCATGATGAAGTATTATTTTCAAACAAAAGCACATTTGAGTGGTGGCCTTCTAGAGAGGAAAGAGCCCCAAAATGTGAGCCATAGAGTAGAAACAGACTCAGGAGACCTGCATTCCTTTTGTTGACCTCACGAAGGTGAATGAAATTCAAAGCTTTGGTAACCAAAACAGCATGGTCCTGAAATAAGGCAAATGAATTTAAAATTGTTGCTTTGAAGATCTGAGTGTGACTTTATTTTTCCTGCCTATGTTAGATTAATGGACTCTGACCACTTAGCCTTAATAGTGAATTAAAGTGAGTCAGGGATGACAGGCTGGGCTCTCCACTCTTTCTAAATAACCTTCAATTGAGATGACATTGATGATTTTCTAACTCTTTCACTAATGAGCTGATGTTTCCATTTTGAGCATACTCTTGCTCAACAGGAAACTTCTGCCTGACAGTTTGAGAAGTTAATGGATATCAAATTACTACTCAGCTAGGTGTAAACATTTACAAATTAGCAAGTAGCCAAGATGGTGGCTTATATTTGATTAATAAAATTAATTATATCCCAAATATACAAAATGAAAGCATATTAATAACATAACCTGTTATCTAAAGCTAGAAACTGATTTCCCAATGAGCCCCCCACTTAATTTTCCTAATTTTTCTCTCTTGAAAGAAAACATGCCCTTAAAACTTCTAGGCTCAGTGTAAGACCTATAAAGCTAAACTCATAGATTCATATTCACCCTCTTCTTGTCACTCTAAAATTGTCAGACAATAAAGTTGAATGAATCCCTATTCTGAGTTCTTGCTTTTCATGGAGCTTTAAGGGCTTGTGATCGATAGGCCACTTTACAAGGGCTGTTCAACAGATAACAAGTCAGGATATACTTTTACCTCTTTTCTTTTATCCCAAAGCTTCCTTTATTGGTTAATAATTTAATATTTCTTTTCACTCCTTGTCAAGTTTGACTTTCTACTAATAATGTGTTATTTCCTGTCAACCCAAATTGTATGCAATTATTCAAATTGCAGGGAAAGAATGTTCTTGAAACTTGGAATGCAGAGAAGATGAGTCATTACTCTCATCCATTCAGAGATGATAATTGGACACTTTCTATACTTCAGACACTCTGCTGGGTCTCAAATTAATATATGAAATGGAAAGTCACCTACTGAGGAACTGACTGAGGAAAGAGAGGTCACTGGGTAACCAGCTGATCAAGGGTGTTCCCAATAGAAGGAAACAGTAATGTGGTCTGAAGATTGAGCTGCCTCAGCTGTTTGAGAGGAAGACCAGAGATGAGGGAAAGAGAAGAAGGAAGGCAGGGAGGTAAGGAGAGAGCTAGAGACAAGCGGGGGGGAGAAAGAATATCATTTTAGAACTGCATAAAGCATCATGAGCTATGAACTGCTGATATGGGCCCCATCACCTTAACATTTTAAAAACTTTATAGGTGTTTTAAATTTTATAAATACTATTCTGAAATTATGACCATGATTACTTTTCTAATCTTGTCTCTGAGCTGTTTCAGAATCTATGAGTTGTAACACCCAGAAAGCAGTTCAGTGATGGCTCTAAATTTCAAGAAGGGAACACAGGAGAGACTCAGTCCAGCCCCACAGAATGGGAACCTCTGCTGGACCAAGGCACAAGAGCCTTCCAGACACATCTTCCCACAAATAGGAAGCCTCATCCAGCAAGTGAAAAGGACATTTGCAAGCAAAAGAACTGTCATGAAGCCATTTTATTGCTTATACAGACTTATATTGTAGTCTTTAAATTTATAAGGTGACACGCAAGGATACTCTTAGCCATGTATTAAATAATGTAATACTATTAAACATTTCACAAAGATGGATTTATAAATTCAGGGCACATGGCAGTAAGCTGAATAAGCTACCTACCTTAAAATATTAAAAATAAAATATTAAAAATACTTATTCCATAGGAGAAAGAAAGCTTACAAATACCTAATATAGTATAGATCCTGGTACTGGGCATTGCTTCTATCGACACCACCCCCTTCCCTTTAGCGTTCTCAACTGTTCCTGTATTTAGGATTAGCTGGGCGATTTTTAAGTGAAAAATAACAGAAATGTATTAAAAATGAATACAGAGATGGGCACAGATTACAAGGGTTAAGCTAAAAATCTCATAAACTAAAAGCATAAAAACTTTAAAATATCGAGTCAGACAAATGTAAGAATACTAGGGTAGAAGGCGCAGGCACACCATTTCCTCAACTCTAACACTGCTAATCATGTTTGATATACTATGCACAAGAACTGTACATATATAATTTTCTCCCTGACTTTTTCTTTTGTTGTGGTTAATTGTGCTTAGTTTAGTTTCATGACTGTCCTAGTTCATTACATGAGTATTCAATAATCTATGTTTTATTTGTTCTGCTAAAGGGCATTTGTCTTGTTCCAGTCTAAGGATGATTCAGACAGATTGCATGGCTCATAATCACCAGCCTCCTATGTAAGCACCTGTCCCGTTTAATAGTGGCTATTTGTCACTTATTTGTGTACTCTTTTTTTGTATGTATGAGAGCTCATAATCACTAGATTGAGTTTACCTATGTTAATTTTCAGTGGGCACTAATCTTAAATCATTGATTTTGTTTTCCTATCAATAGTGGATTAAAATTTCTGTTCCATGGGATCCCTGCCAATATGCAAGAATGATAATTTTCAATCGCTTAACCATAAGCTGGCTTATAGTGGAGCCACTTTAGTTTCAATGTGCATTTCTTTGATTTATTTGATAACTACAAATGCTGCATCAAGATAACGCAAGTAGGTCCCATCAGAGCAGTGTCTTTGTCTGGAGAGCCTGTTAGATATGAAGAATCTGAGGTCCCGGCCTAGTTTTGCCAAACAGAATTCTCTTTTTACAGATGGCTTGTTGTGGCTGGAGTGCAGTCTCACAAGCATGAAGACTTGAGCTGGATCCTAGCATGTAGGTAAAAAGCCAGGTGTGGTGGCACATGCTTGTAATTCCAAGGCTGGGCAGGTGCAGACTGGTGGCTTCTGGGGACTTCTGGTCCACTCAGCCCACCCTACTCTGGTAGCTCAGGTCCCAGCAATATATCCTGTCCAAAAACCAAAAGAAATGGTTCCTGAAGACAACACACTTGGTGGTGCTCTGATCTTCTCTCTCTCTCTCTCTCCCTCTCTCTCCCTCTCTCTCTCCCTCTCTCTCTCTCTCTCTCTCTCTCTCTCTCTCTCTCTCTCACACACACACACACACACACAAAGTGCCTATCAGTTTGCATAAATACCAATGTTTGAAAGCTAGTGATATGGAGTATATTTTTGTGTACTAACTAGTAATTTGTATTCAGTATTTTTTCTAGTTATAGCCCAAGAAACCTACGTAAAATGCATGTCCACAGGTTTTATTAAATCAAAGATTTAAGGCATTAGGAAAACAAATTTACCTTATGGTTTTAGAGACAGAGAGATGTGAACACATAGTTATCTTGGCAAGCAAAGCTAGAGCCGAGGAGTACAGCTAATATATTGATAAGTTGTTCGTAAGGCTTGTCTGGTTGGCCTAAAACTGTGAGGCCTGAGGTAATGACTTTTACCACATGCTATATACTCCAGTACCAAACTGAATAGACGTTCTTACGTCCAGGTCATGTTTTTATCTATGGCAGAATTTGTTTTATATGGGAATTTTTTGCATGCCATCCTTAGGAATGAGAAAACCACTCTAGCCACAGGTTCTTGACCTTGATAATGGTGCCAATTGTAAGTTTCATCATATGGAACAGGACTTTAATTCAATCAGAAACTTGGTAGTGACTCCCATGACATTTGTGCCACTATGGCAAGAGTGGCATATCTTATAATAGGGGTAGGATTCACAGCGGGGTAAGACTGATGAGTACTTTTCTCCTCCAGTAGCCTGCATAGCACCTTCAATAACTATGGATGCTAACCACTAAGGACGAAGTTTTCTTATGGTGGTTATGAAAGCATATACAGATATATAAGCTCCAGTCAGACAAAATTCTAGCATAGAGAGGAAATCCTCACCCTTGGCTGAAGAATTTTTGGTAATTGGAAACTGCTGTAAAAGCTAAAATAAGATATGGAGGTTGTGAGTCCTGGTAGGTAGACATACTCCATAGGATACATACACACCCAAAAGAATATGAGCAGTACATTTTTCAAGGTTTTCAAAACAAAAACAAAAATAAAACATGAGGACCCAAAGTTGGGTTGGTAGAGAAGGGAGTATATATGGGCTGAGTTGGGAAAGAAGGAGATAAATATAATCAAAGCATATTATATAAATTCTCAAAGAATTATTTAAAAATATTTGTGTATTAAAGATATTTTTTCATAATTTACAAAGAATGTGGGAGATCTTCTATTTCAGCTTGCTAATGTGCTTGTTTCTGCATTAACATAAAATTCATGTTTAGTTTGAACCAAAATATCATGTGTAATTGTAATGCAGCAAATGACAAATGGGATTTCAAAATATTATATGATAATTACATTTTTGCATTTTTCATATGTTACTAAATTTGAATTGTAACAACTTCATTCCAGTTTGCTTCAAAGGCTGTGACATTCACAGAACTCAATGGGGGGACTTCACTTTCTTTTCACTTGGAAATGTTCACACTCCCTAAATGTTTGTAAGAGTTTTTTCTTTAAGTTGTTGAAGATCATAATTTTCTCTCTAGAAAAGTATTAAAACTAAATTTTTAAAAGTAATAGATATAAAAGTCAAACATTTATTTCTTGTTATGCCAGTAAAACAACATCACATTTTATTGGCATTTATATCAACGCTTGGCTGATGGAAGAGGAAGAATAAGTCTTCCCCAGGGAGGAGTTCCTAAATGGTTACCAAACTCCAAGAAATCAGCCCCAAACACATACATATATGACCAACACTAAATGAACTCAATGGACTGTTTTATATTTACATACATCTGCTACAGGAATTTAAATATTTGAGAGGGAGTACAAGGGTGTGATACAGGAGGAAATGGAAGAGAGAGAGGGAGGGGTAGAAATGATGTAATACAATACTTTTTACTTTTTTTACAATAATAAATTCTAAAATAATAAATTAAATTAAAATAAAATATAACAAGAAATAAATATTTGATCAGCTGCTGTGAAAGATAGTATTGGAAGAAAACATTCAGTGATTAATGAAAGATAAACAGTTTTTTTCTTTTCTTGGCAGAACCCAATTTGTGTTACTAACTCACAGAGATCTGTCTACCGGTGAATCCCAAGTGCTGGGATTAGAGGTGTTCATCAAAACCGCCCAGCTAGAATATTTTATAATGTGAAGTATTATTAAGGAGATAGGAAACCAAGCTGATAGCCCTGATCACTTCTCCTGCTAGAAACCATGTTGATGCCCATGATCTCCCAAAATACATGTCGGTGATCATGGTCCATGTTCCTGCCAAACAGATTGGACTTGTATTTTTTTTTCTTGTTTGTTTGTTTTCTTTGTTTCTTTTGTTTGTTGTGTTTTGGGAGAGAACATGGAAGTGGAGGGGTTAACTTTGGAGGGTGTGATCTGGATGCATCATATGGGGTTCTTAAATGATTAATGTGTTAGAAATGTGTTACCTACAGTCCAAAGACCCAAAGAGACTATGCAACAAGGAGGGGTCACATGGGGACACATGGATCTCCCTGAGAAGGGAAAATAGAACAGACATTGAAGGAAGCCTGGGGGCAGATGGGAACGGGAACAGAGGGTACCAAGTGGGGGTAGTGGGATGGAGAGAGCGAATATAAGGAGAGATGATCGGAACTGGAGAACATCTGTGGGTGATCTGGAGACCTAGTGCAGTGGAAACTCCCTGGAATCTGTGAGAGTGACCCTAGTAAAGACGTAATGGGGGATAGGGATCCTGAACAAACTATCACCTGTAACCAGGCAGCAAAACTCTCAACCTATAACCTATCCTGCCCACAAGATCTGTGGGCAGAAGGGCAGAGCCCCACACCAAGGGAAGGAGCCAAGGCCTGACATTGCAGAGCTAGCCAAGAACTGGAAACTAGATAGCGTGGAGATGATTCCTAATGATATTCTAATCTGCTCATAGATCAGTGCCTAGCTCAATCTTCATCAGAAATGAGGTAAGAGTGATTGCAGGTAACAGAGGGGACGTGGACACCCAGAACAGAAACCACGGAGTCAAGGAACCAGCACTGTGAGCTTAGGGGCTCACAGAGGTAGAAGCAGCAGTTATGGAGCCTGCATGCCCCTCTCTATATGTCATATAGCTGTCCGGCTTGGTGTTCTCACAGAACTCCTAAAAGTTAGAGTGAGTGTGTGTGTGTGTGTGTGTGTGTGTGTGTGTGTGTGTGTGTGTGTGTGTGTGTGTTGGGGGTGGGGGGTGTCTCTAATCCTTTTACTTGCCCTTGGGATTCTTCCTGCTGCTAACTTGCTTTGTTCAGCCTTGATGTAGGGAGACCATGCCAGGCCTGGTTCCATCTGTTTATGCTCTGATTAAGTGGTTACCCTGGGAGGACTGCTCTTTTATGAGGGGAAGCAGGGAGTTGGATCTGGGTGAGAGGGAAGAAGGTGGAGTACTTGAAAGAATGGAGGAAGGGGAATATGGGGCTCAGGATGTATTATCTGAGAGAAGAAAACATAAATTATATATATATAAAAGAAATGTTGTGTTATAGAAAAATAACTTAGTAAAATATCTATATAATGTCCTCAGGGTGAATGGATGAATAAATAAATAAATACTGAAAGGTATTCATTGAAGGAAACACTGAAATACAGCTCATAAGTTGAATAAAAATCACTGGAACACTATTAAATTTCTTGACGTTAAGAACGGTGCTGTTCTTATAAAAAAATAATGCAACGGTCTTCGAAAATGCAAAGGAATATGTTGTAGCAAAGGGGCACACTATCAAATGAGGCCCAAGCTGGTAATGGATGTGAATGTGTACAGGAATATTCCTAGCATGACTCCTCTTCTTACATTCCCTGGAAGACTGAAATGCCTTCAAGTTACATTTGATTATAACAAAAGCATAATTATGCTAAAACCTAAAGTATTTACATTAAGTATCTGGTGTATAACACAGTCACTACTTAAATAATATTGTTTTAATTACTTATCATAATAGCTCTCTTAGGGCTTTGTGCTGCCTTATTTCTACAAAGGAAGGCATTGCTTCGTATGCAGGATAGAGTGGAAAATAATTGGCAAATATTAAAACTTAAATATAACAGAATTTGTTTACATGTGACTGATTAAAATTATGTTCTCTTAAATTATATCATTCACCTCTTTAGATATTAATTTCAGAAAGACATACACATACATGCTCATGCACACACATACACACACACACACACCACATACACACACAGACTCACATGCACACATATGCACACACATCTATGCATCTTTTCCATATCCTTTAAAAATTACTACCTAAAGTCTACAGCTCAGAATAAAAAGACCCTGAAACACCAATGGCTGTGACTCCCTGTTTTATTTATTGTATTTTCCTTCTAGGACCTCATTATGAATTGCTTACTTCACTGCCCCTGTACGCCAAGGATATTTCTTTTCTAAATTTATTGTCTCTGGTATTTTTGTAAGTGCTTGTGAGCAAACCATTACAAAGAACTCACTCAAAGACAGGAGTAAGAAGCAGACTCATAGGAAAAAGTTCCATTCATTGACGGGTCCAGCAGTCTCCTCATGGAACTATTTCAGGTTCATGCATCTGAGAACTACCAGTCTCTCTCTGCTTTGCAATTCCATGGGATTACTACAAAACAACAACAACGCTTGTGTGAAAATAAAATATTTCGGGAGAAAAGAAAGTTTTAAAGTGCTTTTCTTTGAGATACAAGAATACAATTACTAAGAAATATGTAAACAAGAAGAAAAACACATTATCAGAGTATAATTCTGTAAGCAAATAGTAAACCAAAAATCACTTACAATAATTTCCATTGAGTATCCTAGTTGCATGCAGCCAGAAACAGCCTTGAAGAAATGACTATGTTGATAAAACTGAACATGCATCACATTTTTTCTAGTAATAGGCACATGCTAGACAAATAGTTTCCATACTGCAATAATTAATTTAAAATTATGTCTCTTAATTTTATCCTACTGACATATTTTTGATAAAGTAATATCATTACCAGGGCTTTCTCTAAGTCTGCCATAAAATAATAATGAGATGAACAAATCTTCATTGTGTACATGATCTTACAAATCAAAATTTGAGTGCCGTCTTAGGGATGAGCACCCTGGGAAAGGTGTGCTCAATGTGTTACATTTTCATGCTTTATCATGTTTAGCAGGTATGAGCATAGAGATTCAAGTTGTACTTTTGGCTTCATTTCCAAGTCTCTACACAGACCAGATTACCATCTATTCCATATGCTATTTAGCTTATTTAGGAATGTATAGATCCAATTATTATGTCAGATAAAAATTTGTTTTCTTTGCTTAGTATTTCTTTCAATATTTTTCTGCATTTTTAAAATTTTTTTCTGTGATTTTTTTATTCCTCAGAGCA
This sequence comes from Cricetomys ansorgei, assembly GCA_026225945.1. Classification (NCBI taxonomy): domain Eukaryota; kingdom Metazoa; phylum Chordata; class Mammalia; order Rodentia; family Nesomyidae; genus Cricetomys; species Cricetomys ansorgei. The sequence goes on from JAMJFZ010002981.1 coordinate 14,709,010, forward strand.
TGGGTTGCTGACTTGAAATGTCCAAAACAAGTCTCTACCAGTGTTTTATTCCCATTCAATTATTCTATAAAACATACTTTGCCAATTTTAGTTCATATTATCTACTTGTTCTTTGTCTTTTTGCTTTTCAGGCACTCAGAATTCTGTGATAGTTGTGTAAATGAAGCAACCTCCAAGAATGCATGTAAAGATAAGTACACATGGTCCTGGTTCACCACACTGAATCTGCACATATTAAATCCAGATTAACAGCAGTCTGGTTCCAGAGGTCTTTAAATACACAGTGGCACTTTATAGCAAGTATATGTAAGAGTAGATTGCCATGGATTCTCTCCTCATTTTTCCTGAAAACTTTTTAAAACTTTCGTTCTTTCCTAAGCTGCCACACACAGACTCTGTTTAAATTTCTCTTATCCTTTCTCTCTTTGCTTCTGGAGGCCCAGTGTCAGATTCCACACACATGTGGTCAATACTCCACACAAGTTTTTTGAATCATAGTTCTTATTGTCTCTCCTACTGGACTACCTACACTGCACCTGTGACATATGATCACAGGCAATTGGGCTTCACACAATTGGGCTCCAAAAAGATCTTCTTTACTGAGGAAGATAAAGCTATTATTAGTGAGTCTTTGCTTTCGTCCTGAACAGGAGAATATATGTCCTTGTCTTGTCAAGTACAGACTTGCTCATAATCTTTGACCTAATGAAATATGTGTGATGTGTGTCATTTCTAGGGTAACAGTTTATAGAGCCACCAAAAGGAAGGGTTCACAGTACACATTCATCCTTCTTGCAAAACCATGGATAATGTTTTCGTAGAAGATACTTAGCATGAATATAAAAAAAAAATAACTTGTCATGTATCGGCTCTCAAGATTTGGTGTTCAGAAGTTTACAGCATAACCAAGCATTACTAGATCAACAAATTTAACGTTTTCTGCACACTTTCATTGCTGGTATTAGTGTTTTCAAGATACTGGGAGAGTAAATTGATATACTAGAAATACAAATAATGGGAGTTGGATAGATGGTACAGTGGGAAAGAATACTTGCAGCTGAAGCAGCAGACTAGAGTTTAGTTCCTAGCTGCTAAGTCTGGCATTTCACAACTGCCTGTAAGTCCAGATTCAGGGAATCCATTGCTTTCTTCTGGCCTCTCTCTGAGCATCTGCATACGTGTGCATGTCGGTATACACATTGACACAGACAACAGATATGCACATGTAAAATAAAATTTAAAAAACATTTTAAAATCAATAAATTTGTAAGCAAGTATGTAATTACCTATAATGGAGAAAACTAAGAAATCTTCAAGAAGATGGAATTTAAATCCATTAAACAATGTAAGTTGTTGGTACATTAATAATACAAGTAAATAATATACTGAAGAAGCATGTAGCTGTTGTGGAGAAAATTTTAAAATCTATTGCCAGGAAGGTGGGATTTGAATCAATTAAATAAGCTAATTGCCTAGAAGACATTTAGCAATCCCTCACACAACGTAATATAGGGAGGGCTACCCCTATCATGGCAAAATATTTATACTAATAATCAGCATTAGCAAATATGACACATACACACAGTTGGTGTTATCTCTTGACACACCATATTTTTGTTGGATTAGGTTTCAGAAATTGAAATGTAAGAAGCCCATAGCTGAAGAATAAGTAAATAAGCCACACAGCAAGCCAGGTCATGGCAGCCTCAGCCTCCAAGGAAGATCAAGTGAAAGGGGTGCTCATTTTCTATGACTACTATAACAGTATATTGCAAAGTTCATGGCCTTAAACAATGCAGACCTATCATCTTGCAGTTGTGTGAGTTAGAGATTCAACATAGATCCAGTACACTAAAGATGTCAGGAGAGTAGCAATATCTTCAGGGGCACTAGGAGGGAAAGCTCAGTTCCTTTCCCTTTCAAGTGTTAGATGTGGAAATCTTGTATATCCCTTAATTAACAACATTCTCAATATTTAAAGCAAGCAAGGGTGGTTGAATCCTTTTCCTTCTGTTTTATTGTCTTTACCTCTATAGTCTCTTTCCTTGCTTCTTATTGCATGTAGCTCACTGTGTAATTCAGGTTAATGCTATTGTTGTAAGGCTAGTGGATTGACAACTATCAATCCATGTGTGATCTTGGTTTCTCTTTGCTGTATACATTAGAATACTAAAAGGTTTCCTTAATGAGGATGTAGGTTTGGAGAGGCATTGTTCTGCTTACCTCAGGAGGCAATCTGCTTCCCAGCCATACTATGATTGCTGAATAATTAGTTTCCAGGAGACAAGATCAGGGACAGATGTTCCCAGGAACCACAGGAGTGCCCTCTCCCCATTCCTGACAGTGGCTCTTTAGTCCCAGACAAAGCACAGCTCAGAATTACATTGTTTGCTTTACAGATATGAAGACTCATGCGAATTTCTACATGTGGCTTTAGCACAAGATTTACTCATGGCATAGTGACTGAATACTCAACATTTGTTATTTGTGGATTTTGTCTTTGAAAGCATCTACATGGCTTTCATCTCTCCAGGAAGCTGAGGACTTTATGCAGAAAAATTATACAGGGTTACTGGTACTTTTAGTCTGCTGCAGATAACTGGAAATTAAAAGCCTCCCTCTCAACCTTTACCTCACCTTCTGAAGCAACCCGGAGACATATAATATGCGATATGACATCAGGGAATGACAGCAGGTGGAAACTCTGCAAAGCTATTAAGTGCTATCATTGTATTCTATTTTTGAAAATATTGACAACATAGAAATATTATTGACTATCACTAGCTGCAATTACTAGAAAGAAGGTAAGGACCAGGAGGGCATCACTGTCTAAATGAATGCATTATGTGTATGTCAAGGAAAGTCATTTCACAAATCAAACCAAAAGGCTGCCTTAAACTTCTCCTGAACAAATGGTCTTGGTAGCCTTCAAATCAACTCTTTTTTCATTAATATATGAAAAAGATGAAGACAAAGAGGGAAAAATAGTGTTAGATTCTCAGGAAGCAGTTTTCAGACCCAGACTGTAGAAATCCAATAGCTGAATCTGATTCAATCATTTTCTGAATAGAATTGAAATATGCCCTACATATTGGCAGAAAGTCTTCCCTTGGCCACTGTAAACATTCCCATGGTGCTCACACAGGCATCTCTGGGACCCAATTCTTGACCTTGAGGTACACCTTAAAGATAATTGTATCTTCCACGAGGTGCCATAAGTACAGTGTATTATAGCATGCCACATGAAGCTCAAGTGCTTTATTTAAAAAAGAGCATCTATCTAGTTGACATTGTATTCCTCCAGACCCTGCCTGTCTTTTGCAATAGAGAAATATATCTGATTTCAAGCTGCAAGCCACGAAGAATAGTTTTATAATATCTTCCAAAGTTTATTTGCATCTCTTGTTTGTTTTTTGTAGAATCCTATCAGTCCATGGTTTTTATTCCCTCCCCAGAAAGCTAAGCCTTGCATGGCAATGGCTCATTTTCGGAAAGGAAGAAGAGCGGTCAGGAATCAACCAGGTCTAAGAGGCCTCGGTTGGAGATGAAAAGCCTACTAGAAACAGACTTCTCTAGAGGCACTTTCAGTGTGAGCAGTTAAGTTTACTGAAGCAACGGAAGTGACATTTATAGGGTAAGAGGTCATTGGTAAACGCAGTGGTACTAGGATACAGCTCTATCTGTTTGTGGGTGACTCACAACTAGACCTGGGTAGTTATATTGTCATTGGCTAGACCAAAGTCCTAAGGAAGCCTTCTTTGCATAGGCAGAGGTATTTCAAGGGCTAGAGGAAGAAAGCTTATAAGGTCATATAGGGAGAAGAGAAGTCCAACTGGAGGCCCTCCACCCTTGGAGACGCAGAGTCTTATTAGATTGCTGCCTGTGGTAAAGCATGGCAGCATTGGAGGAGCTTAGCTAGCTGTTAGAGTAAGAAAAAGGGGAGCAACCAAACACCTTCTGATTTCAGACTGAGAATTCTGGGGTTTAATGCACATTTCAACCTCCTCTTAGCTCTAGGACAACCCCACAGAATCTCCCCCCTGCTTTTTTTTTTACTTATTTTTCCAAATTTGTTTATGCTTATATTAAATTTAGTTATATTTTAGCAAGTTCCTAAAAAATTCTTTTTTCATGTTAAAACTGTCTACAATTACCTTTGAAGCACAGTTCAATATCCTGAATAGAAATTAGTGAAGGGATCTACATATGTGTTATGCATGTTTCTCAGAAACAAAGTTGATAATAGGACAATTGAAGAAATATTTTGAATAAAATAATTAAGGAAAATGGAAAAATGTAAAGAACACAATGTAAAAGGGGTACATATTCCATTCTGCCCACTCCCACTAGCATTCCTCATCTGCTGAAGGCAATGTCTCATTACGTTCCCAAGGTCATTGCTAATTTTCCTGTCAATGTTCACTGTTACTTGACCTCAGAACAACTCTAACTCAGAAAAGAGAAAGTCAATGTACATAAATACCATAGGAATTTTTATCTTATTTTATTATTTTATCTTATGTATTATTATTGTTATTATTATTGTTGTTGTTGTGGTTAGATGCAGTAATGCCTACCTGTGCTCTTAGCACTTTGGAGCTGAGGCAGGGGGATCACAATTTCCAAGCCAGCCTATACTACAGGGTTAATCCCTATCTCTCATCTGTCTGTCTGTCTGTCTGTCAATCTATCATCTATCCATCTATCTATCTTTCTCTCTTTCTGTGTAAGTGTGTTGGGGAAGTTTAATTTTAGTTATATATATAATAATTGTTTTATGCACTATTGGGTGAGGGGCTTCAGATCTTGGCATTTTGTATCATTTGCAAGTGCTGGATTTCTGTTGGGGATGTTTGATTGCTTATGATCTGTACCTGAGGAGTCTGAATCAATAAAACACCTGAGCATAGACGCTCAGGGTTCCCCTGTCAATCTAGTATGACATTGGCTAGGACAGTGGTTCCCTCTGATGAGGTTTGGGAGGGTTTGCAGTTATGAAAAATGCCTCCTTGTCTTCTTTTGTGAGCTGTCACAGTAGTATACTACTACGTGTGTGTGTGTGTGTGTGTGTGTGTGTGTGTGTGTGTGTGTGTTAAGTTGTACTTTTATTTACATAAAAAATAAATTTACATATCAATGTTATAGTGTAAAAGCCACAAAAATGATCTGAATGAATAGAATTATAGACTTCTCAATCTTGAATAAAAAAGAAACTATTGTCACTTTCTCAGAACTGTGCTTTTGCATATGTTAATGACATTGATTTTGGAGCTCCTGTGATAAAGGAACAGAAGTAACAAGAGGGTATTCAATGGGTCCCAAACTTGAAAAGTTCTGTATGAAGAAATGGAGGCAGCTCTCCTGCCTAGCCAGCTCCAGGTTATCAGACACCTGCATTGCAGTGACGACACAGCTGCAGAATCTTGACCAATCAAGCTCTCGAGGGAAAACCTTAGATCACCCCAGAAAAAAAATATTTTATAAAATTTATTTCTTCTGCCAGTGCTTCATGTGAAAATCATCATATCCTGGTTTCATTTATTGTGAAAGACTAACCTTCACCTGTGTTCTGTGACCCCAACAAAATCAGCCTTCTTCCTCTTGTATAAATAATTCTGAGAAAAAGATTATATCTATGAATACTAAACTTAGGCATGAAAGGGATCTGTTTGAGTCACTTTTCCATTTGTACAGCTATAGAAATACAACCTGAGACATGATGAGCTAATGGGGCATTGAAAGCACATGGAAATGGTGTCACTCTCTACATGCAGAATCAACAGCTAACAAAGACACCAGCCAGAAATGTCTCCTTCCTAACAGAAGGAACCAAGATATTCTTTTAGTCATTCATAATGTAATCATGCTAAATAAGAAAACACAAGAAATGCTCAGATTCAGTTACAAGCCCTTATTAAGGGTCTTGCTCTCCAAACTGTACATAAAGATTAGCAATCAATCATCCTCCCTAGATCCCTGTTTATTGTACCATTCTATGGTAATACCTTTGACTATTGTATGCAAAGAAATCATGGCTAGTTTCAGTTTCAATCCTGACTAATACAGTGAATATGTATAAAGGAAGGGTATAACACAGTATAATATCTAAAACCAGAAGTCAGATCAGAACTGTGTTCTGAGGGAGAATTTCAACCCCATTAGAAGATAGACAGAAAGAGGATACATACTATTTCCAATGTAACCATGTTCCAGACTGTACTGCATTCTTTTTAAATATCATCTTAATCTGGAAACAGGCTGTGGTCACTTTATCTTCATCAACTATTATGGCTTCCACTCTCTCTTTTACACACATATTCAGTGCAAATCAAATGCCACAACCTCCAGAAATTTTGTAAATCTGAATGTCATGACACCTTGTACCAACACTCTCTTCAGGTAATGGTTTGAACCCTCCTTCCCAGGTGCACTGATAATAATCTTACAGGATCTGATGTTTTCTTTATTTATGGGCCTTCATTCTCCCCCATGCCTCTTCCCCATTTATTCAGACATTCCATACAGCATGCAAAATAATTCCCTATTGAAGATAAGAGTATATGACTCTGAATATCACATTGAAAACACATGAGAAAAGCAGATTGTGTAACTGCATAATAGGGTTCACAATGGTTCAAAGTTAAAAGGGAAGAAAGTAAACACATTTTTCAGTAAGATGGCTGATAGAACAATAGAAACAAGAGCACCTGCAGTTGGATAGCAGGCAGGGCCTGCAGAAGGGACAGGGGTACTTCCCATTAAAGTAACCACTTAGCAAATGGATGCCTACAAATTCCCCACAACTAAGATATGCAAACATGATAACAATACAAAAATAAATAAATAAATATATAAAAAACTGACCTGACCACATGTAAACAAAAGACTAGGCACTCTTTACCAATCAAAGACATATCTGGAGATGAAAGGAATGATACCTCTTCAGTGAAAGCAGATGACTCAGGTATTCAGGAACTAAATTTTCCATTTTATAAAAGGTGCTTTTGTCTCTACTAAATAAAAATGCTCAAAGTTCCAACTGAAAAAGAAAAAAAAATACTATAAATTGTTATGGTAGAAGAAAAGGCAGTCTCATAGAAGATGGATTTTTTTTTTTTTTTTTTTTTGGGACAAGGTTTTGTCTACTCTGAGCCAAACACAATTTCAGGTACTAGGGACATACCAAGTATTGAAACAATGTCCCTGGTCTTACAGAATTGCTGTTGTCATGTAAGGAGACAGGAAAGGACAAATGCACAAGTAAAACATAAGTGGTGACAAGCACTAGCAGTAAAAATGAAGTTGGGGGAGGGACCTTGGGATGTAATTTTGTGAATGCTAGTCAAAGAGGCTCACATTTAAAGAATGTTGCTTGGCTAGTAACCTACAGATGGAGTGGGAGTAGCCATGGAAACTTCAGGAAAGGCAGGAACCTCAAGACTGAATCTTATTTGTCAAATGACAGAGGGTATATTTCTGATCAGATTTGTTCATTCCCTTGTAAGTTATTGTGAAGAACAAATATGACAAGAGCTCTGCTTATGATTTGTTTTATCCACTCCCTCAAGTTATTATGAAGAATAAATAAAATGAAATAGATACATGCTACTTTCAAAACTGAGAGAAAAACTTATTGATGTTCACAAAGAACAAAGGAGATGAAAATACTGTACTTTTCAGTTATTTCACTGCAGCCACTTTGGCTTTAGAAACTGAGTAGAGTCACAAAGTTGTGACTTAATAGTAACCACCCAAAATACTAGTTAGAAATTAACCCTAAGAATATTGGCAAAAATAAAAGAATTTTGCTTTCAGATCTTATGATTTAAGGGGAAAAGGAGCCAATGAATAGAAAAATGACCAGTTGGGTTTCCGGCGTAGTCTTCAAGAAAATATTTTTCTTTCTACTCTTAGTTGGCAACTGTGCTTTTACCATGAAATTCTTGATTAAATGTAAATAAATTCATATCCAATATAATCCTTTTCAATTGTAGAATTTACATGTTTTGGACTTGCACATGCTATCAGTATGCGCAACTGTTCTCAGAGCCAAGTGGCAGATGCACCACGCTGATAAGAATGCTGTCCTGCATGCTGGCCTGTAGCTCACAACCGAATTCACAACACCCCATCAGTTACATAATGCTCTATTGGCATGGCCTCTTCTAGCAGTAGCCAAATGGTTACTCCTAAATTCACACTAACGTGAAACAGCCTTTGACTGTGATAGTTTGACTCAAGAGAGCTCAGCAACAAAACATCTTCAGAACAGATGAATTCAAATAAATTTTGTTTCAGAAAACGACAAGAGATGTATTCCAACCTAACACACTCTAGAGTTCTCTGGGAGACAGGCCTCAGGTCCTGCATGTGAGCTCTGTTCTGACCGCATCAACTGAGATGTGAAGAACACCACTGTGGATGGCTTATTTCTCTGCCAGCTGTCCAAGGCGACTTAGGAAGAGAAAGGGAGCAAATGTTCTCCCACTGCCTTTACCTTCCCAGCCTAATAGACTGTGCTCTTTACCTGTTAACCTTTCCTCCTTTGATTTGCTTTTGTCTGGGTATTTTATCTAGCAACAGGAAAAAAGACAATTAGCAGTATCCATAAATTGAATCTTTCTGTGTCAACACTTCCAGGTGAATGTCTGATCCTATTAACCCATGAAATTCTAATGCAGCTTCAACCTTTCTAAAGCCAGACACCATAAACAACTGTAAGAAATAACTCTGCACCCAGAGCTGTCTCCTTCTTTATCTCCTTAGAGGACCAAGAGCAAGACTGTCAAACGCATATCACATGGACCTTCCATATTTTCTGTCCCCTTTTGTTCTTTTTCAGAGTCATAGAAACCCATTTTAGTCCTCCAGATTTATCAGTTTTGAATATTTCAGGAATCTCGCCAGGTCATTCCAGTTGCTGCCCTTTGCTGGCAGAGATAATCTTCAGAACTGTGTATTCTACTCACTTGGTCTGTGTTATTCCTCAGTGAATATCTAGATTCACTGAATGCAAAATTGAACACAACTTATGTTGAGTACTCCTTTAAAATGTCTATTTTATTTTTATTTAAGGCTGGAGTTCAATAAGATTAAGATAAATAGTTGATTTCAAAACTCTAAATCCCAAAAAAAAGGTTAAAAAAATAAAAGAAAGAGAAGAAAGAAAAATAAAAATTTGCCAGGCAGAGGTGGCATGTGCCTTTGATCCCAGCACTCAGGAGGCAGAGGCAGGCAGAGCTCTGTAAGTTCAAGGACCAGCCTGATCTACTGAGTAACTTTCAGGACAGCCAGAGTTACAACAGAGAACTCTGTTGAAAAAAAAATAACAATTCCAATTCATTCTCCTGTGTCCATAATTTTTCCTTCTGAAACATGAGAACAAAAGAAATTCCATGATTATGAATGAAAGTATTCAAGAAGTCTGAGGCGGATGCTCTAATGCTAAGGGGCTGCTTTGTCCTGTAGAGGTGACCAGACAGCCTCCTGTGGTCCAGGTTCTTGCTATTTACATAGCCTGCTCCAGTTGGTTGACATCTTTCTTTTTCTCCATGATGCACATGTGTTTTTTGTGATGGGTATAATTAGCAATGATGAAACTTATTTCTCATTCACTTATATATCTTATCATTCACTTATTTATAGCTAAATCATAAGTCTATGAGAGCTACAATTTGACTCTTGGATCTTGTTGGTGTGAGGAGATTTAAGCAAAGCTGGAAACTGATTCTTTTATCCTTAATATTGTTTTTGGTGCAGCTGCTCAAAACCACAGCTAGCAGTGGTATGGTCCATTTAATGTTTCTGACAGTTACAAAACATCACAGCTGATAATTGTATATTTCATATAGTGATAATATTTATATTTTAACAACTGTTTAAACCACCGTGATTGATGTGCTCTAAAAATAAAACATAAAAGCAAAAGTGCAACAAATATAAATATTCATGAGTGGTTGGAACAATGTTACTCTCAAGCTTTCAGACCTCACAAATTCTCTTAAGAACATCGGAATTGTCACAGAGATGGTAGCAACATGCACAGGGCCTGTATGGGTCTAAGCCAGATAGAGTCCTAGTTCTGAGGGGGCAGGAAGTGGACACAAGTCCCTGTTTCTAATCACCAAGCTATCTCCAATCGACAACCACTTACAAAGGGAAAACTCATTTTGTCCTATAGAGTCTCACTGAGTACAAAAGCCACACTTAAAGGCAGCCCACATGCTCAGCAGTAGACACACAACACAAAATAAAATCAGTGGTGCTTTTGGGGAAGTTTTGTCTCATATTGCTTTATTTAGGCAATGATTACCTTACTGGTCTTTTGCTTGTATACCATGGTTTCCAATTTTGCGGTTGTTTGTGTGGTGCGTGTGTGTGTGTATGTATGTGTTCCTTGTGTTTTTCTTTTGTCGTTGTTAATTCTGTTTTTTTGTTTTGTTTCATTTTGTTTTGTTTGTCTTTTGCCTGTTTGTTTTCTAAAGAGGGAGCGAAGGCCTGACATTGGATGGATGAGGAATTGGGGAAGATCTAGGAGGGGATGAGGGAAGGGAAACTGTGATCAGACCATATCATATGAAAAATATTTTCAACAAAAAAGAAAAATGATCATAACAGTTTAAATTCCCCCTTTCCATATTTAAGTGAAATGTACTACACATATACAAACAGGACTATATAAAATAAATTCAATATATTATCTGTAATAAAAGAGAAGAACAAAAATTACTGTATTAGGTCAGGTACCCCAGAAAGAGACTCAGGGCAGTGAGATTTAGGCATATGTACCTTACTAAGGGCATATTGCCAGGAAAAAAAGACAAAGATGTGGAGCAAAGCTTCCACTCCAAACTAAAAGGAGCTTCAGAATGCCCTGCCCACCACAGTCACCTCTGGGTACTGGTGCATACTGTATGGTTGGATGTGGATAAGGTAACTGAGAAATGAAATCACTTCAGTTTATGTTTATTTTAATTCAATCAAGTTTTAAAATTGGCTTAATTCTATTATTGGGAAGCCTATAACAACTTAAATATGTGATTTCATTGTTTAAACCCTGACTTTTCTGAAACCAATTGTGTCTTCCCAATAAAAGACTGGTATCCAATTGATAAATGATCTAAGTTTAAAGTTTTACACTTGAGTTTAAAGATATACAGTTAAAATATTATAGTTTTTCTAATATAATTTGCATGCACAAAAGTACTTTTTCATGCTGAGTTCAATCTCCAACTCCACAAATACACAAATGTATTTAAATTTGGATGCACTATATAATAAAATGTGTTATTAAAATTATTAAAATCAATTTTACAAATCCCCCTCTTTGAAAGGCTTTTTCAGAGGCTACTATGAAACTTACAATTGTATTCTATTTTATAGCAGAAGTATTCTGGAACACTCCTCTGCAATAGATTTTTATATGGTGATGGAAATATACTCTGCCTGCATGATCTTTCACAGTAACCCCTGCCACATGTGACCCTTGAGCCTCCCAAAGTCACTATTGAGAAAAAGGAAATGAAATTTTAATTTTAAATGTTTAAACAAACCCATGTTGCTCATAGCAGTAATATGAGACAACATGATTGTACAGAATACTGCAAGTCTGGTTACATTAAGACACAAAGGATCTAGGTTTTTAACTTCCCTGAAACTCAGTCATTAGCTTTCTTTAACAGGCTGCTAAGCTCCCATTTTAGGCAAAGTCACTTCTCTTCAGGAATACCCTTGAACAATGAGAAGTCATCTTTCACAGTGGTGTGGACATGTGAGTATTAGTGAGGTAAAGGGAAGACAGGAAAAACACATTCACTCTGAAAAGTAATTTATGTGACAAATGAACTGATACATACACAAAGACTCATGGGCAAGGAAAGTTGAAAAGAAGATGGAGTATCTAGATATTTACATCCATTCATAGAATAACAATTATAAATGTAACAGCAACTGATATAAGAGGACACATGTAGAATGTGTAGAAATTCAAAGGTCACATTTCTGCTTTCAGTGCCACAATTTTGTAAAATATAGGTAAGCCTTGGGAAATTGTGCATTAAAGTAAAAGGGCAACTTTTAAGCAAGAAGTGTAGTATAAACCTGCATTCCCAACACTTGGGGGATTAGGAAGAAAGATCATGACAATAGTCAAGGACAGGCAAGTCAGAACTACACAGAAAGACACTGTGTCAAACAAAGAAACATGAACAATATGAATGGTGTTCCTGAAAGAGATAAAGGGCAGAATAGAGAGAGGACATGACTCAAATGTGTCATATACATGTATGATATTCTTAAAGAATAAATTTTCAAAACAGTAAGTATTTAAGAGGTTTTATTCCAATGGAAAAATAATTATATGTAAAATACCCAGTGTACATAAATGTGCTTCAAAATCACTTATGAGCCAGGCATGGTGTTGCATAGCTTTAATCCCATCACTCAGGAAGCAGAGACATATATATTTCTGTGAATTTGAGGCCAGCCTGGTCTATATAGTGAGTTTGTGGAAAGACCCAGTCTCAAAACAGTAAAAACAAAAACACAAAAACAAAAAATTAAACAAAACAAGCAAAAAACTGTGAAGAATATTAGAATTTTCATCTGTGTGTTTTGTGTAGTCATCCAGGGCTAGCTTCTTCTTCTCCTTTACTAGTGCTTGCAAACTCATGTCTAGCTCACTAGGACAGAAAAAAATTCCCAGGCAGAAAATTCCACCTCAATGCACAGCTCCACCAAGAACTATTAGATGGGCAAATTTATTTTAGTCATGAAGAGTGAAGAAGTGCTGTGATCTACAATGACCTGTCCTAACATCTCCAGTTAACTCCCAAGGTCATTCTAAAAGCTACTGGCTGGAACATAGGTGTGTGTGCATGCATGCATACACATGTACACACACAGATACACACAGACACACACACACACACACACACACACACACACACAGACACACACTGTAAATATGATTACCAGAAAACCCAGAGGGTTGGAGTGATAATATAAAAGCTATTAAAATAATGCATTTCACTAATAAGTATATGTCAACTAGTTTTTCAGGATAAATCATGATATAAAACTCCATTCAACTGGTCAAATACATATAGTTCCATACATATATTAATAACAGAGCAGTGGAATTTGCAGATCTACATTTCCATATAACATTAGATTAGAAAAGCATACCCACTGGGGCTTAATGACCTTCTAATACTTTCATCATGAATACAGAAACTATAATAGTTGACAAAGAAAAGATGAAAATCAATTTAGGAAAATAAATGCTTTTCTTCGTATACCATATTTTCAACCTGAGTCTTAATAAGTGGCTTCTGTTGGATCTGGAATTGCAGACCTGTGGACTGGTCTTTCTCATAGAAATTCTAGTAAGATTGTAAATTCTTTTTATATGGTGTACTCGCCATATTAAAAATGGGTCTGTGAAAGCTCTCAGGTTCTTAGACTGAAGAGTTTAGCTTTGCCCTTTTGGTGCGTTCAGGTTGGTCTACATGATTTTTGGAACAGAATTTGAGCAGCTCTAATATCCACTCCCCCTGAGCTCTTCTTGAAAGATAACAAAGCACAAAATGATAGAAAGAGAAGAAAAGCAAATCACTGCTGCGCTGGGCAAATGACTGAAGAAAATGCATCGGGGTGTGTCCGAGAGGCACAACTGTCTCCTCATGTCGCTCACGCTTGCCTTATGACCTGCATATTCTCAACAAGGCTTTCAGCTGCTGCATACATTATTTTTCCTCAGTAAGAAGCAATAAGTAACCAGAACAGCCTCAGCAGGCAGCAGGATCCATAGAAAGCTAAATTTATGTGGAAAGAATTGCTACTAATAATTATAATGATTGCTATTCAGAGAGGACACCCTCCCTGAAGCCAGCATTTTTTTATACTGCAAGCTTCAACAATCCTCCTATCTCCTTGGAATATAACATCAGGATTTTATCCAATGCCCCACAACAACCACCTAACTTATTACGGTCTTCTGTGTTCACATTCCATGTATTTCCTTTGTATTCTGTTCAGGTAGATACTGGAAAGACTGAATATGTTATTTTGTTAGTTATTATAGAGAAAAGAAAGATATAAAGTATGCATTACACCCAGTTTTAAACATCTGGTTGACTGAAAATTCCTTAAAATTTGTTCTACACAGCAATTTTGTTTCATTTTTCACCTCAGTTTTTACTCAAATATTTGTGCTGCACATACTCCCACTCTTTTATGATCATTTCAAACACGGGGTAAGAATACTCTCGATCATGTATACAAGTGTATGTCTCATGTTAAATGAAAACACTAGTTTGCTTCCAAGTTGCAGTATTATGATTATTCTCTTCCTTCTCTTCATAACAGAGCAAACTGAAATAGTCTGACAAGCAGATTGCTTTCACGTGTTTGTACTTTACTTATACTAACTGCTGTCAACAACAAATAAAATGTAATTTCTCAACTGAATATGGATACTCAATGCATCATGAGTGGTGAATCCAGTGATAGGCAGAGGGGCTAGAAGATTCAAAGAGGTAGTGTTCCTGGACAGACCACTCCAAGATTAACATGTGAAGTTAGAGGTAACCTCTGTGAACACTTCACCACACCTTCTCCTGCACAGGCACCTCAGTAACTTTCATCCCTTAGTAGTTTGAAAATGAGAGCATCAGACACCCTTTCCATCTGGATGAAAATGAATTTTTCAACAAAGGGGGGCAATAATGATTGTTAATGAGGCTAAAGATGGCCCAAGATAATTTGGTTCTGAACTAACTACATTCTATCCTCTCCATATTATTGACATTCTAATCACACTGTGGTAAACCAATGTCTTCTTTCCAGAAATTTCATTTTCTTCCAAATATTGACCACTTACCTCTGCTCTTTCTTCCTTACACCCCTTCCTTTGTAGAATGATATTTTTCCTCAAATAAACAAATATTTATATATATATTTACTGTGGCAGATCTTTCTTACAATCCCACAAGTTTGAAAGGTCACACAAAAGACAGCTCTAAACTAAGATTCTAGGGATATCAAATATCAAGAGCGAAGTCAGGCAACATGCTCACCTCTAAGTGATCCATGCCTGTATAATTAGTAGAAGCATGAGCACATTGTACTTCAGATGCCACACTAAAATAAATAATAATAACAGAGCAGGAAAGGTGAAGAGAATTCCAGGCACTGATTCTGGAATTAGACTGAGTGGAAATCAGGCAGCATACTGGGTTTTACTCATTCAAAAATGTTTCTTGGCCATCACCTAGTGCCACGGGGCACTAAATAACCAGAGGATGCCTCCAGCTTCCATGAAGATGAGGCTGGTGGTGGGAGGGGGGAAGATCATTTATTTTGAGAGGAGATTTCTCTTTCTCTTCTATTCTTCCAGGTTCCTATTTTGAACTGGGATTTATTCCCCTTCAGTCTTCCCACATTTTAGATTTATATGTAGACTTGGAGCCAAGAGGTTAAGAATTGACCTGAACATGATGCTTAATGTCTTCCACTGTCATGCAGACCAACTTCAAAATGCAAATGAGAGTAAGTGGAATAACATACATGCACTCCTAGCTTTATTCTGGAGGGAAATAACTTTTAAGTGAGTAAAAATGCCTTAAAATTATGCACAGAACACCATATTATACTATTTAAATTAGTGCAAAAAGTGTTTCTTAGAATAAAATTTATATTTAATATTATGTATTGTGCAGTCTCAATTCTTATTGCAGTTTGTAGTGCATGATCATATAGTTTATATTCCAAAGTGAAAGAAGTTTCCAACTGAACCACTGTCATTGGCATGCCTTTCTTGTTTGTGGAGAATTCTTGCTCAGAGAAACAAAAGTTGCAGATATGTTGATTTTATTTTTTCATTTTAGAAACTTCCCAGAAAACCACTCAATGGTATGAAATTGATCATTTTGTAGGCAAATAAGGCCAAAGACATATTTTCTCCTTAGAGTTCTAAAACTGCTTGTTCTCTCACGTTGAGATTCCCATCTTAACTTTATGCTTCCATGTAATATCGCAGCATGGACTCGACCCTGAGCAACCCTGACTCCACAGGTCCTCGTCCAAAGCTGGGATCCAAAGCTTTTCACCTCTTTTGATGTTGTCCTTCCTACCTGGAGGTGCTACAAAGGTGCTGTCAAGATCATGACGCCTCACCCCCCTTGCGAGGTTTCCCTACAGAGAGCTTTCCAGTGGAAGGCTATTGTCTTAGTCACTTTTCTATTGCTGTGATACAGCACTATGACTGAGGCAGCTTTTCAAGTGTTTAATTTAGGATTTACACTCTCAGAAGGTTAGAGGGTCAGAGTCCATGATGGTATAGTAAAGGCATGGCAGTCAAAACAGCACATCTTGGAGTGGAGAGGACGGGAGGGAAGGACGAAGGGACTAGTAATGTGGAAAAGGTGTGAGCTTTAGATACCTCAAGGGCACATCTATTCCTACAAGCCGAACCTCCTAATTCTTCACAAACAATCCAATGACTGGGGACCTAGCATTCAAACAGATGAGACTCTGTTTTTCCTGAATGTGTAGAAGAATGGTTTGCAGGTTCTTACGGGTTTCTGAATAGGTCACACTTTTTGGTATTAAACAAACTTTTTGTGCTTAAAAACTATAAAAAATGGTATCAAATTACTAAAATTCATGTTAATAAAGCTCTTACAGCTATATTATTTTTCACCTGATAGTCATTGTCTCCTTAAAGAAAATTTCAAAGAATCATGAAGTGAGAAGAATATAGGGCTAAGAAATAAATGTGCGAATCACTTGCAAAGAATGTAATTAAAATCAAACAATCTGTTCACTGAACTTGATGAATAGAACTTCAAATCCAGATTCTATAAAGCATTTTCTGATAAAGTCATCTTCAAAAGAACCTCAGGGTTTGAACGCATTTTTGTGCCTCATCAGCTGCAACTGCAATAAAAGAAAAATATCACTTGTTGATCTCATGCAAGTAAAAATAAATACCAGATAGACAACATAGTAGGCAAATAGTATTTATTTTAAGCATTTTAGGAGCCTTTTTAGTAACTACAGGTAATGATTATTTAGCTGTTTCCTTTAAAAAAAAAAGTTGCCTTTCTGAAATGGAAGGCATTTGTGTGCCTAATTTGTGTGTGTGGCTGAAATTGTCAAAGCTCCATGACTGAATTTATCAAGAATCAGGATTGAAACTGAAAAATAGATTCCTATTCATGGTTGGTTAGACAAAAGGAGAATAGTATCTTGACTATTGTGTCTCATGGAGAGAAACAATGCAAATAGGTGCCACCTTAAGGTTGCAAACATTATGGATGTAGTCTGTCAAAGCCCTGATATCCCAGGGGACCCTCCTGCTATGAAGAAGTTGCATTCAAAGGGCTGTTGGCAGAGAAATTGCAATCTTTGAATTTCAGTTTGAATCTTCTTTTGAGAGAAAAGGGACTTTTCCTCATATACAAAATGGTAAAACCTACAATTGCATCCTAAGGCAAAGTATTTTTGTAGACACAAATGGTTCAAATGGAAATTAAGGACAAAAGGTAGCCTGGTGATTTGAGGCTTGATCCTGCTGGGCAGTTAGACAAAATAGATTGTGAAATGGTTTTGCAGACAACAAAGCCCTATCTGAACACCAGCCCATTAATCAAGGACAATTTTAATTACTGTGATATTGATTAGTATAGCAACTATGCAGAGCCTAAGCCAGACGCTGCGCTTTCCTGAGCTAGCTTTTTCTTTTTTCTCTCCCTCTCTATCCTCTGTTTCATGAACAGCTGGCTTAACCAAACTCTATTTTAAGACCCTAAAAAGAGCAAACACGGATAAAGTAAAGTTGAAGGTTGTGCAGGGCTACAGTGAGAAGCTATGGAAGGCAAGGAACTGAATTCCTCAATGAATATTCTGGAAATTTTTGTGACTCTGGGGAATGACTGACAATTTCTCTTGGTAAAATCATGATTACGTTTACTTGTTTATCCCCCTGGGCTGAATACTTGTACTTATTTCTGAAAATGATTTTGATGGAGTGCAAGAACTGTGTGTGCATATCATGAGCCTTGGAACTGTTGGGTATTCCTCTTTTTGAAACCACTGTGTTCTTATTGTGAGTATAGTTTGTGCTAATGACAGCAAAGTTCCTTGATGAACAGCTGAACATGTCTGAAAAAAATATATTTTGTTTACATATTTGGGCACAGTGAAATTTAGAGGAACTGGGAATCACAGCTTTTATTATCTTCTTGTTACAACTAATCTAAAGGTAGTCTTTAAGCCCTTACCTACTGAGTCATAATGAAGTATAAACTAAAACCTTTTAACTTCAAAAATTCTCATTTAACATTATTTTTAATTTTTTAAAATTTTTTATTATGTGTATGTATGTATGTATGTATGTATACATGCACGTCTATATGTGGGTTGGGGGTATATGCACACATCTACAAGTGTCCGCAGCAGCCAGAAGAGGGTCAGAGCGGCTGGAACTAGTGTCCATTGTCAGCCTCCTCACATTGGTGCTATGAACCAGAATCTGGTCCTCTGAAAATAGCACGCATTCTTAGCAGCTATGCTATCTCTCTAGTCCAGCCCGTGTTTTTGTTTGTTTGTGTTTGTTTGTTGAACTTTCATAATTGACTTAAGATATTTTATAAATGTTGAAATTTTTTATTTAGTTTTCCTGCCTACATATTTCCTTCTAGATGAGCTTCATGTGTGTAGAGTGAGAATTGTAACAAATTCCTTGGAGATTAAGGGAGCCAGGTAATATAGGAAGAGGGAAAAGAAACTATTTTCTGACATGGCATTACTAATTCTTCTGTTTTCACAGATGTTTAATCGGCAAGATCTCATTGCCTTTAAGTCCCTAAATTAATGCCACCTAAGATATTTCATATCCTAAGTGGTGAAGAATTCTCTCTGTCCTTATACTTGTGGTCATAAAATCTCTACATAGTATGCCTCCATAACCAAGGCCAAAGCTTAAGTCTGTCTGCTACTCAGTGCATCTGTCTCTTCCAAGGATATGCTTTTGGATTTCCCTTAACTCCCAGTGAGCTTATTCTTCAGATCACATGTCCAGCCTTGTCTTCCATGAACAGAACATGCAGGCACCAATCTCATCTCTTCTATTATTATCAAGCTGGCATTAAAACAAGTGGCCTTTATCTTACAGGACTGCAGGTTCCCCTGGGCTCTAATATGGAAAACAACTTATTGAGATTGTTGCGTGGGAAGACTGAAAAACACAAGCACTGATAAGACTTTCCTCACCTGTGCTTTCTTCCCTAGCTTTTTTCTGAAGATGATGTATTCAAGGTAACAAGCATTCAGAGGGCAGAGGACCATTTGGTCTACATAATGATTTTTAGGCAGCCAGGGCTTCTGAATGAGACTGTCTCAAACAAAGCAACAACAACAGCAACAACCACACAACAAAAAGCACATCAAATTTAACTATATATGAAAATGGATGTGAACACCGTTTATACATGGTTTCCTCGATTTTTTTCAGTGACATTTTTTTTCATCAAACAATGCTGAAACAGCTCATTAATCCTCATAATAAACTTAAAATCTACTATCAATATTTATCTCTTATAACAAAATGTGTCATAATTCAGTTGTCAATTTGACATAAATCTAGGGTCAACTAGAAGACGCAACTTCAACTGAAGAACATATCCATGGTTGTGGAACAGTTTTTTTTTTTAAACTGTTAATTGATGTCGGAGGGCCCAGACTACTGTTGGCTGTGTTATTCCTAGACAAATGAGCCTGATCTGTACAAAAGAGCTAGCCAAGCAAGCCCAAGAAAGCAAGCCACTAAGTGGCATTCCTCTGTGGTCTCTGCTTTAGTCTCTGCCATCAGGTTCCTACCTTGAATTCTTGCTTTGGCTTCCCACAGTGAAGAACTATGACCTAGGAACTATAAGAAGAAATAAACATCTCCCCTTTTCCCCCCACCCAATTGCTTCTGTGTTAAGAATATTTTTCAAAACAATAGGGATGTAAAAGTGGGATAGGATATTCAGAAGTATAGGAAGGTTAAACACCTTATGAGAGATCTCCTACCTACTATGTAGTAAAAGTCATTCATATCCAAGGATGACTGACACTGAGCTGATGTCTGTAACTGCCAGGATCAAAAACAAAAGGATGAAGAAATTTCTCATCCATGTGTACACACCCTTGTGAAAAAATATCCAAGGAAATAGAATCAACAACAACAACAAAAAAAAATAACAGGCAAACATAAAACATAGAAAGACTATAGACTATTCTTTATCTACAGCATGACAGCTACTACCTATTGTTAGAATTTGTACTTACTGGGCTCAGAATCATAAGGAGGATCTATGATCTACTCTCAAATACAGGAAACCAATATTCTTTTCAGGATTCCTCAATAAAAGGTGCCCATAGATAGACATAATTAAATACCTGGATCTTGAGGGAAATTATTAATATTAAATCATTTTCCACTTGAAGTGTCTACTAATAAGCTGTAATTAGTAAACCACATAAAACTGAAAGTGGCCACAGGAAATTCCTACAAAATAGATGCTCTGAATAGAGTTTGTGATTGGATTTGAGGTAGGATTACTCTATCACGAGAAGAAATGGGATCTAGCAACTCATGGGATGTGGCCATTCTGGCAGTTGCTTAGAAGAGAGTGGTTTGTATATGTTCAAGTGGACACTGCTAAAGGATACTACAGTGGTACTCAAGATCCAGAGACTGGGACTGAGCTGACTGTTTTTGATGGAACAGCACAGCATTAACAAAAGAGAATTATAGCGCAAAACCTTAATGTTCCTTTCTTGACTTGCTTCATAAGCTCTCCTGCATAGATAGATTTAGTCTTTTTTAAGGTGTTATTTATTCTTTCATAGTCACTGACTATCAATAAATCAGACATAGAGGCTACAGATTTACAGTCAATGGAATTCTTGACCTTGTAACAACTCTTCTGGGAAAGTCAGTGTGTTGACTAAGAAAGGACTTCTCAGGATATTAATAGAAATATTTGGGGGAGTTGCTGTAATGGATGTTTCCTAAGCTTCCAAATGTTAGTTATGTTTTCTTTTCTAAGCAGTAGCTCATGTGCACAATAAAGATAATAATTATATCAACTATATGTGATTATTATGAAAATTAAATATATGCAATTATATATATAACTTATGTACACACAGAAAGCAGAGAGTTCCAGAACATAATATTTATAGTATTATGATAGTACAAAAATAAAATACTTAGGCAACTTAAAGCAACATGAATTGTTTGAGTGCTTAAGTGAAATTTGGATTAAGCGGCCACCTAAATCAAATGAAGCTGATGCATTAAAAATCTCATATAATGGGAGAATTTGAAAACTTGGGAAAATAGGAATCCTGAAGCATGCATTTCACATGGCCTCAAGTGTCTGCCCGGCATCCACCTTTATCTGAAACAGGGTCTCTTGCTTGTCATCACTGTGTACCCAATGTTGCCTTGCCCACACAGTTCAATTCTGGGGATTTTTCTGTCCCTGTCTACCTCAGCTCTCAACACAGGAATTCTGAGATTAGAGATTGAGCCTGAATTCATCACTCTATTTTGGTTCTAGGAATCCAAACACAGGTCCTTATGCTTGTGCAGTGAGTACTTTACCCACTGAGCTGTCTCTCCTGCCCTGTTGATTGAAAAATTGGAACAAACATATTGGCAGCTAACAAATTCCCTACTTCAGCTCCCTAAGTCATGGAAGACAGACTATTTTGCATTTAAGGTCTAGGCCAAAAGTCAAATCCAATATTATATCCCCAGTGAACCAGAACAATTAATTCCCCCAGAAGGCTTGATGGATGGTAGGGTGATGATCTCTAACCTGTCTCCATTTAAGTAGCAGAAGGTAGATTAGTGTTGAGAAAAGATGTATGGGCATTGCAGAATGACAGTGAATTATTTTCGACTTGATCTAGTGATTATATATAGCTGGAGCTCTTGCTTCTCCTGTGATCTCTTAATGCTAGCTACTTCACACTCCTCTGAAAACTGATAAGCACTTTTTAATGTGAAAGTTTGTTTTTCATTCTCCTGTCTTAATAAGCAGCTGTAGCTTATCTTCAGGTGAGCAGTGAAGAAAGGACAAGATCCCAAAATCTGCCTCTCTTACTAAATGACCTTCAAAAATCTTGATCTGTCACTATGCTACTACTCCATTGCATTGACAGTATCATATTGACTGAATATGGTAAGGAAAATTGTTGTAAGTGACTGTCATGCATATACACATAATAGAGAATAGGAAGAAACTTAAATAAAGTAAGTTCTTACAATACAAACATCATAGTAGAAAACAGTCTACCATGGAAACACTGAAAACATTGATATTACTTCCATAGTGAATAGTCTAGTTTATTATTCTTGACATAACTATTTCTGCCTATTTCCCAGTATTAAAGTTTGGGTTTGAATGTTTCTATAAGCTTAAGTATATGAACAATGTTGGGTACCGAAGTGATGGGTCCATTTGGGTAAATTCTAAAAACTATGAGACATGGTACATACCTGTGGAATGTATGCTTCCAAGGAGGGCACTCTTTGGAGGTGTTATTTGCTAGAAGTCTCTGTTGGATTCTTAGTAAGCTCATACCAAAACTGAACAGACCACTCTAGCCATCATACTTTTCCTGCCTTGATGGAGAGTGGTCATGAATGGCACCTCTTAAAGAGAATCAAAATAAACCCATCCTTTCTCAAGTAATTTATGTCATGAATTTCATCACAATGCTGCTGAAATCAACTAGCAAATCAGACCTCCTCAGTATAGGATGAAAAAGTATATTGACTATGGTGGAAGCACTTTGTGAACTGGAAATCAACTCCAGTGATATCTCATTTAATTCTTCTCATGCTTCCAAATTTTTTGTTCAATGTCCTTAATCTTCTTTAATGAGGAAGGAAACAGTTGGGATGGGGGGAAGAGACAGTGATGGAAGGGAAAGAGGAGTATATATGATTGGGGTACATGATATACTTGAAAGAAAATGTCTTTATGAAACCCATTACCATGTGCAAAATATATACACAAATAGGTAAGCCATTTGTTTTAAAATGAACCTTCAACTGTACTTATCATTTTTTTAAACTAGCAAACAAACACCTGCTTGATTTTTAAAGGAAGAAGGCTGCCCACATTCCTCCATACTTTCTTTCAACCTTAAGGTCCCCAGTAGACAGTACATGATTTCACAAATTGTCACAGGAATAGTCACAAACTAAGTCCATCTCAATCCTTATTCTCCTTTGTCATGTAACAGGAAACACACACCACCTCCTAGGATTAGACACAGGCACATTTGAAGAACAATGTGTACTACCCTTGACCTTGGGTTTCTTTGCAAAGGAATTCTATTCAGTAAACTTTGTTGTTCTATGAATCTTCATAATAGCAACTAATTTCCACTGGATTTAGAAAACAAAAATGAGCACGCATCGCTCACTTCCCTGCATGATTCATTTCCCTCTACATTTCCCCTGGGTCAGAATGTGGATTATAATTTCCTCAATGATACCTGTGAATGTAGGGAACTGTCTCACTGGCCTTCTGGTTAACTTTGGTTTGCCTAAACCAAGTAAAGTATTAAGTAGATTTTTTAATCAATATTTGGATTGCTGGATCTAGGTTCAATTATTCAAGAGCTATTTTTATGAACATAATCAAAGCACACTGCTTAAAAATTTATTTCAAAAAAATCTTCTTTGTATGTTTTCTGCTATCTGACTCTAGTATGAACTCAAGTTACCCTGAAAAAGAACATTGGGATTTAACAGGTTAACTTCACAGTATATCAGAAGAAAATAATAAGACCCACAACATGGACAAGTCTTCTAAGATCACTTATTTAGCATCAGATTCTCCTTCTCTGTTTAAAATATTGTGTGATATGAGAGGAGGGGGAGAAAGTGGGGGGGACAACAGATGACTGTGGAGGCTAGAATAAGGCATCTGATTCCTTAGAGCTGGAGTTACAGCAGCTTGTGAGCTGAACAACAGTGCTGCCATGAGTGCTGGAAACTGAATTTGGCTCCTCTGCAAGAGCAGCAAACTCTCTTATCGTCTGAGCCATCTCTCTAGCTCTGGTTTAATTTTTTGAATTTATTATTTAGAAAGAAATATAAATAAACTCTATAGGGGAAAAAAGGTAACAATCATAATAGTAGAACATAGTAGTAGAATAGTAGAATGTTCCTAGTAGAACATTTTTTTTCAATTTGAAGTTTCTTATCAGCTAAGCCTATCTTCTGGATCAATTCCTTGAGAGAGACTCACTCATACTTGGAACAGAAACAAATGCTGGTGTTATTATATTACTTGGGTTTTACTTTTCTCTAAGCATCTTTGTATTTCTTCTGACAGTCCTTAGTCAGGCTGCTGTTCTGACTTCCTAAGAGATCCTGCTAATATTTCTTCCCATTACTTTCAAGAAGAGGTCAGAACCTCTGTGGAGTCTTCCAAGATTCATAGCGTAGAAGCAAGATCTGATGTTCTTTTCCTCAGGTTAGGCTTTCTGTGACGATTCCTTTTTAAGTTGTTTCTCTTCTAAACTGCTCTTTGGAAACAGGGTCTTCTTGCTGGACAACCTTCCCAGGCCTTGTCATTTCCACGCTATAATGTTCTTCCTTTATGCCTTTATTGTCCCAATGAAAAGAGGAGATAGAGTGAGAGCTTACTAGCCAGCTGGGCTTTACTCTACAGAGCTGTGGGGTGTGTGGATTTCTTAGAATTCCCCCAGAGATTTCTTTTCAGGATGTTTCTACTTTCTTTACATTTTCAACATTTTTTTTTCAAATGCAACATTATAAGACATTTTATTAGACAGTTCAGATGGCTTCTTTACTTCTAATCTTTTGTGTCACTTTCTTTGGGTTGCTCATTCCTCTTCTGTCCACACCACATCAGATCTTACAGAATGAAGCCCTGACACTTCTGAACAGCTAACAAGCCTTTGTTGTAGAATTGCTGAAGTTGATATACCAAAGTCCATTACTACATTCAGAGCTCACTTGTACTTCTGCAGCAAGTTCTTCTTCCTCAGCATCTCCTTTCCCTTTGTTCCCATGGTCCTTTATACTTTTAAAGAAATCTACAGCCCATATAGAATCTATAATCAGTAATAATCTTTATGGTTTTCTCATACACCAACTTTCCGTGAATAGTTATTTGCATTAAACTTCCATGCATGGTTTTCCGCATCAACCTTCCAAACATGCTTATCTGCATCAACGCTCTATTCATAGTTATCTGAGCAGTTTCTGATGCCACATTTCCTTCCTGAGTGATATTATCTGTACCTCCCATCATTACTCTCAATCATATATATAGCACCATCACAATTAGTATGGCAAAAGATATTTTTGACACTTATCCATGTTAAAAGATGAAATTTGTGGAGATGTCTTTTAAAATCCAGCCTGACCACTTCATAGGAATCCATCTCAGAGTCCAAAGGACAACTTTATTCCTCATTAATATCTCTCCTTTGCATCATTGCTCTTGATTCCTTTTGAGAACTTACAACATCATCAGATATGCCATTTCCTTTCCTAATAGTTCCTGACCAAGAGTCTGAAAAAAATCAGTTTTAAGTTCTTTCCTATCATGATCATGCAAAAGGGTACAGTTAGGAGGAAAGGAATTACAAACTGTTTAACTACCTGTTGGTGTGGTAAGTGAAGACTCATTAGCTGAGTAGTCCTTGAACTCAACAGGGATACTGCAGAATCCTCATTCTCCTAACTACCTACAGTTTCTTGGGAATCATGGAAGGAGACAAGAATAGATGAGGATGATATTTGTGAAACCCTCTTCCACCTTTCTTAGGTGGCATCAGTACTTCGATGTGCATAGTTTATTATAACTATGTTCATGGTGGTTCTTAGTGAGACAGCAGGTGGAAGTCTTCCATGCTTCCTAATAACCCAACTTCTATGGCCAGCACTTCTGCCCCAGTAGGTGCAATTTCCTGTAGAAATCCACCTGACCATTTTTTCCAACAATACAGTGTTGCTTGTGGAAGATTTTGCTTCTTCTTGTGTTGGGGCTTATCTATAAAGCATTGTCTTTTAGAGCTGACTTTGTCTAGTTCCTCTATCCTCATTTTGCTTTATTCAAAATAGACATAGGAATATTGGAGGTCTGACTTTGCTACTGTGAGGTTGACATATGCAAAGCTTTCTTGTGGTTTCCCTTGGCTGTTTAACTTGGCAACAATCTCCATGCCAGGGCTGCCCTGTATTACAGCTTTATCCCAAAACCCAGAAGAGTACTGGCTGAGGCCACATATGAAAAAATGATTCATTTTTCTGTTACTTTTTTCATGAAACTTATATGTACGCCTAATTCATTCAAATAGAAAAAAATCTGTTTCTATGTTATGTTTTAGATCCAGGGCCACACATCTCCTAATAAGACTGACTACATAATCGAATAAGTTTATGGTAAGAAATTTGTATTTCTCCATACGTACTTTAGGTTTCACTAAACAGCAAACACACCTTCTATATGCTTTAGAAACACCTGAGAGTGAGGTTGACATACGCAAAGCTTTCTTGTGGTTTCCCTTGGCTGTTTAACTTGGCAACAATCTCCATGCCAGGGACTGTCTTGTATTACAGCTTTATCCCAGAACTCAGAAAAGTCAATGGTGAGATCCTTTCTAAATGTCCCAACAACATCACATGTAGGTTCACATACTGTTCTTATCTTATGTCTTCATATTTTAAACTGTTCAAGCAAATATTAAATCAATTTTAAAACATGTCAATCTCTCTAAGTCCAAATTTTGTGCATTCCCTTTCAAAAGACAACAGGTTATACACGTATCAAGGTTCCTTCAGGTAATGTGCATTGTTTCAATAAGCATATTTCAATCTATTAACACAGATGCCAGAGACTAATGTGAAATTTGACACATTGTAAAGAGTCAAACAGCTCTGAAATATCTTCCAAACTGAATATCATGTAACACCCAAGAACCCCTGGCTTAAGAACACAGCAACACAATACTTAGGAGAGAAGAGGGGAGGAGCAATTGAGAAAGCATGACAAGATGAAAGGAAGAGAGTAATCACAATACTGGTGTGAAACTTTGTTGACAACATTCAAAGCTACAAGTCAACAGCAAGCATATTTCCTACTTCTACAGTTTCACTCTTCTGGAAGAGAATTCAGCACATACTCCTTTGTTTCATAAAACCCTTTGATGAATTTTATGGACTAAAACTCACAGATAGTATCTCCAATTTCAGTTTAAGCCCTGACATCTGCAGGCAAACTATATGAAAATCATCTATTTTAGTTTTCTCATCATGTATAAGATTTGGTCGTGTCAAGCAGCATGCATTTATTAACTGACATTTCTTAGGTTTAGAAATCAAGTCTGCTGGGATATTGACTCTGTTTAAGGGCTAATAAAGCTGCAAAGCAA
Source organism: Cricetomys ansorgei (assembly GCA_026225945.1). Lineage (NCBI taxonomy): Eukaryota > Metazoa > Chordata > Mammalia > Rodentia > Nesomyidae > Cricetomys > Cricetomys ansorgei. The sequence continues at coordinate 14,736,490 of JAMJFZ010002981.1, forward strand.
GTGCCTGCGAGGGCTACATGCTCTGTGCAATTCGGGGGTCTCTCTGGAGTTCCTTCAGTGAAGTGAAAGGATTCCTTTGCTCGTAGCTAGAGGCACAGGTATCACTTTTCCTGGCAGGTCCCCAGTCAGTCACTCCCAGTTCCTAGAGCGCAAGACTTAGTCATGACATACTGTCATAACAAAGTATGCCTCTTCTTTAAAACTGGCAAGGTCTAGAGAAGAACAGAAGAAGGATGGGACGATGGCAAGAGCCAGAGAAAAAGGAGGAGCGCTGTGAGATGTTGTCTCCCGGAATGAGTGGCTGTTATATTCCCAAACGCACAGTAGCTACAACTACCTGAAAAGACCTGTACACAAAAAACACACAGTAAAGTAGGAGACAGCATGTCTAAGAAGAAGAAAAAAGGTCAACAGGAGGGTATGAGAGGGATAAAAGTATAATGGGAGCAAATGCAATGAAAATACATTGTACACATGTATGGGATTGTCAAAACAAAAGAAAGAAATACACAGATAAACACAGAATTTAAAAAGTAAAACAGCATGCTAATGCCTCTCAATTCTACTGAGATAAAACTCTGTGCAACACACAAGGTCACTCAGAGGGTTGTTCACCAGGCGTCACAGGAATGCTGGAGGCTGTCTAGAACGCTGCTCACCACAATGTTAAAATTTCCAATGACATTTTAAAAGAATAACCTTTCTCTTCAAGAATTTTAAGTTTGAGGGTGAAATTAAATGGAATGGTTTAAAAAATGTGGAAACAACACAAGCTGTGTTCAAAGACCTTTCCATTTCAACAAAGGAGATTATCTTGTTGCCTGCTCTCTTTTCTAATATTGGGAGGGAACTAGTTTATAAAAAGCTATATATGGAATGTTCTTCAGAGCTATATTTAAAGCCATCAAATTTAAAGTCTATCTGCCAATGGCATACAGATATATATATATATGTGTGTGTGTGTGTGTGTGTGTGTGTGTGTGTGTACATATATATATGTATACATTTATATATAATATGAATTTATATATGTTCCTACATATTATATAAATAAAATATTATATATTTTAGTTTATATAAACCTATATCTATCTATATCTATATATGTGCATATATATATATATATATATAGAGAGAGAGAGAGAGAGAGAGAAGGAGGGAGACAGATGATAGATGATAGATAGATGATAGATATATAGATAGATAGATAGCAATGGATCATACTAATCAACCGAGGTTCGACCAACACTCATTATATAGATCAAGCTGACCTTGAACTCACAGAGATCAGCCTGCTTCTACCTTCTGAGTGCTGGAATTAAAGGCATGTGTCACCACACCTGGCAGGAATGTCAGTGGTTTGTGTGGAATTAAGTATGTTTTTCTTGCATGCACTTTTACAAACTCTATGATTTGGGAAGTCTTTAGAACTAAACAATATTACCAAAGTAAGTTGCCTTTTGTCTTTCTTATTTTATAACTTTAAAATATTTCAATTACACAAAACTTGTGTTTTTTCTTTAATTATTCTTTTCACTTAAATTTAATTATGTTTGGTACAGAAAAGTCTTAAAAATTCTCAATAAACATTTACTGAAGATGTATATATAGACCTAAATCATCTAAAAATAAATCCAAATCAAAATGAGTTCAAAGCTTATATCAATTGTCTGACTTTTAAAATTTCAAACATATACATTCTTCCAAAGGACATAAAACATTATATCCTGAAAACATATGTAAGAAAAAATACGTAAGTTCAGTAGCTGTTATGAAGCAGCATATGGATGGATTCAGAGTGCCCATTCTCGTCATGAAGGTTGGCTACAAGCATGTTTTCTCACAAAGACATCACACTTATCCTAAACTCTTTAAAAAGATAGAATGCTAGGAAGATCGTGAATGAAAGACATGTGCTACATTGATCTGAAGAGAGGGCTTCATGGATCCTATCTAATAACTTCATTGATCATCCCAATGCTAACTTTTCTCCTTAAGGACATGCTGGCACTCACCATTGACTATAAAGGACTGGATGGAGACTCTTAACCCCACTTCTCATGTCTCTGCCTAAGAAAGTCATTACTAACCCAAGGAGCTCAGCTAATGGTGTTTAAAGTGACAGAGTCTGTTACAGAGTAATAAAATCTTTTAAGATGCACTTTAGGGGCCTCTAATTCTCCTAGTAACACAGTAAATATAATGAACATAAAAATGATCTTTGCAGCTGTTGTGTTTATCAGTAAAACTAACAAACTCCCAGCACAACAGAAGTCCAAGGCAGCATCTGGCACTTGGATTCACCCAGTTTAATCACATGGAGCTTGAGCTTTTACTATCTTACAAGTTTCGTTTATTGACTTGCAATATTTGTATGGGATTATAGGAAATAATACTGAATATCTGTATAGCATGGGCTTATTCTCCTCACCCCATAGGCTCTCTACACATTCAGATAAGCTGTCACATGCAGCCCCAATGAGATGCTTAGCTTTTGGTGGTAAGCAACTCTGAACAAAAGCTATCCTCAGTACACTCTAAAAGATTGTAATCTACATAGTAAAATTAATATATGTTTCCTAGCCTCTTCATACAGAGACTTTTTTTCATAGTATCCAAGAAAGTTGCTGAAAATGGTCACCCATGATTCTTTTCAGCTTCTTTTTGTCAAGAAATGTCAAACACACACACACATACACACACACACACACACACACACACAATCTTATACCAGAATTTCAGAACACATCATTCTAAAACGTCATGATTCCTTGCTTTTTATTTCAAAAGGGAGGTAAAAAGTGACTTACATAGCTGATAGTCCAATGAAAAATTTTAGAAATTATGAAAATTCATTATTCTGTCTGAGTTCCTCATTTGCATATGGACTTGGGCACTCGCTGCTACTTTTTACAATATTGGAAACTGTGAGACAGAACAGGCTTCCATATACTGAATTTAAATAATGCCTGGGCATCGTTATTTAATATAAAATACATTAACTTCTATCTAGATGTATAACATCAAAGAAATGTTCAAATGTTAAAAATATAAACGAGTGCTTAAGTTTTCTTTCATTTTACATGCTTTTGTTGTATTTATATGCTTTTGTTGTCTTTTATTTTGCTCTCTATTGCTATGTATATAATATTATATATTATATTTTGTTATATTTGTTAACTAAAATGTCATTTGATCTAAGATGTTTGTGTTTTTGGAACTTGCACAGGCTAAATATAAAAGGGTGGAATAAAGGAGGGGTTCATATAGATCAGGATGCCTTAAATAAGGGGTGAGTGAGGAGGGTGGCGGGTTCCCTTTACTCTCACTCTCTCCAAAGTGTATCAACAGTATTTGCTAAAAAATTTGACTATGGACAAGGATTCTATTGTAGACATTGTTTTATAGCAGTGTCCTCTGAGATGAAACCTTCCATCTTGGAAGAAAGCCTGTTAAGACACAGGACATTAAAGGGGAGATGACACAGCAGGGTGTTCTAAGCAGAGAAGGAAAGCGTCATAAGTTCAGGAAGTAAACAACTTAATAGCTTCAGAAAGTTCCTGCAGCTGACCATATTTACTAAGGCTTCCCACTCCCAGGCATACATATGGAAAAAGGTTGCTGACATTCAAAAATAAGCTGAGCTGCCTGGAAGAAGCAGAGAAGCTAAGCTGTCTAGAATAGGTTCGAACCAAATGATACACCTGCAAAGAATACTCTTCAACCTGTCAAGCTGCATGCAGTACAGTTCATGTTTTCTGCTTTCATGAAGCATCACTGAGGCTGGGGTGAAATTTGGTGATATATGTCTTTGACTTATTTCGGTTTCTCTAAGTAACCTCTCACCCATATTCCTGTAAGTAACCCCAATAAAACTCAAAGTTGGACTTGGGTGTATCTGTACTTGGGTCTTCTGGAGACTCCCTTACTGGGTAAGTGATTTCCACTGCCCCAGGAAAAGTCTATGATTCAACACCCTTGTCACCACACAAACCCAAGGACTTTATAGTTTTTATGATGAGATTGGAGAACACATATCCAGTAAATAGCAACTTTAACATTTGTTAGATAGATATTCAATGGATACCCACCATCACAGAAGACAGCAAGTCCCATGAGAAACAGACAAGCCACTGACCTAACTTAATGTAGGGAAAAATAGAACTTTAATAAACCACTTTTTTGCCTACAGCTAGAAATTCAAGTATACTGATCATCTGGTCATCATAAATTTTGTAGAACTTCAAAGTCAAAATTATTTGTTTCATAGTAGCATGAGTGCATGCAAAAAACTAGGAGGCACGCAACAAAATGAAACAGGAATGGGGGAGGCAAAACAATATGTGTCTGACCTGCCAGGCATTTCTCAGATACTTTACTGCCCGACAGAAACAATTTCCTCCCTCATTTAGGATTTGTTATGCTTCATCATCTTAGAATGAGGGACTGAGGAGAGCCCTGCAGCTGGCCATTAAATGTCAGAAGCTCAAAGAGCAATGCAGTCATAGTGTTCCCTCCTCCAAAAGTGGGCTGCGCTACACTCTAGGCTTTGAAGAGTTGGCCACCTACTACCAGCAGAAAATCATAGAATAAAAATGGGTCTTTACTTGTTCTGTCATGATATCTATCATTAGATTTACATAATTATACCAGTATGAAATGGATGTTAAGTATGGTAGATTTCTTAAATATGTCCCCAGCCTCACTCAAACAAGACTATTAAGGAAAGCAGTAAAGGAAGTAGGACTAGAAATAGAATGGGATATCTAGGGACTTAGAGTCCTCACGGGAACACTGGGTTTCACCACTTTTGTATAGCTAAATTTGAAGTAGGGCTTTGGCGATATCTCAGTAAAGTATTTGTCATGCAAGTCTGAGAACCCATGTTCAACCCTCAAGAAGCATGTGAAGAAGCCATGTACAAGCACTTGTAATACCAATGGTTTGAAGGGCACAGACAATTCCTTGGATTTTCTGGCCAGTTAGCCTAGCCATGTCAACAAACTGCAGACCAATTGGAGAGCCTATTTCAGAGAAAAGGTAGATAGCATCTGCAGAACAATACTTGAGGATGTTCTCTGACCTCCACACATAAGGACATACGCATGTGCATTCAGACACACCCACAAACATACACATACACACAAAAACATCATAGATTCTACAGGATGGTGCCATCATGTCATAACACTCTCCAATACTGTTTCTTTAATGTTCCTGCTCTTCTGTGACACTCTTCCAAATTTACTGCCACTTATCCTAGAGACAGTTGTATATAAAATGACACTTTGAAAATAATGTGTGGAAGCTTGTAAGACAGGCTTTAAAAATGCCTGAGTCATTCAGAAAGTCCTAAGATAGCAAAGTATCCCAGAAAAAACAAAACACAGCTGGTCTCCTTAGAGGTTACATGGATTGGAGACTTGCTTCTTAGTGAGGGAAAAACCCTGCTGCCCTACCATACCAGAGATTCCTGGAGAGGATGCCTACCTCAGTTCCATATTGCAGCCAGAAGGGAGAAAATGTGTCAGACCCACTGAGCAGTGAACACCTCACCTGGTATAGTAAGCAACTATGGTTTTAGTGCTTTTATAAGAAGCCATAGATAACTTGACTAGAGGTTATTGTCTTTTTCTTTTTAACATTTGTAAATATCCTTGTGGTAAACCCAATCTTTTAAATAACAAACTTTCTGTCTATTGTTTCCTTCCTCTCTGTCCCCTCCCCCATGCCTCCTCTCTCTGATGGAAGAAGTCAACCTGGGCGTCACTAGGCAGGTGCTATACTGAGTCACACTCCTAGTCTGGTTACCCTGTCTTCATCTATCTTGTGTAGAAGGTTTTGACCTATCAAAGGGGATCGTTTATGTATACACCAATGGACTAGAGAAAGACTGATAACAATGCTTACCCCATATGATTTTGGAACTGAAGATGAAAGAAGTACCCATGTACTGACCTCTAAGTGTATTAGTCAGGCTGATCTTGAGAAACAGAACTGACAGAATGAGCATATATTATGAAAGGGATTTATTAGTGTGGCTTATGTGACAGTGGCCATCTGCTTGCTGGAGAGGCTGAGAACGGGAAAGTGCTCATGCTACAAGGCTGGGTGCCTCCACAGTCACAATCAGACTGGAGAGCCCTTAGTCTCTGGTTCATTTCTAAGGGCCAAGAAGCTGCCTTCAATTTCAGGAAAGAAACTTCAATAACAGAACTACATCAGAGTTTTATTCAGCAGCCAAGAGTGAAGGAGGGAAGACATGGCAACAAGACTTCCCATTGGACCTCCTATAATGTAGTCAACATTAGAGAGAGCCTCCTAATTTCTATGCAGAAGATACTCCCCATTTAGATTTCTCTCCCCAGAGGTCCCCTTCCAACCCATGCAGATTCCATCAAGTTGACAATCAAGTTTAACCATCACTGCAAGGAAGAACATCTCCAGCTCATGTGGATAAGTAAAAGTAAAGACACTTGACATATGAGGACATGGGTGCATATGGGAAGAACAAGATTACATTCATTTTCCTGCTTGTTCTAATATGTGTGAGTTTTTTTTTTAGCAATAGCCTTCTTTGGTGTTCAATCCCCTGTGTACACTTTGGATGGTACACATGTAATTCTGACATACCAGGAAGCTGAGTGAACTTAGTAGGTCACAGGGAGATGATCTTTGTTTGATGAATTGCCTCCATTAGATTAGCCTCTGGACATGTCTGTGGGGCATTTTCTTGATTAATGATTGATATGGGAGGCTTCAGCCCATTATTAGTGATTCCACCTCGATGCAGGTAATCCTTGTGTACAAAGGAAGCAAGTTGAGTGAGCCATTGGGTTGGACAAGCAGCATTCTGATTTCTCTATTTTCCCTCGCACGTTGACTTCTCTCAATGATGGATGGTCTCCTTGGTGTCAAATACACACTTTCATCCTCTGAGTTTCTTTTAGTCCATGCTTTATCACAGTAACTAAAAGCAAACTAGGACACTAAGCTTCTTACGAAGAATACTTATATACAGATTTCTTAACTCCAAGGTTCTGAGTCTGATACTGCTATTTGCCTAATTACAAGTGCTTTCTTAGAAGACACAAGACTTGATTGGGGAAATATGTCCTGACAGAAGACAAAGAGAGAAAAAGAGGAATATATATGGAGATGCTTAAGGTATAGAGATGGAGAGGAAGAACAAAATGAAGAAAGGAAAAATGAATAGTCTTGATAGTGTTGGTGCAGCATCCCAGACAGAGATATGTAGCCTTCCCCAAAACCGGAAACATTAAATCCTTCTTCCTTTTTTTATTTCTTTATGCTGATTAATATTGGTATTTTGCATATGTTTCTGCAACTTAAAAAGACAATAATTACTAAATGTTGCTATTTCTACAAAATTTGACTATATCTTTCCTCAAGAATCAGTTAGTTACAACACTTGATCTATGAAATATAAGTTCTTTGCCCCAGGTACTCTTCTAGAAGAGAAGTTGTAAATGCATCATATCAGTGATTGAGCCTAATGTCATAACGACCCCTATGAATTTTCTCCAACAAAGTTCTGAAGAATATGATTTCCTCAAGTTTATGTTTTATCATGGTCCTATCAACAAGTAGAAAACTGATAACTATCATATCTGGAGCCTAGAGCCCAGATGCAGGGTCGTGTGAGCTTTAAAAACACAGTAATTCATGAGAGGTAAGATGGATAAACACACACAAACACACACACACACACACCTCTCTAGTGCTCAAGGAGTTGCGGTTCAATCAGGAACTTTTGGCTTGAAGTTGTAATAGGGAGCATAGCTGTAAAAACAGTATAAGAAGGCCTTTTGTGAAATAAAATGGTGCTCTATTATTTGCTTTTATCATTATTGTAACCAAATACTGACATGGAGCAACTTGAGGAAATGAGTTTATTTTGGATGGTTTAAGAGAAGGCATGAAGGAGTACATGGAAATTGGTCACACTGTATCCACAGTTAGGAAGCAGAAATGGATGGATACTGGGCTAAGCTGGATTTCTGCTTTTTTCTATTTTGATTTAGTCAGGGACTCCAGTTCATGCGATGGTGCTACACACATTCTGGTCTGTCTTTCTCTTAACCTTTTTGGATACTCATAGGCATGCTTGGAGGTATGTTTCCCAAATAATTATGAATGACATCAATTGGGCACTGAAGATGAACTTAGGACAAATTAGGACCACAGTGTCAGAGAATGGAAAGGAAAGACATATCAAGAAGAAGTTTGCTAGAGAGCTGTCTGTCAATCAAGGGAGGTGTGTGTGTGTGTGTGTGTGTGTGTGTGTGTGTGTGTGTGTATGTGTGTGTGTGCAAGTATGTGTGTGTCTATGTGTCTCTATGTCTGTGTCTGTATATATGTCTATGTGTCTCTCTGTGTCTGTGTGTGTTTCTGTGTGCCTCTGTGTGTGTGTCAGTATGTCTATGATGTGTCTGTTTGTGTGTCTCTTTTTGTGTCTCTGTGTGTGTTTTTGTGTATATGTATCAGCATCTGTGTCTTTATGTGTATCTGTACCTATGAGTCTCTCTCTCTCTCTCTGTCTCTCTTTCTCTCTGTGTATGTGTGTGTGTGTGTGTGTGTGTGTGTGTGTACAGACTGAAAAACAACATTATGAAAACTTTCAGAAGAAGTAGGACCACAAGTTTCTTGTTAAAAGGGAAGCCCTTTGACTTTACAAACAAGGTAAGAGATCTCCAAATTATGTTCTGTGGAACACTGTTCCCACACCATTTTTCACAGAGAATAAGATTGAGGAAAAACATAACAACACTATTGGAATCATAACACAGACCTCATTTCTCTTAGGAATCCTGATAGACACAACAACATCTAAAATCACAAGATGCTCTAGAGCAGAGACCATTCGCCATTTATTATTATGAGTCCTTTTTTCAAATCATTGAGAACCTACTGAAGTTTCACCACATCAGATCACTAATAATTATGTAATAAATTGCTTGTGAACAGGTTGTCCTTCTTGAATATATCTCAGGAAGTTGTTAGTGTTTAGAGTAGCATGTAGGATATTTATTCCAAACTACTTCTATATTTTTCACCTATAACACTGTCACAATTATAACATCACTTCCCCAAGCCCTAAGTGGGATAGTTATTTTATGCTGCCCATCATGTGTAAGATCCAATAAAAATTTGTACCTATCCTTCAACTTTCACTTTGCACACTCAGCATATGGTGCCTCTTCCTCTAAACTTGTACAACAATTGTGTAAGTCTCTTTTCAGGTTTGGTTGATATGGCTACTGTTCAGTGCTAGAAATTCTTTGCAGGCAATATGAAAATTTATCTCCTTATGTCACCAATGCCTAAGAGTAACATGAATATGTGAGGAAAACCAAAAATAAATTGATTAAATCACACCAAATTCCATTGAGGAATGTGCTAAATAAGAGCACGGTAGAACGGTGAGGTGAAAAAGGTGATGGTAACATGATATGTGGCTACATTTAAGCATAGAAACTTTTTTCCTATTTTCTATCAGATAGAAAATGCAATGAATACCATTGACTGTTCAAGGTTAATCAGGTTGGCTCACTGCTGCACCCTGGAGACAATCTGGCATCTTCTCTTCATATTGCACTTTAAAGCCAGAAAAGCTGGAAATGACATTTTCTGTGTGTTTAAACATCAGCAATTCTCCTGTGCCAACTCTGGCTCTGGTATTCTTTATTCCAGTGGCTCTTCTTGCAATAATGAGGCTGCTGGGACTCCAAGGTAATTCATTCCTTCCTATAAATATAGTGAAAAGTATCCCACCTCAAAATTAACAAGGAATTTCATATTGATTTGCATGTAAATATCCAATGGGATTTTCAATGCTAGTACCAGAGAAAAGTCATCACTGAAACGGAGTGACATGGGGAAATATCACCAAGACTTGGAGACCACAGCCCTGGATCAATATTACGCACTACTTATGAGCCATACAGATCTAAGGAAAGGCATGTTTTTCTGGACCAATCTTCTATTCAGCAAATGACAACAGTAATACTTACCTTACATATAATAATTTGATTTAAATGATGTGTTATATTAAAGGGATTTACATAGAGTCTGTTCTATGTTAGATGATTTTCTATGAATTAAAGCTTATTCTTGATCCTTTATGACAAAAACAACAAACAGAGCTTAAACTTACTTGAAACAACCAAACATTTGACAGTTTTACATATCTCTTGACAATCTGTCTATGCTGTACCATATTCTACTATGAAATTTAAATAAATATATACACTTCCCAGTTCATAAGCAGTAGACAGATGCATAAGCAGATAATTAAGAGATGATCAAAAAACAATCAAATAAATATCACAACACAGATACTTTTCTAGCAAGATGCAAAACAATCCCAAAGCTTCTCTTGCTGGATTTAGCTACATCATCATGGCTTATTGAACTGCTGCTCTTGACTTATCCCCTAAGTTAAGAAATACGAGTAATTAAACAATGGGAAATGGTGATATATATTGGATACTGTTAATATGTGGTGTTTCATCTCTTTCAATGCCATGACAAGATGGGCATGCTGACACTTCTACATTTAGACAGAACTGTCCAGTTGTCAGAACTCCAAGCCACCTGAAGACTCTCTTGATGCAATGCTCCAGAACAGTGGTGATTCTCTGATCAAAGCTAGCTGAAGATCAGTTAAAAAGGAAAGAGAACTCACTGACCAAGATCATTTGAAATATACTAAGCATGAAAATCTCTCATTCCTTGAATAAAATGAGCAGAGAGAAGAACAAAGTTAGAATGGCTCATTGGGGTTTTGTTTCTTAAGGTTGGGAAGAATTTTCTCCTTATATGTATCTAATCCATGGTAGCGAGTGAATGGTCTATCCACATCTGGGATTTCTTTCCTTGGAATTGTGAGTTTTGTTTCTTTTCATTTACCAAATAGTTAAAGTTTGCAGTATAAATTATGTGTCTATACCAATATTTGTAGATAAAGAGGGATTTCCTTTAGGTAAAAATTATGATATAATCTTTTAGAAAGAATATGAATTATTGAAGTTAAGAAAGAAGGACTGGGCATAGGGCCATAAAACACTGTGCAAAGGGAGAGAGAGAAAAACCTTGAATAAAAGATGTATAGAAAATTAGAATATATATGCATCAGGAAAGGCAAATATGATATAGAAATACTTGAAAACTCAACCTGTGCTCCTGTGGGAAAGAATAGATCATTTGTTGTTTGTGATTTTCTTTCTTAATAACAGAGCTTAAAAATATCATTTATTTTCATACCCAACAGAAATTCACTAACTGACCTCTAAAAACATCCATGAAATGGGTACATATGGTGGCTACATAACTTCTGCTCTTTGCTTTTACTTGTTATTATGGATATGTATGTTTTTTTCTCAGATTAACCAAAGGAATATTTTAAAATTTAAAACTGTATCCTCCAATAGATATCTTTGCTAGAATATTTTTCTAAAAATTTAGAACAGATAATTTATATGCTATATCTGATTAAAAGGTTTTTTAAATATTATGTAAAATCACTTACTTATGTGGAAAAAGATACTAAAGTATATTAGTTTACAATTTGAAGATAAATCTGTGATATTACTTTTTACCTGTATTAGAATAGGGTCATCAATTTAGTGGCTCTTTTTTTCCCTAACTTTCACTGTGAATAAATTTTCCATAAAATTAAAAGAACGACAATTATATAATCTCTATTTTCACAAAAAAACTAAATATTTCAATCAAGTTTTGTCTTTATTTTACTACATCAGACTAACTTTCAATGAAAGTATATTTAATAAGTTATGATCACTGAGAGGCCAGTTAATATTTTCAGAGCATTCTGCATTATATTGGGGAACATTTTTATAGCATACTAATAACCTATATATTCTATGTTATCATTCTATTATCTATAACACACAACATAATACAAGTTCAAAATTTATAAGTAAGACATTAACTATTAAAAATGTCAATAAAACCAAAACTAAATATGTAAATGATTTATTTTTGTTGGGGTTTGATTTGGGTAGATGGAGTAAAGGGTCAATGGTTTCTAGACTACATCATGTAGCCCAGGTTACCCCTGATATCCTTCTGTGGCCAAGGATATTCTTGAATTTCTGATCTATCTGATAGTCCTGTCTCCCGTGTGTCACCCCAATCCTTAATTTTAATTCCAAATCTGTTTATCATGAAATCAAGTACACTTATCACTATATCACCTGGTCCCTTTGCATTATATCAATTCTGTATGTGATTCACAAAAGAGGAATTATAATGTTCCATTGAACTATTATCTTTTATCTCTTATGGAATTATTCAACTTACAGGATAGTCTGAGCCCTCACAAGACATCAGATGAGGGATTTATGACTTGATGATCATGGAAAACTACCCTAGCAAACTACTCAGTCTTTCTGTTTCCACCTCTTTTCCATCAACTGATCTTTAGGCTCAAGGTAGTGGAAACATTTCAGAGTTAGGCTGTCACTTTTCATTTCCAGGCCAAACTTGAGTTTAACACATTTGTATATGTTTGAACTTGACATTCTTTGAAAGAACTGTCAAGTGCCATAGGAAAGGGTTTCATTCACGTTTATGTAAAGTTCCCATGAGACAAATGGAAAACATTTCTATACGTTTGACAAGGGCATCTATGCAAGTCCAGTGCAGCAATAATTTAAATAATATGCATTCATCCAAAGACCCAATTCTCAGTCAAGAACAAATGGAAGGAGCTGTAAGCCTTGGACTGTATGGAAAGAACCCACACTTGTGTGCGGATTCACAATCTGCGACATTGTATTTGAGTGCACGTAGGTAAAATGTTAGAAGGAAAAGGGAGGGGAAATGCATGACTAACAGTAATTGATCGATTACTTGGATTAAGTCGAATGGATTCATTTGTTCCTTAATAGAGTCTCTGGAAATCCAGAAAAATTAAGTGTTACATGAGATTTTTCAATATCTCTCAATGTTAAAACAAAATGTTTTTAAGCTTATCCTTGATCACTCATGGTACACACTACCCTATACTTTGTTTCCAGTAATTTTCTTTAAAAATATCCTAGAATAAAAAAATCAGTGGGTGATTCTTTCAATCACATTTTTCTTTGTCTTTCAAAAGTCAAATTATTTTAGTTAATAAAATTTATAGAGGTCCCATTTTACAAAGCTGCAACCATGTTTGAAGTTTCAGTATGAGCTATATCTAATTAGCCCAAATACTTACATGATTACTTAGATCAGATGGAATTTCGTCTAATTGGTGCTTAATGGGTTAACTCCTACCTCAACTTCACCATGCTTCTTAAAAACCATAACAAGTCCCCCCATGTGGAGCCATGTACATATACAAATGGGCAATTGCTAATGTCAATTGACTCAGAAGGTATGGGAAAAAAATCTGTCAATTATTACACTCTTAAAAATCTTACTTTCTTGTATTTATGCCTCAGTTTTGCTGCTTAGAAGTCTTGATTTTTAGTTATCCATGAAATTATATATCTGCTGAAGCAAGGAAACAGAACAAAACTACAGAAGAAAAGGAAGAGACTTTCTGGCTTTGTGTAAAAGCATATGGGAAGGGAATAGAAAATAACGAGGTCTAGTGCTAAAAAGGATAAAATATTTACTTGTTGGTGTTGTGGGACAACTGGAAAGATATGAAGAGGTCACAGAAGTATCAGTCCTTTCCTCCTGACACCTCTGTCTGAAGCCCTAGCAGGGCCATGTGCATAAAGTTCCTATTTTATAGAAAATAAAATTTGCATACATTTTTATAAAAAATTCTTGTTTGGGATTCAAAATAGAGTAATAGCATAAAAATTCCTGGAACTCAAGCATACTATAACTAAGACTGTAAAAAATCCAAGAAAAAAATACACACACACACACACACACACACACACACACACACACACACACCACTTGTTGCATATGGAGAATTTATAAAAGCTGACAACATTAGTATCAACTCATCATATAAATTTAAAAGTAAACATTATATGAGAAACCAAAATATTGAGAGGAGCAGACAGATGTTCTAACCTCTTGAGATACATAAATATGGAACTAGACTTAGAACACATCACAATACAAAAGCAGAGACATTTAGATTTTGCTGTGTTTGAAGCAGCACCTGTTGTGTCACTGCTGGTCTTTTCTACACGATAACTGAAGATTAGTCATAGGAAGAGTAGCTACATTGACAGATGAAGTGTTTCCTTTCTGACTCTCAACCTACTAGGTGGGTAATTTTTACTTTATCTTGTATGAATATTTTAACATTAGAGCTTTGAATGAAATGTCATTTGTTATATCAAGTATATGACAAACTGCTACAAACTGAGATTATTCCACCATTATACATAAAGGTTTCTCTCTCTAATGAAGCAATACATATTGCCTTCACCACGGATTAACAAAGGTGCCATTAACAATGGTGCTCAATTAATACTTAAAATTTCAATTTGTCTCATATTTGAAATCTGAGTGGTTCCTTCTTAAATATTAATAACATTAGTTACATTGTAATAGCTGCTATGGAAATGCAAAGAGGGTGTTAGTTATTGTTAGCTTAAATTATAATACAAAAGAAACTCAGAGATCCAAAGGAAGCTTTCCCACTATGCATTTATAAGAAAAATTTGAAAAATCTAAAAGCAGAGCTTTGGTGAATAGAATTGGAGTAAGAAATAAAATTTTTTCTAAATCTTTTTTTCAGGTCTCCATTTTAAAAATCAGACAAGATCCTAACTCATTCTAAACCTCAGAAGTGATTAAATCCTCATATTTACCAAAGGAATATTACCCTAGATGCAATTAGATACATGGTCCATTAAAATACCATGAAGCATACATAATATTTTCTAGTTCATATCATTACAAAACTTTCAGGGGAAAAAAATGCAGCTGTGTCATCTCTGAGAACTAGAAAGAGCTATACCAAAGATATAGTGACAAAAAGACGGGCCTTGTTATTTATCTTTGTGCATGTATGTGTCTGTGAATATGTGTGTGTGTTTCTCTGTGTGTGTGTGTGTGTGTGTCTATTTCTCTCTGCTGTTTGTGTGTGTGTGTGTGTGTGTGTGTGTGTCTGTCCATCTGTCTGTCTGTCTGTTTCTCTTTCTCTGTGTTGGGGTGTGTGTGTGTGTCTGTCTGTCTGTCTCTTTCTCTGTGTTGGGGTGTGTGTGTGTGTTTATGTATGTATGTATGTATGTGTACCACAGGCATTCAGCACCTATGGATGTCAGAAGACGGCAATGAGTTTTCTGGATCTTAAGTTTCAAGTGGTTATGTGCTGCCCAAAGTAGGTGCTGAAACTCAAACTCTGAACCTCTGGAAAAGTAACAAGTGCTCTTAAGAACTGAACCATCTCCTCAGCCCCAAAGTCAGTCTTCTTGAAAAGCATTACCATTATCATGAATTTGTGTCTTTACTCTTTTAATCTCATCATTTTTCCAGACTGATTATCCCAATTTCTCCAGTCTAGACAGAAAGGAAGGCTAAATGAAAATTTTTATTGGTGTAGCTACCAAAATGTTATAAAGCCCCAAGAAAAGTTGAAGATTTAATTAAATTTCTGTCCAAATAAAACCAAACTTAAAGGTTCATGATACTTAAAAATGTCTGTGAAATGATCTATCACAGACTTTCTACTATTCTGATGATAGTGTCTCCTAGCTTGCACTCTACCTTGCTCAAGTTGCTTATCTCACCTGGAGATCTGTTACTTATCCTCCAGTCTCCCCACTCCACAGTATTGCCCAAATGCAAATGTGGTACCTGTGGTTGAAATGTACTGATGCAGTAATGTGAGTCTCAGCAGGACTGCCTTCCTTTTTATGCACTGCAAGCTTCTGTAAAACTTTTGTATTTTTTGTCATTTTTTATTCTGTGTCTCAACTAGAAACAGATCCTTCCAAACCAATTAATACACAAAAACAAATAATTCACAATATCTTGATCATCATGTGCTCCACAGCATCGCCAGTCACCTTAGAGGAATCTGGAGATTCCAACATCTGCTATAGTCTGATCTCCAAATCATGGCATCTCGTTGGGTACTGCTACTCAACCAGCAGCAGACACTGAAGAGTCAGTGTTCCAGAGCCTTAGTTTTAAAGGCAGTATGTTCTATGTAAAGCTCTCAGCACAAGCCTGCCACACAATAAGGACCTCATGATTTTTCAGAGGATGTGAGATTGATTTGATCATTAGGTATAGATGTGCCAATTTTCACAGTGTCAGAGGGTATGATTTATATTGCAAACTGGGCCAAAAGCACCACAGAGCTATCTCTACCTCTACTCTGGAAACCATAAGGATTTACCATAAACACTATTCTATCATTGTTATTTCTTTTAGGGATCAACAGTTTAAAGTGTTTGTTGTTCTTTCAGAGAACCAGAACTTGGCTTCTACCATCAATATATAATAGTTTTCAGCATCCTGCAACTCCGGCTCCAGGAGTCTAACATCGATTTCTGCCCTCAGTGAGCACCTGCATATGTACACACATATTCACACAGACACAGACACATATATAAAATTAGAATAAGTATTTTTAAAAAGAATTTAATGGTTATAAAGACATAAAAAGATATTCTCTGCTTTCCTATAAAAGACTCTTTTATAAAGAGAGTCATTTTAAGACTGTGACCATGGTAGTCATTAAGCTCAGACAGTTTGTGTAAGAGTAGAGTTCTTTATCCTGCTGGTACTTTGTGACATGACTTTGTTGCCACGCACCAAGTTTCAAGTTTTGATAGAACGTGTCAGAGAGACATGATCTGTCAGCGTGTCTCATTCCTCCCCACTGATTAATGTTGAAAGATAAAATGAATGTTTAAAGCCACAGGATTCTGAAAGTCCAAAAGTGAGCAACCCTCCAAAAGAGTAAAACAGCCTTCAGTTGTATTTGAAAATCCTCTCTCAGCTTGCCTTCAGAGTTGTGAAATGAGCCTCTTTCAGAATTCACCTCTGCTCCAATAGCTCTTTTTTTTTTTTTCATTTTCAGGATTTCTTTTCTCTTGAACTTCTGCTTTTTATTTGCCCTCTATCTCTAAATAATAGATTTCCTCAGACTGAAACAGGCCCAGCATGTGTGGTGGCCAGTAGCAGATTCATGGTACAGAAGCCTCTTTGTGTAGCTCATGTGTCGTAAAGGATCATGAAGAACATAAAATGCCCCTGCACACCCCTATGTACTAACTGCTAACCTTGAACCCACCGTTTTGAAACTGACTACCAGACATATCCCAACATCACTTTTCCATTGAATATTTAGTAGAGATGTCACCTGCCTATCTTCCAAGGTTAACATGGAGGTGGACAATGTCAAATAGTATCTGCTTTGTGGGAGTCCCTGATGATCCTCCAGAGGCAGGAAGGAAATCCAGTTCAACACAACTTAGTCAGCTGGGCTAGTTTTAAGCTTCTAGAGTCTGACCCTGAGAGGTTTATTTTTGATATATTTGAGCACACATAGTTCAGACTTGGAAAAAAATGGTGACAGTTATCACAATAAAGCTTGAGGCAAAGTACACGTCTTTTGCATAGTACTCATGACCTTCTCCATAAGAATGGGTTCTATTGACTGAGAAACAATGCTCAAGATAACAGTCTAGGGAGAAAGTATCTGAAATAAGTATGGAAGTAGACTATGTTGCAAAATACACAGGACCTTTTCCAAAATAACAGGTTCTGTTAACTGAGCAACACAGCTCAAGAGTCTGGGAGATTTGGAGAAGCCTCACTCTACAGAAAGCAAAAGATCACCACCAGGTTATTAAAACATCCTTTCCCAGTCTTGTAAGTGGAAAACAGGTTTTAACACTTTCACTGAAGAGCTAAGGCTGCATGCTTAACGTTTCTGGTTTCTCTCGTGCTTATCTGTGAGCATGAGATCCACTTGCCCTCTACACTGCTCAAATACCCCTTAGCTGTAAACACTTCTGAAACTCTACAGGAGCACTATTCAAGGAAGACACTTGCTCATGCCACACACCTTCCACCATTGCCTTAGTCTATGTTAGATCTGAGTAATTTGATATCATCCAGGAATGATTCTCATTCCCACTCTTTTTCAATATGCCAGGCTGCCCACCACTACACAGCTTTGAGATCCTATTCCCATTGATAATTTCTTTTGTTAAGTCACTATTACTATTAAAAATTAGATACAATCTAATATTGTCCTAAAGAAACATCATGCATCCACACACACCTACACATATCCCTCCTCCCCCATGCACATTCACATACACCCTCTTTTTGAGCCAGGGTACCATGTACCCCAGGATGGCCCCAACTGTATGCACAGCTGAGAATGATGTTGAGAACCTGCCAATATCATGCATAAAAAACACCAAAATGTTTGCTCACATTCAGGAACCTTGTTTCTCAGGCCTCACCATCCCCACATTCTATCCTGTCTTCCATGACTCAGTGCCAACTGCCCCCAACATCACTAAGCAACATGTTTTCACTGTTTCTGTGTTCTTCCTATGCACATGCTCTATACCACATTACCCCACTCACCCTATAATATGGCCCAGTCAATTGCTATTTCTCTCTTTTCCAGCTCAGAGGTAGTTATTTTGTGTCCCTCATTCCAATCACCCCCAGTAAACCTCTCCATGGGATTCTGTTGTTTGGTGTGATTTTGTGGTACTCTGGCTCCCTTTTGTGGGGATATCCTTCTGCTGCAAGATTTTTAATTAGTGCCATGACTTGAATAGTCACCCTCAATGTTTGTTCTTCCCACCAGATTCTGAGAAACACTGGGACCCTAACCACCCACCCCACCTACAACAGACTCACCTTTCATCTCTTGACTGCTGGACCCTCCATCCACTACCAGAAATTTGGTACGTATCCCTCAAGATTGGTGTAAACACTTCCCAGAGTCCAAAGATATGCCCATTGAGTATCCAGTGCCCTTCTGGTACTCTTGGAAGTGGTACAGTCTTTAAGACTACAGCTGACCCTTTTCACAGACACTATTCTTGGCCCCTTCCCTTGAATGAGATTCTGTTTCTGAACTTGGTTTCCCTAAATGTCTACATAGACTCGAAATATGCCTTCCACATCTTCCTGTTCCATGCTTTCATTTGGAAGGACTGCAGGCTACTTAAACAAAAGGAAGAGCAATAACCAACTCAGGATAACCTTATCCTTTTACTGTGACTCAAGATAGCTTCTCTACCTACATATCAACCCCAACAGGGCCCTCCTCCCTTAGGCTTCAGAGAACTCTGAGATCAACCACCTTGTCCCTGGTTCTGGAAGAAAGAAGCTCCACCTCAACAGCCATGTTATTGGATTGGACATAGATTTTTTTTCCTTTCCCTCCTGTCTGATTCTGCCCAGCAAAACTCTTGCAAACAGATCTGTGGTTCAAAAACCACCACTTCTAGAAAAAGGTCCTTCCAAATAGGGTTGGAAAATTGTTCCATAGCAGGCTGTCAGAAGACAATTCCAATTTTCATCACCTCCATATTTGCCCCTCCTCCTTTGTTCTACATCTTTTTGCTTGCTCCCTCTATGACAAGACAGAAATCTATTGTAATAAATGACCAGATATGTACAGAAGCCTTCCATACTGGTCTTACCAAAACCACATGCCACATGTGTGTCTTTGATCCAAATATCTCATCTACAGATAAAATAAGTTTCTTCACATCTATATAATGGACACATGGGATCCCAGGTGGGAAATGGGTATTACTGGTAATTTCTACTGTTTCTACAGCTTCTGGTACACAATGAGTATGGTTAAAATACAAAGAAAATGTACCTCGATTACTCAATCCCTGGAAATAGAAAAGATAGAGGTGATCAACATTCTCCTAAGGTCATAACCTCCATAACATCCTTTCTCCTAAATAATACAGACCTGTCATTTCATCTCCTATTTCAGACTTTGACCTCAGCCTATCAGCCCCTTATTGTCACCCAACCTGGCTGCTTTGGGGATTGCTATTCTCCATGGAACTATCTCACAGCTATCACTTACAACCTTGTAAGTGGTAACCTTGTCAAATAACTTTACCTCACCATTAGCCAACTACCCTAAGTCTAGTGTTGTCACTATCCCTAACTTTTTCATATCACACTTTATGTGATATGAATGGCAAGCTGCTTTAAGATATCTGGGACACATTTTGTAGACTGCAATAGAACCCAAGCCCTTGACATCTACCTTCAACCCCTAATGTTCACAATGCCTTGATTCTCTGCAGTACTTGAGTCTACAATTTCTTACCACCTAATTGGCCAAGAGTTAATGAACCAGAATTTCTCCTCCCCAAGTTTTGGGTGATACATGAAGAAGAGCCACCACAGATTCTGATTGTGGACTCAATAGCTGCCCAACATAATTAAAGGGCAGTTTAGGTCCTGCCTGTCCTGACAGGAATAGCTGTGGGTGTCGCCATTGGAATGGGAGGACTAACCACTTCTCTAACCATGCATCTACAGCTTTCTTTTCAGTTCATCCAGGAACTTTAACAGGTGGCTCAAATCATCCTTACTCTTCTAGGACAAATCAACTCTTGGTAGCAGTGATACTCTAAAACTGCTAGGGGCAAGATCTCCTTACAGCTGAAAAGGGTGGTCTTTCCCTCTTCCTCTGAGAGGAATGTTGTTTCTATGTCAACCAAATGGGTATAGTGAAAAATAAAACCCAAGTCTTCAAACTGACTTTCAAAAACATAAGGAACAATTTGATGCCTCCAACTCCCAGGCCTTTGAAAACCCCATGTGAAATTGGGTACTGTACTTCTTGAACCGCATCCTTCTCATTCTTCCTCTTTTACTAATTGAACCCTGTTTTATCAATTTATTTTCCATGTTTCTTCAACAACAAATTCAAAAAATCTCTAATCAAGCAATTAATCAGTTATTGTTACAAGACTACCAACACCTAACCACAGAGCCTGAGACTTATGGCTCCCAAATATGCCATGAGGGTGAGGATCAACAGTACCCTGAAGATGTCAATGCCTGCGTAGACCAAAAAGCACAACACCCATGTTCCCCACACTCTACACTGACTTCAGTGATTCAGCACCAACAGCTCCACCATCGCTAAGCAGCACATTTTCACTATTGTCATATTCTCCCTATGTTCATGTTCCACATCTTTCCCTGTAATATGACCTGTCTGATTGTTGTGTCCCTCTTATTTTCCCTATTCAGAGGCAGATGCTTTGTGTGTCTCCTTACGCTCACCTCCAGTAAACATCTCACATGGGATTGGGTCCTGTGGTATGATTTTGTGGTATTCCTTGGCCCACTTCTGTCAAGATACACTTCCACCACAAAAATACTTTCAGCCTTGGTGGTAGGTACAGAGCCCTGAAAGGAGGCCTTGAAAAAAAGTGAAGCTGTGAAGTTGAAGTTTAAAGTTATCTAAGTGAAAACTCCAAGATATTATTGATTCCTGGAGTGTGGGATGTCTGCCTGCCAAGGAAAGCTGCAGGCAAAAGGTGGACATGGCCCAAGAGAGATGCCACATAGGCCACAGGTCACAGAATTAAAGGATACGTTTTCCTGATGCCACTGTGAGTCCCAGGTGCTGAACATGGAACTGCAGGGTTTGGTGTAGGCACTGCTTGGTTTTTGTCTCTGTTTGGTCTGATCACTTCTCCCTAAGAATCTATTCTTCATTTTTGGAATGGGAGTGTTCATTCTGTGCAATTTTATACTGGAAATGTATAACTTTTTTGTTGATGTTATTGAGTCTTAAACTTAAGATATTGCAAAAGTCTTAAATGGAATTTTGAAATATAGATAGAATAACCATGGGCACGTTTGAAGTTAGACTGAATATATTTTGAATTATCAGATGGGCCTTCAGGGGTAAAATTCAGAATATCATCGTTTGAATATGAAATATCCCTTAGAGGCTCTTATGTTGAATACTTGGTCTGTCTGGTAGCATCACCTTGGGAGATTTGGAATTTTTAGGATTCTTAATAAAGTAGGTCTCCAGAAAAATGGTCTTTAGGTTTATAGTCTAGTCCTACTTCTGACTCAATTGCTGTCCTCTTAACAGTGCACTGAGATGTAAAAGGCCACATTACTCCTCTCACTATGCCTCCCTACAATGATGGGCAGGCAGTATCACCAAAAACAGCAATCCAAGACAAACCTTTGCTCTCTTAAGTTGTTTCTCATGGGGTATTTGTTCAAAGCTATGAAAAGTATAACTAATATACTGGGCCTTTGGTTCTCTTCAGGCATAGTAAGAACAACAGATCAGAAGATGCTTGGCATCGGCATATCATATTACTTTGAGTTCCAAGAACATATAAAACAATACAGAAGCATGTTGGGATCAGTCAGATGTCAGAAGGAGACAAGAAAAAAGCCCAATGTTTGTACAAAATTTTCATGGAAAAATATATTTCAGATCAGATGGTAAGCATAGTAAATTGAAGAGAGGATAGTTTGAGTAATTTAATGCCCACAAATAATTTACCTCTGGGATTAATCAGCACTGTAATGGCCCCTAGGTGTCCAGTTATTAACTAATAGTTGATTTGCAGTAAAGAAACCACTGGCGTAGAGTATGAGAGTTAGATACATTAAGTGACAAGGGTATATGATCTCTGGATTGGGTGACCTGCATCCCATTCCAAAGCTGTCTTCTCATATACATTACTTGTTTTATTTAGGGAATTAACTACCCTTGTTAGGATAAAGTGACTCTAGGTTTGCATGGGTCCTAGAATCACCATTCATCACATAACATAGAAAACAAAAAGAACTCAGAATCTCTATAGAGGATCATTGCAGTGCCCTGGCCTGCTGGGTCCTTTTGGTAGAGTGTCCAACTAATCCTTAAGCCACTCTCTACAGCATGTCTGAGCCTCTTGTAGTGAGAGAGGCTTATGTAATAAAGTTCTGCTGAATGGATTTGATGGTCGCTACTCAGGACATAAATCTAAAATGTCTCAAACTAAACTCCATTATCTCCTTTTGGGACTGTGGCCTGATTGATGTTGAAGGTTATTTGGAGGACTCAGAAGCCTGTAACTGAATGGAACATAGGGAATTAAACCACATTCTCTTCCTCCTCTGATGCTGCAATCTTTTTTTTTCTTTTTCTTTGCTGTTTTTTGGTTTTTTGAGATAAGTTTTCTCTGCTGTAACTCCGGCTGTCCTGGAACTCACTCTGGTAGAACAGGCTGGTCTTGAACTCATGGAGATCTTCCTACATCTGCCTCTCTAGTGCTGGAATTAAAGGCCTGTGCCACCACTGCACAGGAGATGCTGCTGCTGCAATCTTAACATCCATAGATATTTCTACAAATGTTTTGTTTAGGTGATGTTGGACCTTTTCTAATCCATACTTCATATTTAACTTAGACCCTCACAGCCATGGTTATATGCTAAGCCAAGATATTTTACACACAGTACGCGCAACAATGCTAAAATCTCAATTCCCTTACTGCCATCCTCTATATTCTCAGTCAGCTCTTCTAATAAGCCAGCCCTCTAGATATGGCTAATCATAGATCTTGATAGATCTTATCATTGTTTGTTGAAAAAGAAATTCTGTGTTCAATTTCCTCCTTTACTACCATAATTCCACTATATATTATTAAAATGTTTGCCTTGCTTCTCTCATCAATTTCAATAACTTCATTGATTCATTTTAGTTGCTAAACAAAATCTCAACCTGTAATAAATCTGTCCCTCCACAGTCACTAATTGTGTTCCTTCTCTGAATGTGGTAGAAAGTACACACATGTGCTAATGTCTTAGTTAGGGTTTCTAATCCTGCAATAAAACACCATGGTCAAAAAGGAAGTTGAGGAGGGATAAGTTTATTTGCTTTACAATTCTACATTATAGTTATCATTGAAGGAAGCCAGGACAGGAAGTCAAGCAGAGCTGGGAATCTGGAGGCAGGAGCTGATGAAGAGGCCATAGAGAGTACTGCTTACTGTATTGCTTCCCATGGATGCTCAACCTGCTTTCTTATAGAATCAAGGATCCAGGGGTGCCCAGAGATGGCACCATGCACAATAGGCTGAGCCCTTCACTGTGAATTAATAGTTAAGAAAATGCAGTCAGATCTTATGGAGGCATTGTCTCAAGGTTCTCTCCTTTCAGATAACTCTAGTTTTTATGTCAATTTGACATAGGACTAAGCAGCACAACTGATCCCTTGTCAATTTGACACACAAACACATCAGTCTTAAGCCATACCTTTTCTTTCTTATTCATTTCCAAGATCTCACATTTAAAAAATATAGAAATTTAAAAGTCCCACACTCCTTACAAATACTAGCATATTAAATTTTCTGTCTCTTTATAATATCCAATGTCTCTAAAAATCTAAAATATCTTTTAAAAGTTTGAAGTCTTTCAGCTGTGGGCTCCTATAAAAATCAAAATTAAATTAAATATCTTCTTTAAGAGGGAAGAACTACGGCAAAGTCACAGCCTGTACCACGAAAAACTACTCCAAAAATATAAATAATTCAATTTCCAATTCTCTGTGATTCACACACAATCTTCAGGTGTCTGAGGCCAATCCCTGCTGGGAAACTGAGTCACTTCTCCAGCTCTGCCCTTTCCAGCACACACAGCTTCTTTTCTAGGCTCTGGTTGGCTCCACTCCACTACTGCTGCTATCCTTGATGATAATCCCTATGGTGCTGGCATCTCCAACTTCTGGGTCCCATTGCTGCAACTGGGCTGCACTTTCATTAATATCCTCCATTAGGCTATTGGTTATTGCCAAGCCTCAATTTATCTGCATGACACCTTAAATTCTGGAACCTCAACTGCCACTGAGGTTTCACCTTCACCAATGTCCTCCCCTGGCCACTCACAGTGCCAAGTTTCAGCTGCTCTCCATGACCCCTTCATGCCTTCAAAACCAGTACCACCTGGGTGACTCTTGCACATTACCCAGTCTGGTTGCCAAAATGAGTTAGTCTTGACTGTCTTTTGAACACAGCTTCTCTGTGCTCTCAGGAAACACTTCCCAGAAGATTTTACCTCAATGATGCTGGTCTCTTCTTAATCACTACTAACTTCTAAGCTCAAGCTAACTAGCATTGAGTATCCCAGGAAAGCAAAGTTTTCTCTTTAGTAGTTCTGGTATCTTATTAACCACAGCTGATTCTTCATACCCAGCTAATCAAAACTACAAATCCTTCACACAAAAAACCTGGTAGAATCTCTGCTTTCTTCTGAAACTTCACAAGCCAGAACTCCATCTTCTGCACTGCTCTCAAAATTCTTATCTTCCAAGCTCCCACAGGACATCCTACTGAACTCTCAACACTCAATGGCTTTTCTTGCCCGAAGTTCCAAAGTCCTTCCACAAGCCACAATCCTTCAAAAAATATGGTCAGTTCTGCCATAGCAATACTTTACTATGCTGGTAGCAACCTGTCTTAGGGATTCTCTTTCTGTGACAAAACATTGTGACCAAAAGCAAGTTGGGGACGAAAGTTTATTTGGGTTATATTTCCACATCCATAGTCCATCATTGAAGGAAGCCAAGAGCTGATACAGAGACCACAGATGGTTACTGCATACTGGCTTGCTGTCTATGGCTTGCTCATCCTGTTCTCTTATAGAACTCAGGACCTCAAGCCCAGGGATGGAACTTCCCACAATGGGCTGAACCCTTCTGGCCAATTAGAAATTAAGAAATGCCTTACAGCCTGATCTTATGGAGGCATTTTCTCAATTAAGATTCCCTTCTTTCAGATAATTTCAGTTTGTATGTGTAGTTGACCTAAGACTATCCAGTACAGCTAATACTATTTTAAATTAACAATCTTGTCTGGAAACCATCACCCTAGGGCCATTCCACAATTCCTCTGCACAACTCTAACCATGAGGTCACCTCCTAAACAAACATTCCATTCTCTCCTTTCTTGAAATGCCCCCAAATTTTCCCCATTGTCACTCATTGTTAGATAATAGGTTTGTTTGCAATTTAGTTTCCAAACATTCTTAGCTCTACATCTATTTAACCTTCTGCGTATCTGGCACTGTGTGCTCTGCTTTCCCTGATAATGTTGCAAGTAAACCAGATACTACAATAAGGCCACCACTGTCACTTGTGACTTTCATTCTAGCCTCTCCCCTAGTTAAAGGTATGTACGCACACACGCACGCATGTGCGCGCACACACACACACACACACACACACACACACACATTTTCCCTCCCTTGCCTATATCACTTGGTTTCTGTCCTCTGAAATGAGTAATTTTTATCATTACATAACTCATTATAATTCCTGCTCCTCTACCAAGCAAACCCCACTTCTGGTTCCATTTCATCTCCATTTAATTATGCATTTTTATGGTCTCATACAACAACATATTTAAACATAGTTATCTAGTTATTTTCATCCATTCTGGCTGTTCTGTTTCTTAAAGCTCATACTGTTTAGACTGTCCCATCTTGTCCACTTTCAGAATTTTGACTGTTCACAGTAGTCAACCATTTTCTATTTTCTTCATTCAGTTATTAAATATGTATTCATTAAAATCTGTTTTCCCCAATCACTCTTTCATTCTCTCCATTTTCTAAATTTTGACACTCTCCTATTGTTATCCTATGTAACAGACTCACAGATTTCTTTCTTGTTCTGCTCACAGTTCTAAAGGATAATGCTCTTTCTTTCATTAGCTCTTTAGTACTATCCTATTGATCAGTGTGCTCCTCAGGTGTCCTAGACCAATCCCTGCCTTGAGGCTTTATGTTCCTCCCAAAACCTAAACAGCTCCTTTCCTACATAACCCAAAGGCTCATTTGTTTACCTGTTCTTGGCCTTTGCTGACACATCTCCTTTTCAGATGCCATTTTTAAAATTGAAGGTCTATGTACATTATCACCTCATCTTTCTATACTGTTTTTCTCCATGGTTTTTAAAACCATACAACAAGTTATGTATAGTTACTTACTCCAGTGAATTTTTTTTTCCAAGTCAGCTCTTCTCTGCTTTTGAGATACTTCAGGTGAACCTAAGCAATTTGAGATTGAACGCTATACTGTATGCTATACCCTGAAGATTCTCCAGACTGGAACTCCATGCCATAACTTAAATATTTATTCCCTCTGAAACCGATTTGGAATTTGTCACTGTAAAATAGAAAGCCGAGCCTTTGTTAAGGATGGCTCAGCTCTCAGGAATGGATTAACACCACTGCCACCAGAATAAGTTACTGAAAATGGGGACTGCTGCAAAGCCAGTCCAGCCCCTCAAGCTTTTTCCTTTACTTATATTCACCTGTTATCTTGTCTTTCACCAAGGGATGCAAGAAGGTCTTCAGAAAATGCCAGTCACAAACTGACATGCTGTGTTCAAACAACCCAGCCATCAGGATCAAGACTGAGACACTTGGCATACAGTATGTACTCAAACATGTACTGAATACATGAATACAAAATAAGAGAGTTATTAGGAATAAAGCACACTTCCCTCCTTCAGATAGTCAGAGATCCTCTGTATCCTCTAAGTGATGTTTTATTCCTTGATACATCTTCTAAGCATTAACGTATCATTATGAATCTTAATCACTCCTTATCTGTTGCTATGACATTTTATCTTAAATGCTTAGTGTTACCGCTAAATTTTAAGTGTCTCATCTTAAACAAATACATGAGAAGAGAATATTAACCCCTCTTGTCTCTGTCCATGAAGTTTCATCTTATTTTTCTCTCTGACAACAGTGACATCTTGCATGGACTAATGAAAGCAAATTGGGGTGGCTATATGATATGTAAAGCTAGTTCTATCCACACGGTTTTCCCTCTGAAGGATAACACCAGCCAGGCTTAAAGCTAGTTATTATTCACTTGGCTGCTTTAGAGTTCTCACTCAGTCACATAAAAATGCCACCTGCTACTCACTTGATTGAAGACAGACTGATGTGAGCATCTAGTAAAGAAGGCAGAGAAATAACACAGCAATTGTGATTCATGTGTTCATATTAATTTTTATTCTCTCTTCTGCCCTTTTCTACCTCTCTCAGTCACACCTTTCTCACCACAGATGATGTTTGCTCTAATATTGAGCCTATTATCTTATTGTACTTTTGCTTTCACTCTGGACTATTTGTTCTCAAAATACACCTATCTATTCAATTGGCTTTCTACAGAAAGGATTATTGATATCAAAGTCACATCAGAGATTTTCAATGAGGTACAGCATATTCCCTCAGCAGTCTAAAGAATAGATTTATAATGCCATTGTAGAGTATCATTCAAATACCTTGGCCCATTAAGTTGCAATTGATGCTTAACTAATGTGCTTTCTCTTGAAGTGCCTATCTTTTCACAGCACTGGATAGCAATATGCCAAGGAGATGAATATGTGGTGGGTAAGAGTTCAACTTGAGCTCTCTATAGAAGAGAAAGGCTAACTGGAGTTCAAAAGGAATTTCATATCCTGATACAATTACATCTGAGGCAGTAGGTGTTGTCTAATCATATATACTTCTTATCTTTCAGGAGTCAATCTCACGTTTTCTTTGCTATATTTAATTTAGTATGAAGAAAAATAGCATTAAAGTTTATTTTTAAAGATTCATATAATATGCATATTTTCCCACTACCCAGAGAATATTTTTGCCATTTACATTGATTTTCAGTTTATTAATATTTGCCATTTTTATAATCTTTGTTTCTTTTCTTTTCCTTTTATTAAAAATATTTTTTCTCACTTAATATAACCTGATAACATTTTCCCTCCCACTGTTCCTCCCAATTCCTGACCACCTCCCTTCCCTTTCTGTCTCCCATTAGAAAATAAATAGGCTTCTGAGGTATAAAAATAAAATATAAGAAAAAGCAAAATCTGACACATCAAATTTTTACAAAATAAAAAGAAGGAAAAGAGCCCAAGAGTAGGCACAAGAATCAGAGAAGCACTCATTCTCACACCCAGGAATTGCATAATAACATGAAATTGGAAGCCATATGTGCAAAGGGCCTAGTGCAGATCCCTATAGGCCTTGTACATGCTGCCACAGTCTCTGTGAATTTGTACGTGCTTTAATCATGCCGAATTACAGAATCTTGTTTTCTTTTGGTGTCCTCCACCTGCTCTGATTCTTACACTCTTTTTGCTTCCTCTTTCATAGGGTTCTCTGCGCTTTGAGGAGAGTGATTATGTAGAGAAACGCCATTTGAGTCTGAGTGTTCTCTCTCTCTCTCTCTCTCTCTCTCTTTGCATAATACCTGACTGTAAGTTTTTGTATTGCTTTCCATCCGCTGCAGGAGGAAGCTTCTCTGATGATGGCACAAATATATGAGAACAGAAAAATGTCATTAGGAGTCACTTCATTTCTACCTTTATTAGGAACAGCCGTATTCGGTTTTACCCTAAGTATCTGGGCTATCTAGTCTCTAGTTCTGGGTCACATAAGCGAGACTGGAAGCTTCAATTGATAACAAAAGGAAGCCACACAGTGCTCTTTCTCCCCATTATTTCGTAATTTCACATAGATCATCTTCATATATGTATACCAACTGACTATATTTGATTTCCGTACTACCCCTGAATTGTCCTTTATTTTAGCTGTCTCTCTTATATTCCCTCCCTCATCCCCCCCAAACTCCTATTCTCCACCTGATCCTCCTATTACAGTGACACAGTCCAATTCCCTCCATAACTATCTAATCAATTTCCCTTTCCTAATAAGAGATATCTCCCCCTAGCCACTTACCCTCTACTTAACCTCTGTGCTTTTACAGATTGTAGCTTGCTTACCATTGACATAACAGCTAATAATGGCACATACGTGAATACATACCATATTTGTTTTTCTGGATCTGGGTGAACTTATTCAGGTTGATTTTTTTCTAGTTCATCCATTTACCTGCAAATTTAATGATTTTATTATTTTAACAACTGAGTAATTCTCCATTGTGTAAATTACTACATTTTCTTTGTCCATTCATATATTGAGGGATATCTAGGTTGTTTCCAATTTCCGGATATTATGACTAGAACAGCAATAAACACGGCTGAGTAAAGGTCTCTATGGTAATATGATGGACTCTTTCAGTTATACCCAAGGTAGTATAGCTAGCTCTTGAGGTACATAGGTCTACATCTTCCTGAGGAACTGTGACACCGATTTATTTTCATCATGGTTGTACAGGTTTGCACACCCACAAACAATAGATAAGTGTTCCTCTTGCTCCATGTGCTCACCACCATGAGCTGTCACTTGTGTTATTGATCTTAACCATTCTGACAGGTGTAAGATGAAATCTCAAAGTAGTTTTGATTTGCATTTCCCTGATGACAAGGGATATTGAATATTTCTTTACAGTTTTTTAGTTTCCTTTTTTGAGAATTTTCTGTTGACCTCTGCATCCCATTTTTTAATTGGGTTAGTTGTTTTCTTGATATCTAGGTTTTTGGGGTTTTTTAGATTTTTTTTTGTATATTTTGGATATTAGCACTCTGTCAGGTGCATAGTTAAAATTTTTTTCCCATTCTGTAGGCTGTCACTTTGTCCAAATGACAGTATTTTTTCCATGCAGAAGCTTCTCAATTTCATGAGGTCCCATTTATAAATTATTGATCTTAGTGCTACGCTAATGGTGTTTTCTCTTCAGAAACTCTTCACCTGTGCCAATGAGTTCAAAATTATTCCCCAATTTCTATTCTATGAGGTTCAGCATATATGGTTTTATGTTGAGTTCTTTGAGTTGAGTTTAGTGAGGGTGGTAAATATGAATCTACATAGATTACTACACATGCAGTTATCTAGTTTGACTAACACCACTTTTTGAAGACACTATCATTTTTCTAGTGTGTGTTTCTGGGTTCTTTGTCAAAATCAAGTCTCCATAGGTGCATATATTTATTTTTGGGTCTCTGATTCTATTCCATTGATCAATGTGCCCATTTTTGTGCCAGTAACATGCTGTTTTGATACTATAGCTCTACAGTACAACTTAAAATCTTGAGTGATGATACCTCCCACAGTTCTTTTATTATCCAGGATTGATTTAGCTAACCTGAGTTTTTTGTTCTCCATATGGACTTGAAAGTTGTCCTTTCAAAATATGTATTAAAATTTTGATACGGATTGCATTGTATCTATTTATTGCTTTTGATAGAATGGCCATTTTTACAATTTACAACATTGTTCTGTTCCTGATTTTAGTGTAATTACTTTGAATTTTTGTCTACTTAAGTTGATATTGCTGTAAACTGCCTTTATTATGTTAAGGTATGTCCTTTTGTTTATTGCTTTTTTATAGAATGACCATTTTTACAATTTTACAACCTTGTCCTGTTCCTGTTTTTAGTGGAATTGCTTTGAATTTTCCTCCACTTAAGTTGATATTGGCTATGGACTTGTTATAAACTGCCTTTATTATGTTGAGTTATGTCTCTAATCTCTCCATGACTTTTATCTTGAAAGGTTGTTGAATTTTCTCAAAGGCCTTTTCTGCATCTAATTATGCAGTCATGTGATTTTTTGTCTTTCAGTTTGTTTTTATGGTAGATTACAATTATTGATTTAAGTATGCTGAAATATCCCTGCATCTCTGAGATAAATACTACATGTTCACAGTGGATGATTTTTTTTATGTATTCTTGGATTTAGTTTGCAAGTATTTTATTGAAAAATTTTGCATTGATGGTCATAAAGGAAATTGATAAGTAATTCTCTTTCTTTTGTTGATTCTTTATGTGGTTTCAGTATTAGGGTATCTGTGGCCCCCTAAAATGAATGGAACAATGTTTCTTCTATCTCTATTTTGTGGAATAATTCGAAGAGTATTGGCATTAACTCTTTGAAAATCTGGTAGAATTCTGCACTAAAACCATCTGGCCTTTGGGTTTTTGTTGTTGTTGTTTGTTTGTTTAGTTGGGAGACTTTTAATGACAACTTCTATTTCACTAGGGTTTATAGATCTGTTTAAATTGCTTATCTGATCTTTGTACATATTTTAGTAAGTAAAAATTCTTTTAGGATCCTAATAAGTCTGGCCCTTGGAAGTTTCAGGTAAAATATGTTTCTATGTATTGGGAGTCAATGCTTAGGAATCTGGATAGGCTATAATAGAACTATTGAGGGGTCCGCAAGAGGGAGAAAGCAGGGTTTCCTACCAGGATCTGCTTAGTTTCCCGAAAATGGGGGCTGAATGTGAAAAGAGACAGCAGCAGGTTTTCTGATGCAGCTATGGATGAGACTACGTGATTGGATTTGGAAGCGAGAAAAACGCTACCTGCTTTCCAGGCCAGGTGTTTTCAGTTACCCAAGGAATGTAGGGTCGGATGAGTTCTGGGATAAAGCAATGAGTGGGTGAAGGTATGTTTGGAGGGGAAAGTCTGTGTGATTGACTGAAAATGAGAGCACAGAGGCATGGGATGCTGCAGCAGGTAGTCTGCGATAGACCTGGGAATGAGACTGAGGGTTAGACTTGGGGGAGCTGAGGAAGAGGTGAAGACCTGCAATTAGCCTACCTGCTTCCTTGGCTACAGTGCTACCCAGAGGATTTTAGATTATCCTCATTCACCACTACTAGCATGGTGCCTCATAGCTATGTGAGATTAATATTCATTGCTGTTCCCTCTTTCATGCTTGTCAAGTGCATAGAACTGCACTAAACATGTCACACATATAACTTCATGAAAATTTATAATTTATATCCACTTACAGATATGTATACACATATGAACATATTATCTTTTCCATAGACTAGTATATTGTATGTGTACATATCTGGTGTTTACATGTATACGTGTATGTGCATAGTTATCATTAAACATATATAGAGAGAGAATGATTCAAGTAGATGCAAATTACATATCATTATAAAAACAACTACAAATCTCATTTTTGTATCAAAATATTTAAATAGTTGTATTATTCATATGTGGTATATGTGCATTTGGGTGTGGGTATGGCCACATGAATGTAATGCCATGTTAAGCTAGAGGTACTGGTTTCTCCTGGAGATAAAGGTACATGTGATTGTAAGCCTTCCAATATGGGTTCTGGGAACTGAGCTGGGATCCTCTGTAAGATTAGGACACACTCTTAACCTGTTGAACTATCTCTCCATCCTGAGAGTGCTGAGTTTTAAAAATAAAACTAATTTTAAAAAACGTGCCCAAACCTGAATTCTGTATGAGTACAAGTTGTATTTCAATTTCTTACTTATTATGTCATGATTTTGTTCAATATAAACATGTCAGGGTCATATTGAATTCATCTATCTTAAAAATAGTTGAATTAAAATGAACTATTTGTACCACAGTAAGAGATAACTTTCATGACTGGTGGATCTAAAGTTCTGAAAAGAAGTCTGTATTAAAGACTCTCCAAAGACTGATGAACTGGTTAGCACTTCAGTGATTATAGGAAGTTGAGGTAAAGCATTTCTAGAACCAAATCATCTTGAATATTCTTGGGCTCCTAAGTGGCCCCTTTGGGCCCATTTTTATAGTGCTCTAACATCTCTGTGATGATTAGGCACATCCTTTTGGTATTCACTAGTTCATCTATTGTTTCCACCAACCCAAAAAGTAAAGTAGACCTGGAGCTGAGATTCCCTCTACTTTGCTGTAATCAAGCTACTTGAACTTTCCACCTACGCATCTGAAAAGTATCTTCATTTATGACTTTCTGTTCTGTTCCTACAGAAATAACATGAAATAATTACTGTGTTAGAACATGGAATTAAATCCGTGCTTCTAAGTCATGGTCACTCATACTTGGCTCCAGAATAAGCAATCTCTTATCTCCTTTGAAGTAAGAACTATTCTTTTCATGTTGACACCATTATACTATAATAGTTACCCTGTGACTTATTTAGATAATAGCACTGGTGTTTCTTTAAGTGGACAAGTGAATAAAACCCATATAAAAATATGTAGTCATTAGATTCTATAAATCTAATAAACATTTACAGGCAGTAGAGATAGAAATACAATGAATATTCAAGGAGTCCCATTCATTTTTAAAATAATACTTTTATTAGTTACTTGAGTTTCCTAAAATCTATTTCAATCACACCTTCTTCCCATTCATCCCTGGCCCATCCTACCATCCCTGTGCCCTCAAGAAAAAACATAATAATAATAATAATAATAATAATAATAATAATAATAATAATAATAATAAATTAAGCCCGACCTGTGTGACAGGGGTATCGATCACAGACCTCACCATGTTTTTTGGAGGCAGTAAGTGGCTCTGATCATGGACATTCACTTGGCCTACATTAGCCTGAGATAAAGCATGACCAAGTTCAATCTGAAGTTGGGCTTCAACACCCAAACACACAGGCACCTGGACATCACACAGACACACAGACATCTCTCAGGCACCCAGAGGAGTTCCATTTTTACTAAGGAAGTAAAGCTATGAAATACATACAGATGAACAAAAATTCTTTTGGTTTTGGCTTTAAAGTTAACCACATGACTTATATTGGAATTTTACCCTCTCTATGACAAATTGGTTGGTCTAATTTTAATCTGAAGCTTTATTCGAGAACCATTTTCTTTTGAGCTCTCCATGAAGAAATAATTCAGAATAAATTCACCCTATGTATTCTAAAATTAAGTATTTCAATCTTTAAATTCCTACCTGGTGCTTTTACTTATGAGTAACTGAGAGACTCATAATCCACCTCCAAGAGAAATTCAGTCTAGTGCTAAGTATGTGGTAGTCGATTCTCTCTCCTCTGAAACTGAACAATGCCTATCACCTCTACCACATATTGGACATCATGGCTCTGACCTCAGGTCTGCTTTTTATAAGCAAATAGGTACAAGTACCAATTCAGCTTCTCTGTAAAATGGGCTGGTGAAAGCATTTCAATCACCTTGGCGTTTGTTAGTGCCTAGTGTTTAATTCAAGTCTCTCCATAGGACTCTCAAAGGAACATCACCAAACCAGACACACACTAAGGTCCATTTCAGAAACTAGCACTGAAAAATTCGATGCTGCATTGTTTCAAATGGTTATTTCATATTGAAATACATGTATCTAAGTTCTTACATAACAGTTTTCTTGACAAAACTATTGCATAGTTTACTGAAGACATTTAATGTGCAATAAACATTTGCTCTGTTAAAGAGTAAACTGACATTACCCTGCTCCTTCCATATCCCATGTATTCCTGAGGAGCTGCAACAAAGGCTGTTTTGCCCCAGGGGCCCTGATCTCTTACTGTGGGAGGTCAACAAAGCAGTCATGCTGGCTGGTGACCTCTCAACTCTAATTTCTCCTGAGAAAATCAGTGCCCCAATATGCATGGACTAAAGGATTTACTATTTTTGATGTCTCTGTCAGTAGTCAGTATAATTTTTCTTTAGCTATGGAATGTTCTAGTCCATGATCATTCATACGTGATAACAAGTTTGATGTACTCATGCCTAGCTACCCATTTACTTGCCTGTGAGACTCCAGAGCTTCCTTCTGAAGCAAGGTTCCTTCTGAACTGTCTATTTGGCCATGGGTTCATTTATAAGCAAAAGGTGATGCCAAAGATGGAGACAAGTGCTTTAGCATAAACTATTCTTTTGTAAACTATTAAGTGAAACAAAGACAATGAGATGAAGGGAGAGAGCTTGTGCCCAGAGAGGATGAAGGAAACCTACTTAAGCAAGTTAAATGCTGGGAATTGATGTTTTGAGAAAACTTAAAGTAAAATATAGTTCAAATTAAGTATATATTTTAAATTTTCGGTTAAATACTCTAAATTTCTATCTTTTTTGTTTGTTTGTTTTTGGAGACAGTGTTTCTCTGTTGTAACTCTGGTTGTCCTGGAACTCATGCTATGGACCAGGCTGGCCTGAAACTCAGAGAACTGTCTGTCTCTGCTCCCCAAGTGCTAGGATTTAAGGTATGTGCCACCATCACCTGGGTTAAATTTGTATCTCATGTTATGGTCTGTGCGTGTGTTTATATGAGCATATGTATGGCTGTGTTTCAGCAAGTCAAGTGTCCAAGATTTTGGTTTCTTGGGTTTTTTTTTTTTTAACATTCTGGAAAACTATATACAGCTAGGTGTGCATCAGTTAACACCTTAATGTTAACTTCAGAGGTACCAAAATGCATCAGTATCACATTGCACTTCCTATTGGAGTAATTTGACCAAGAGAAAGTCTAAATTTAAATTCTCCACTTCTCTCTCTATGTCTCCCACCAATCTGTAGTTTGTAGTTAATGTGCAACCTATAATCTGTCTGATGTATGTGTGTGTCTGACCCTGTTGTTTTGTGCTCTTATGAAAGGACTTTGCTCTGTACTTACTGAACAGCATAGGAAGCACTGCATGGGAAAGGGATCTGGGATTATTAGTAGATCTTTAATGTTATTTTTAAACCCTACTGACTCCAACTGGCCCTGAAGCACCCAGTAAAACAAACAGTACTGCAAACTTACATTATCACATCACATCTGGAGGTTGTTTCTAACATATATGGGATATTTGCTTTATAAGGTTGCTTCTACCCTGTTGGCCACTTCCCGCAAATGAATACCACAGCACACACATGCACACGTACTTTACTCTGCGCCAGGAGAACAGGAGCGTATGTAATTTAAGATTAAAACTATGCGTTGGGTTATGTTGTAAAAGCTAATTGCATGAGGAGAAATTGAAAGCATAGTAAGATTAGTTATATTGTTCTCTTAAAAGGGTTAAACTTCAACAGGCTGAGTACACAGTAGGACAGCAAGTTAAATGTACTGTCTTAAACAATCTCAAAATGTATTATTAACTTTGCAGTAAGGTCTGGGAAAAGTTTAGACTTTTTGAATGCTAGAGATAATTTTATGTGACTCTATCACTACAAAAGTATAGCATGATTTTCTTTAAAAACATATAATTCTGATGGATATATAACTACTGTTTGATATATTTACCTCCTTCCCTTTTGACACAGAAGCATATATCCTACTCTCACGGTGGGGTTATCTCTAAACAAGATGATCTTAACAGTACATTGGTCACCTCTGGGCTATTAAAATCCACTGACCCAGCATGTGCATCCACATCTCTGTGCCACTGTGTATGTTTGTAATTATGTTTTTTCTGCCACTTGCTGCGCAGTCTTTGACTTTCAAAGCTTAGAATGACATAGACTGTATATGCTCAGAAACTACTATCTGCAAGAGGTATGCTTCACTTTTTTTCCATCACCAACCAAAGGAAATTGTGCAAATTTAAAGAGAAACTTTGTTACTACAAACAAAGACCTGACCTAAAAATTATATATATGGCATTAATTAAAAGATGGTTTTAATCTTTAAAATAGTTGAGTGAAAGACTCTTGTATATTTCAAATATTAATTGACACCAATCCATTTAGCTGTGACTTTTCCAGAAAACATGAAACTAAAAAGTGCACTTCATAATGTATTCTTCATATATACACAAGCATATACAGAACCTCAGGAAATAAGAGGTGCTATGGTTTAGATGAGATTTAAGTGGTCCACCAAAGCCATGTGTATTGGAAGTTTGGTCTTTACTGTTAGAGATGTTAGATTACGTTGGCTTTCAATTAGTAGAGCCTACTAGTCAAGCTTTGAAAGGAATTATGGTAGATTCCTAAGGCTATGATTAATTATTGAGATAAAGTAGCTATAAAAGAGCAAGCCTGGCTGTCTCAATGTCTGGCTTCCTGTATCACCTGTTTTCTCTCTTTCTCACAGGCACATCTACCATCATGAAGCCATAGCTAAACCAAGGAGACTGCCAAAACTGTGAACTAAATAAAACATTTTTCTCTGTATATTACATAGCCTCTGGTATTTTGCATAGCAATGGGAAACATCAATATGATGAGAGAAAGAAAAAAATAAGAACATGCAAAATTTACTTTGATTCGTTCTGATATTTTGAGATCTTGGTAATGTTACCAATATTTATATTTTGCTGAAAGCCACAAGATTCCTATTCATCTATTCAGCCATTCACTTAGAAAGTATGTTTCTACTATTCCTTAATTAATTTTTAAATTGTCTTGTAGTACAAGGGAAAGACACTGACAGATAATATAATCATAATTCTGGGAATAATAACAGTCAACAAACACAACACCTTCACAGTAACAGAAATATGACGGGGCATTGAGAGTAAAGCAATGTGGCCTAGTAAGCAGTTAGAGTAGAATAAGATTTTGCAAAGACCATTTGTAACCTTTCTTAGCATGTTATCAAACCTAGGACAGAGTTTTCCATGAAATTACAATATTTACTTCAGAGTACTGTTGTGAGGGTATTCAAAGCAATGTATGTTAAGTCACATGGTGCACTCCTGAAAACAGGGTAGTTTCTCAATAATTGTTCACATGTCCATGTGGATTTTATTTCTACTTTATCAGTAATACTATTACTATTTTGCCTTATCGTGAATAATTTAGATTTTGTCCTCATTCTTCAGCAGGTATGAGCCAGTCTGTCTCTGTCATTAGCCTTCCCAACTCGGTGGTCAGCAGTTTCACTTAGATAATGCTTCATGCTATAAATGGTGTCATTTATCAAAACTAACCAAACGTCTTCCTCAGGCACAAGAGAAAGCCATCTAGAATATTCTCTTCCCACTGAAATGTGCACTCGTGTGGTGACATAGAAATCAGTATAGCAGGAACTAATGATCTGATTCCATTAACAATTGCTCATTTGGGTGGTAAGTGACCTGAGACGAAGAAAATGCAATTTTGCCTGCCAATATAGTAAAAAATGGCTGTCATTACAGCTCTGAAAGATTATAATCAATGATACTTTCTATTGGCTCAATTGAACTACATTGTGACCAATTAAATCTTTGTTTTGATGACATTGTGTAAAATGAGAGAGTTTGGAATCTTTTGAGTCTTGCAGAAAACAGCATTAAAGCTTCATCCTTAATCCCTTTCAAAGGCAAACTTTCATTTGACTGATGCTTTCTTGGCCATGAAATCATCATATCTGCATTAAAACCATCTTTAAAACCTTTTGCATTCTCAAAAGCACAAATGAATATCCTGTCAACTCCTAGGATTTTTTGCTACCATTTCTTAAAAATAAATACATATAGTATAATTGTGTTTATAAGGAAATTGGTAATTTTAAATTTCCATTTTTATGTACGTTCATGTATGTGTTCCTGTTCGTGTTTGCCTCATGTGTGCAGGTGCCACAGAGGACAGAAGAGGAAGTTAGTTCCACTGGGGCTGGTGTTATCAGAGGTTTTCAGCCATTCAGTGTGGGTTCTGGGAATCAAACTCAGGTCCTCTGGAAGAGCAGCAAGTGGTCTCCAGTCCCAAAGAATTTGGGAGTTTTAACAGGTTCTCATTTGTAACATACCATAGAGTGAAATTTGAGAGCTTTAAATGGACACCCTTCCTTGTTGTACAAGATATGACACTAAATATCTATGCAATACTTTGTCCAATAATGTTGAAATTTGATAATGACAAAATCTGGTGGTTTTGTGAGAATTACCATCACACATGTGTTTGTGATTGAAAGCTTGTTTTGAGAGCAGTTTCCCAGGAAGGTACAATTTAATAATTGCTAGGTTTCATATAAACAGCATTTTTATTCCTAGAAGACATGTACCTTGGAATCCTATAAACAAAAGTGATATAATAGAACTCAAATTGCTAATGGTCTGCAGACTTTGGTATCATAAATAAGACATAACTGCAATAAGACAAAATGAACACTAAGTCATACAGCTATATTCTTTTCTAATCTCAAATTTCCCAAGGAACAAATATAGAAAATCCTGAGGGTTTATTTTTTCCCTTTCCAGTTATTTATTTAAATGGATTTTTGTTGTTGTTGTTGTTGTTTTGTTTTGTCTTATGTATCACTGAGCACTTAATCCATGGCAAGAACTACGTTAAAAGCTAGATTTGCCGGTCGAGGGAAATGGCTCAGCAGTAAGAGCACTGTCTGCTTTTTCAGGGGTCTTGGTTTGATTCCCAGCACCCACAAGGCAGCTCACAGTTGTCTGTCTAACATCCTCACACAGACATACATACATGTAGGCAAAACATCAGTGTGTACATGAAATAAATTTAAAAAAAATAGGTCCTGTCCAAAAAAAACAAACAAACAAACAAACAAACAAAAACAAAACCCAGGTGATGT
Organism: Cricetomys ansorgei; assembly: GCA_026225945.1. NCBI lineage: Eukaryota > Metazoa > Chordata > Mammalia > Rodentia > Nesomyidae > Cricetomys > Cricetomys ansorgei. The sequence continues at coordinate 14,776,626 of JAMJFZ010002981.1, forward strand.
TGGCACATACTCCTTTAATTCCAGCACTAGGTCAGGAGCAAGAGGCAGGCAGTTCTCTGTGAGTTTGAGGCCAGCCTGGTCTTCAGAGTGAGTTTCAGGATAGCCAGAGTTGAAATTAGAAAAAATTGGGTATAGTGTAGTCATAACAATTATGTTCATAGAGGAAGACAGTCTGAGAGGGGATTTTGGAGGGCTATGGGGAGAGTTGGAGGGAGGGTTTCATATGAAGAAAAATACATTGAACTCATATATGAAATTCTCAAGATAAATAAGAATTAAAAATAGAATTTAATACTGTAATCAAATTTTGACTGAACTGTGAGTTAGAACTTAAAACAAAATGATTAATGATCATAAATACAAAAAAAAAAAAATGGGTAAATAAACTGAGAAGAAGTAAAGCATTCCAGACACGGAAACATGAGAAGTAAGAGAGACTTAGCCAGCATTCAGGCTTCAAGTGACTTTTATCTGTTTATTACTAGAATTTAAGGCATTATGAAGATATTGAATCTACTAGCTGAAGAGTCAAAAGGTGATAGAAAAGACCCATAACCCCCACTTTAAGGTGCCAAACCTTTCTACAAGAAAGCCATTTGCAGGTTTTACAGAAATAAGTTCACAGCTTAGTAATTCAGAAGAGGCTGTGACCACAGAAGGGAAATGTATCACACAGAAGGCACTGCTGTAGATAAGGGGTGTCAAGTTCTCCATAGCATACAAGAAAGCAACCAAGAAACCACTTAAATTTCAATTTTGTTTTTCTTGGTTTTTCAAGACAGGGTTTATCTGTTGTAACTCTGGTTGTCCTGTAACTAACTCTGTAGATAAGGCTGACCCCGAACTCACAGAGATCTGCCTACCTCTGCCTTCTGTGTGCTGGGATTAAAGGCATGTGCCACCATGGTCTGGCTTAAACTTCAGTTCTTAAAGAGTTTTCCTCATATTTTCTCGACTGTGTGAATCTTGCCAATTTAGCTCCTTATTTTCTTGTACCCCTGATTGAAAAAAAAATTTCTATTCTGTCCTGAAATTTTTACTTGTTTTTCATTTTCTTTTTATACCTGTAAAATCCAGGAGAACTAACCCTTCCCTGGTTTATTGTTTTGCTCTTGGATCACACATATAAGCATTTGGTGAGCAAACCTACAAATTCAGAACTGCATCCTGACAGGTCCTTGTTGGATTTTAGGGGCAGTTGAGTTTGTACTAATGGGAATTTTCCTCCATGCTGTTTTCAAAATTCATGTTTTAATATACATAACAACATAGGATATATCTACAAAAATGCCTGTATTTACATATTCCTAAATGTACATGTGACTAAATAATGGTGAAAGGTAGGGTGGGAAAGTGGATCGATCAATAAAAAGCTTTCAATGGAAGCAGGAAGATCTGATTTGAACTCTTCAGCATCCACAAAAGCCTAAAACACCAGTGCTGGGGTCAGACAGAAACAGACAAATCCTGGTACTCGTTGGTAAACACGTCTAGTGAACTGATGAGCTTCGGGTTCACTGAGAAACCCCATCTCAATAAATAAAAGTGTAAAGCAATCTAGAAATGATACCTGATGTCATCCTTTGGCCTCCAATTGTGAATACACACATACAAAAAATAAGAAAGAAAGAAAGGAAGGATGGATGGAAGGAAGGAAGAACAGAAGGGAAAAGAAAAAAATCAATGAATGGTATGATCAGGATCTCAGCTGCTGAACACCACACTGTGGCATTAATTCAAACATGCAATGTACATTCATTGATTAAACTGTCACATGTAATTTGTGTTCACTGACATCATGGCTCTGCTTTGGGAAGTAGTATTACTTCCTCCTTCGTTTCAGATCAAAGTTTTCTCATACCAAAGTGTCCTCCAAAATATCGAAATAGAATGCTCCTCTACCTCTGTGACAGGAGGAGAAGACAACAGCAAGCATTGTGTGTTCAAAAACAGCCAGATGGTAAGACATTTCCAACAGTGGTTATTCCTGTTGGTCCCATGATAGAAAATGCATGCAGTGAGAATTTAGCCTTGGAATTCAGACATGAGAAGCCAAACCATGGACAGAAAGCTCACTTGACAACTCTAGCTGACTGCCTCAACTTCCCCAGTTGGTTTCTGCTAAATGTTGTCAGTGCCAAGTTTGTTAATGATGTTTTTGCCATTTCTGAAAGCCTCACTCAAGCAGAGGGGACCCTCTGCTCCACGTTGGACTCTATTAGGAACTCTAGCTGGCTGCCTTAAAGAGGAATTCTCAGACAACTTCTGCTAGACGTTTTGAGTATGTGATGTTGTTCTGTCATCTAGAGAAGCAGCTGCTACTTGACATTTGTTCTTTTACTTTGGCTATCTAAACATGTAGTGAATCTACTCATTTAAAACCAAAAATATGTCTGTATGCATAATTCTCAGGACAATCTAGAACAATATAGTAAGCTCTCAAGCTCAGTTTTCTGGCAAAATTATTTCTAGAACATGGGAAAATTAGCAGAGAATTCTGGTGCTTTTCTGACAGACATTTTGACCACCGAAGTGAAACTTTAAGCTTTCAAGGTCAAAGCTGAAAATGTTGATAATACACACACACACACACACACACACACACACACACACACACACACACACACACACACATATATATATATATATATATATATATATATATATATATATATATCCAAGTATTTTGGATAGCAAAGCCTTACAGATTCACCATAAAGAAAGAAACAATTATGTTATAAGAGGTATTCAAAAGAGCATACATCACAGTAGATAAGTTTTTTTATACAAGCAAGTTGTGATTCACATTGTGTTAAAGATTATGTTAAGAGCTTGGCTGTGCAGATGAAGCACAGTTTCCTTCATTCTTTCATTAAATACTAAAACGCTTGCTGAAGGAAAAATGTTCTTCTTTGGGCTCAGTTCCTCCTTGGTAGAGCTGGCAATCAAACAACAATGCAACAGTAAACAAGAAACAGATACAGTGTCACATGTCCTTGAATTGTGGTAATTAAATACAATTCAACACTTAAAGAAGTTGGTTAAGTGACGGATCCAACATGGCACAGGGAGTAGAAGAGATGACTTTGAATGACATTCTCTTTCCAGGGATGATGTGCTCTACAGTGATGTGATGCAAATCTGCTTTCTGGAAATTCTCAAAAGTCTACATGACCACCCCCCAAACTGCTGATACTGTCACTGATTTGTGTGTACTGATGAACGACAAAAGTGGAAACATTTACTAAATTAAAAATCAAAACAAAACAACAGCAACAAAAATAACCCCTTTTTTTTCCCCTCAAGGAAATACCTACCAGTATCATATTGAAGTTACTTAAATCTACTTTCTGAGCCCATCCTGGTCAGGAATCCTAGTTAATAGACCAAAAGACAAAAATAGAAGATCCCTCTGGAGGGAGAGCTGATTAGTGATGCCGAGTTGGGTGTCTATCTAGCCAAGGGATAGTTTTTAATGAGTAGTCATCCACACTGTAACTCTTGCTCTGATGAATCCTAGTGGCAGTGACAGGAACATAGATGTACCCAGGGATTGAAGTGCACATTTTTAAATCCTGAAGGCCCCTTGTAAAGTACTTGCACCCATGTGTGTTCAGCTTTTCCTGACTTTCCACTCTGAACGTATTTTCTTGGGGATAGAAACAAAAGTTTCACCTTCTCAGTCTGTGAGCATCTGTTGTTCTGCTCTCACAGACAGACTTCTCTGCCCTCTGATTTTCCTTTGTTTTTCACTATTTACAAGAACAAAAGAAAAATCCCTTTTCTCTATTTGAAGAAATTTTAAATGTTAAGCAATTTATCTTATTTCTCCCCCACCTCTCTCTTTTAACAAAATTTGCATTATATTACACCCCCTTGTGTCCTTTAGGCCCTTACCCACGTGTGTATTTTTAGGAACACAAGAGGTCTTGCATCGTCTCTTTAGAAGTTCCAGATAGAAACTTGTGCTATTTTCCCCTAGAACTTATCTTCCTACACTTTTTCTATTGACATCATCTCCTCCCTTCTGCGTTTCCATGTGGACTCCTCTTTCTAACGTTATCTGTTCAGAGCCAGGTCATCTGGTCCATTACATACCATGTTTAAATGCAGAAGAACACATTACCTCAAATACCTCCTCTAAGACAGGTTATGTATCAGTAGATTCAATACAGAATAAATAGAGTAGTCCAGCTGAGAGAGTACTTGAGAAGTAAAAGTGAAAAATTGCCCATTTTTCTTGTTACTTCCTTTATGGAAAGCAGTTAATTTTTTCTAAGGGTATGCTTTTGAAGTGAGCATGTTAGGGGTTAGTATTATGTTATAAAAGTTCCTATGATTATTTTGCAAATGTGTCTAGTTCCTGTCTTTAAATATGGTCAATAGGAATACATGAGGCATAAATAAAAGCATTTGAAATCTTCAAATGGTTAAGAAGGAAAAGGTGTGAGACCTCAATATTTGAGGACTACAGAGATGCAGAAATAGCCACATAGTCAGGATATGGAGAGAGTCAGTTAAGCGTTTGCTACGCAAGCAACGAAGACTGGAGACCAATCTTCAGTAACATAGAAAGCCTGGACAAGGTGCTACAATCCTCGATGCCAGCCCTGGGCAGGCAGAGACAGGGGGATTATACCTGGATATCTGGACAGATAAACTAGCCAAGTCAGTGAGAGCCAGGTTTATAGAGAGACGGTTTCAATAAGATATATAGAACAATCAAGGAAGATGTTACTAGAAGTTTGCCTCTGGCCTCCACATGCATGAGCATACAAATACATGTAAACCTTCAGATGAATGCTCACCCACAGATCACACACAACCAGGCACATGCATGTACCACATTCACACATAGGAAAAAAATCTGAGAATTGTTATATCAGAAAAATGGGATCCTCCTAGGGGTCCCATTCACTAAAGGGATCTAGCTTAGCTAGGAAGCTGACCTTTGGTTGGCCTAAGAATCTGTTAATATATGTGTGTGTGGAATAGACAAAGTTGAGGAATTCAATCTTATAGATTCTCAGTTATCTGACTATATAAATAGAGAAGATACATTTAGCACACTTCACATAAAACTAAGTGTGTGTTATGATATATTTTGATTCAAAATATAACTGCTACCTGAATTATGAGTACACACTTAAGGCTTCAAGTATTTGTTTCCAAGAAAAAGTGAAAATGCAAACAAAAAATTCCCTGAAATCTGTTGGGACTCGTAGCTCTTCCACCTGCTTCCCTATAGTGTTTATCTACAGTGCATTCAGAACTCTACCCCTTGATCCAGAACGGACTGATCTGGGATCACTGGTGGTGGGAAGAACAAAGAAAACTGCATTTAATAAATTTAGGCCTCATAGACATTTAGAAAATGTATATTAAAGCAATACAGTGTAATATGTTATATGGCATTGTGATACAGGAAAGTAGGAAATTTGAAAACCAATTGCTAAAAACATATTAAGAATAAAGCCTCATTTAACAGCAGTCTGTAGGAATCAGTTATACAACAAGGTGTGCCTTTTTATGAATTCAAGATTTAAAATTAGACCTTTAGATGACCTCTTTTAGTTTTTAAGAAGGGTGAAATCTAGGCAACATTGCCACTTATTCAATTCAAATACTGTTCTCTGCTTTTAAAGATAATACCTAAAACAATTTATCTCATTAACAAAAATATTGAAGACAAATCTGAAATATTTGGGCAAAATTGTAATGTATTTAGGAAGCAGAATGTTCTTTCACTTTCTATCTCAGCCCACCTCTGGGAGCTTATTCCTCCAGGTAGAGAATCAGGAAACAAAGTGTCTGTAAGCAGAGACAAGAATGAGCATGACCTCAACGCCTTCTGTTCCCTTCAGACAGTTTGTCTGGATGAAACTGGAAAGATGCCTTTGTGCTCACAGGGCGGTTCACTCAAATGATTTATGTCTTCCACCTTCAGAAATAGGCTATATCATACAGTCCTCTTGGGGAACATGAAGAAATGAGACAGTTTTACTTTTGTTTGTTTTTGTTTTTTGTCTTTGCTTTCGTTTTGTTTTGTTTTTGTTTTGTTCGTCTCTCTACATACCCCTGGCTGTCCAGGAACTCACTCTGTAGACCAAGCTGAACTTGAATTCACAGAGATCCACCTGCTTCTGCCTCTCAAGTACTGGGATTAAGGTGTGCTCCACTATGCCCAGTCCACTAGACAGTGTATTTTTTCATTGTAATTTTCATGTTTTTGCCATAAAATGAAGACTCTGTTGTGTCTCAACCTCTGAGCTGAAGGGTACCTGTCATCAAGAGTCTTTGTTCATGGCATGTGTACATTTCACTAAGATAAAGAACAGTATTCATTCTTTAACTGTCCAACTACTTTGTTTGGTTGAAATTCTACTGATTTCATTGCACTGGATATACTTGAGATTTTAATAATATTTTAGTTTGGCTGCTAACAATTTCAGTCTAGAACCAGGTCCTGGGGCTTCACAGTTTCACCCTAAAGTGAAAGTCTGTGTCAGTAATCTTACTAAACATGCACAGTCTGACTACTGCCATTCAAGCCCACTATACTAGACTGACTTCTGATTTTTAAAACAGAAAAATAGGCTGAGCATTGATGGCACATGCCTTTAATCCCCAGCACTTGAGGCAGAGGCAGAGGCAGAGGCAGAGGCAGAGGCAGAGGCAGAGGCAGACGGATATCTGAGTTTGAGGCCAGCCTGGTCTACAGAGTGATTCCCAGGACAGCCAGAGTTACAACAAAGAAACTCTGTCTCAAAAAATGAAATGAAAAAAGTTCAAATTTTATTTCATGTTTCTAAAAGTGATTTTCTAAATAATGAACCAACAATAATCTTTCTGGCTGTGAGAGAGATAAAGTACAAATTTAAAAAAAAAAAACTGTTATCCATAATAATACTTTGCAGAAACACATTGTTTATCTCTGCAAAAGAGCTAATTAAGAATCAGAAATTGAAGTGATTCACTCAGATATATATATGCTGGCTACTAGCTTCTATGCAAAATGTTTCTGGTTGATAATTATCTATCAAAATGATATCTTAAGACATCATTTCACCTTGTTTATTTAAAGAAGAAAATAAAGAGATTTATACAAATTTTCAATCTTAGATAAATCAGTTAATGAGGCATGCAGGTACTGTAGATAACTAAATGGCTAGTATAGAGGCTAAATGGCCAGAAGCTGTCCATTGATAAAGTCAAATCGACAAGTCATATTGTCACTGTAATATACTGAAATCAGTGTTTTTATAGAAGCTATCACAAACTGTATTAAAAGAAACTGTGCATGTCACTTCTTCAAATTCTGTAAGATGTTCACTCTTACTAATCACAAAATTCAAAGGTCTTAGAGTAGTGAAATGTTCTAGTTTATTCTGAAACTCCCCTCCTCTGGTCCAATCCACCCCCTACCCCTTTCTTTTATTTGCCCTATTTATATCCTCCATGATTGCTGTCCTGGATCATGTCAGTCACATGCTCCTCTGCTCCTTGTTGCTTCTCCTTATGCTCACATCATCTGCCTCTCACCCTACTCTCTTTGAATACACCTGCTCACAAATGTGGTTTTTACCATCATTGCATGGGGACATGGTCAGACCATATAAAAACTGGAGATTTATCTATTTATCCGTTTTATTTTTTCTATAATCTTTTTTGTTATACAGCATAGCATGTTTAAAATATTCATTTATTTTTCTTAATTAGAATACAGTTCCACATATAAAAACCTGGTTTTGTGTTATCCATTCTATTAACTAAAGTTGCTGAATAAAATAAAATATAGGTAATAAGTTCTAACTTTGGATGAAAGCATATATTTAGGATAAATATTTCTTAAATATTTCATATTTCTATTGACTAGCCTAAGTATGCTAGAAAAGTCTCTGTTCTGCCACAACTGATCTATTATCATTATTATTATTATTATTATTATTATTATTATTATTATTATTATTACTTCAGAATGTGTATCTTTCCTTAACTTGTATAAAAAGTTTACCCCCTGTTTAGCAAAAGTACAGTAAAATTTTTGGCAAAGGTAACTTTAGATGTGTTAATTTTGGCAGAACAGACAGTTTTATAGGTGATTATCAATCCAAGAACATAGTGTACCCTTTCTTTTTAGTTTGCCCTTTTAAAAATGTTTATTTTAAATTTTCAGCATACTTATGATATTCAAGTTTTGAGGTAGTAAATGCATAAGTATTTTATTTTTGTGACTTTATAGTTGGTATTTTATTAATTTTACATTTATCTCACATATATAATTTTGTTATGCGATATTTCTATAGCAATCAACAAAATTGAAAAATTAGTAAATAAAAAGTTGTATTCTAACTTGCATGAAATTAGTGGGAGGCATCTGAGATCCTTTTCTTAGTATCATACAGTGATTACACAATGCTTTGTGCACAAGCTCACCACAGCAGGTCCTGTCAGAACTGTTCTGGTCTAGTTCAGACCAGTCTGAGCCAGTCTGATCTGGTTTGAACTAGTCTGATCTGGTCATGGACTGGTCTGGTCCAGTTTGAATTATGCTGATAGATGAATGCCAACATATTATCTATAGTATCCTTTTAAGAATTTCTTAGCACAGGGTTGGAGAGAGGGCTCAGCAGTTAAGAGCACTTACCCCAGCACCCATGTCGTGGCTCACAAGCATCTGTGTCTATAATTCCAATTCCAGGGGATCTCATGCCCTCTTCTGGCCTCTGCAGGCACCAAGCATGCACCTGGTACACGGACATACCTGGTGGCACATAGCACCTAATGTGTAAAGTTACTCTCAAATTTGAATATTTAACATATCATGAAACTGACAAGGGGCTTGCACTGAGCCTGATAGACTAGTCAAATGAGAAACTCCCCTATTTGAAGACTGTTGGGATGAAGGAGAAGAAACATGTATAAGAAATAATTATGAAGCTACAGGATATGTCAGTACTAATTGCTCTACATTCAGGATAATTTTATTTTTTTTAAAGAACACACAGCAATGGAATAATAATGCTAAAAAGTGTAAGTAAAGGGTTTAATTGAAATCATATCATAATAGAGTGAGAAATTATGGTGACAAAACTTAACATTGGAATACTGAAAAAATGGGAAAACATCGTAATATAAAGGGATGAAGTCTACAAATAACAGGTAGAAACAAAGAGATAGAATAAAATGCTTTGACTCTTGAGATGCAAATGTTTGAATACATCCAACTACATTCTATGATATGGAAGTAGCTTCTAATCTGAAAAGGGGTAGACGGAGACCAGATAAGATATTTGGAAGCAAAATGAGATACAGACTCCCACTCATAAGAATGTAGCTGAAGGGTCTAGCTCCCACAGCTTGTCTCATTGAATCAGAGGTAACCCCAGACAAAATCCACCTACATCACCATGTAGCATCATCACCATAATAAATAGTGTCACGTGCCACAACTCATAGTCCAGAAAGTTCACTTGTGCTCATTTTCATATCATCTGATACAAGTACTACTGATATGAGGATGTAATTCATGTGGAAAAATTAACCAGAAAGAGTTAGAATAAAGTCAAACACTGTACCTTCTGATTTAGCTGAAAAAAGAGAATAGGGAATTATCTAATACCAAATGGTCATCCCTGAGATCTTATGCATGATACAGCCTGAGCAGGTTGCGTTTATATATTTAGGAACACACACCTTCACACAAATATTAAAAGAAAAGAGGCAATGAATTTGAAAGAGAGCAAAGTAGGAGTACAGAGGTGGGAGAAAGAGGGAAATGCTGCAATTATATTATAATCTCAAAAACTTTATATACATATATTTTTTAAAATAGAAGTCAAAGTTTAAAAGACCTCAAGCAGGGAAAATGTGATAAAATAATTATAAAGCCTCAATAAATAAATTCATGGGTATGAATTACATAAGTGTGTGTTTAACATGTGAAGCTTCATGTATATATATGCACCAGCATGCATGCACACACACACACACACACACACACACACACACACACACACACACCTGTAGGTCACACTGACAAACTTAAGCTATAAAAGTGAATAAGACAAATCATTCCTCCATTCTTGAGACTTAATATACCACATGGCATGTAAACCTTAATCTAAAATGTTAATCTATAACTATTATATTATCATGTATGAGCCAAATGAGAAGAGAGGATAGCTTTACCATTCAATATTACTAAAATATAAAATCCATTCTAATGACACAGTAATGTCACGTGCTGAAGACATAACACATGGCTAGAACTTCCACCTGACACACATGGCCAATCACTTGATCGTTAGTACTGCAGAGAGCAAGACATAAAACCAAATAAATGGCTATCAAAGTAGAATTGTCGAAGCTTCAATCTACAATAATGTTTCCAGTGAGCATAGTACAGAGTTTAATGATAAGTCTCTGAAATCAGGTCTCCTTAATTCAGAATCTAGTAAATTTTTACTCTCTCTATACCTGTTTCCATACTTATAAAATGGCGTTAATCATGTTACCAATTTGACAGGACTTTTTTGAGAAGCTTCTCAAAAGTTGTGTTGCACATAATAGGTTAATTTGTTAATGTTTGATAGTTATCATCACATTATTAAGCAAAACCTAAGACAGCTGAGCCATCTTTCCAACTTCCTACTCTAGCCTTTTGTAAAACTCTCGATGTCCTTTCTTACACTATATTCCTTCTAGCAGGGGAAAGGATGGGAATTTGTTTCCTTGTTCCCTTGATTCGAGGATAAGCATACAAACTGCTATGGATATTGGAGAAGGAGCATCTCTGTAAATTCCTTCATGTCAGAACCTTTAGTAGTGTGTTTTGTCGAAGCCCTTTCCCAGAGACTCTCCCCCCTGCTGCTGTATGCACAGCGAAGCTCCAGCTAGCCGAGATGTCAGTGTCCATTCAATGCTAAAGAAGATGGGGAGTGTGTTGGTTTCTCTAAGGCCACTGTTAACTCTAAGCTGCATGGCTTTCCATGTGGAGATTATTCTCTCATGGATTCCAAAAGTAAGATGTCCACAGGCCTCTCTAAAATATCTCTCAGTTTCTGCTAACCAAGAGCCTACTTGATTTACAGAGAAGTTACTGAAATCTCTCCTCCTGCCATCATCTTATCCTCAATGCATGTCCCTTTGTGTACCTCTCTAATAATGACACTGAACATAAGGTATTTCCTAAACCATTTTTATCTGACCTCCATCCTTACTTTAATTATACCTATAAAGAATATATTTTTAATAGTGTCAATTTCCATGACTTCAGATGGACATAAACTTTCAGAAACATCACTGAAGCCACTAAGACAGCACATGTGATGTAACAGGAAGTGACACCTATTAACTTCAATTATCATCAGCTAGCATTTTTCTAGTTCATATAGTCACACTAGTCTTTATCATCCTAATTTCTTTCCCTCTTTACAGAAATTTTGTTTTTAATTTGAACCAGTAAAAATTATTTTAAAACTAGGCATTTGTGGGGGTATAAAATTTAGTACTTGCTTTTGGCAAGTGCTCTTACATTAATAATATTAAGAGCATTTGGTATTAGTCAATTAAAGTCTACACAAAATAAATTATTGAGCTTGTACACATATAGAACTAGTTTGACCATTTTAACTTAACCAATAAATCAATTAAATAGAAATGGTCAAATAATTGCAGTAACAATACTGGCACACACACACATGGGGATGGAACTATTGTAAGAATGGAGGGGGAATTAACATCTGTTCAGTACTCAAACATTGTTAGAGACTCTTCTCACATATTTTATCTCATTTTGCCCTTCTAACACAGCTGCTAAGTGTTATAATTTCCATTTTACACATAATGAAACTGTGGCTTGGAGAAATTTAGCCATTCAGCCTAGACTGTAAAGCCAGCAAAGAGCCGATTCTGAATTTTAATCTAAGATTACTGATTAACCAAAGCCATCTTCTTTCCATTATGCTACTGCATTAAGAGACTGAACTAACTAATTTGATTTAATTGTTCAATGGCTTTAGAGACTGGTCAAATCTTTTATAGCCGATGAAGCTATTTATGGACACACCCAGAACAAGTTGCTCAGATTAGAATTCATTCGATCTCCTCTGCAAGGTGAGCTTTGGCTTTCTTCCACAAAAGAATGAGGCTGCTTCTCAGAACACAGAAGCGCTAAAGCAAATCTTTTCTTGTCCTCTGATTCTGAGCACAGTGACTCAGAAGTGAAAGGGAAGAAGGCAAAAGCAACGGGATACTTAATCATTCAGTCATCTTGATTATTTGTTGTGTCTTTGCCTCATTTTAGTGTACTTTTATGAAGACAAAGGACTCACTTCAGCCTTTCATTAACTGAAATATTTTTTGCATTAACTAACATTAGCACATAGAAAACTAGGTACAAAGCATCTCATTTACCAAAGGTCAGTGTGTTCCCACAACTCTCTGCATTTATGCAGAACGCTGTGCTTCACCTCCTGTCTCTGTGAGCTGTGTGGTCAGGAAGGAAACGGATTGTTTCCTGTTTGTCATAGGTGGCTGTGAAAACGAGTCTGATGTCAGAGGTCTGAAGCTCTCACCATGACTTAATGTATCACAAAAGGAAATCAATTCCTCTCGTCAAGAAATTTAAAATGGTCTAAATTTTATCTTAAAACAGAAAAAAGGTAATTCTTAATTTTTCTGTCTTTTTTTAAAAAAAATAAATACACAAAGTAGATGCCATGACAAGTGGATAATACTAGAAATGTTTAGAAATGAAACAAAGAGAAACTATAAATAACTTTTCGATATGTGAAGTGGATATAGCTCTTTTTCTAAATACCTGCATACAGATTTTTAAATAAGTTGTGCTTTTTCATGATACAAGCCTATTAAGAAACACTTTGGTAAATCATCTGTCATAAATGAAGTCACGTCTGTTGTCATTTACACTGTATGCTTCCTACACTTCTCCTGTGTTACCCTTGGCTGCTAGATTGCAGTTTTAGCCCCTGTGCTTCAATTTAAACTAATGTAAGTGTGATCCTGTCATGTCGTCAAATACTTTCAACATGTCAAGTTTTCTTGAGGATTTTGTTTCCATATGAAAGACAATTTACTAAAAATGATTTTTCTAACTTGAATTGTCTTAAGTTGCAGTTAGTCACAAAATAGAAACTCTTCCTAGATTAAAGGTGAGTTTAAGGAGTTGCAGTCTGTAGATACCTCCCTTCTCATCAATTGATAGTATTTCCCTCAGGAATTTCAGAAGAGCTCAGCTTGAAGGCAAAACCTACTGTACTTGACTCAATTCAAATCAAGTTTTCAACTTTTTTCTTAAGGACAGCTTTCTTGAATGATCTCTAGCAACCAGCTGATGGGTAAATCATGAGATGACATTAGGTCTTTAAAAGAGGAAATACTTCAAAGTAAAGTGTATATCTGAGGAACGTGAGGCAGAAAGATGTGGTTGTGAGAGAATCATCAATTCAAGGCTCCTGTAATAAGGATAGTTTCTCAGATCACAAGTAGAAAAGAGCCAGCTTTATCCCCACCACAGAGTGAGGGGGGTTAGGGAACACCCATCCTCATATATGACTCAAAGTCTGAGGGAAAGAAAGAGAAAAAAAAGAGAGCAAATACAAAGTTATACATGAAAGTTTAATATATGAAAGAAAAAGTGTAAGACCCATCAAATGGGATATCCTAGCTGAGATGGTCATAGACACACAGAAGTTACACATGACTTTGAGTGATGGCCATTAAAGTATATTCAACAGCAACATGAAAAAGTAGAAATGTAGAAAGAAAACCTACTAACACTTGAACCAGAATATTAAACAGTTATAGTAAAATATTCAGTTCTCACTTACAAGGGCTGAACTCCTTGTAAGGGTATATTTTCAGAAGAAATGCCATAAAACCTAAATCTAGCCAGTGGCTTCTACTTTGAAAGCCATGGAAGACTGCTGAAGGAAACAAAGCTTTTGAAAGTAAAGAAATGAAATCACTAGCAGTTTAAGGATGGAGATTAGATAAATCCCAAACTAGATGCGACTGTTTATAGAAAATGAGGTGAAGGAAAAGTCATGAAAGGAGATGGACATCACAAAACCACAGAGTAAAGAAGGTTAAGTGAGCAAGATCTCAACTGAGAATATCTAGAATGCACAGGAGATTTCTTTTCGTCAAGGAACTACACAAATCTTTCCCAGCACAGGCTCTCAAAGAGACCAGAGAGCAGAGGGGCAGAGACAAAAAAAATTGAGACTTCTCCATAATTCATTTTAAATAATTGAATTTGAAGTAGTGTTTTCTAATACACAAGGATGCAGGAGGCTCTGTATTCCATTCCCAGCACTGCCAAAAGAACTAAATACTTCAGATAATTTTATTACTCTTATCACAGATTGTCTATTTATTTTGGAGTATGGTAAGTGTCATCACCCATGTGTAGCAATAAGAACACTTGTGGTGGTCAATTCTGTCCTTCTACTCTGTGGGTCCTGGAGATTAAATTCAGTCTGTCAACTTTGACAGCAAATGACTACACTCACAAAACAATTTTCCTGGACCTAAGCTACATCTTTTCTACATTTAGAATATTAGAAAACTCATGAATAGGAGAGTGAGTTACATTATTCTTAACAGAGGGCCTACAACAAATTTCACTTGAAAGGACAAATTCTTGTCTTGAATGTGCTATGTCAGAAACATAGATGAACACTTCTATGTCATTCTACAACATCAGAATTACTCAAAAGCAATAAATTCTCACAGTACAGTGATTTCAATAGCAACAATTTGCCATATATTCCTGCCCTTCATGACAGCTCTGGAAGAACCATCAAGTGGTTCTTTTATTACAGTTTTAATTAATAAAATTAATGCTAAGATTACACATTAAGCATTACACAAACAATGTCATTCTGCATACCCAGATTCAGAGTGATTTTTCCTCAAAAAGGGGTCAAAAGGTGCTCATAAAAGTGCAATTACTGTGGGAAAGGTGCAGATTTTATATAATGTAGAGAAACTTAGGTCAGGGCATAGCCTGATGTCAACAGTTCTAATTTTAGTTAGACTTTAAGACTTAAGAGATTATCTGTATCTAAGGCTGGCCTGAAACTTGTATTTAGCCCAAGATGACTTTGAAGTCATGATCCCTCCAGTCTCTACCCAGAAAAGTCAGAGCTTAAAGACATGCACAATTCCCAGTTTATATTGTGCTAGGACTCAAACCTACATTTGTGCTTTTAACTTAAATCATCTACCAACTGAGCTTCATTCCCAGACCCCAAAGGACCGATCTGTACAGATAAGACACATTGTTCAGCTAGATGGGGAGCTAACTGGAAAATGTAGTCTATCCAAGTTTCATTTTTACCTGTTTTGGTGTGCTTGTGGCACAAAAGTTTTCATTTCCTTTTAAACAGAGGGCAGGCAAGTGAGATATAAAGAATTATAATCCTGGAATTCTCTGCTTCCCATACCAGGAAACAAAGAATTATAAACAAATAAAAAGGATGCTTTATTTCAAAGTACTTAGTAAACATAGTAGTTTATTGAAAAACATAAGAAGGCACTGTACCCCCTCCTTGTTCTCCTTTATCACATGACAGAGATGAGAGCAAGGACCATGTTCCTGAGTCCAATTTCCCTTGTAGCTAATCTGTGACATCTTTTCACACTTTACTCCAGACTCTACCTAAGACAACATCAAAAGTCTTAACATCTCCAAACATTTCCTGAAATCTATCCATTCACACAGAGAAAGTCTGAGAGACACAATCTCATAGTCAACACAATATGATTTTATCAACTGGGAAACAATGATATCTCTGATCTTGGAGGGAAAAAAGAACAGCTTTTTCACCCTGTTTTCTTCTTCCTCCCAGATGAAATGAGTATTGATCTTGTAGGAAATTATAAAATATTTTGAAAATGTATTAAATTGTTATATAACATATAAGTAGCCACTTGTGTTTCCTTTTCTTCCTTTTACATCCCATGTGATTCACACCATGCTTAGAAGCTATATAAAGTGGTAAATGATCCTCCCTAATATTTGCATAAAATAATCTAGCTTTCATTCCTCATATGAATCTAATGCTTCTTTTCTCTCATAGAGTATAAATTCACATATTGACTAGATGTATGGCTAGTGGCCTTTAAACATTTCCCATAAGGATGCACATTTAAGAAAAATATTTAGACTAATAAAAATCACAGAAATCTTTCTTACATAAAACCTGATGTCTAAGGTACATTTCCTTTAAGAGGAAGAGAGGAAGGAACGAAGGAACAAAGAAACAAAGGAAGGAAGGAAGGAAGGAAGGAAGGAAGGAAGGAAGGAAGGAAGGAAGGAAGGAAGGAAGAGAAAGGATGTTTCTTTGGTTGAAAACTAGAAATTTTGTTTCCATGACCATTAGGAAAAATCAAATGGGGAAACTTTGAGACAACATTGGCTCCTAATTAGAGTGATTGTGTTCATCTCATACCTCTAGTCAGACTGTGAATACTTGTTTACTTGTTTATGTATTCAAGATCTCCTAACACATCTCTGTGCATCTACCACATAGTGTATGCCTACTTCTTTAATCTACAATTTCAGGATGATGTTTCCCTATTGTAAGGAATAAATTTGGCAGCTTGCTGTAGAAAGAAGATATACTGTGGTACAGGAGCATTCAAATGCGCTCATGTCTTATTGGTGATTGTCATTGGAAAGTTTCTAGGTAGAAAACTCAATGAGAAATAAGGGAAGATAAGACAGAGTAAGATCACAGGTATTCATGTGAAAGACTTACATGCAACATTTGTTTTTCTAGAAAATAATGATGGGGAATAGTCTTCCCCAGGGAAGAGACCCTAAATTTGTTTTCTAATACTGTTGTCAGCCTTAAAATCATATTCATACAAATAAAATTATGCATACTGAGAAGGTTGTATATATGTTTTAAGAGTATATATATGTAGGTAGATAAATGACAGACACATAGATACATTCAGAGATGTATAGGAATATTCATGTATATATTCATATATACGTATATATGTATATAATAAATTAAATAATGAGAAAGCTTAATGAGTCAGCCTCCGTCCAAATGCAGATTCCTCTTCTAAGTTTGCAATTGACAGATTCCAAAACACTCCATGAGTCATAGCACACCCCAGCAGACCTATGATCTCCAGCTCACATTCTAATCACAGACACCAGAGTGGAATTCCAAAGGACATCCTGATGATCCTCCAACACTCCCAAATTCCTTTTTCTCTGCAGGAATGTCATTTCCAAAGCCCTTTCTTGTACTCTGACTTTTCTCCATGTCCCTTCCTAACACACAGTTATTATTGCTTCTTCTCTTTGCATTCCAAAGCAGGGACTCACTACTACCACGCTGAAGTCAAACTTTTAATAGTATAGACAAAGCATAATCATATGGAACCACACATCATGCATTAAAATGCTGCCAGCAAGTCAATCATAATAAAAGAGGATATGATGGTGATGACTATTCAAGAATACTTTATATATTTTCTGAAAAGCCTTTGAAAATTAAATCTATCATGATACCCTAGCTGCCTCATTTAAGCCATCTCTTAACAGGTGTGTTCCCAGGGAACACAGACTAATTGCAATTTGGCCAGACATAATTAAAGTGGCAATTACTCCTTGCCCACCCCCAATATATAATGCATTTTTAATTGATTTTGGATTATCCATGCCACTGATTTTCCCTTGACTAGATAACAGAGAGGCAAGTTTATGCAATAGTATGGAGATGGGAATGAGTATTGAGCATATAGACACAAGCTGAATTATTGCAGAAAGTTGACTTTTCTCCTTAGTTTGCTCAATATGCAGAGGCTTTCACTTTGACCTACTACTAAGCAGCTCCTATTACTTAAATAAAGACCACAGTTTGATCAGGCCTCAGACTTGGAAATAAGACTTGGACATTGTGGTATCTGCTTCATCTTCTTCTGAAGTTACTCACAGTGGAAGAAGTCAGCTGTCATGTCTGAAAAGCACCTAGGCATCCAGAGCTAAGAGCCACATGTCAGAGACCTACATTGACCAAATAACAGCCAACATCAGCATGCTGGATATGGAAGGAACTTTGTCAGACAGTGAAGGGTCTAGCGCCAGTTATCTTCAGAGAATCCTTTTTATATATTGCAATAAAACAGAGAGAGAAAGAGAGGGAGAGAAGAGAGAGAGAGAAAATGTATAGAATATATGTGTATATACATATATGTGTATGTATATATACACATATATACACATGTATATTTGCTTGTTTTGGAAATATGGTGGCTGAGATAATTCATAGTTGGCCAAGAGCCAACTCTCTCTATATATTATTTTCTCTCTCTCTCTCTCTCTCTCTCTCTCTCTATATATATATATATATATATATATATATATATATATATATATATATACACACATACATACACACTCTAGTGGCACTTGGCTATTTATGAATGATCTCAGCCTCCTCATTCCCAAAACAAGGAAAAATATTTAAAAAGTTAATCTAACCTTGTTTCTATCCAGAGTTAGATAACAGCCATAGAAGCAAGAACAACTGAGTGAATGAAAGAAAAACCTATTCTCCTCAATCTAATAAATCAGAATATTCTTTCATACAGGGACCTCAAGAAATTATGTTTCTTCAGAGTATTCTTTCAGGTGGCCTTGAAGAAGGGAAATAAAGCAGTTAATTGAAGAAATAGGTAATCTTCCTAGGCTCAGGAAAAACAGGAGGGAGATTAGGATTTGTGGCTGTTGTGCTGACATAGATTGGATCAGATGACTGTAATTCTCTTTGTTGTATCACCTTAGGTATCTTTAGATGAAAGTGTCTGAGTTTACTTAATCAAGCATATAGTTTACAAATCTATCTTGAGGCTAAGTAATTCCTTCATTAAATGTATTATATCAGACATTCATCATATAATATTTATACTGAAAAAGTAAATGCAATTCTTCTCAGTTTATCAATTCCTTCTCCCATTCGTTTCCCACCACTCTGCCCATACCAGTGGAAGCTGCAGACACCATTCTCATAGAGCTATGAGACCTAGGACTCAGCTTCTCATACACAAAAACATGATAAAGTAATAGGGATGTTTAGATTCTTTGAGGAAGAACAGTTACACTTCCACCTTACAGACCCAGGTAATGAGGGTAGAAAACAGGTGCAGGGCTCCCAAAGAAGCTGAAAGCTATCACAGCACAAAAGGAGGAAGGAAGGCCAGCAAGACTGCATTTTTCTACCCTTTGTTCGATGTTAAACTGATGGATGTGGAACTGTGGTCATTTTCACAGCAGGTCTCCCTTGCCAGTAATTCCCCTGTTAAGGAATCCATGAGTCAATTTAATGGAAGGAGGTCGAGTCTGTAATTTCATTAAACGCCAGTGCCCTCTCTCCTGAGAACACTCTATGACACGTTTAAACTAGGCTGAGACTTCCTTCCCTTCCTTTCTTCCCATCTTGCCCCCTTATTTAATTTTCCTGCTGTTTACCCCTTCACTAGTCAATTACTATAAGATCTATAATCATTTTATGCTTCTCTCCATCTCTAATGAATCTAATACTCAGAAATCAAAAGTCTCATAAAGTCAAAGATTTTTGCTACTTCTCCTGCATTGAAATACCATTTAATAGCATTGTCATGGGGGAGTGAAGTATACTTTTCCTTATTAGCAAAATCACAGTGTTTTAACCCACTTTCCGTCACCGGCACTGCTTTGCTCCCGTGAAATGCTAATAATGAAATTAAATCCAGTCAGCCTGACTTTTAGGATTTTCTCCCTTTCACTCGTGAAATGCACAATACTAAAGCTGATTGCCTGGCTGACTCCATTATTAGATAACCCCAAAATGTCAAGTGGGACTGTTTAAATTAGGTGAGTAAAGCCACATGGCCAGATCCACACAGGAAAACTGTGAGCCATTATGAAATCTGTAGAAAAGGGAGAAAAAAAGGCTTAAAGGAATTTAGCAGTTTGAAATTAATAATCGGGTTTTAGCTCCTGCATTCATCTTTTTAAAAAGAAATATTTTCCACTTCATTTCCATTTGTGCACTGCAATCCAATGTATTCAGAAGGACCAATTAAACTCTCTTGACACTGTGACCTTTCCTGAGTTGGGTCATGACACTGTGGGCAATTAGCTGGTCCAATGTAGGTCATTCCCGCAGAACCAGCAGCCCTGTGTTTTCCACAGAGCTAGCCTGTGCTCAAGGCTAATCACCAGTGTGACTTGGCTGGAATCTTTCTGTTGGTTATCTTTAAATCCTCACAAAGCAAATGCTCTTCTTTACTGACCTCATTTGGAATCAGGGTCAGTTCTGTTTTGCTGTTCATTGAAGGTTGAGGCAACACTCATTTAAAGAGATCTTAAGACTAATACCAAGGTTATGGGAAATTTTTCAAGAAAGCAAAATGTTTTAATGGGGAAAAAAGAACCATTCATTTAAAAGAGTAAGTTTGTATCAGTCATGTTCTATCTCAGGTGGTTCTAAAAATGCAGGCATTGGATGTAGCCCAGCTAATAATAGAAAGTGAATTAGAAAAGGTGGCCTCGGGAGTTTAGCGAATATGCAGTTCTGAGTAAGTTCGAATTTTGCCCAATATAATCTTCTAAATAATAGAAATCGCTAAGCTGGGAAAGCAGTTGGCAAGATAAAAAGCCTTAAAAGCATGGGTTCAAACAACCATGCATTTTCTAGAGGAGCATTACAGACATCACCTGTCTTCTGGCCAGGTTCCCAAGTACTGAGCATCCCTGTGCAGCCACCAAATTACAGGGTGTTTACATCTGTTAGGTGGAAAGTCGCTAATTCTCGGAGGAAATTCAAGGTTGTTGCTGATGTGGCAATGGGGAAGGACTTCAATCCCAGCGTCAGCTCATCTATGAAGTCCTTCTAGACATCCCAGAGTTGCTTTCTCCTCTCTCTCAAACATCTTTAAAAGTATTTCTAACGTATAGTCATTATGAGTTTGTCTTTGTTGATAGGTTCACGGCCAATCTTTAAGCAGAAGAATTAAAAATTAATCAATTTATTTTTAGACTCTGTTTCCATACTGGGAACTTATTCAGCACATCAAAATCTCTTTGCACACACAAATATTGACTTATGCACAGTTCTTGGACATGGGTAACTTCTTTTTCCCTTTAAGTAGGCAAGTTTATTAAAGAATGAACTTGCATGGAAATGGAAATCTATCCATGTGACTTCCACAAGGAAGGTATAGATTTCTATCTTATGGCCAAGGTAATTATCCTACTAAAAGTAAAACTCTCCATATGTGAACTCCTTGCCCCTATATGAATGCTACAAAAATATGAAGTATTTGTTTCCATTCACTACATAAAGATAATGCCCAGAAAGCTTTCTATGCAGTTATTTATTGCCATGAAGGTTACAAATGAGGCTGCTACATCCACCTTTGTGAGGTTATTGCTATTAGATTGGAACACTCTCTTCTGGAAGGAGCAGGAAGACACCCAAGGTTCAGGAAACTGACATGTTCTGAGAGCCAATTCAAGACCCTGTGACTCCTGCATCCCCTCCCTGAGCTCTCAAAAATGTTAAACAGCTTTTGGGCAGAGTGGCTGACTATAGGTTCTCTGAGGAACGCCTATGATGGATATTTCCTGAGTTGTATCCCATGCTGGACTAGGCTTTTCAGCAATGGAGCTGCTCATGCAACCCCAAACTTATTCACTGTTTCAACAGGCTGCACTTGGTTGGAGTCAGTTTTCTGGTCTGTGGATACCCAGACCAAGGTGAGCAGATATGTCAGTTAATTGCACCAAGAAAAGTAATGCAAGAATCATAAACTAATTCACACATTAAAAAAAAAATATTTGTATTGCAAATGATTTGAGGAAGAGGGCAGTGATAGAACATTATGAAGATTTACATGCTCTGACTTTTGAAATAGAATGGAAATGCTAAGTCTTAAGTCTGCAACATGAAGAAAACACTCTTGAATAGCAAATCCCAAGGAATAAAGATGATGGTTTGATCTATGGCCTTGACTCACTTTACAGGTGCTACTATAGATCTTCCACCTAATACATAGCACGTTGACCAGAGTTCCTAGAGATGCAAGCTGTTACATTCCATGAATGAAATGGCTTATACTCAAGAATCCATACTGATCTCTCTGGGGAAATCAGACAAAATTCTAGCTAGGAGGAAAAGTAGTAATCCATACATGATGCAAGGAAGAATAAACATGGCTGAAGATGAACCAGCTAAAGTTGGTACCGAGACAGCGACCATCAGCATACAATAAACCAAAGGATACAAAGAATCAAAGAATCACTCATCAAACGAATACAAGGAAATACGGAGTCAGCTAGATACAAGTGAGAAGCTGACCTCACAACATGTTGTCAATCAATGCCCTGCTGGTCTATAGAGATTCTCCATCTCCTCTATTAAGTAAGAAACTAGTGGAAATTTTTTCTAAGGTGACAAAAAGTAGTTATTACGATGACGTAAGCCAGCATAGGATTATGTAAAGCCATTTCTTAAGTATACATTTCTAAATCCTCTATTTGACATGATGATTTTTAATGCATGTGTTAGCCACTCTCTACCTTAGAGGAGCCCGCCCACATGCATTCACATGTGTACTTTTTTTCTCAATCTCTTTTCTTCTCTTTATATTCACACTGAAAATCTATCTTAACAATGTCATAATAAAAGCATTGACGCTGCTTTGTAAAAATTGTGTCAAAAAAGAATAGCTCTGAAATTTTAAACATTTATTTTAAAAAAATATAACTTTAAATATGTTTTGAACATATTCCTCCCCTCCCCAAAGTCCTTCCAGATCCTCTCTGCCTCCCTACCTATGCAAATTTCTCAAAAAATAAACAAAACTCAACATGAAAAAAACCATAAAAAAACAAAAACCAATATAACAAAATAAAGCACCACCCCAAAAAAACTGTAACAAATAAAGGTATAAACACACACACACACACACACACACACACACACACACTCTGGAGTGTACCATATGTTGGTCAACTATTCCAAAACATGATAACTGCCCTGGAATAGCTGATATAATCAGTGTCACTCTACTGGAGAAAACTGATTTTCCCTCTCCCAGCAGGTATAAGCGACAGCTCAGTTGTTAACCTTTACCTTTACTGCTGAGTTCCCATTCATTTATTTTTTTAATATAACACAATACAAATTAATAAGAAAAAACAAAAATTATCACATTGAAGACAAGTCAATAGAAGGTAAAAAGCCTAAGAGAAGGCACCAGAATCAGAAACCCAATCATTCGCACACTCAGGAAACCCATGAAAACTCTAAACTGGAAGCCATAATATATACACAGAGGACTTGAAGCATACCTACTCAGGTCTGGGCATGCTGGTTCCATTTCTGAGAGTTCATATGAGCTTCATTGCGATAATCTTTTTGAAGTGTTCCTGGGTTTAGACTGAAAGTATTTTGTTGAAAAGTTTTGCATCTATGATCATAAGACAATTTCATCAGTAATTCCCTTTCGTTGTTGAGTCTTTATGTGGTTTAGGTATCAGGGTAACTGTGGCCTCCTAAAATGAATTGGATAATATTCCTTCTGTTTCAGTCTTGTGGAATATTTTGAGGAGTACTGACTTTGCCTCTTCTTTGAAAGTCTGGTAAAATTCTGTGCTAAAACCATCTAGTCTTGGGATTTTTAATTTTATTTTGTTTTATTCTTATTTTATTGATTGGGAGACTTCTAGTGACTCCTTCTATTTCACTAGTGGCTCTAAATCTGTTTCAATTGCTTATCTGATCTTGATTCAACTTTCATAAGTGGTTTGTATTGAGAAAATTATCCATTTCTTTCAAATTTTCCAATTTGATGGAATGCATGTTTTAAAAAAAAATATCTGTATGATTCTCTGGATTTCTTCAATGTCTGTTCTTAAGTCCTTCTTTTCATTTCTATTTTTGTTAATTTGGATATTCTCTCTATGTTTTTTATTTAATTTAGATAAGAGTTTGTTAATCTTATTAATTTTCTCCAAAAAAAAAAAAAAAAAATCTTGGTTCCATTGATTCTTTGCATTGTTTTTTTCTCTTGTTTCTTTTTGTTTGTTTCTATTTTATTGATTTCAGCTCCAAGTTTGATTATTTTTTGCCCTCTACTCCTTTTGGATGTGATTTCTTCTTTTTGTTCTAGAGCTTTCAGGTATGCCATTATGATGCTAGTATGAGCTCTCTCCAGCATTTTTAATCAGCCTCTTAGTACTATAAACTTGCCTCTAAGAATAGCTGTCATTATGTTACTTACGTTTCAGTGTGCTCTGTATACATTTTCACTCAATTTCAGAAAGTTTTTAATTTCTTTCTTAATTTCTGTCTTGACCTATTTTTCATTCAGTAGAGACTTTTTCAGTTTCTGTGAGTTTGTAAACGTTCTATTGTCTCTGTTCTTGTTGATATCCAGCTTTAATCATGGTTCTCAGATAGGACTCAAGGTGTTATTTCCAATTTCTTCTATCTGTTGAGACTTGCATGTTTCTGAATATATGGTTGGGGAATTTCCATGAGGTGCTAAGAAAAATGTATATTCTTTTATGTTTGGGTGAAACATTCTGTAAATATCTGCTAGGTCCATTTATTTTATAACATTAGTTAGCTCCAGTATTTCTCTGTTTAGTTTTAGTCTGGGTGACCTGACTATTGGCAAGAGTGGTTAGGGTGTTGAAGTCTCCCACTATCTGTGTGTGAGGGTAAATACATGTTTTAAGCTGTAGTAGTGTTTCTCTTACAAATTTGGGTGCCCTTTTTTTAGGCACTGATGTTAAGAACTGAAATGTGCTCTTGGAATTTTTCCTCTCATGAATATGGAGTGTTCTTCCTTTTCTCTTCTGATTAGACTTCTGGCTTGAAGTCTATTTTGTCAGATAGTGAAATGGCTACTCCAGCTTGTATTTTAAGTCCATTTGTTTGAACACCCTTTTTCCAATCCTTTACCCTGAGGTGATGTTTATCCTTGATACTGAGGTGTGTTTCTTGAATGGAGTAGAAGGATGAATCCTGTTTTCAAATACATTCAAATTTGAAAAACTTTCAAGAGTAATTTTCTGAATGTCTTCTTAAGTTTGAAAAAAAATCCCGCATTAAGCTGTGGTAAACTTATGTTTCAATTTTCCCTTATTGATTTAGCCATCCTTGTACTTTCTAGAAGAAAGGTCCAGTTCTTCCTCTCATTTGAACATGATCACAATCATAATCATTCATGTCAGAACATGAGCTCCTTACCACTTCTCTATTGTGAAAATATGATGGAGAAAGATTGGAAATTAGAATTCCTGTTTTTCCAATTCAATAGGGTGTTAAAATTGAAAATAATCACGAAAGACCTTAACAAGAAGGAGATTTAAGACAATGGGAATGTTGAGATACCTTGCTTACTAAGAAGCTCCATTCAGTAAAACAGTTTTTTGTGTTCTTTAAGTAAAGCCAGAATGCTAACATTTTATGGGTGTTACCTCAGTTATCTACTTTCCAATATGGTTGTCACATATATCTCTAATTGACACATGTATTACTTATACTTAATTTTATATTAAGTTATAGCTGATTGTTTGTATATAACATTTGTGCATACATATTTTATATTTAATGAATTATATAAGTGCATACACAAATATACTATTCTCTGAGATTGTGTCTCAACTGTCTTCGTATTTATATTTCACAGTACAACTTTCCTCCCCTCCTTACTTATACTAATTTCAAGGTACTTTTTTCCTACAGCAATACTTTTTATGAACTCACCCAATAATCTTGTGTTTGACCCTTGGTTATCTCTTCTTATTTAGAATGCTTCTATTGTTTGCCTGTATATGTTTTTTTTTTTTTTTAATTTCCCTCCTTACTGTCTTCAGCATCTTTTGTAAAAAAAAAAAAAAAAAAAACCTGCCTCTTCACATTCTTAGAATACTGGTACTCTTGATCTCAATTAATTTCCTATCTATATTTTCTCCCCAGATGTTCTTATTTAGCCAGGCCTTTGCTAGCACCCACTGAGTAATGAACAATCTAAATCCTTCTTCTGACCTCTCTCCTGAATTTTCAAGACAAAGGTTCTCATTCAGTTTCCAAAGACATTTTAAGATTAACATATCCTGATCTAAACTCTGCTTTTTGCAAGTTACAAATAAAAGTGAGAGATACTATGCAAGTCAATGGTGCCATTACCAAGTTTTCTCTTTTTTCCTATAAATTACAATTATTTGTGCTGATCTGAATAAACTATTTTTGACTACATGTGAATTGACTGTATTCAAAATGCTGTGATTGACTGTATGCCTTATTTCAATGAATACATTTCAGTGTAAACTCCTGAACTTGAGAGATCACTCAGGTAGAAGTACCACCAAAAAGAAGGCCTAGATCTCAGGGAATAGTAGGGACCCATAGGAAACAGAGCACTAGCTGAATTGGTGGGTGATTTTCTGAAGGAGTTAGCTACTGATAGCTGGCATATTCCCTCTTCATTCTCCTGGGTCTGATAACTTTGAGAAGGAAATAATAAGTAGTAGCAGAAATCTAATGCATGAATACAATAACATGTCAGAATAATTTTTAAATTAATTTTCTTTTTATATACTACCCATAAACAATTTTTATTTGAAATTAAAAAAAAAACCAATCATTTACAATTACACAGGAATTTGAAGTGTTTGGGTATAAATTTAAGCAAACGTATATCCTGCAAGTTATAAACACTAATGCAGAAAGTCATAAAAGGCTAAAAAAATGAGTAAGAGGAAGCCTTTTGCAGTCATAGGATGGAAGACTCATAAATGGTACAGAAATGTTTGTCATACATATGCAAAAGAATATTATAGAAATAGTATTATATTAAAGTTTAGTGTCCTTTTTAAAAATAACTCAAGTTTGATCATGGTGCCAACTGAAAAATGAGAAACTTCACAATTTTTAGAGAAATCTGCATGATTTTAGGATGGCTGATGAAGTGTTAGATGTAATAATAGTAAACCATGCTCTAGAAAGAATTAATTTCTAACTTAGGTTTCACCAAATTAAAATTTTCTGCTCTGTAAATGTATAGTAAAGAGAATGAAAAGAAAAGCCAGCGGGAAGGGGAAAGTGTTTATAAAATAAATGCTTCTTAACGGACATATCCAAGATATGCAACTAATTCTTCAAACAACACAGTCAAGAAATAAATTCCTCAAGGAACAAGCAAAATCTCTGAAGACACATCTCACTAAAGATAGATCAACATTCACAAAGTATCCCAATGTACCATGAAGAGTTGAAGGTCAAAACAATGAGGGAGACCTACACAGCCACCAAAACTGCTAAAATTCGAAAGTAGCTGTTTATAGGATGTGGCCAAAGAAAATTCTATTTACTGATAGTAGCAATAAAATGGTAGAGCCAACTTGAAAGCCTGTTTGTTCCTTTCTTGTAACGTTGACATTTACCATGATGTTGGGCAATTGCTTTCTACACGTTCTCCAACTGATTTGACAATTAATATCAAAACAAAACTGCATGCTTGCAGTACTTTTGTTACTCATATGCATAATTCTCAAACAGAGCCAAAGACCTCCGATAATTGAGTGGATTAAAGCGAATTATGAAATGGAATATTATTCAGCAGTGAAAAGAAATGAACCACGAAAGCCACAGAACGGCATGGATAAATTTTTGTTGCAAGTTGCTTTGTGAAAGGAACCAGTCTGAAAATGATACAGTCCATTAAATTTCAATCTATACATTTTGAAAATGAGAAAATAATTCACTTATTACTATAGTCATGAATGTGTGACACTCAGCTTTTGTCAGAAGACAAAATTTCACAGTGCAAAGGGTGAACCTCAATTAAATCAAATTAAACAATCACCTTTGAGGACACAAAATCTGTGGATATAGATGGTGATGATGTAACCAAGCTCTGTTACAAGTGTGTGAAACAACCATGTTGAAGGGGTAAAGACACAGCTGTGAATGTAAGTCATGGGAGTCAGGAAGTCTACAAAATTAAATGGAAGAAAAGTACAAATCACAGAAACCCCTGGTAATACACAGAAATCCAGAGGACAGTAGATAAACCCATTTCCTATGAACCCTCAGTAGTAAATTCTGATACTGTTAAATCATAATCTGAAACTTAATAATGAAGAAATCTCTCTGGTTAGTGAAAGCCCGGCTTTCCTTCTCACCATATCAAATACAAAACCAAAGTCTTCAGTGATACTAGATTTGAGATAGAAATATGAAAATGAATTGTGTTCAGCTAAGATGGATCCTATGAACAGCATATATAAACATTTACAAAGCTGTACATTCACATAGGGGTTAGCTAG